>CM021102.1:292886122-292909250 GCA_007115665.2 Sequoiadendron giganteum | reverse complement strand
GCTGGAAAATCCAAAAATGTCAAATAAAATTAATGTTTCAACACCTCAAAAGCAAAAACATTAAGCAATATTAATAAATGTAGGTAGTGGGTTTAGCAATCTTTCGGTGCAACATTAAGGAATGCACTCGACGTGTTGAATCAAATTTTGGAGCCTAATTCATACACATGGATTTTATGAGAAGAAGATAGAGTTGCTTTGTAAACGGTTGGACTTAAACATCACGGCAACGGCTATCGCCATCTATGCCTATCCAGTCGCATAAATGCACCAGAGCATGGATATGGCGCATCTATGCCCATCCATGGAAAAATGAATGGGCATTGAGAAATAAATTTTATATAAAGATATTAGATTAGATTATATTATACAAAAAATAAATTATATATTAAAATATATTATATATTATTTTAACGAATTAAAATAAATTTGATTTCTTATTGAGATATAAATTTTATATAAAGATATTAGATTATATTATATTATATAAACATATTATATATAAAATAAATTATATATTATTTTAATAAATTAAAATAAATTTGATTTCTTGATTGATATAATATATCTATTTTTATATAAACATATTAATATAATTAATATATATTAACAAAAATACATTCTTATATACATCTTTAATTAGTTATACATTTTAAATACATTCTTAAATTATATTTGCACAGGGCCCAAGTTTGCACGTTGGGGAGAGAAACGAGGAACGCTTGCCGAAGCATATGGCACATCCATCCCCATACATCCATGCTGGGTGCATTCCTGAGGCTGGGTAGACGTCGCCCTCATTTAACTGTTTGTGTCCGTGCAGTACAGTTTTATACGGTAGCAGAAAAACGGGGCACTAATAATGTTTTATTTTATCAATTTAGTATATACAGCAGTAATAATGATTTATTTTATCAAATTTAATTTAAATTTTTTTTTTTTATTTAAATAATATTGCAGGCAATGTTATTTTAATTTTTTTTTACTATTATCTATACTTGTATTATTTTTTTCACCTTGGACAAAGTGTAAATATATTATGTTATATTATATATATAAATATAATGCATAGAATACTATAATTACATTATAATATAGTTGTATATTTATAATATTATATAAATATATTTATTGATATTATACTATTGTAATTGTAAAATTGTATCAATATTATTATAGTTTTAAATACATAATTTGATATTATATTATAATTAGTATATATTTTTAAATTATTTATAATTTATAATTTATATATTTATTATATTATATTATATAATAAATAATAATATAGGTATGGATACAATATACTGTATTATATTATATGCTATTTAAATTTTATTGTATATTATTTATATTATATTATATATGTTATATATTTAATTTATTTATATAATACTGTATTATATGTACATAATATACTTATAGTCCATCCAAATTTATATTATATATGAAAAATATAATAATACTATTATAATATCGAGAATACTAATATTATAATATAGTTATATATTTATAATATTTATTATATATAAATATATTATTTGATTGAAAGTTTCAATATGTTTCAATATGCATAATTGATCTGGATTGGATAGTGGCTCTGCGCGGTGGTTGGGTGCGTGTTAGGGCCCACATGCCCTAGCCCTTCATTTCTTCGTTCTACCTATGCTTGGTGGTCGCATCTGTGTTGCGGTCTCAGGGGGGGTGTTTGCTGTTGCTCAGGGGTGTGTAGGTCACTTTGGGGGTTTGACCTGTGTTTGGCCTGTGGGCAGGCCTTTTGCTATGTTTTTGGTTTTGTTGTGCTTGGTGTCTCCTTGGCGGGTGCTGTTTAGCGATTTGAGACTGTGGGTCTCTTGCCCCATCTCTCTCTTTTTTGGTGGGGCTATGCTATTCGACCCATGGAGAATCGGGGTTTTGTCTTGCCTTAGGTTTCCTCTGGGGATTTGGAGATGGTAGAGCCGTCTTCTTCATTGCATGCCAGTATTAAGGATTAGATGGGTAAATCCCAATCTAGGGATGGGGTCTTCTCTTCAAAAGGGATTTTTTGAATTAAAAAAGTAAACGGATGTTTGGAGAGATCCAAGGACCGACCTATTTTGGTTATTCAACCTGAGCAAGTTTCAGAGGATGTTAAATATTGGTCTAACCATGCCCTTATTTGCAAATTTTTGGGCCTTCGTCTTTCTCTACCTGTGTTGGATTCCTGGGCACATCGGGTTTGGAACCTAGAAGGTGATATGGAGATTATTTTGGCAGCTAATAACTATTTTTCGGTTATCTTTTCAAGCATGTCGGATAGGAATAAGGATTTTGAAGGAGGCCCATATTTCTTTAACCAGGTGGGGCTCTTCATCAAGCCCTGGAACATGGGCTTCAACTCTACTGAAGAGATCCCCTCGCGGGTTCTGGTGTGGGTTCGTTTGTCGAGGCTTCCTTTGGAATTCTGGAGGGAAGATATTCTTCACTCAATCGCATTGCTTCTTGGAAAAACTGTGGGATCGGCTACACAAACTCAAGATCGTAAGGTAATTTATTTTTCACGTATTTGTGTAGAAGTTGATTTAAATAATCCGTTACCAGATTCTATGGAAATTCGCATGGGATCTTCTTCTTGGATCCAACAGCTAGATTACGAGACCCTACCTTGTCATGATTATGGTCATTTACACTGCAAATGTCCCAGAAATAAATCCTCCCCCTTGGCTACCTCTGGACCTCCTAGGGGGCACAAGGGGAAGGCTCCTTTGTCTAATGAACCTACAGATAATGAGGGTTTTATTCCGGTTAGTTCTCGTAACAAAGGCAAGGGCAAGAAAAGAACCTAGCTGGATAGACAAAATGATGGCACTTTTAATAGGTTTGATGTTCTTGAGGATTTGGTCCAAGAGGAAGGCATTCCAGTTGAGCTCTCTTGTGGGGTTAAGGGTCTGCATGAAGTTCAAGATGAGGATGCAAAGAAAGAGGATCATATTTTATCTTCAGGGGATCATCAGGTTGAACAGGTGGCTATAGATTTTCCTTCTCAGGTTCAAGATATCAAGGATCTCCATGGATCATAGGCTCTGAAGGGCTCTGATGTGGTGGCTCCTGATTCCCCTGCTCCTAAGGGGACTTTAAATTTTATGAAGGGTAGTAAAGCTCCTCCTGTTTTAGGTTTACAATAGAAATCCTTTAAAAAGGGGCCTCTTGATAAACCGTCAAGGAGCGAAAGGAAGACTGATCAAGAGAAGGTCAAGATGATGGGTGATACTTTCGTTGAGTCTGGTTCTGTGAAACCCATTGATTCTCACTTCTCCCACCCCCATAAATGATTGTCTTATCATGGAATGTAAGGGGGTTGAACAACATCCCCAGACAAAAGGTTGTTCGTAGTCTAATTGATTCTCAGTCTCCTGATGTGGTCTTTATTTAGGAGACCAACCTTACAGAGGACGGTTTAACTAATTGTGCTTCACGGATTTGGCCCTAGGGCAACTGGCAGGGGGTGGGTGCTTTGAACAGTTGTGGAGGGGTGGCTTGCTTCTGGAACCCGAGGAAATTTTTCCTCTTATGGTGGGTTTCTATTCGATCTTCCATTTCTCTGGTTGCCTCTAGTTTAGAGATTTGAGAGAGGTGTCTTTTATCCAATATTTATGATCCTACTGATCTTTCAGGTAAGTCAAATATTTGGGCTCACATCAAATTCATCTGAGCCTTAGACCCGTTTCTCCCATGGATTATGGCTGGTGATTTTAATGCTATTACTTGCTTGGATGAAAAACAAGGTGGGTTAGCCAAGCTGGACCCTTCTACAAATCTGCTAAGGGATATGATTGGTTCCTTGGATCTAATTGATGTGAAGCCTACCAATGGTGTCTTTTCATGGAATAATTTAGGAGATGTGGTGTTGAGGCTATCTCTAAAAGGCTTGATAGATTTTTGGTTTCCTGCTATTGGATGAATAGTAGGTTGATCACCTGTTCTAAAATTCTTGATTGGAGGGGCTCTGACCACTGGCCTATCAAGCTCTCTGTCATCACTTATGGATTCACCAAAAATCCTTCTTTCAAATTTCAGTTGATGTGGTTAAGAGATTAGTCTCTGCATGATCTTATGTTGGATTGCTGGTATGAGGGGATGCCTGCACATGGGACACCCATGTTTACTTTTACTAAGAGGCTTCAACATGTGAAGTACAGGCTTAAGATCTGGAATAAAAAATGTTTTGGGAACCTGCATGCTCAAAAGATGGTTGTTCAGTCCAAGTTGGATAACATCACTCGTTAGATTTGAGACCAAGGGTTGACCTTTGTTCTAAGTAAAGTTGAGTCCTTGGCTCTTAAGGGCTTAAAAAGAGTGGGAGCTTCGAGAGGAGATCTTCTGGAAGCAAAAATCTCGTGTTGATTGGCTTCAGGAGGGGAATAGGAACACTGCATTCTTTCATAATTCGGTTAAGGCTCGGAGGGAAGGGAATTCTATCTCCTCCCTTGTTTCGCCTGAAGGGGCTCAACTCTCTTCTTGTGCTTATATTTCCAGGGAAGCGGTCAATTATTTTTCTAACCTTTTTTCTAGGGAGGATCTTGCTGCTGGGGCTGAGGAGAGGGCCATCTTGGATTGTATTCCCCACCTTGTCTCTACTAAGATGAATGGGGTGCTCTTATGTCCTATATTGTTACTTGAATTGGAGAAAGTGGTGTTTAATATAAAAAAAGGTAAGGCTCCTGGCCCGGATAGGTTTCCGATTGAGTTCTTTTAGGAGTTCTGGGAAATAATTAAGTTTGATCTCCTCAAGGTGGTTCAGGAATCACATAGGAGCAAACAAATGCTCAAGTCCATGAATTATACTTTCTTGGCTCTCATACCTAAGAAGGAGGGAGCTAATCAGCTGGCTCAATTCAGGCCTATTGCATTATGTAATGTTGTTTACAAGATCATCACCAAGTTGATTGCTAAGAGGCTCAAACCACTGCTCGACACTCTTATCTCTGCTGAGCAGGGTGGTTTTTTTGAAGGAAGACAAATTTTGAATGGTGTTGTGATAGCTATGGAAGCTATTCATTCTATGGCTAACTCTAAGTTGAGGGCTATGTTCATTAAGCTTGATATGGCTAAAGCTTATGATCGGGTGAGCTAAGAGTTCTTACAGAAAATTCTCTTAGCTTTTGGCTTTTGGGAGGAGTGGGTGAATTGGGTTCTTAGTTGTGTGACCTCGTCCTCCTTCTCAATTCTCATCAATGGGGCACCTTCAAATTTGTTTAGTGCTTCTCGGGGACTCTGGCAAGGGGACCCTTTATCTCCTTATTAATTCATTATCATGGCGGAGGGTCTTGGAAGATTTATTAAATCTCAAGTGAGGTAGGGTCTTATCCAATGTTGGAGATGGAACAATTATCTTCCTTCCTACTCTCATCTTCAGTTTGTGGATGATACTGGGTTGATGGGCTTGGCTAGAATCAGTGAGGCAGTGAACTTCAGGAGAGCCTTAGACATCTATTTGAAGGCTTCAGGTCAGTGTATTAATGATGACTAATCCTCCATTTATTTCTTTAATACCCCTCAGCTTATTCAGGGCAGGATTGCTAGGATCCTTAGATTTCAGATCGGTTCTCTTCCTTTGTTGTACCTTGGGATCCCTTTGGCTTTGGGATCTCAGCGTAGAGCTTACTGGCAGGGGATTTTGGATAAATTCCAGAGTAAGGTTAGTCATTGGACTTACAAATGGTTATCTTCTTCTAGGAGAGTGGTTCTTCTAAATACTGTGGTGCAGTATCTCCCCATTTATAGGTGTTGTGTGTAGGTTCCCCCTTCCACCTTTGTGCGGGAATTTGATGCTCTGTTTCAGCAATTTCTTTGGCCAGGCAACCTTCTTTCCTCGAAGTGGAGTTTAGTCAAGTGAGAGTTTGTCTGTAGGCCAAAGCATGCTAGGGGCCTGGGTCTTAGGTCTATGGCTCTTGTTGTCATGGTCTTGGCTGCCAATCTTTATTGGAGGTGGTGCAACAATTAGGATCAAGCTTGGGCTAAGATTCTTGCCCACAAGTATATTCCTAGTGTTGATAGCCTTGATGTGTCGCGACTTGCTTTGTTGGGTAAAGGTTCTTGCATTTGGGATACCCTTAAGAAGGAAGCTCAACTAATTAAGGAGGGTCTCTTCTGGATTTGTAATAGAGGCTTTGAAGCTTTGTTTTGGTAGGACTCTTAGGATAGCCACCCTCCCATTCTTTCTAGCTTCCCTCAGCTTCAGCCTCTTTGCCATATTTTTTCTAATGATGGTTGGATCAAGGTGGAGCATTTTAAAACAATCAAGCGTATTGGTCAAGCGACGGTGGCTTGTTGGAAGGACCCACAGGAGTGGCCCATGGGTGGCTCTGATGAGGATCGTGGTGTTCTTACTAGAGTTTTGGAGGGTAGGCTCTGCAACTCCCTTAATGAGAGGGACACTTTAGCTTGGATTCCTAGACCAACAGGTAAATTTGTTGTGGCTCAAGGCTATGTTATGCTTGACAGGCACTTACTTGGTCCGGCTGAAGTGAATTGGTGGGAGAAGGTTTGGGACAACTTTTCTTGGCCCAAATGCAATTTTTTTTTATGGTTGGTTGCTCAGAAGAACTGCCTCACTTGGGAAAATCTTTGCAAGTGAAGTTTTTAGGGACCTTCTATTTGCTTCCTTTGTTCGCACAGTGAAGAATGTACCTCCCACTTGTTCTTTCTTTTCCCTTTCTCTAGAGAGATATGGCATAGGTGGTGGGAGGCTTTGCATCATGGTTGTATTCATGCTACCTCCCTAATTGAATTTTGGGAGAGCTTGGGCAGGCCTCCAGCAAAGACTTCTTTTCTGCAAGTGGCCTGGTCTATTGGGCCTATTTTCATTCTCTAGAACCTTTGGATAGAGAGGAATGGTAGAGTCTTTTGTGGCTCCAAATTGGGAAGTTTTCAATTGTGGAAGAAGATAATTAGTAGGCTTCAGGAGACTATTTCTGCTTAGTGTGATATGTCAGAAAATACTGATCCTGGTGACCTTTCTATTTTGTGGAATTTGAACTTGGGTGACAGTAGAAGGGGTAGCATTGCCGGAAGAAGACCCCGTCATGTCAGGCAACAAATCTGTCGGGATGGGAGGTGTACACCTCCCCCGGTGGGGGTCCTAAATACTAATACTGATGGTTCCTCTCGAGGGAACCCTGGTCATGCTGGTGTTGGGGGTATTCGTAGAGGTAATGATGGTGGTGTGGTGTTTTTCTTCTCTATTTACAAAGTACAACACTCTAATAATCTAATGGAGGCCCTTGCTATTAAGATTGCAGTTGAGCATAGTTGCCCTTTAGGCTGGAGGAGGATCATTTCTGAGTCTGATTCTCAAATTGTTGTGGATATGCTGAACAACCAGAGTTTGGATGATGTTAGTTGGAAATTAGCTTCTATGGTTAGACAGATTCTGAGTCTTTGCAACTCCTTGGATTCTGCCTCCTTTTGTCATATCCTTAGAGAATGGAACCAAGTGGCTGATTGTTTGGCGAAATGGGCCTTTGAGAATGTGGATGGCTAGGATATTAGTGGAAGGGAGGAGTTACCTTCTGATCATCTTGGGACCCTGGAGAGGTTATTAGTGGAAGACAAGAGTATGTAATGTTGTTGGTGGTTGTTTTAGTGGTGGTCTTGGTTTGGTGGGCCTCTCGCCTTTGCCTTGTACTTTGGTTTTGATTGAATAAAATTTTTACCCCTCCTTTTTATAAAATATATATATATATAAATATATTTATTTATATTATATTATCGTAATTATATAAATATATAATACAATAAATAAAAATATATTAGTATTCTAGATATTATAATAATATTATTATATATTTTTTTATACATTTATAATATTGTATTATATATTAATATATCTATTTATATTATATTATTATAGCTATAAAAATATATAATACAATAAATAAAAATATATTTGTATTCTAGATATTATAATAATATTATATTTTTATATATAATATAAATATAACATAATAATATATATTTAGATGGACTATAAGTATATTATGTAACATATAATACAATATTATATAAATAAATTATATATATATAACACATAATATAACTAATATATAATAAAATTTAAATAACATATAATATAATAGAATATATTGTATTCATACCTATATTATTATTTATTATATAATATAATATAAATAATATATAATATTCTATCCATAATAATACAATAAATATGTATTATACATTATAAATAATTAAAATATATGTTGATTATAATATATAATATGATGTTAAATTATGTATTTTAAACTGTAATAATATATATATATATATATATAATTATAGTATTCTATATATTAAAATAATAATATTATATTTGTATATATAATATAAGTATAAAATAATATATTTACAGTTCATCAAAGCACTGCATTGCACAGACAGGACAGGTAAATCCGTATTCAATTTTGCATGGATGGGCATAGATGAGGCATATTCATGCCCCGGTGCATTTCTGGGGCTGGATAGCCACTGCCTAAACATCACACACTAAGCTTTGACTGCTTAGGTGTGATGTGGGCCCATTCCTTTTGACAACATCCATTTTGTTTAGATAATCGTCGCTATTAACATCCAAAATTAAAACTCTTTTCCAGTGTAGAAGTTTGGTAGATGCCCGTAAATGTTTGTCGGAATGCTTTGTTGTACGACTTATTATTTATAGCTTGGAGCGCCCGCAACATCTAAAGAAGTTCTAGCTTCGAACAGTTTTGATTCCCTGCCCTGCTCGATAATATTATAGTAGCACAACAATGTTCTCTCCATAAAAGCTATCGAGAGTGTTTTTAGACAGCCAGCGACTTTCTCAGACACCAGAGCACTAGAGTTGCAGCCCATGCTAGCAAATTTCAGGAGTTTAGCGTCCTTTTTCATTTTGTAGTGGATAAAATCACTTCAAACATGTTTTGCGAGTGTACTCCCAACTTGTGCCAAAGTAGTTAAAATCGCTTCAAGCATAGACAAGGCACATGAAAGAGGATACTAGAGGCCTTGAAGAAATGTGGTCTCATGGAATTCTATGATTTTAGGATATGCACAAAATGTGTTTGTTCGAAAAAAATTTAGAAACTTTCAACTAAATGCAATTAGCAGCTGCAACACCAGACTCTGCAACCTTTGCCAGCATTCCTTGCGCCTCTGCCAAAATGGGAGCTTTAGAACGGGGCATGGACATCCATTGTAGGATAATGGATAGAGGAATTTTGTCAGATGTTGTAGTTGCAACTGCCTTGGTAGACATCTATGTAAAATTTTTGGAAGCATAGACAAGCACGAGAACTGTTTGACAGAATGCCTCAAAGAAATTTGTTCTCATGGAATGCCTTGATTGTAGGATATTAACAAAATGTATCGAAGACATCAAATTATTATTATTCTTTATTATTATTGTTTTTTATTGGAAGAAAAAAATAAAGTTTCAACAGAAAACAGCAACAAGAAATATCTTTATGATTGGAAGCATCACTTATTAGGTAGTGATGAGTTGTATGGGTTATTTCATATATTAATAGGTGTATATTATATGCATTTGAATATGGGTTTTTAGTGGAAAGGTTTTTAAGAAAATCATTTTAGAAAGAAACATAGGATGAATTTAAAAGTTAAGTGTATTTTAGAGTCAATAACAATTGTAAATATAAGAAGAAATTTATAAGATCGTATAGAGTTCAATATGAAAGACTATCCTTTCTTGCTGAGATAAATAAAAAAATTAAGTTCAATGGAATATCTAAATTTATAAATTCAATATCCAGTACAATCAAAAATTAATTGTCCTTATTTGATGGGAGTGATTTACATTAGATAGTGTGCATCTTCCTTTCTTTGTTAGTCTAATGAATTATTTCAAGATATTTGTTGAGGATGCATTTTTGAAACTATGTGTTCACTATTAGAGAGGTAATATAAAATATAATTATATTAGCTTCTTAGATAATTATCTTTCATATTATGAAAATTTCAAACTACTATTATTGAGTAGTTTAGAGATGAAATTGATCTTAGTAGGTTAATTGAATAACTTTCTAATATTTAGAAAAATAAAAATGAATCAATTTTTCCATTTAATATTGGATAATCTCACTTTGAGTTGTGATAAATATCTCTAAGCATGTAAGATCTGTTATATAAGAATGTTTGAGATTTTATCATGAAGTCTTTAATCTCAAATATAATATTTTTTCGAAAGAGATGAATCCCATAAGTCTCTCATAGGCTTATTATTGAGGTAAACACATTGATGAAACCATTGGGGTATCAATGATGTTACATTTTACATCCAAAATTGTTTCTATTGATAATCCCTTATCTTTGTATGTTTAGTTTAATAAGTTAGTTGTATATATTTGTCATGCTAATGACCAAGCTATACTATATGGTGATTCATTCCTTTGGTTTGAAGTATTCCAACAATTAGATACAAAATGTCCTAAAAGAGAATTTCCAACAAAAGAGGATGAATAGAATACTAATGAAGTTAATTTAGCATTATTTCTTAATAAATTTGCTAGTAGATTTATTAATAAATTCGGTTATAGTAATGAGTCTCATGTAGCACATGTTACAATGAATGTGATACAAAATAGTGAGACAATATGAAAAACTAGGTCCTTCACATGTGGTGCCTCAACTTTCCATATTTAGCTTCAATGATCTAAATGATGGTTTGGGTTGCCTATATAACTCAAGTGTATATGATTTTATCGATTTTGATCATAGCATTAGTTTTTTTTGTTCCATTAATATTTTTACAAACATTAATAAAGTTAACCAAATTGATAGTAGAATTAATATTTGGGATCTTTTTATAAATGAAGAAGAAGATGAGATACACATTTTAGGTGACCTAAAGAATTAACCCAATATAGTTTACTTAAATAATTTCCTTATATTTGAGAGTTTTCATTTAGATAATTTCCTAATAAAAACTTTTCTTTATAAAAATCACGTAGCCTAGTATGTCATTTTGCAATATGTGAATATGAGACATTTAAGTTTGATATTAATATATATCTAAAGTGGTTTGCATTTAGGACAATTTCAAGACATTAGATTATGAAGAATTTTATTTTCCTAAGATTTGGGATAGACTCACTTTCCAATAATGATGAGCCATGTAATATTAGCATAAATACTAGATGCAACTATGGTAATGTTAATATGCATGGTTTCTATGTGTTGCATAGTAAGCTATTTGATTCATATAAGGGCCCAAAAGTTAATTTTTAGTCTTCGTTCTTCAACCAAAATATTCCCATGTGTACATTCTTGAAAGTGTGAGAATATTTATATTTTAGCTAGGTATTAATTGCATTATAATGAAAAGAATGGAATAAATAATCTAAAATTTTGTTTTTGATTTAGGGAAGTATTAGTTTTACGTTTTCCTACAACCTTTGGGAACAAGAGGCCCTTGTAGAGGATAATGTATCACATTCTTTGTATGGACCACTGTAGCTTCATATATGTATGCTAGAATATTCCTAGTTTTAATTTCATGTATCTAATATGTGGGAAATGTTGTTCATTGTGAGCCTTTAAGTTTTAGGTTTCCCTTTCTTTTATGTTTAATTTATATTTGTATATAGTTCTTGTGCATTTTAGTTTTTGGCCTTATTTTATTCTTCTCCCTAGCTTCTTGGTTTGGTGTGACCTATTAGAGACTTCTAGATTCATGTACCTTTTGGAAAATTAAGTCCCTAACAAGAGGTGGGTAAGTGCACCAATCTGTGACACAATTTTGGCTCTTAAGATGCCACTTTTTTTTCTTTCTGAAATTAGCAAAATCTGATTTGCACGAGAAAATGAAGATAGTTACGCTCAAAATTTCAAGATGTGGAAAGAACAAAAGTTGAAGTGCTCCGAGTCTAGTTTCTAAGCTACTATTTTTTTTTTGAAATTAATGAATATTAGGGGTCTCAAAATGGGGGGGGGAAGGGGGGAAACAAGTCCTGTTTTTATCAAAATAAATAACATAGTGGCTAAGGGCTCCCCTCTTTTTGGTTAACTTTTTTTTAGAATTTCAAAAATCCGAATAGTGAGAAATTAGCTAACACCATGTAGTTTATCCTCCTTCTTTCAAACAATTTTTTTAATGAATATATAATATTTTATGAATTTTCAAAGTGGACACATCGTGAAAAGCTGAAATTTGAGCGTGCTCCCCCCCAATTTTTTTGGAAACTAATTGAAAATTGATTTTTTTTTTCATCATGTGTAGAATGGAGTCTAGTTTCAAAAAACATAATTTGTTTCACATTCCGATGAATGTGTAAAAATCTATCCTAAACCTAGCACATGTTGGTTTTTGACCAAAAACGAAGGCATTTACAATAGAAGCCATGGATCAAAACCTTAACTAAATCAAAATGAAAAAGTATTATATATTTAGATAGCTAATAGAGAGGTTAACGTTATCACGATTTTTTTTATAAACTTGCATTGAAAGATGTGTAAATGAGACGAAGAGCACAAACGAAAATATGAATTTTTTTGGAAAATCGTATTAATTAACACGTCCAAAGCAAGCCATTTGGTGAGCACCAAATTTGATGAGTCATTTGGCATGTGCCAAATGGCCTGCTTTGCATAGAACTAGATTTTCTCTTTGTCTGTCAAGGAAACTAATACATGAAATAAACATTTAAGTATAAGTTGAAATTTACATATGGAGATTTAATTTCTTATACTTTAAGTTATATTTCATGTATATATAGCCAGGATGTTTGAGAGTGGTTTCAGATCTCCAAGAGTTATAATACAAATTCTAGTTTTTGGAAGACCTTAAAAATTTCAGACTTAGTCAAATTTCAATAATCAGCATGTCAAATTTTAGTAATCAGGAGGTCAAATTTTAGTACGTAGGAGGTCAAATTTCATCTTTCTCTCTCTCTCTCACTCAGTTTCATCTCTTATTCTCTAGACCTCTCTCCCTCTCTCACTATCTTCATCCCTTTATCTGACATTATCTTCCCTAAGCTCAAGAGCTATGTCTCTACATGTCCATCTCTCTCTCCTTCCCTCTCCAATATCTATCTCCCTCCCTCCTTCCCTCTCTAAATTTTTCTATTTCTCATCCCTCTCCTTTTATCTCTATATATCTCTCTCTACTCTCTATACCTACCTATCCCTCCCTCCCTCCCTCTCCTCTCTTTCTCTCTCTTCGCTTTTCTCGCTCTCCCCTCCCCTCTCTACTCTATCTTTCCATTCTCTCTCCTTCCCTCTCTAGTTCTCTCTATCTCACTTCTCTCTCCTTCCCTCCCTCCCTCTCTAATTTTCTCTATCTCCCTCCCTCTCTCCTTCACTTTCTACTTCTCTCTATCTCAACTCTCTTTCTCCCCCTCTCTCTCCCTCTCTCTTCCTTTCACCCACCTTTGCTCTCTACTTCTCGCTATCTAACCTATCCCTCTATAAATCTTTCTCTCTCCCCCCTCCTTCCCTCTCAATCTCTCCACCTTCCTCCTTATCTCTCTACTTTTAAACTCCATCACACATCTCTATCACCTATCTCACTTCTCTCTTTCCCCTTCCCTCTCTACTCTCTTTCTCTCTAACTCGCCCCTCTCTCCCTACCTATCCCTCCCTCCTCTCTCTTATCTCTCTTACCTCTCTCTCTCCATCCCTACCTCTTCCTCCCTCTCTCCTCCCCTCTATACTTCTCTTTATCTCCTCCTCCCTCTATCTACCTAGACCTCTCTTTATTTTAATCTCACCTCTCTCTCCATCCCTACCTCTCCCTATATCTCTCCTTTCATATCTAATTCTCTCTACCTAGTTGTCCCTCTATACCTATTTCTCTCTCCCTCCTTTCCTCATCTCTCTCAATATCTCCACCTTCTTTCCCTCTCTAATTCTCTCTCTATCCCTCTCCTCCCTCTCTACTCTCTCTATATCTCCCTCCCTCCCCCTCTTTCTATCTCTCCTCTCTCCCTCCCCCTGTTTCTATCTCTCTTTTCCCTCTCTCTCTTCCACCAAAATTAACTCTACATATCTTTGTCTATCCTACCCCTATATACCTATTTTTCTCTCCCTCTCTCTTTCCCCCTCTCAATATACCTACCTTCGTCATTACGCCTCTACTTCTCTCTATCACCTCTCTCTCTCCCCCTTCCCTCTTTACTTTCTTTCTCTCTATCTCACCTATCTCTCCCTCCCTAACTCTTCTTCCCTCTCTCCTCCATTATCTACTTCCATTTATCTACCCTCCCTCTCCTTACCTACCTCTCTCTCTCTCTATTTCACTCTCTCACCTCTCTCTAAATCCTTATCTCTCCCTTGATCCCTACCTCTTCATCTATCTCTCCTTCCCTCTCCACTTCTCTATATCTCCCTTTAATCTCTCTACCTACCTCTCTCTCTCTCCATCCCTACCTCTCCCTCCAACTCTCCTTACCTCTCTACTTCTCTCTACCTACCTATCCCTCTATACCTCATTCTCTCTCTCTCCCTCTCTCCACCCTTCCCTCTCTCAATCTATCCACCTTACTTCTTCTCTCTCTAACTTCTCCCTCCCTTCCCTTCTCTCCTTCCCTCTCTACTCTATCTCTATCTCAACTCTCCCTACCTACATATATATCATTCCCTCATCTCTCTCTCTCTCTCCTACCCTCTCTCCCTCTCTCAATTCTCTCTATCTCTCTCCCCTCTACCCTCTACCATAAACCCTCTACCCTCTATGTCTTTCATACTCCCTCTCTCTATTTCTCTCTCTCTATCTCATGTCTCTCCCTCATACCCCCTCTCCCTATCTCAAGTCTCTCTCTCACTCACTCACTCACTCATACATTTGTCCACTCTACCCTTAGCCCTCTACCATTAAACCCTTAAACCCTCTACCCTCTATCTCTCTCCCACTCACTCCCTCTCTCTCTCAAGATTTTCCCTCCTATCTCCTCTCCCTCTCTTAGGCCTCTCTCTCACTCACTCACTCCCTCTATCTCTCTCCCCTCTACCCTTAACCCTAAACCCTTAAACCCTCTACCCTTTATCTCTCCCTCACTCCCTCCTTCCCTCCCTCCCTATCTCTCAAGTCTCTCCCTACTACCCCATATCCCTCTCTCAGGTCTCTCACTCACTCACTCACTCCCTATATCTCTCTCTCCTTTACCCTTAAAAACCCTTAAACATGCTACCCTCTACTTCTCTTTATCTCCTCCCACCTCTATCTACCTAGACCTCACTTTATTTCTTTCTCACCTCTCTCTCCATCCCTACCTCTCCCTCTATCTCTTATTTCATATCTACTTCTCTCTACCTATTTGTCCCTTTATACCTATTTCTCTCTCCCTCCTTTCCTTCTCTCTCAATATCTCTACCTTCTTTCCCTCTCTACCTCTCTCTCTCTCTCTCTGTGTCTCTCTCTCACTACCCTTAACCCTAAACCCTAAACACTTAAAACTGTCTACCCTCTACCCTCTATCTCTCTCCCACTCCCTCTCCCTCTCTCCCTCTCAATTCTCTCCCTCCTACCCCCTCTCCCTCTCTCAAGTCTCTCTCATTGACTCACTCCTTCTATGTCTCTCCCCTCTACCCTTATCCCTCTGCCATAGCCTTAGGCCCTTAAGACCCTCTACCCTCAGCCCATGTCCATCTGACATAGCCCTCCTGCCTCTCTCCCACTCCCTCCCTCTCTCTCTCTCTCTCAAGACTCTACCTCCTACCCCCTCTCCCTCTCTCAGGTCTCTCTCTCACTCACTCACTCACTCACTCAATCCCTCTATCTCTCTCCCCTCTCCCCTCTCTCCTAAACCCTTAAACCCTTTACCCTCTACCCTTAACTGCCTAACCTCTATCTCTCTCCTACTTCATCCCTCTCTTTCTCAAGAATCTCCCTCCATCTCTCTCTCCATCCCTCCATCCCACCTTCTCTTCCCTAATCCCTCAACCCTATACTCTCAACCCTTAAAACCTTGAACACTCAACCCTATACCCTAAACCCTCAACCCTTAAATCCTAAACCTCTAAACCCTCTACCCTCTACCCTAAACCCAATACCCTCAACCCTGATCCCTCAATCCTTAAACCCTTAAACCAAATTAAACTCTCTACCCTAATCCCTCAACCCTTAACCCTTAAACCCTCATCCCTCGACCCTCTACCTTCAATCCTAAACCCTTAACCCTAAAACCTCAACCCTATACCTTGTACCCTATATGTTTGACCTTGAACCCTAGTCCATCAACCCTATACCCTCAACCATCTACCCTCATCCTTAAACTCTTTACCCTCAACCCTTAAACCCTAAACCATTAAACCCTTAACCCTCAATCCTCAACCCTCAACCCTTAATCCCTTAATCTCTTAATCCTCAACCCTTAAACCCTAAACCCTGAACCCTTATACCCTCTACCTTATACATTAGACCCTCAACACTAATCCTTCAACCATATACCCTTAAACCTATACCCTCAACCCTCTACCCTCAACCCTAAACCCTTAAACCTTCTACCCTCTACCCTCTACCCTCTACCCTCAACCCAATAACCTATACCATCAATCCTATACCCTCAATTCTCAACCCTCTATCCTATACATTAGATCCTCAACCCTCATATATCTCTATCCCTCTCTCCTCTTCTCTCCTTCTCTCTATCTCACTTCTCCCTCCATCTCTCCCTCCCTCTCTACCCTAAACCCTCAACCCTATACACTCAACCCTTAAACCCTTAAACACTCAACCCTCACCCCGATAACCTCTACCCTAAACCCAATACCCTCTACCATCAACCCTATACCCTCAACCCTTAAATCCTTAAACCCAAATAAACTATATACCCTAATCCCTCAACCCTCAACCCTCAACCCTCAACCCTCAACCCTTAATCCCTCGACCCTTAAACCCTCTGCCCTCTACCCTCTACCCTCTACCCTCTACCCTCTACCCTCTACCTTCAACCCTCTACCCTCAACCATCAACCCTCAACCCTTAAACCCTCTACCCTTAAACCCTCTACACTCTACCCTATACCCTATAAATTAAACCCTAAACCCTCAATTCTCAATCCTTGACCCTTAATACCTCAACCCTAGGTAGGTAGGGGAACATAGGTGAAATACAGAGTGAGGAAGGGAGAGGTAGGTTAAAAAAGGGATAGGGGAGATAAATATAGGTAGAGAGGGTAGGAGATGTATAGAGAGGAGAGATAGAGAGCATTAGAGAGGGGAGGGAGGGACAAGTAGGGAGGAGATAGAGGTGTGTATGTGTGTGTGTGTGTGTGTGTGTGTGAAAGAGAGAGAGAGGGGAGAAATGGTTGAGATATAGAGTGATGGAGGGAGAAGTGGGTAAAGAGAGGGAGAGGGGAGATAAAGATAAATATAGAGGGAAGGAGATGTAGAGAGATGATAGATAGAGAGAAGTGGAGAGTGGAGGGATGGTGGGAGAGGAAATTAGGAGATAGAGGTGAGTGTGTGTGAGGGAGAGAGAGTGAGAGGAGAGAAAATGAGGGGACAAAGGAAGGGGGAGAGAGAGAAATAGATTAGATAGGGAAGGGGGGAGAGATATAGAGTAGAGAGGGAAGGAGAGAGTAAGAGAGAAAGATGGGTGAGGGAGAGAGTGGTAGGTAGTGGAGTGAGAGGTAGGTAGAGAGGGAAGGAGAGAGTAAGAGAGAAAGGTGGGTGAGGGAGAGAGTGGTAGGTAGTGGAGTGAGAGGTAGGTAGAGAGGGAAGGAGAGAGGGATGGATAGGAGGGAGAGAGGGAAGGAGGGAGAGTGAGATGGAGAGAGTGGTGAGATAGAGAGTAGAGAGGTAAGGAGAGAATGAGAAATAGAGATAAAGAGAGAGAGGGAGGTTGGAGGGAGGGAGAGGTAGAAAGGGATAAGTGAGACATAGAGATGGAATGAGGGAAAGTGGGATAGAGAGAGAATTGTGATTTAGAGAGGAGGGAGTGAGAGGAAAGGAGGGAAACTGGGAGAGAGGGAATGGTGATTTAGAGAGGAGGGGGTGATAGGTAGAGATAGAGATAATGGTGAGATAGAGAGGAGAGAGTGAGAGAGAAAGAGAGGGATGGAGAGACAAAGAGAGGTAGGTAGAGGAAGGGAGAGGAGAGATAGAGAGTAGAGAGGGAAAGAGGTAGGGAAGGAGGCATAAGTGAGATAGAGAGGGATGGAGAGAGAGAGTGATGGAGGGAGAGGTATGTATAGAGAGGGAAAGCAAGAGGAGAGATAAAGAGTACAGAGGGGAGGGATAGGTAGGGAGATAGAGGTGTGTTTTTGTGTGAGTGAGAGAGAGAGAGAATGGTGAGATAGAGAAAAATATCAATTGAGAGAGAAAGAGGGGGAGGGAGGGAGGGACAATAGTGAGAGAGATTGGGAGGAGAGACAAAAAGAAGTGGAGGGGGGGTGAGGTCGAGAGAGGGAGGGAGAGGAGAGATAGAGAGAAGTAGAGAGGGAAGGATGGAGGGAGGGAGTGCTAGCGAGGGAGATAGAGGTTTGAGAGATATAGAGAGTGGTGAGATAGAGAGGGGAGAGTGAGAGGGAGGGAGAGAGAATTATGAGATAGAGAGGAGAGAGTTAGAGAGAAAGTGGGGGAAGAGAGGGATAAAGAGTGAGAGAGATGTAGGTAGAGGGAGGGAGAGGAGAGATAGAGAGTAGAGAGGGAAAGAGGTAGGGAGGGAGACATAAGTGAGATACAAAGTGATGGAGGGAGAGGTAGGTAAAGAGAGAGAGAGGGGAGGGGGGAGGCAGATGTAGGGAGGAGATAGAGGGGTGAGAGAGAGAGAGGGGAGAGAGAGAGCAAGGGAGAGAGAGAGAGAGGGAGTGGAGAGATAGAGAGTAGAGAGAAGGAGAGAGAAAGTTGATACAATTTGCTGACTACTAAAATTTGACCTCCTGATTACTGAAATTTGAATTGTTGATTACTGAAATTTGACTAAGTCTAAAATTTTTAAGATCTTCCAAAAACTAGAATTTGCATTATAATTCCTAGAGATTTGAAACCACTCTCAAACATCCTGCCTATATACATGTAATATAACTTAAAGTATAAGAAATTAAATGTCCATATGTAAATGTAAACTTATACTTAAATGTTTATTTCATGTATATAGTTTCCTTGGAAGAGAAAGCAAAAATAAAAGAGTTTAGAAAAATGCATTCCAAAATTCATTGCAAAAAGAAAGAGAACTCACACTTGTTCACTCATTGAAAAATTCAAGCCATTTGGCGAGCACCAAATTTGGCACTCGCCAAATGTGGCGCTTTTCAAATTTGGCGAGCGCAATATGGCCTATTACGGGTTTTTTTGCAATTTGGTATCAAAATTGTGTCTCAAAATTGTGCACTTACCCAGGTGTTGTTGAAACCCATTCTTGGAATAACTTATTTCTATCTCTTTATAGTGTTTTTTAATTCTTAACATTGACAATCAATCCAATAAATTCAAATTAGGGTTTCATCCTTATGCCTCTACCTAGCTATATGATTGATGCCCTTTTTTTTTCTTTTTCCCCCACATACTTTTTTAAATATTTTCAGTTTTGCTAATATGTTTTCTTATAGCTATGGTGAAATATTATAACAATTCCCAACTCCCTACATTTTACCATATAGTTTATTTCTAATTCACCATTGCTTTATGAAAGGTAAAAAACTCTTTTTGTGTTTGTTCAACAACAAGACATTGCCACTTTTATTTTGGCATATTAGTAATGTATAGTCATGTTGATGTGCATGTATTCTCTTTAATCTATACATGAACAAAAATGGTTGAGTTCTTTGTTGTGAATTATATAATTTATCCATTCAAAAAATAATTGTTTATAGTTTTCTTTCTATGTCATGGACTTAAGTCTCAAATAGTTATTGGTCAAGATGAAAGTAGATGGATGCCTAATTGAGATTTCATCATAAAGGAGTAATTCCAAATATCCAAGTGGCCCAATGATTTATGTTTTGTGGGATTTATATTTCTTATAGGTTCTCCTTTGAGAAGGGAAAGGAGAGTGTGGCATGCTCTAGTTTTTGAAGAAATGTTCAAAAATAGATAAACAAGTGGAGTGTAACTTCAACCATTATGTTTCATCCTTGTCCACCACTTTACCAATTATTTGAAATTATTTAATCCATGAATATTTGTGTAGGCTTGATATAAATAATATAAAGTGAAGAGGTTTCATTAGTAATATATTTGGCTTATGTATTGCACTTTCACTATGTTGTTGATCACAATTATGGCTTCAAAAATCCTAAAGACAACACCAAAACCTAATGTTGAGACCAAAACTTAATTCGTCAACAACCACACCTAATATATGATAAACCCTTTGTTGTACATCAAAAATTTCATACCCTTACAGTTTCACATTTTTTAGGCTTGTTGTAGTGACCATTCACATATCATATTTAGGGGTCATTTTAACCTCAACCTTGGTCACTTTTCCTTCACTAGATTGCCAAATTTTCTATCATATTTTGATTATTCTTACTGACATAAAATAACATGTTAAGTTTTGAATAATTTCTCTAAGATATATGAGTGCAATGTTCTTAAGCATTCAAATGATACTATAGTGTTCAATGAACTTCAAAAAATTTAAATGTTTCTTCTTTACGAATTACCTAGCATAGACAAAATATAATATAATTAATCTAGAATGTGCAATTAAATAGTTAACCTAACATAGACAAAAGATAATATAATTAATCCAAACAAAAAAATTATACAAAATCACAACAATAATTGTGAATTATCCTCTCCCATTTCGTACTAGTCAAGCATATTTCCATGTACTTGGAGTTTATTTCACCTTTTATTTTCTCTTTATCTACCTCCTACTCCAATTTTTCATTTCGTACATTTGTAGTTTTTATAAAAATTATTTAATTAAACATCCCTGTTAACATAAAATAAGCCTTTGATAGATACCCCAACAATGAATATTAGTAGTCATCTCCATTGCACTCTATGCATCTAATTTTATGAAGACAACATGATATTATAGATTGCCAAAAACTCAAATAAAAATTAAACTAATAAAAATTTCTTGAAAACAAAAACAAAAACTTTTCCCCTCATGCATGTCTAACATGGTGAACATTATTATAGTGAATCCTATTTTTTGTATCACTTCATTTAGTGTCATAAATAATCTCCACATGAAAATTATCCCTGTATAAAATGATGGGTGTAGTTCATATCCCTCATCACAATTTCTCCTACAATGATCTTGGAGATAAATTTTGTTGCAATGTGGAAATAAACACATACTCAAAGGTTCTTCACAATTCTAATAGATACTCTAACTTGGGTCTGTCCTAGAAATCAAATATAATTTTCAAATTTTCACTATGGTGGCAAATAAATAATTACTTTTCTTCATTTTCCACATCACTAAGTAAATGTCTTGAATCTCAAAAATACCTTGTTTCCTTCATCTCCCAAATGATGTCTCCAAATTTGCATAGATCTCTTTTGTATATGGATGTGATCTATTTCCTACATAAAAAGAGCATACCATTTTACGACCTCCAAAACAACTATATTAGAGATTTTGTTTAATTCATTTATCTTTCATCAATCTCCTTACCATTTCAACCTCATGCCACCTGCCCACTTTTGTATATATGTTTTCAAGAGAAGAACATAAATCACATTTTTATGATCCAAATAAAAAATAAGTTCCATTATAAATTATAGAGCTCTTAATTTTAATCTTGACATGTGATTGAATATTTAAAATTTTCTACAGATGTGGGTATAAATAAATTTTATTTTACTCAAGATATCGAGTTTACATTTGACACTTCTTTATTCCTATAACTGCTAGTGGATGTGAGGATTGGAATTTTAATGTCAACTTAATATAACTCAATTATATTTTTCTATAGAGGCAACATTCAAACTCCCACTTAGAGGATATGCATAAGTACATGTTTAAATCTAGTCAATTGATGGCTTAGATTTCACTTGATAGAATAATGAATAGGGTTTTTTCTTGAATTAGGATTATTTCTAAGGCTTAGACTTAGACTTATTATAGTGAAGGGACTTAGAATTATTATAATTAATTCAAGCAAAATATTTCAATACTTAAATAATTTAGACTTTAGATCATTGAATCTTGCAAAGAGACATAGGATAATGGTTTCAGTAAAGGCTATTAGAATTTTCATCAAACAGTTATGGTAATACTTCCTTTTATGATTTATCCATAGGGTTTATACAATATCTCTTAATAAATATTGACCATCTACAAGACATGATTTATAGCTAGGGTATATACTCAACTAATGATATAAGAAATCTACTTACCAAAGTTAGGAATTACATAAATACTACACTTTAGCCTCTAACCATCCATGGCTCCAATTGTTTAGATCATTCACTCTAGTTCAGGTAAACTTAAGTAGCTAGGTTCACTCACTAGAACATTATAGAATCATGTCACATGTCTTATAGATTAACACAAATAATAATATAAAGTTACACTTAAATAGGAAGGTATTAGTCCTTAGAGATTTCATAATTAGCTTTAGCAAATGACAATAAAACACTATAATATTTCAATAAAAATGAACTTGTACTCATTAAACCTTCTAGGAAGCTCATGCAAGCCTTAAGTAATTTATATCACACACTCGAATCATAGTATTAAAAAACTAACTCTATCTTTGAGGTGATGGATCAAATTTTACACAACTAGTTTACACAAACTATTATAATATTTAACTATTAACATATTCTTTATAGTTCTATAGACTTTAGAACTTAATGCCTTAAGAAAAATTAATAACAAGCCTCTTCATCCTTAACCAATAATTTTATTATTGTCAACTAACACCCAACAATCCTTAATGCTTCCTACTACACATCTTTGATGGAGTCCTTAAGCAAAGCTACCCCTTTCTCCTATAATCATATTGGGTAAACAAATATCACAAAGTTCATTACAATAGAGAAATATAAATTTTGTAGTTAGATTCATGAATTTAAAGATAATATTCATTCATCTTTATTGTAACCGAATTTATTCATTAATTCATATAATGTAGGAACATGTTACCAATTTATTATTAGAGTGTAGAGCACTTTTCTTGGATGCTAGCCCAAGTATCATGGGCCTACTTTTCCTATACACCATTACAATGATTTTTTCAACTTC
>CM021102.1:292863111-292886022 GCA_007115665.2 Sequoiadendron giganteum | reverse complement strand
GACCCTCAACACTAATCCTTCAACCATATACCCTTAAACCTATATCCTAAACCCTCTACCCTCAACCCTAAACCCTTAAGCCTTATACCCTCTACCCTCAATCCTCAACCCTCTACCCTCTACCCAATACCTTGAACCATCAATCCTATACCCTTAATTCTCAACCCTCTATCATATACATTAGATCCTCAACCCTCATATATCTCTATCCATATCTCCTCTTCTCTCCTTCTCTCTATCTCACTTCTCCCTCCATCTCTCCCTCCATCCTTCCCTCCCTCTCTACCCTAATCCCTCAACCCTATACCCTCAACCCTTAAACCCTTAAACACTCAACCCTCACCTTGATACCCTCTACCCTAAACCCAATACCCTCTACCATCAACCCTATACCCTCAACCCTTAAACCCTTAAACCCAAGTACACTCTATACCCTAATCCCTCAACCCTCAACCCTTAATCCCTTGACCCTTAAACCCTCTACCCTCTACCCTCTACCCTCTACCCTCAACCCTCAACCCTCAACCCTTAAACCCTCTACCCTCTACCCTCTACCCTCTACCCTATAAATTAATCCCTCAAACTCAATTATCAACCCTTGACCCTTAATACCTCAACCCTAGGTAGGTAGGGGAACATATGTTAGATACAAAGTGATGAAGGGAGAGGTAGGTAAAAAAAGGGATAGGGTAGGAGATGTAGAGAGAGGAGAGATAGAGAGATTTAGAGAGGGGAGGGAGGGACAAGTAGGGAGGAGATAGAGGTGTGTGTGTGTGTGAAAGAGAGAGAGAGAGAGGAGACACGATTGAGATATAGAGTGATGGAGGGAGAAGTGGGTAAAGAGAGGGAGAGGGGAGATAAATATAAATATAGAGGGAAGGAGATGTAGAGAGAGATGATAGATAGAGAGAAGTGGAGAGTGGAGGGATGGCAGGAGAGGAAAGGAGGAGATAGAGGTGAGTGTGTGTGAGAGGGAGAGAGAGTGAGAGGAGAGAAAATGAGGGGAGAGAGGAAGGGGAAAAGAGAAATAAATTAGAGAGGGAAGGGGGGAGAGATATAGAGTAGAGAGGGAAGGAGAGAGTCAGAGAGAAAGATGGGTGAGTGAGAGAGTGGTAGGTAGTGGAGTGAGGTAGGTAGAGAGGGAAGGAGAGAGTAAGAAAGAAAGATGGGTGAGGGAGAGAGTGGTAGGTAGTGGAGTGAGAAGTAGGTAGAGAGGTAAGGAGAGAGGGATGGATAGGAGGGAGAGAGGGAAGGAGGGAGAGTGAGATGGAGAGAGTGGTGAGATAGAGAGTAGAGAGGTAAGGAGAGAATGAGAAATATAGGTAAAGAGAGAGAGGGAGGTTGGAGGGAGGGAGAGGTAGAAAGGGATAAGTGAGACATAGAGATGGAATGAGGGAAAGCAGGATAGAGAGAGAATGGTGATTTAGAGAGGAGGGAGTGAGAGGGAAGGAGGAAAACTGGGAGAGAGGGAATGGTGATTTAGAGAGGAGGGGGTGATAGGTATAGATAGAGGTAATGGTGAGATAGAGAGGAGAGAGTGAGAGAGAAAGAGAGAGATGAAGAGACAAAGAGAGAGGTAGGTAGAGGAAGGGAGAGGAGAGATAGAGATTAGAGAGGGAAAGAGGTAGGGAAGGAGGCATAAGTGAGATAGAGAGGGATGGAGAGAGAGAGTGATGGAGGGAGAGGTATCTATAGAGAGGTAAAGCGAGAGGAGAGATAAAGAGTACAAAGGGGAGGGAGAGGTAGGGATATAGAGGTGTGTGTGTGAGTGAGAGAGAGAATGGTGACATAGCTAAAAATATCAATTGAGAGAGAAAGAGGGGGAGGGAGGGAGGGACAATAGTGAGAGAGATTGGGAGGAGAGACAAAAAGAACTTGAGGGAGGGTGAGGTCGAGAGAGGGAGGGAGAGGAGAGATAGAGAGAAGTAGAGAGGGAAGGATGGATGGAGGGAGTGTTAGTGAGGGAGATAGAGGTTTGTGTGTGAGAGAGAGAGAGATAGAGAGAGTGGTGAGATAGAGAGGGGAGAGTGAGAGGGAGGGAGAGAGAATTATGAGATAGAGAGGAGAGAGTTAGAGAGAAAGTGGGGGAAGAGAGGGATAAAGAGTGAGAGAGAGATGTAGGTAGAGGGAGGGAGAGGAGATATAGAGAGTAGAGAGGGAAAGAGGTAGGGAGGGAGACATAAGTGAGATACAAAGTGATGGAGGGAGAGGTAGGTAAAGAGAAAGAGAGGGGGAGGGGGGAGTAGATGTAGGGAGGAGATAAAGGGGTGAGAGAGAGAGAGAGAGAGAGCAAGGGAGAGAGAGAGAGGGAGTGGAGAGATAGAGAGTAGAGAGAAGGAGAGAGAAAGTTGATACAATTTGTTGACTACTAAAATTTGACCTCCTGATTACTGAAATTTGAATTGCTGATTACTGAAATTTGACTAAGTCTAAAATTTTTAAGATCTTCCAAAAACTAGAATTTGCATTATAATTCCTAGAGATCTAAAACCACTCTCAAACATCCTGCCTATATACATGTAATATAACTTAAAGTATAAGAAAGTAAATGTCCATATGTAAATGTAAACTTATACTTAAATGTTTATTTCATGTATATAGTTTCCTTGGAAGAGAAAGCAAAAATAAAAGAGTTTAGAAAAATGCATTCCAAAATTCATTGCAAAAAGAAAGAGAACTCACACTTGTTCACTCATTGAAAAATTCAAGCCATTTGGCGAGCACCAAATTTGGCACTCGCCAAATGTGGCGCTTTTCAAATTTGGCGAGCGCAATATGGCCTATTACGGGTTTTTTTGCAATTTGGTATCAAAATTGTGTCTCAAAATTGTGCACTTACCCAGGTGTTGTTGAAACCCATTCTTGGAATAACTTATTTCTATCTCTTTATAGTGTTTTTTAATTCTTAACATTGACAATCAATCCAATAAATTCAAATTAGGGTTTCATCCTTATGCCTCTACCTAGCTATATGATTGATGCCCTTTTTTTTTCTTTTTCCCCCACATACTTTTTTAAATATTTTCAGTTTTGCTAATATGTTTTCTTATAGCTATGGTGAAATATTATAACAATTCCCAACTCCCTACATTTTACCATATAGTTTATTTCTAATTCACCATTGCTTTATGAAAGGTAAAAAACTCTTTTTGTGTTTGTTCAACAACAAGACATTGCCACTTTTATTTTGGCATATTAGTAATGTATAGTCATGTTGATGTGCATGTATTCTCTTTAATCTATACATGAACAAAAATGGTTGAGTTCTTTGTTGTGAATTATATAATTTATCCATTCAAAAAATAATTGTTTATAGTTTTCTTTCTATGTCATGGACTTAAGTCTCAAATAGTTATTGGTCAAGATGAAAGTAGATGGATGCCTAATTGAGATTTCATCATAAAGGAGTAATTCCAAATATCCAAGTGGCCCAATGATTTATGTTTTGTGGGATTTATATTTCTTATAGGTTCTCCTTTGAGAAGGGAAAGGAGAGTGTGGCATGCTCTAGTTTTTGAAGAAATGTTCAAAAATAGATAAACAAGTGGAGTGTAACTTCAACCATTATGTTTCATCCTTGTCCACCACTTTACCAATTATTTGAAATTATTTAATCCATGAATATTTGTGTAGGCTTGATATAAATAATATAAAGTGAAGAGGTTTCATTAGTAATATATTTGGCTTATGTATTGCACTTTCACTATGTTGTTGATCACAATTATGGCTTCAAAAATCCTAAAGACAACACCAAAACCTAATGTTGAGACCAAAACTTAATTCGTCAACAACCACACCTAATATATGATAAACCCTTTGTTGTACATCAAAAATTTCATACCCTTACAGTTTCACATTTTTTAGGCTTGTTGTAGTGACCATTCACATATCATATTTAGGGGTCATTTTAACCTCAACCTTGGTCACTTTTCCTTCACTAGATTGCCAAATTTTCTATCATATTTTGATTATTCTTACTGACATAAAATAACATGTTAAGTTTTGAATAATTTCTCTAAGATATATGAGTGCAATGTTCTTAAGCATTCAAATGATACTATAGTGTTCAATGAACTTCAAAAAATTTAAATGTTTCTTCTTTACGAATTACCTAGCATAGACAAAATATAATATAATTAATCTAGAATGTGCAATTAAATAGTTAACCTAACATAGACAAAAGATAATATAATTAATCCAAACAAAAAAATTATACAAAATCACAACAATAATTGTGAATTATCCTCTCCCATTTCGTACTAGTCAAGCATATTTCCATGTACTTGGAGTTTATTTCACCTTTTATTTTCTCTTTATCTACCTCCTACTCCAATTTTTCATTTCGTACATTTGTAGTTTTTATAAAAATTATTTAATTAAACATCCCTGTTAACATAAAATAAGCCTTTGATAGATACCCCAACAATGAATATTAGTAGTCATCTCCATTGCACTCTATGCATCTAATTTTATGAAGACAACATGATATTATAGATTGCCAAAAACTCAAATAAAAATTAAACTAATAAAAATTTCTTGAAAACAAAAACAAAAACTTTTCCCCTCATGCATGTCTAACATGGTGAACATTATTATAGTGAATCCTATTTTTTGTATCACTTCATTTAGTGTCATAAATAATCTCCACATGAAAATTATCCCTGTATAAAATGATGGGTGTAGTTCATATCCCTCATCACAATTTCTCCTACAATGATCTTGGAGATAAATTTTGTTGCAATGTGGAAATAAACACATACTCAAAGGTTCTTCACAATTCTAATAGATACTCTAACTTGGGTCTGTCCTAGAAATCAAATATAATTTTCAAATTTTCACTATGGTGGCAAATAAATAATTACTTTTCTTCATTTTCCACATCACTAAGTAAATGTCTTGAATCTCAAAAATACCTTGTTTCCTTCATCTCCCAAATGATGTCTCCAAATTTGCATAGATCTCTTTTGTATATGGATGTGATCTATTTCCTACATAAAAAGAGCATACCATTTTACGACCTCCAAAACAACTATATTAGAGATTTTGTTTAATTCATTTATCTTTCATCAATCTCCTTACCATTTCAACCTCATGCCACCTGCCCACTTTTGTATATATGTTTTCAAGAGAAGAACATAAATCACATTTTTATGATCCAAATAAAAAATAAGTTCCATTATAAATTATAGAGCTCTTAATTTTAATCTTGACATGTGATTGAATATTTAAAATTTTCTACAGATGTGGGTATAAATAAATTTTATTTTACTCAAGATATCGAGTTTACATTTGACACTTCTTTATTCCTATAACTGCTAGTGGATGTGAGGATTGGAATTTTAATGTCAACTTAATATAACTCAATTATATTTTTCTATAGAGGCAACATTCAAACTCCCACTTAGAGGATATGCATAAGTACATGTTTAAATCTAGTCAATTGATGGCTTAGATTTCACTTGATAGAATAATGAATAGGGTTTTTTCTTGAATTAGGATTATTTCTAAGGCTTAGACTTAGACTTATTATAGTGAAGGGACTTAGAATTATTATAATTAATTCAAGCAAAATATTTCAATACTTAAATAATTTAGACTTTAGATCATTGAATCTTGCAAAGAGACATAGGATAATGGTTTCAGTAAAGGCTATTAGAATTTTCATCAAACAGTTATGGTAATACTTCCTTTTATGATTTATCCATAGGGTTTATACAATATCTCTTAATAAATATTGACCATCTACAAGACATGATTTATAGCTAGGGTATATACTCAACTAATGATATAAGAAATCTACTTACCAAAGTTAGGAATTACATAAATACTACACTTTAGCCTCTAACCATCCATGGCTCCAATTGTTTAGATCATTCACTCTAGTTCAGGTAAACTTAAGTAGCTAGGTTCACTCACTAGAACATTATAGAATCATGTCACATGTCTTATAGATTAACACAAATAATAATATAAAGTTACACTTAAATAGGAAGGTATTAGTCCTTAGAGATTTCATAATTAGCTTTAGCAAATGACAATAAAACACTATAATATTTCAATAAAAATGAACTTGTACTCATTAAACCTTCTAGGAAGCTCATGCAAGCCTTAAGTAATTTATATCACACACTCGAATCATAGTATTAAAAAACTAACTCTATCTTTGAGGTGATGGATCAAATTTTACACAACTAGTTTACACAAACTATTATAATATTTAACTATTAACATATTCTTTATAGTTCTATAGACTTTAGAACTTAATGCCTTAAGAAAAATTAATAACAAGCCTCTTCATCCTTAACCAATAATTTTATTATTGTCAACTAACACCCAACAATCCTTAATGCTTCCTACTACACATCTTTGATGGAGTCCTTAAGCAAAGCTACCCCTTTCTCCTATAATCATATTGGGTAAACAAATATCACAAAGTTCATTACAATAGAGAAATATAAATTTTGTAGTTAGATTCATGAATTTAAAGATAATATTCATTCATCTTTATTGTAACCGAATTTATTCATTAATTCATATAATGTAGGAACATGTTACCAATTTATTATTAGAGTGTAGAGCACTTTTCTTGGATGCTAGCCCAAGTATCATGGGCCTACTTTTCCTATACACCATTACAATGATTTTTTCAACTTCATAAGAATGTTACTAGGTGTGTGGCCATTTAGAGGTCTTCAACCCATTTGATTGGTGTAGTGATTATAGAATATAAGAAATTTTATATCTAATTTCTAGAACCAATCTAAGAGAACAATGAAATCCACCACTTAGCCAATCTAGGAAAATTATTACATCCACCCATTAGCTAATCTAGAAATCAATATCACTAGAATGACCAATTGACATATGCACAAGCATGCATAAATATAGAAACAAACATGTCTCTAAACATTTGAGTCACAATTACATTCAACATAATTTAGGGGGCTACAACCACTCCAATGGCCCCTAACACATATTAACAAGGAAATACCTTGATCACAATGTAACACCTCGCTATACCAAATCAACACTATCCAACTTTAAACTAACATAGAAATCATCCTAAGAACACCTTGATAATCAAGGCAACAACTCACTATGGAAAGACATGCTATTCAACTTGTAGTAGAGATATAAAATATCCCCTCTAGTAGGATGACCATCATTTGGATTTTTGATTCACCAAAATGACCACTATGTTGTACTTTATGCATGAATGACCATGGAGATATTGTCTCTATAAATTGGTGACTATACAATTCCATTGATGCATGAAGGATGATAAAAAATTTAGACCATAAAGTCTTCCTTATGGCTAGATCAAATGTAAATAGTGCTACAATAGATCAAACTCATACACGATGATCCCAACATAGACATGAAACCCATAAATTCACAAACATAGAATTTCATATTCACACAACCACCACATTGAGAACCATAACTTGAACATATAGTGTCACAATTTAATAACATCATTAATCACATACATAATGCACATCCACAATATATTATTTCACTGATTTCAACCTAAACATATACCTCATCTAAACCTTCCTCAACTCTCCCAATCTCATATAATTTTCACTAATTTGTATCATGAATTGTAATCTCATATACTCTTTTGCTAATTTGTATGATGAATTTGGTAGCTATATTTTGTGTACACGTCTACCAGAGCAGTTCCAAAGCTCCCATTTGGTACAAGTTGGGAGGATGCTGGCAAAGGTTGTAGAGTTTGGCTTTACACCAGCCAATTGCATTTGGTTGAAAGTTTCTAAAGCCTTTTCAACAAATACATGTTGTTAACATCTTGCTACCAGGGCGTTCCATGAGAACACATTTCTTTGAGGCATTCTGTCAAACAGTTCTCGTGACTTGTCTATGCTTCAACATTTTTGCATACATGTCTACCAGGGCAATTGCAACTACAACATCTGACAGAAATCCTCTATCCATTATCCTGCGGTGAATGTCCATGCCATGTTCCAAAGCTCCCATTTTGGCAAAGGCGAGACGAATACTGGCAAAGGTTGCGAAGTCTGGCTTTACGGCTGCCAATTGCATTTAGTTGAAAGTTTGTAAATCCTTTCCGAACAAACGCATTTTGTACATATCTTGCAACCATAGCATTCCATGAGACCATATTTCTTTGAGGCATCCGGTCAAACAGTTCACGTGCCTTGTCTATGCTTGAAGTGATTTTAACCACTTTGGCACAGGTTCGGGAGTACACTGCAAAAAATGTTTGAAGTGATTTTAGCTACTACGGAATGAAAGAGGATACTACAATCCTCAAATTTTCTGGCATGGGCTATAGCTCTGGTGTCATGGCAATTTAGATAGCCAGCGACTTGCTCAAAACATGTTTCGGAAGTGGTTACGCTCTGGTAGTCATAATGGAGAACATTGTTGCGCTGATGTAATTTTGTCGAGCAGGGAAGGGGATCAAAACTATTTGAAGCTGCAGCTTCTTCAGACGTTGCGGACGCTCCAAGTTGTAGATAATAAGTCGTACAACAAAGCATTCCGACGAACATTTACGGGCATCCACCAAACTTCTACGCGGGAAAAGAGTTTGAATTTTGGATGTTAACAGCGACGGTTGTTTGAACGGAATGGTCCCACATCACACCTAAGCATACAAAGCTTAGTGTGTGATGTTTAAGCCCAGCCCTTGTAAACATTTATGCAGAGAGCATAAAAGGCGTCAAAAGTTTGGCGTAGCAATGAAAAGATATCAACCTACAGTTCACATATATGAACTACTGCATATGGTTATTCTTAATAATTACGACCACACTCAAAAAGCTACAACCAACCTAAGGTTTGGACCTCTTGTCGAATTGGATGAGCTATCATAAAACTATGATGTAATGTGGTGTGAAAGGTTACCTCAAACAAAATTTGTGTAGCTTTATAAATTGCCTCCAAATGATGAAGACACATGTGTTGGAGCTGAGAGTTAAAAGATTGTTGAGCTATGCTTGTGTGGTCTAAAATTCAAGATTTGTGTAAGTGCAAAAGGGATACAAAATGATTATCATAGAGTGAGTGGTGTTTGGCTTCGGTGGATGAAGTGTTAAACACAAATAATTCGTAAAGATTAAAGAAATGTGTATAGTAAACTCATGGGATACTACACACCTTTTGGATGGATGTTGTCATAGAATTAGAAAACATGCTCAGCAATTAGGCCCTACACCTCAATACATTTGTTCTCCTGCACAATCTCATACGATGTAGATATCATACCGTCAATAGTTTTTTTTGGTGCAAAATGCAAAAGGTAAGATACTTTCCCAGACAATAGTATTATGTGGCGGATGCACAAAACAAATTCATTTAAAAGAATTTAGAAACTTCCAGCAAAATGTCACTAAAAGAGTAAAACCTATATCATCAACCTATGCCAATATGCTCCTACCTATGCAAAGTAGCAAAAGTAAAATGAAGAATCAATCAAGGATTAAATAAGAGAAAAATAAATCTCCAGATTTATTTTGGAAAATCCAAACTCTTATCACATAGACTCAAAATATTTGATTTTTTTTTATCAACAAAAGAAACTATGAGAAAATTGTCAAGTTCACCAACTGTAATTGCGGATAAATTTTTAGGTTAAGTGCAAGCAGCATAAACTATTCAACCTCCAATCAACAATAGAGCACAATGGAAAGCAAGAAACATAAAAATATTGAAACACTATCACCTCGATTTCAAGCCTCCATTGAATGACCTCCATTGGCCTTCACCATCTTGCTGCAAATTGTATGATTGCCCTTAGATTTGGAGTGCAACTATAAACTATGACTAAGATCAAAAAAATATTGAAGTATTATGAGTGCTCAAGTATTCAAGTTCTGAAGCATGCTGAAAATAACTATGTCTAAAATGACTTGAGAGAGAGCCTTTTTAAATAATGGCAAATTGAGAATGGATGGACAAGATTAAAAGTTTACAAAAACCTAAGATCAGGGCCTAGGATTCAATGTGATGAGGAGCATTAGGGTTAAGGAAACATTAGGTCAAAGTTAGGGAAAGCTTTGAAATGAAGGGCTCAGATTTAATTGAAAGCAATTAAATCAATTGTGGAGAAAAAAAGGTAGTTGGAATAATATAAATTATTTAATTTATGGAGGAAAGTTGACTTTTGGGAAATAATGGTTTAATTCATAAATGGGAATACCTGACATAAAGTAATAAATATTTATTTTAATCATTTTTTTGGTGGGATGGAAATTGGGTTAAATAAATAAGTTTATTTAATTGAAGGATAAATGGTGGGCAGGTGCATGGAAATCGGTAGCAATTTTGTGGATAACTTACTTTTTCATCCCGAAATAGCAAAAACGCAAATGCGTTATAGTAAAATGCACTCGCGTTATGGCTTGGTAATTACTGAGCCTAACGTGGGTGTTTTAAAACATTAGCGCGTTATGGTTTAAAATTTCAAAAAATGAGTGCATTTTTTGAAATAAAAAAAACATTTCCAAAATGCGAGCGCATTATAACGCGCTCACATTTTGGTCTACATTGAAAATATTTTCTTCTCTCTTTCTTCTTGTTATCTTTTAGGGAAACTATATACATGAAATAAACATTTAAGTACAAGTTGACATTTATATATGGACATTTACTTTCTTATACTTTAACTTATAATTCATGTATATACTTCAAGGATGTTTGAGATTGGTTTCAGATCTCTAGGAGTTATAATGCAAATTCTAGTTTTTGGGAGATCTTTAAAATTTTAGACTTAGTCAAATTTCAGTAATCAGCATGTCAAATTTCAGGAATTAGGAGGTTAGATTTTAGTATTCAACAAGTTCTATCATCTTTCTCTCTCACTCTCTCCTTCTCTCTACTCTTTATCTCTCCACTCCCTCTCTCTCTCCCTTCCTCCCTCTCTCCCCTCTCTCTCTTCTAGTTTTTGGAAGATCTCACAAATTTAAAACTTAGTCAAATTTCAATAATCAGGAGGTCAAATTTCAGTAATCAAAAAATTGTATTACTTCTCTCTCTATCTCACTCATTTTTATCCCTTACACTCTAGACCTCTCTCTCACTATATCTATCCCTTTTTCTGACTCTCTCTCTCCCTTTATCTCAAGAAATCTCTATCTCTCTGTCTCTCTCCTTTTCCCTCTAATTCTCTCTACCTCACTTATCTCTCCCTGTCTCCCACCTTCCCTCTCTACTTGTCTCTATCTCCCTCCCCCCTCTCTCTCTCTCTACCTACCTACCTCTCCCTCCATCACGCCCTACCACTCTCTCTATTTCTCTCTAGCTAACCTCTCTCTCACCTCCCTCTCTCTCCCTCCATACTTCTCTCTCCCTCTCTTCTTCCCTATCTACTCTCTATCTCCCATCTCTCTTTACCTACCTCTACATCCATCAAACCTTACCACTCTCTCTACACCTCTCCCTCCCTCCCTCATTCCCTCTCTACTTCTCTCTATCTCACCTCTCTCTCTACCTCTCCTTCCATCTCTACTTATCTTTATCTCCTCTCTCCCTCTCTCTACCTACCTCTCCTTCAAACACTCTTTATTTCTCTCTATCTCACCTCTCTCTCCCTCACTACATCTCTCTCCCTCTCTCCCTCCCTCTCTAAATATATATATCCCCTCTCCCTCTCTACCTAGCTCTCCATCCATCACAACCTACCACTCTCTCTCCATTACTCTCTATCTAACCTCCCACTCTCTCCATCCATACCTCTCCCTCTCCTTCCCTCTCTACTCTCTACCTCCCTAATCCTTCTCTACCTACTTCTCCATCCATCACTCCCTAACATTCTCTCTACACCTCTCTATATTGCTTCTCTCCCTCCCTCCCTCATTCCCTCTCTACTCTCTCTCTACCTCCTTCCCTCTCTAATTATCTTTATCTCCCCTATCCCTCTCTCTCTCTCACTAGATGTCTCCCTCCCTACCTTTTCCCCTATCTACTCTCTATCTCTCCTCTCCCTCCCTCTACCTCTCTCTCTCACTCTCACTCCTCCCTTACCCTCTTTCTCTCTCACTCTCTCCTCTTTATCTCACCATTCTCTCTTTCCCTCTTTGTAACTCTCCACTTCTCTATATGTCACCATTCTCTCTCTACATATCTTTATCTCACCTATCCCTCTTTACCTCTCCCTTCCTCCCCTCTCTCACCCACCCTCCCTCCTTCCCTCTATCTCTATCTCTCTCTACTTCTCTCTATCTCACCTATCCCTCTCTAGCTACATATCCCTCCATCACTCCCTACCACACTCTCTCTATTGCTCTCTATCTCACCTCTCTCTCACCTCCCTCTCTCCCCCTCCATACCTCTCCCTCTACTTCCCTCTCTACTCTCTATCTCCCTAATACCTCTCTACCTACCTCTCCTCCATCACTCCCCACCACTCTCTCTATACCTCTCTATATCGATTCTCTCCCTCCCTTATTCTCTCTCTACTTCTCTCTACCTCTTTGTCTTTCTCTAATTATATTTATCTCCCCTAGCCCTCTCTCTCTCTCACTAGATATCTCTCTCCCTACCTTTTCCCCTATCTACTCTCTATCTCTCCTCTCCATCCCTCTACCTCTCTCTCTCACTCTCTCTCACTCCTCCCTCACCCTCTTTCTCTCTCACTCTCTCCTCTCTATCTCACCATTCTCTCTTTCCCTCTCTATAACTCTCTCCTTCTCTATATGTCACCATTCTCTCTCTACTTATATTTATCTCACATATCCCTCTTTACCTCTCCCTTCCTCCCCTCTCTCGCCCACCCTCCCTCCTTCCCTTTATCTCTGTCTCTCTCTACTTCTCTCTATCTCACCTATCCCTCTCTACCTGCATATCCCTCTATCACTCCCTACCAAACTCTCTTTATTTCTCTCTATCTTACCTCTCTCTCCCCTCCCTCTCTCTCCCTCCATACCTCTCCCTCCATCTATACTTCCTTATCTACTCTTTATCTCTCATGTATCTCTACCTCTAATTCCCTCTCTACTTATATTTATCTCCTCTTTCCCTCCCAACCTCTCTCTCTCCCAGATCCCCCCATCCCCAATCTTTCCCTCCCCCTATTTCTCTCTCCCCCTATGAGGGTTGAGAGTGTAAGGTTTAGTGTTTAAGGTATACGGTTGAGGTTATAGGGAATCAGGTTTAGGGTTTAGGATATTAGGTATAAAGTTGACGGTATATGGTATAGGGATGATGGATGAGGGTTTAGGGTTTAAGGTATAGGGTTGAGGGTTGAGGGTTGAGGGTTGAGGGCTGAGGGTTGAGGGTTGAGGGTTGAGGGATAGTGTTTAGGGTTGACAGTATAGGGTTAAGTGTATAGGGTACATGGATTATGGTTTAGGATATTGGGTATATAGTTGAGGGTATTGGGTTGAGGATATTAGGTTTAGGGTTGATGGCTTAGGTTTTAGGATTTGTGTACAAGTTTAAGGGTTGAGGGTTGAGGTATAATGTTCAAGGTTAAGGGTATGAGGTTAAGTGTATAGGGTATAGGGATTAGGGTTTAGGTTGAAGGGTTAAGGGTATAAGGTATAGGGTTAAGACTTGAGATTTTAGGGTTTTATTTTTAAGTATAGGTTTGAGGGATAATGTTTATGGTCTAGGGTATAAGGTTGAGGATGTAGGGTAAAGAGATGAGACTTGAGGGTTGAGGGATAGTGTTCAAGGTTGAGGGTATAGGGCTAAGTGTATAGGGTATAGGGATTAGGGTTTAGAATAATGGTTATACGGTTGAGGGTATAGGCCTAAGTGTATAGGGTATAGGGATTAGGGTTTAGAATAATGGGTATAGGGTTGAGGGAATTGGGTTTCAGATTGAGATTTAGGGTTTAGGGTTTAGGGTTTAAGTATAGGGTTGGGGGATGATGTTCAAGCCTTAGGTTATAAGGTTGAGCGTATAGGGTATAAGGATGAGGGTTGAATGTGTAGGGTTGAGGTATAGTGTTCAAGGTTGGGGGTGTTGGGTTAATTGTATAGAGTATAGGGATTAGGGATTAGAATATTCGATATAGGGTTGAGGGTTGAGGGTTTAAGGTTTAGGGTACAAGGTTTAATGTAGGATTTAGTGTTTAATTATAGGGTTCAGGGTTCAAGGATAATGTTTAGGGTTTAGGGTATAGGGTATAGGGATGAGGATTGAGAGTGTAGGGTTCATGGTTTAAGGTATAGGGTTGAAGGTATAAGGTTAAGTTTATAGGGTATAGGGATTAGGGTTTAGGATATTAGGTATAGAGTTGATGGCATTGGGTTGAAGGTTTAAGGTTAAGTTTATAGGGTATAAGGATTAGGGTTTAGGGGGGAGAGAGAGAGACCTGAGAGAGGGTGAAATTGGCAACTATATTGCCAATTTCACTGAATTCGCAAGCTATTGAGCCCACTAGCTTGCCAATCCAGTGAAATTGGCAACCTAACTTGCCTTGTTTGAAAAAACGGGTCCAAGAAATGGGGTCTCTTGGTGATTTACATCATTCAGAGACCCCATTTCTTAGACCCATTTTTTCAAACAGACCACTACATTTCCGATTTCACTAAATTGGCAAGTTAGTGGACCCACTAGCTTGGCAATTTGGTGAAATTAGCAACCTAACTTGTCCTATTTGAAAAAATGGGTGCAAGAAATGGGGTCTCCTGATGATGTAAATCACCTAGAGACCCCATTTTTTGTACCCATTTTTTTTCAAACGGGCCACTACATTGCCAATTTCACTGAATTGGCAAGCTAGTAGGCCCACTAGCTTGCCAATTCGGTGAAATTGGCAACCTAGCTTGCCTGTTTGAAAAAATGGGTCCAAGAAATGGGGTCTCTCGGTGATGCAAATCACCGAGATACCACATTTCTTGGACCCATTTTTCCAAACATAGCACTACATTTCATATTTCACTAAATTGGCAAGCTAGTGGGCCCACTAGCTTGGCAATTTGGTGAAATTGGCAACCTAACTTGTCTTGTTTGAAAAAATGGGTCCAAGAAATGGGGTCTCTCGGTTACAAGCTCAGCCTTTCATTTAAATTGGGGAGGATGCCTCATTATTGGCATCGGTTGGTCTAGGATTGGAGTCTCAAGTCTAGTAAAAGTCCCAAGTCAAGCATATCAGAATTATGCTCTCTCCTGCACTTCGAGCGATTTGGATGATCATAATCTGAATGCATATTTGCACGTAATATGAATGTTTTCAATCAATAATAGCAAGCCTTATTTTCTCTTTTTGAGCCAAAAACACTGTTCGAAAAAGTCAAATTTACTGTTCACATGAATAGTACTTTTAACATTCTCGTTCAATTCTCATTCCGTAATTTGGTATCAGAGCCATGTTTTGATGTCTTTCACTTTGGGTTAAGCTGTGAATGCAAAATTAGCAATTTTCATTTCTCATAATGCCTAATATAGAACAGCAAGTACAAGATACTTATAACAGTGTGTATTGCTCATTTGGGTTTAGCAGATTTGTCAAAATAGTCTGTGTAGTCATTACTATAGTCTTGGTTTTGATTTGGTCATTTGAAAAGCTCTTGTCTCATTAAGACTATCGTAGTCCATTAAGAATTCATGTTCCTGAACAAAAGTAACTATCGTGAGTAGCTGTGGACCCGCAGTAAGGCTGTAAATCCCGTTTGAAGCCGAAGGATAGGCATGTTAAGGGTGAGTTGTAAGACGTAAATTGTAGCAGCCAAAGGATAAGTGAAATCAAGTAAGTTCTGAACTCTCGAAATGGCTAGTCAGAGATCTATGAATCCAAGCAGTTCTCTTTCTTCTATTATCCACAATCATTTCCAAGATAAGGATGAATATGTAGATGAAAATGGAAATTTTAAATTTCCTGATGTCAAATTTTTTGATCTGTATCCTAAGAAAGGTATTAAGGCCAAAATGATGAATTATGTGCGGCAATCTGAAATAAACCTTCAAGTGTTTGGAATAGGCATCTGCCCTATGTATCTCCCTTTCCTTCTACCTAAAAATATTAAAAGATGGAAAGAAAAAGGATTTTTTCATGTGCATTTCTCAATGGTTGAAATCATATTACACCCTCATTTCAATTATGATATAGGTGTTGAATACTTTGCTAGCCTTATAGACACCAGATGTCGCATATGGGACCAAGCTGTTATTGGTCAATTTCGAGGTCATCTTGTCAAAGCCTTTGATGAATCTAAAGGTGGTGATGCCCTTATGTTTGTTCATCCTAACTTCACCATAAATCTTGAGGACAAATATGTGCAATCAGCTTTTTGTTTGTTGTTACAAGCTAAAGGTGTCATCCTCCAACCTGATTCTGTGTATGCCACAGTCGGTGGTAGATGTATATATAGGTTATTGAATACTATTTTCCCTCTTTCAATTTTTCTTTCCGGGGTAAGTTATCCAGAAGCTAATTCCAATGTCAATGATTTTGGTAGACATATTGATTCAACTGGGTTTGATATTAGTTTTCCTGTCATTGAAAAATTGGTCAACCAATCTCTTCCTGATTAAACTTTGTTTGAGCAACCTGAAGCTCCTACTAGTGGACGCCCTAGCCTGTCTACTAGACCATTTTCAAAATCTAGAAATTTTCCCAGTACATCCAATAAACCATACCTTGATTATAATCTTGAAGAATCTCTAGGATCCAGTCAATTCCCCATGTACAAACAACCCTTTGTAAATCCCTATCCATCTAGAGCCTCTTTGGGTACACTTTCTGATCTTAGCAGTAATCCAGAGCTAATGGATAGATTGGCCAAACAAGTTAGTCAACAACTTGCTCTGACTCCTAAAGAGGAAGAAAAACCAGATCAGAAGGGCAAAGGGATTAAACTTACCAAGATGGGTGAAAAGCACTGTATGCTAAAAGAAACATTGCCTAAAGGAAAACTTCCTAGAGCTAGATCTGAGAAGAAAACTGTGTATAAAATGGAATTAAATAATCAAGAGCAAGATGTAATTGGCTATGAGCCTGGTCGATGGCCAACCCCTGAGACATTTACTGTCATCAATTCTAATAAACGGTTATGGGGTAGATATGAAGCTAGACTTCATAGTGATTTGGGTAGAAAGCAAAAGAACTCAGAAGCCCAAAGAAACTAGATGTCGCAGTGGATGATCTCTGCACAAGACAGTATAGATGACATGGTTGTAGATGTTAGATTCTATGCTAACTTGTGTTTAGATGTTGTAAATAAGCTAGAGAATGTTACAACTGATCAACAACAGATTTATACCTCTGTTAAGAATTCTGAACATTATTGTTCTACTTTGTCTAATGATATCGCTGGTGTAAATTATGATGTTAAAGAAGCTCACAAAAGTGTTAAAACTGTGATTTCTACACAACAACACCAAGATAGCTATTTAACTCACATTTATGATAACCAGCTAACACATGAGCATGCTAGAAGCATGAATGCATTGGAGAACCAAGATCTCTTACATTCTGTAGCAAAGAAACTAGAAAAAGTGAGATTACTCACAAAAAAGATAAGAGTCTCACAAACTGGGAAAGATAGCTCAGAAGAAGAAGACAGAGATAGGAAAGACAAAACTATAGAAGCTCCTAAACCTAAAAGAGTCCTTATTCGAAGAAGTAATAAGGTTAGAAAGGAAGAAGCTGAAGCTTCTACTTCCAAGAAATCCTCCCACAAGTCAACACCACATATTCCTATGCCTAAGATTAAGGAACATAGTCTTGCCAATAAAGAAAAAGAGTTAAAAGATTGGCTTGGAGAAGTTGGAATTGAGCAGGAACAAGTAGAACTTGTATATATGGATGAACCTAGTTTTGTTAACAAAGAATCTGATGCTGAAACTTCTGGTTCAGACAATTTAACTATTTCTGACTTTTCTAGTGAATCTGAATCTTCTGTAGATAACAATTTTGATGAAATAGATTTAGATTTTTCTGGGTACAAACAGATTGAAGAAAAGGAACCATGGGAATCTCTAAAGAAGTTATCTATGGATATTGAGATGCAAGAATCGGTTACAGAAAATCTCAAACCGGAACAAATGAGACCATATGCTCCCAGTGGTTATATTCTGAACATTGACAAATTAGTCAATCCCTATGAAGCAATCTATACATGGACAGACACATTGGAAAACATGTTTGAAAGAAGTGGTTCATGGACAGAACAAGTAAAAATTTTGTATGCTGTAAGACTAATGTCTGGAAAATTGCGCAATTGGTGGAATAATTTCCTTGACCGAGGACTGGGATCTCAAGCACCTCCCGGATCTGATTCAATTTTAGTTGATCAAAGAAATTTAGGCAAAGATGATATTTTTCAAGTTGGTTTTGATGAGTTCAATTGGATTTTGACTGATCTATTCTATGATGATATATCTAATCAAGCCCTTGAAGCTAATAAAATACTACAATCTATGAAATTGAAGAATTTGGCAAAGTTTGATGAATATAATTATATGTTTGAATCATACATGGTTGCTGCCAACAAAATACATGATTTGACTACAAAGCAGTATTATCTTAATTCACTTCCTTGTGGATTAGGAGCATGGGCTCAAGATTATCTCATAAAAAAAGAGCGACAGTAGCTTGATGATGTTACCTTTCCCACAATCAAAAGGTTAATCAGATACAAACTAGAAAAGCAATGTTTGTTAGGTGCCCTCCAGCTGAATAAGGATGAATATAATTATACATGTAATCTTAAAGAATTTTGTGATCTTCCTCCTATTAATCAGTTGAAAGATTTCCAGCAATTGAAGCAATTCAAGAAATGCACTTGTGGAAGCAAATGCAGATGCAAAAGGTGTTCCAGAACAAAATATCATGAAGGAGAATACACCTTTAGGTGCAGCAAGCATGGTAAGTATGGGAACAAAAAAAGGTATAAGGCAGTACCTTTCAAAAGAAATAATTTCTCTAGAAGAACACCGCCATATTTACTCAAAAGAAGGAACAAAAAAGTTCCTAGAGGCATAAAATGTTTTATCTGCAAAGGACCTCATTATGCTACAAATTGCCCGAAGAAACTCAATCCTCATACAAAGATCTATGCAATGTTTGAGTCAGAAAATCCAGGATGGGAAATAGTCAATAATAATGAATTTTCTGATAACTTAGAAAATTTATATGAATTAGTTGAAATTGTTCCTAATTCTAGCTTTATGATGAGATTTAAAGATATCAAAGACAGAAAAAGAGAGATACAGAATTTGTCTGATGAACACACCAGTAGTTCTGATCTTGATGAAGATTTCCTCACAACACTTCTCAAGGATACTTTGAAGGATATACAAGTAAAAATGCAGATTGAGAAGTCTAAGGATCCATACAAGCTGGCAGGAACCAAAGAAGAATGCAAGAAAGTCATTCACCAACATCTGACTCATCTCAAACAACTTGAGTCAGATAAAGTTGAAGTGGAGAAACAGCTAAAGATCCACAAAAAGCCTCCTAAAGATTCTAGTTGAGGCACAGCAAAGGAGATTGACCATGGTTATAAGATTCCTCCATGGCAACAAAAAGGATAAATCTTCTTCCTCCAAGTCTTCTTCAAAACATCGGTTGGTCTAGGATTGCAGTCTCAAGTCTAGTAAAAGTCCCAAGTCAAGCATATTAGAATTATGCTCTCTCCTGTGCTTCGAGCGATTTGGATGATCAAAATCTGAATGCATATTTACATGTAATATGAATGTTTTCAATCAATAATAGCAAGCCTGATTTTCTCTTTTTGAGCCAAAAACACTGTTCAAAAAAGTCAAATTTACTATTCACATGAATAGTACTTTTAACATTCTCGTCCAATAATCGTTATCACCGAGAGACCCCATTTCTTGGACCCATTTTTTCAAACAGGCCACTACATTGCCAATTTCACTGAATTAGCAAGTCAATGGGCCCACTAGCTTGGCAATTCAGTGAAATTGGTAACCTAACTTGCCTATTTGAAGAAATGGGGTCTCCTAGTGATTTACATCACAGAGAGACCCCATTTCTTGGACCCATTTTTTCAAACAAAGCACTACATTTCCAATTTCACTAAATTGGCAAGCTAGTGGGCCCACTAGCTTTCCAATTTGGTGAAAATAGGCAACCTAACTTGTCCTGTTTGAAAAAATGGGTCCAAGAAATGGGGTCTCCTGGTGATGTAAATCATCGCGAGACCCCATTTCTTGGAGGAATCTACTTCTGATGACCGATGTTTTGAAGAAGACTTGGAGGAAGAAGATTTATCTTTTTGTTGCCATGGAGGAATCTTATAACCATGGTCAATCTCCTTTGCTATGCCTCGATTATAATCTTTAGGAGGATTTTTGTGGATCTTTAGCTGTTTCTCCACTTCAACTTTATCTGACTCAAGTTGTTTGAGATGATTCAGATGTTGGTGAACAACTTTCTTGCGTTCTTCTTTGGTTCCTGCCAGCTTGTATGGATCCTTAGACTTCTCAATTTGTATTTTTACCTGTATATCCTTCAAAGTATCCTTGAGAAATGTTGTCAGGAAATCTTCATCAAGATCAAAACTACTGGTGTGTTCATCAGAAAAATTTTGTATCTCTCTTTTTCTATCTTTGATATCTTTAAATCTCATCATAAAGCTAGAATCAGGAAAAATTTCAACTAATTCATATAAATTTTCAAAATTATCAGAAAATTCATTATTATTGACTATTTCCCATCCTGAATTTTCTGACTCAAACATTGCATAGATCTTTGTACCAGGATTGAGTTTCTTCGAGCAATTTGTAGCATAATGAGGTCCTTTGCAGATAAAACATTTTATGCCTCTAGGAACTTTTCTATCCGTTCTTTTGAGTAAATATGGTGGTGTTCTTGAGAAATTCTTTCTTTTGAAAGGTACTGCCTTATACCTTTTTTTGTTCCCATACTTACCATGCTTGCTACGCCTAAAGGTGTATTCTCTTTCATGATATTTTGTTCTGGAACACCTTTTGCATCTACATTTGCTTCCACAACTATGTGTCTTGAATTGCTTCAATTGCTGGAAATCTTTCAACTGATTAATAGGAGGAAGATCACAAAATTCTTTAAGATTACATGTATAATTATATTCGTCCTTATTCAGCTGGAGGGCACCGAACAAACACTGCTTTTCCAGTTTGTATCTGATTAACCTTTTGATTGTGGGAAAGGTAACATCATCAAGTTGTTGTCGCTCTTTTTTTATGAGATAATCTTGAGCCCATGCTCCTAATCCATAGGGAAGTGAATTAAGCTAATACTGCTTTGTAGTCAAATCATGCATTTTGTTGGCAACAACCATGTATGATTCAAACATACAATTATATTCATCAAACTTTGCCAAATTCTTCAATTTCATAGATTGCAGTAATTTATTAGCTTCAAGGGCTTGATTACATATATCATCACAGAATAGATCGATCAAAAGCCATTTGAACTCATCAAAACCAGCTTGAAAAATATCATCTTTTCCTAAATTTCTTTGATCAACTAAAATTGAATCAGATTCGGGAGGTGTTTGAGAACCTGGTTTTGCTAACAAAGAATCTAATGCTAAAACTTCTAGTTCAGACAGATTAACTATTTCTGACTTTTCTAGTGAATCTGAATCTTTTGTAGATAACAATTTTGATGAAATATATTTAGATTTTTCTAGGTACAAACAGATTGAAGAAAAGGAACCATGGGAATCTCTAAAGAAGTTATCTATGGATATTGAGATGCAAGAACCGGTTACAAAAAATCTCAGACTGGAATAAATGAGACCATATGCTCCCAGTGGTTATATTCCGAACATTGACAAATTAGTCAATCCCTATGAAGCAATCTGTACATGGAGACCCCATTTCTTGGACCCATTTTTTCAAACAGGCCACTACATTGCCAATTTCACTGAATTGGCAAGCTAGTGGTCCCACTAGCTTGGCAATTCGGTGAAATTGACAACCTAACTACTGTTTGAAAAATGGGTCCAAATGGATCTCTTCAGTGATCTCAAAGAGACCCATTTCTTGGACCCATTTTTTCAAATAGGCCACTACATTTCCAATTTCACTAAATTGGCAAGCTAGTGGGCCCACTAGCTTGCAAATTTGGTGAAATTGGCAACCTAACTTGTCTTGTTTGAAAAAATGGGTCCAAGAAATGGGGCATCTCGGTGATCTACATCATGGGAGACCCCATTTCTTGGACCCATTTTTTCAAACAGGCCACTACATTGCCAATTTCACTGAATTGGCAAGCCAGTGGGCCCACTAGCTTGGCAATTCAGTGAAATTGACAACCTAACTTGCCTATTTGAAGAAATGGGCCCAAGAAATGGGGTCTCCCAATGATTTACAACCTAACTCGGTGAAATTGACAACCTAACTTGTCTTGTTTGAGAAAATGGGGTCTCCGGTAATTTGTTGATGTAAATCACTAGAGACCCCATTTATTTGACCCATTTTTTCAAACAGACCACTACAATGCTAATTTCACTGAATTGGAAAGCTAGTGAGCCCACTAGCTTGGCAATTCGATGAAATTAGCAAACCTAACTTGCTTATTTGAAAAAATGGGTCCAAGAAATGGGGTCTCTCGGTGATTTAAATTATCGAGAGACCCCATTTCTTGGACCTATTTTTTCAAATAGGCCACTACGCTCCCAATTTCATCGAATTCGAAAGCTAGGGTAGAGGGTTAAGGGTAGAGGGGAGAGAGATAGAAGGAGTGAGTGAGTGAGAGAGAGATACTTGGGAGAGGGAGAGGGGATAGGAGGGAGAGACTTGGAAGAAAGAGAAAGAGGGAGGGAGTGGGAGAGAGATAGAGGATAGAGGGTTTAAGGGTTTAAGGGTTAAGTTTTTAGGGTTTACGGTTAAGGGTAGAGGGTAGAGAATTAAGAGTTTAAGGGTAAAGGGTAGATGGTAGAGGATTAAGGGTAGAGGGGAGAGAGATAGACAAAGTGAGTGAGAGAGAGAGAGAGAGAGAGAGAGAGAGAGAGAGA
>CM021102.1:292738198-292863011 GCA_007115665.2 Sequoiadendron giganteum | reverse complement strand
GAGGGAGAGAGATGTAGTGAGGGAGAGAGAGGTGAGATAGAGAGAAACAAAGACTGTTTGAAGGAGAGGTAGGTAGAGAGGGGGAGAGAGGAGATAAAGATAAGTAGAGATGGAAGGAGAGGTAGAGACAGAGGTGAGATAGAGAGAAGTAGAGAGGGAATGAGGGAGGGAGGGAGAGAGGTGTAGAGAGAGTGGTAAGGTTTGATGGATGTAGAGGTAGGTAAAGAGAGATGGGAGATAGAGAGTAGATAGGGAAGAAGAGAGGGAGAGATAATTATGGAGGGAGAAAGAGGGAGGTGAGAGAGAGGTTAGCTAGAGAGAAATAGAGAGAGTGGTAGGGCGTGATGGAGGGAGAGGTAGGTAGGTAGAGAGAGAGAGGGGGGGGAGGGAGATAGAGACAAGTAGAGAGGGAAGGTGGGAGAGAGGGAGAGATAAGTGAGGTAGAGAGAATTAGAGGGAAAAGGAGATAGAGACAGAGAGACAGAGATTTCTTGAGATCAAGGGAGAGAGAGAGTCAGAAAAAGGGATAGAGATAGTGAGAGAGAGGTCTAGAGTGTAAGGGATAAAAATGAGTGAGATAGAGAGAGAAATAATACAATTTTTTGATCTTACTGAAATTTGACCGCCTGATTATTGAAATTTGACTAAGTTTGAAATTTGTGAGATCTTCCAAAAACTAGAAGAGAGAGAGGGGAGAGAGGGAGGAAGTGAGAGAGAGAGGGAGTGGAGAGATAAAGAGTAGAGAGAAGGAGACAGTGAGAGAGAAAGATGATAGAACTTGTTGACTACTAAAATTTGACCTCCTGATTAGTGAAATTTGACATGCTGATTACTGAAATTTGACTAAGTCTAAAATTTTAAGGATCTTCCAAAAACTAGAATTTGCATTATAACTCCTAGAGATCTGAAACCACTCTCAAACATCTTGGAAGTATATACATGAAATATAACTTAAAGTATAAGAAATTAAATGTCCATATATAAATTTCAACTTATACTTAAATGTTTATTTCATGTATATAGTTTCCCTGAAAGATAACAAGAGGTAAGAGATAAGAAAAAGAGAAGAAAAAAATTCAATGTAGACCAAAACGCGAGCGTGTTATAATGCGCTCTCATTTTGTCAATGCATTCACAAAACGCAAAAAATGCATTCACAAAACACGTCAAAACTAAGATATAACGCGAGCGCATTATACCGTGAGTGCGTTATATCTTGCTTTGAGAATTCTCGAGCCTTAGGCTTGGTATTTGCCTTGAAATACCAACCCAAAGGCCTGGAGGGCATTCCCAATGACCAAAGACGTGTTTTTAAAAAATCTTCCATATTTCACATAATCGAGTTTGTGCTCACCGTCAGGATTGCACGTGGTTCAATATCAAAAAAATCAAGCACATGGGTAATGTTGGGTTCTCTCTTAGCTATGAAACAATGTAATTTTTTTCACTTTCTGAAAATATTAAGCATTTCATCCATAATTTATTTTATTTGTATGTCTTTTTTTTTTCAAAAAGCAGTGTTTGGTAATTTTTTTATTATAAATTAACCATTAATCTATTTTTCAAATAAATTATTTTTTTAGAAACTAGACTCCATTCTACAAATTTTAAAAAATAAATAAAAATAAATTCAATTAGTTTCCAAAATTTGTAGGGGTAGCACGGCCAAAATTCTATTTTTCAGGAAATGTCCACTTCGAAAATTAGTAAAAAATTAAATATTCATTAGAAAATTATCAGAAAATCATGCATCAACTGCATACTGTTAGCTAAATTCTGACCGTTGTGATTTTAAAAATACTAAAAAAAAGTCCACCATATGAGGGTCGTACAAGAGTTGCTATGCTATGTTTTTCTGACAAAAACAACACCAATTTGTGTGCGTCCCTCATTTGAACCCCTTAATCTCAACCATTTTCAAAATAAATTAGTACTTTAGAAAGTAGACTCAGAGAAATTGAATCCTTCTTTTTGTTCCATCTCAAAATTTTGAGTGTAAGTATCCTCAATTTCACATCCAAGGTTAGTATTTCTTGATTTCAGAAAAAAATTGTCCACTTAAGTCCCCTTTTTGGGAACCATCTTAGTGCACTTACCCTGGTAATGTTATTAAATAACTAATGGTAATTATTTAATTGTAGGTGAGGGAGAAGCATGGTCTCCATAGAAAAATATGGTTTGCAATTTTAGGCAATTTTTATGTCTACAATATCAATGTTGAATGTTTCTTTCAATAAAGATTATGTCACAACCATCCCCTCTACAACTGATATATCCTACATAGTTGCATCTTGACTACTCTTAGGATCATAAGAGAAAGCATTGAGCTACAATATGGATACAAATAGACTAGAACTTGAAGCTTTGAAGACTCGCCCACATCATCCTATACTAGAGGCCTCACATACTATATAAGGCTTTGAGTGAGTGAACTAATGGAGTCTAATGTGTCCACCTTGACAATGTCCTTCACAACGGAAGGAAAATTCACATGCTCCACCACAGGTCTACCCAAGGGTCTCGATGCCAGGTGTGGCTTACATTGTTCCTCCACTTTGTCATGTGAGGAACCCCCACCTCTACCCTAAAAATATAGAAAGTCAAAATAGTTTATAATCTCATTGAGGACATAATCACAATAGAGTTGTTTAAAAAAATATTGTGGCACCTCATAATTATAACATAGAGCCTAGTCAAAAACCATCCACCCCCTAGCCCAAAAGTTATTCTAAATCCCTTTGTGGTGGCACCAATAGATAGGGAACCTCCTACATCCAATTGCTAAGGGTTGATTGGTTCATGAGTTGCTGAAGAGGGTAGACACATTGGATTTGCTAATTTTCTTTTTCTTTAATTTCTCATGGGATAGTTTGTTTGCATTAAACTAATTTTTTCTTCCCTCTTATTGGACTAAATATTAATTTAACCACTCACTGATCCTACATGAGACACAATAGATTACAAGGATTGAACAAGCCTTGTCTTATGAGGGTTTGTTGCATCAAGATCTTTTGGCCTTGTAATCAATTCCTCAAGCTATTTTTTATTATCTTGTGTTGCCCTAGTATGTTTTCTTGTGTTCTTCGAGGATGACTAGGAATGAATGAAGGTGTTTTCTATGTTTCTTGTTTAGGAGGGTCTTCATGAGGAGGTGATAGAGGATTTTCAACATTTGGGGGTGAAATATCATTTTTTGTTAACTAAGAATTTTTTATAAAAATCCTAATTCAATCTATAATTTAATGAAAATTTGAAACTAAAAATTTAGAGATACTTATCTCTTTGACCTCCACAGCGTCTTGGCAGTATCTTGATGAAAATTTTATAACCTTGAGGTGAAAATGACAATGTATTTTGGTGACTGTAGGTTGAGGAGTAGAAAATACATGGATCATGGGTTGAAGAGAAAAAAAATGAGAAGAAACTTTGGTTTTTTTATAACAAGATTCACATTTGGCGAGCACCAAGTTTGGTGCTCACCATATTTGGTGCTCTCCAAAGTTGATTTGGAATGACCAAGCCTTAGGATTAGTCATCCAAACCATTTGATGACCACCAAACGATTATTTTAGGCATAAAAAATAAATTGGCATATTTTTTGTCACATATTTTTACATATACCCAATAAAATGACAATATTGAATTGGTCAAGTTTCTTGTTGCTAACTACCTCTGGCCTTCTATTTTCTCTTTCCCTACTTTGTTCAAGGCTTTGGAGAATTACAAGTTTAGTTTTGGCATGCCCATGGTGGGTGGCTTTCTTGATAGGAACATGTTACTAAATGGTGATAATCTTATTTCAATCATATATGCAATGGTCAATGGGCTTGTGGGTGACAATCCTTTTGAATTTAATTTTTTTAAAATGTTTTATGCTTTAATGTGGGTGAAATAGTATATGTTGAGGCAAACCATATTTTCAATTCAACTCATTTTCTCATAAAACATATTGAAGAGGACGCGCATGCATTCCCTCTCTTACTACCACCTTTTGATCTCGCAAGCTCAAGCAAGAGCTATACAAACTAGTTTTTATTTATTGTTCCTTATCAATGATCTAATCTATAGCTGCTTGGATTCTCTCATAAGCACTTTTTGCTATCATGGACTACTACAATGTAATATTTTGATCCATTTTTAACATAAATTTGATAGTGGCTTTACCACTTTTATTTAAGTATATATATATATATATATTTTCTTATTTTAATAATCATAATAAATACTTTAAAAATATTCTTATAATTATTCACCATTTACAATGCAATATGCCAACTTCAGTAATGACTATTTCATGACCAAATCAAATTTTATTTATGGGACACTAAATCATTTCTCAAAGCACAAATATAGGCAAGAAATCTCAAAATCCTTTCACCAATGAGCTCAGCTTCGACTATTTCTATCCATAAAATAATGCAATTATTTCAAACATAGAAAACTCAATTTTTATAATCTTATTCACAAATATAGAACCTAACTACATGAATCTAAGTGAATGTGTGTTGATTCCATCAAGATAGGCTACCTCCACTAGTTAGAATCTTCTCCTTGATGAAACTCTTTCTCTAACCTCAAAGAGTGTTAATAGTTCTTGACACACTTACATAATTAATCATGACCATAATCATTATTATTTATACTTCAAAAGACATTAATTAGATTGGCATGTTCAACAAACCACTCTACATGAACCACATCAATGATGGTATCTAACCTTGTAGATGAGTACAACTCCATTAAAACATGTATGTTGTTTATCATGCATCATATTCACTACATGTGAAATTCTTCTTTATGAAAAGTTCATCTTTACAAAATAAAATTCTTAAACTTTTTTAGGTTTTTAAATACTTAAGATTGGTATTCCTTGATCTTCTCCACCTTACAATCTCTTTTTTCCTTTTTTTTGCATATTTAAATGTAATAAGAATGTTTGATTAAACTTTGGGCATTTCTATCATATTTATTGTAGATATGAAGGTTAGTGATGGAATATAGACACTGCAATCAACATAATCATGTCACCTAACCAAAAGCCATGAAGATTAATAGAAGTGAGTAAAAAAAGATAACTTAACATTAAATAATAAGAATACATATATTTAAATGCATTAAAATACACATTTACACATACAAGAATTGCTAATAGATTACTTAAATTCTAAACCCTTTTAATATAACATTGAACAATATAAATTATCTTAAAGAAAATAAATACCTTCACAAGCTGATTTATATTGCTGCTTGCACAGCTGATTTCTATTGTTTGGACTAGTTATATTATTGTTGTTGGCATGTAAAGGTTCAATTAGCTGATGTCTTGTTTGACAGATGATTCTTATTGTCTTCATATATTGACTGTCCTTGAAGTAATTTTCATTGGTTCAAAAAACGAGAAACGTTTCTCCTATGCGTTTGGAGGCAGAGCTTTTAATGAAGAAAGAAATGGGAAGTACGGACTAGCTCAGTCACTAATTCCAATTACGAGTGTACTAGCTTTACAGAGGTTGAAAGCCAACGGGTTCGTCGCAACGTGTTTGGTCGGGAGTAAGACCCGGTAAGCTCTTATTGCCGACCAAACGCGGTGTAAAAGTGAATACATGACTAAATTGATTCAACTTCATCCTGCAACTGTCTGAAGCTCAGTGATATTCGCCATTACAGCTCATCCTAAGCTGGAAGTGAGAACTGCATACGAAAGTCTGGCGAAGGTTGGCTGCTGGAGGTGTTCCATCTATAAGCCCATGGAGTGCATAAATGAATCGAAAAACTTCCGCATCTATCTTATCCTCAGAAGACCTATCTGTAAATATAATTTTTCACATGGTGGAACGATAATGAATCCTTGTAAACAAAAGAATGGAAGTACCCTCCATGATGAGGTATATCAGTGAATAGAGTGGCATTGGTGGATGAATTTGATTTATAGTCTTAAGCTCTCTCAATGCTCGACATTATAGTCACTTATTGTTGAGCAGGCTTATATCTATATTCTGTTTCGTGAGTTATCAAATACTCTGCTATGTATTGTTGATTCTGTTAAAAGAACTGCAAAACTCTGCTAATTTTTTAATCTGCTGTTTCACAGATTTAAGTCTATAAAAAGATTGTAATAAATTTGAATAATTGACATAAATTCTGGACTTGTGGCAATATGTCTAATGATGGTGAAGAAATGAGATTTACAGGCGTGAGAAAGAGGAAATGGGGAAAATATGTGGCTGAAATTCGGTCAGGAAAGAGATCGCGCATATCGCTGGGCTCATACTTCACTCCTCACGCCGCAGCTCGAGCTTATGACGCTGCGCTCTTGTGCCTGCGAGGGCCCCACTCTTCGTCTTTCAATTTTCCAGACTCTCAGTTCAACTTAACTGCATTGTTGGTGGCAACTGCCCACAACAATCCTTCGCCCCATGTAATTCGAACAACTGCAATTGCGGTTGGGTCTTCCTTCGACACCGTTCCTGTAAGATATCATAATAATGTGGAGGCCGTGCCCAGTGCAGACAGAGAAGCCTCAACCCATTTTGGTCAAGGTGTTGATGATCAACAGATTGCAGATACAGTGGGGGCAGAAGAAGATACAGTGGGGACAGAGGAAGATATTTTTGAGCTGAATGATGCAAAATATCTTCTACAATCTCCGGAGGAAATATCAATTGAAGAGAGGGTTCAGATGTCCCTACTTTTGCCTGAGGAGAATGAGATGATGCAGCCTTACAATCCATCTGAAATCTTCCCAGATTGCGGTTCATTGTATGAAACGATATCGCAGGCGTCATCAGCAAAATCTCCCTACTTGAATACACATCCAAGCGGAAATTAGGCGGTCTACAACACGCAGTCGATAATCCTCTATGGTATTTAATTCAAAATATAATAAAGTAGAATAATAAAAAACGAATATATTCAGCTCAGTTCCCCCAAGTAGGTAGTAAGCAGTAAGATTATCAGTAGAAATGATTATCGAAGTTCAGCTTTCACACTTAATATGTCAGACTTATCAGTATTGAGTGAGATGGGATGGGCTATTTTAAGTCGTTTTACTTTCCCAATAATTATGTCAGATTTCTCAGTTTAGAATGAGATGGGCTATCAAGGATGTCCAATCTCTCGCTCTCTTAAAAAAGAGTAGCGTGTACGATGTATATATTTTCACCGTGATTTCATCGTTTGTATATATTTTCACCGTGGATATAAGTTTTAAAAAGGTTTGTGATCATCAAAATTTGAATTAAATTATATAATTTAAATCAAAATATTGGTTTTTTATAAAATAAATAAATAAAATTTTATGTTTAATTATCAGATTATTTTTATTGGATATAAATATTAAAGATTTAAAGATTTATAATTATTACAATATATTGAAATCATATAAGTTGCATACAAATTATATTTGTTTAAATAATTTTTCGATGTAAAGATTTTGTAAAAAAATATATTGACATTTGTCATAATAAAAAAAAGTTTGTATGTTCCATTGCAACATCTATTTGTTGTTGCAGATGAGTTGCAATCCCCCAAACATAAACACAGTTATTTTATTACATCGCTTTTCTTAGAACATAGAGCTTCCCTTGAAAGTTTTAGAGCTCTCTCCACTTAGGATATCTCTTTCAATTGGGATTGGCTCTACTTGAGTTTGTACTATGTACATCATTGTATTTTATTGATCAATGACATTTGCAATATTTTGCAAGATAAAATAAATAAATTATTGATCATTTGAGCTTGACCCCATTCTCCTAATTCCCTAACATGAGTGAGGTATAGTGTGAGCATGTTTGCAAACTATTTGAGTGGACTCAATCCAACACATTGCCGCCATGATTTATACAAGGTTAAGGAGGTAAGGTTTTTAGGTTTTTAGTGGTTTAAATTAAAATGAAATTTGTTTCCATTTATTTTGATTCATGTTTTTGATATTTTAGGAATTGAAAATACTTCAACACCCCGAAACTCTAATTCACTAAAATATGTATAGGGAATTCTCATTAAAGAGAAGACACAACCTAATCCTTTACAAACTCCTCCATCTATTCCTCACCATCTTCATGAGACATAGGAGAATTATTAGGTCAAGTTGAAAAAAATGTGCTCCAAATATTGGTTGATATGTTGAAAAAACCTAATACAACTAGTTCACATCAAAGAACCTTCATCACTTCGTTGAAATCTATTAATTATCATATAGATTCTAGTAGTGGCCAAATAAACATATGGTCTAATCTTATGGAGAACACATTTTAGTTATATCCTACAAAATTATTGTATAAATACAATCCAATCCATTTAAAGATGGGCTTCCTAGTACTTAGTCATGGTGGACCAATTTTAAAAGGTGACATATTAAACTCACATTGAGGATAATAGAAGGCCTTGATTAAGGCATGGCACTAATTCTCAAGCCTACAAAATTGTCTACATTCTACACAACACTATCAAAATCTTATGATACCAATCCATATGGTCCTTAAAGAATATGGAATTATGAGGAAACTAGCATTAGAGCAAGTAGAAATGGAGTGATGTAGGTGCTAGCCAAAAGAGGCAGTCAAAGTGTTTCCTACTTCATACCAAAACTTAGGGAGTGGATTACTACTTTGTATTGTGTGAATGTTGTTAGTCAAAGCATACATGGTTTCTATTTGTTCAAGGTTGTAAAGAAACTAGAAAATTATATTATTGGCTATGAACCAAGTGTTTGTGTGGCTACCCAACCCCATGCATGAAAGACAAAAACTATGTATAATTTGGTTAATCACTTTGCAAGATCAATTCAAGGTGGTCTCTCACCATCTAATTGGTACTTGTTGAATTTTTATGGTCATGGAATCCATGCTGCTATAATAAAAATTCAAGAGGCAAGGTCATTAAGAATTGACTTACACCCCACACAAAGTACAACCAATTGATGTGAGTTATATTTTTCATTCAAATCATATATTTCAAATTTAAAAGTGGAATGTGGTTAGTCAAGTTTCTCAATATTGAAATTGAGAGGGTAAAATTGGTAGTCCTTGGTAGAAAGGCATTTCAAAAAGAATTAAATACTACAAGTTATATTACAACATAATTCAAGAGGATGGGTAGATGACCACTTAATCATAATCCACTTAAGGAAGACATGCATCCTAGTTGAACAAATTTTACTTTATTATAGATGATTATACTTTTGTAATGCAAAAGATTCCAAGTCTTTCATAAGTTAATGTTTCAAAAGTAGAAGTGTCAAATAAATTGTTTGTAGTAGGGGAATTACATCCTATAACATATAAACCAATGGTACAAGAATGTAATTAGAAACTTAAAAGTACTTCTTTTGAGGTAAAAAGTTTATATTCAAATAGAACATACTCAGAATGAGCAATAAGAAGCTGGACTTAGTCTTCCATTTTAGCCAATCCAACCATTATGGTTATTTGGAGGTTAATATGAATCTAGGAATTGAATTACATTCCCAAAAAGAGGAAGACACACTTTCCTTCCCATATCCCCAACCACATTGAATCAGTTTAGAATAGTACATTAGTATGATGATTATGGAGATTGGGATGACATTATAAACTTGGGAGAAATTCAAGATAATGGAATAGTTATCCATGAAATTCAAAATACTATTGATGTACATTTGAATCCTTCATTGTGTTCCCAAACCAATTTAAACATTAGAAAAGTCCTCAAAACTTCCTATTCACATTCTCAAGGAGAAATTGAGTATTGTTGAAGGTAATGGAATTCATTTGAGTAAAAAATATCAACTCTAGATAATACATGATTACACAAATATTCTAATAGACTAGGAGCAAAGGAAATAATTTATTGAAGAGATAAAAGTGAGAAAAAATAGAGAAGAGAAAGGTAGAATAAATTAGTACAAGAATAATTTTGTTGGTTCTATACTTGGGAGATTGAATAAAATACTTCAAACACTCTCATTTAAGGACAAACCCTAGAGATCTCAACCTCAAGTATGCAAAGGAGAAAGATATCTTGCAATAGGGTTGTCTTGGGGTTTTATTGTAAACTAAAGATGGGTTCACCACCAAACTAGGGCTTGGAAACACTAATGAAATGCAAGATGTAATGATTAAACCTAATGTAATGCAATATTTCACTAAATGACCTAAAAATGTATGTAAAATAGAATGAAAAGCTGAGAGATGAAAGGTGTGCACCTAGAAACCCGAAGGAGACCGGATGAAGCTTTGAAATGCTAAAAACATTGATTTTAATGTTGACTTGGACTTCTACACCAGTTTGGGGCTCCTAGATCTAGGTTTTTGGGAAAGAATAGGTTTCTAGTACCAGTGAGTTTGAATTTGCAAAAAATTCGAAAATGACCTATACTGGGACTCATATGCCAGGACTGGCATATTAGTCCAGTTAGGGTTTTCTGGAACTTCAAAGTTTGTATCTAGTCCTCAATGTCTTCTCTATCCTTTCCAATTGATTTATGAATCTGAAACCCATATTTGCAACTTCTAATGATCTCCAACGCAAGGTGACAACTTTGACAACTTTGAACACTTTGAAAATTGAACTCCAAACTTTCTCTTCAATATGTCTTCAACCTAGACCTACAAATAACACACTAAAGAGAGGGGTTTTTTTTTTTTTAGTAGATAGGGGTTTGCCTTCGTCAAACCCTGTTTTGGTAATCAAACCTTGAAATGGAATGAAATAAGAATGGAGAATGATGAATGAACAAAATGTAATATTGCAACTCACCAAACCCTAGCAATAAAGTGCTACAAACATGTATGAAGTGGCTCCAATGGATGTAGATCTTGACTCTTGCTTGAATTGGATAGATCTTGACTTGAATGCTAGCTCGAATCATGAAATCCTACATTATAATTGTTAGCTCAAAAAAAATGATGCATGATGACTTTGACATAATGCTTGATGCTTGAATAATTCTCTAAAACAATTTATAATCTTCCCTTGAAGACTCTTGAATGATCTTGTAAACACTTGAATGCTCTTGTGAACTCAAACTTTCTATAAGGATTAATACTTGAAAGCTTGGGATGAAAATGAATGAGATAAACTTGTATTTATGCTTGTTTATTACAACACTACAAGCCAATATAAGATCTAGGAGGTTAAAATCCCACCAAGAATTTTAATTAATCGTAATTTTGGGCCACACGGGTCTCATATGCTCAATGTGGCATGTGAGTCCCATTAGGCATAAATTATGGGACCATTTTTAAAAATTCTTAGAAAGGTGTAAAATCTAGATCGGGACCCAAAACCCTACGTGGGGCTCATATGCCCAAGGTGGTGTATGAGTCCTAGACCACCAAATTTGGGTCACACAACCTAATAACAATTGAACTATGATTGGATGTCTATTTGTGTCTAGATCATCTCAAAAACATGCATTAAATGAGGCTTGTAGATGCAAAATAAGGCCAATTAAAGCATAAAGAAGCCTAATTATTAATGAAAACCCTAGGAAAGTGTGAAAGTGTGTTACAACACTCTACAACACCCTAAATAAGGTATGATTAGGTTTATTTGGATTACAAGGGCCCGAGACCTAATGTGAGTGTATTAGAAACATTTCAACACTAAGTCAAGGCATCATTAAGCTCAATTTTATAAGGAAGGCCCAAACAAGTGTGAAAATGTCACCGATGACCTTTTTAAACACTATAAAGAGAAATGAAGGAGGAAGCAAAGTTAGATAGAGACTGTCAATTCCAACCAAGAGAACTATTAGCAATCAAATATGCACCCTGTCAGATTTGCAAAAAAATAGACTATCTATTGCAAAATTCCAACTCTTTCTAGATGTGGACAATATATACAAAAAGAGAATCTTTAGAGTGAGTTGGTTCTCCGTATGATGATCCTATTCTAAAGGTATTTCTGGGAAAAGGGATAGAGAATAACTAAACATTGAGATCTATGATTTGAAGTGATTTTTTCAATATTTGATAATAACCTAATGATGACTCTGGTTTTCTCCTCACAAATAGTTTTTTGGAAAAAAAACAGTAAAATTTCACAACCTCTCATGAAGAATTACACATAAATGATTTGCATGAAGATATTATTTTCAAATACAACATGCAACCTATATCCTTGAACTTTTCTGCATCAAAATCATAGGCTTAGGATGTAACAAATATTTTGTAAACAGATATTACAATGCAACATCAAACTGAAATTGCAATTAGACCCAAAAACTGATAAGTAGGAATGATGTTTCTTTTATTTAACTGTAGGTGTAGACCCCAAAATCTCAAACTGAGTACAAAGTAGTTTACAAGCTCAAAAATGTGTAAGAGAAAGAAACTAGAACTGAACTAGAAAACCCTAAGTTTTCCTCAAAGATATATCCCCCAAAACCCTAATCCGAGCTCAAAGAAAAAGCTCAAGGAAAAGGTCCCAAAAATTGCTCAAAAAGTCAGCACAAAAGTGGAAGAGCCTCACTTTTGCATACACATACTATCAGGCTTCTAAAAATAGAAAAAAAACTGCTTTTAAAGCAAAGAAAGCACCTTATCTCTCCAACTAGAATCTCAAATCCGACCAAGAGGAAAATTCAATGCTCAACTGCTAAAAATAACAAGAAAACATAAAAAAATTTATAAAGTATTGTTTTTGCTTCTGCTTTACAAGGTCTGCAGTTTTATAATTACTTTATTTTACAATTACTTACAAAACATCACCCTTATTTCTCCAATACAAATTTGATTTTTTTTGTGAAAAATCATAAAAATAATAATAATCTCCTAATACACATTTAAATTTTTTTCTTTAAAAAACAATTAAAAAGTAAATTACCTAAGACATAACCCTTAAAGTAAACCCTAATTCATAACAAAGCCTTCAAATTTAAATTTAATTGACCCCTCAATTAAAATCTAAGGTCTCCACTATCATCTGTTTTAATCAAACCATGTTGACATAAAACCCTAAAGCCCTAAGTCATAAGTAAAACCTTCAATGGACAAGCCTAAAGACTTAGGAAAAATATTAAAACCTCCCCATAAGACTCGACCTAGTAAATAAACCAAGCCACATAAACTATTACAATCGAACTTAATACTTTAAAAACTATGTAAAATCTTCAAAGGGTTGAATTAGGGCGTTTGAGATATGGACAAAACTTGCAAGAAAACCCTAAATCCACCTTATTCACACTTTGTGATTTGGAGAAAGAGGCTCTGCATGAGAAAAACGTGCCGCCATGTCTATACTTAGAGTGTTGAGGTTGCAGATGCTTGGGAACTCCATGAATTGGTCTTCAGATGGTCGATTCTCTTCCCATCTACTTGGTGAGTTGATTTCTTAGCATTGTGATGGCTTTCTCCATTGTTTTTAAAGAAAAAAAGGCCATAAGGCCAAGGCATCTCCTCTTTATTTCTGCTTTCCATGCTCATTTGTTTTATGTGCTTACTTGTTTATTGTTGGCCGCCATTGATGAGTTCGACCCTTGCATTTGTGAGCTCCAATGAGTTGGGCTGCACCATGAAACTCCTCCACCAATGTTCATGTTTCTCTCTCCATCCAAACTAAATCTTATGAAACTTTATCTCTACAAATAATCATTTCTACTTTGGTAAACTTTGCAGGCCATCACAAAGGTCGCGCCATTACATATTTTGATAATTATTTTTTTGAAGAAATATGCATTGTATATCTCTGTATTTTGTAAATGGAAGACTCTCAAAATTTTAAACATAAGAGCCATGCTGCTTCAAATGATACTTGGGCCGAAATCCCTTCTTCTTGGTTACGGCCTGTCCTGCACATAATGGGCTTCCCTTGTAAGTTTTTGGGCTCGACCCATGATGCATCTAAGGCATTTTTGTTTTTTTAAATTGTAAACCCCATAAGGTAACCTGAAAATGATACCATCTGTATTTGTAATTCAAAACCGACAAAGTGGGTAACCCAAAAAATGGAAGAAATATGTATTTTAGTAAAACTACTCATATGGGTATTTAGTATTCCTGTGTTTAGCTCAAAACCCAAAAATGGGTATTTGTCAATTATGAGGAAAATGTATTTTGGATTGAAACTCTCAGATGAACCTTCTACATTTCAAACATACCACACTTTTGTCAAGAATCCAAATTGGGTATTCTTGAACATTGTAGAATTTGTACTTAAATCTTAAAACCCCAATGTGGGTATTTCCTGAAAACGAAAGAAACTGCATTTAGAATATAAATCCTTTAATGGCATCTTATAACAACATTTGTGAGATAAAACACATTTGGGTATTTGCAAATCCTCTGCAACCCTCATTTTGGTTCTGGCTATTTTCTTTCATTTTCTGCAATGAGTATATATGCGAACTTTGCTCCATTTAATTTCCAGTTTGTTTTCTCTAGTTGTCAAGGCATAACTTTCATAAGCCTTGTATTGTGTAAAAATATTCTCTCCTTAAATGAAACATAATCTGCTTTCTGTATAAAATATCTTTATTGATTCTGAAGGAGGAAAATTAATAACTTTGAATAATAGGAAATAAAACACTTCAAATCCCTGGTGCATTCTTCTATCTAGCACTCTTCATGCCTTTTTATGCTCCATTTAATAAAAAACCGTATCATGCACTTTCTTTACTTCACAAATGAAAATCTAAAATAGTGCTTTTGTTAAGGCACTATGTATGCCTATTCACTGTCATTGTTAAGAGATAGAACATTGTTGCTCCAAAGAAGAAAAATATGAAACAACATTTAAAGTGAACAGACTTAAAACAACAAAACAATATTATGACATCAGCTCAAACCTTTTCGGAAAACATAATAGATTGATAGTTTTCAGCTGAAATAGTTGTCAAAGTACCATCCATTTGCAATCTTCATTTCAATACATTGATTTGATTGTAATAAATGTATGGTAAATTCAATTGCTCCCTAAGTTGCAAAGCTCAAAAGAGCACGATGATTTTTTTTCTTTCTCAGCCCACTTTTAGTGTATAAGGGGTAGCATGTTGAGCTCTACCCTTGTGGGAGCCCCTTTTTTCCCACATGCTTGGTGTTCAAATGATAATCAGCTACATGGATTTTCCTATTCCTACACAAGGAAACAAATAGTGTTAGCTCAAAAAACAAAGAATGATGATGATGTTTGCCTTTTTTAGTTCATGCTTATGCTCCTTCATTTAGTTGGATCTCTACATTGCAAGGATTGCAATCTATCTCTGTTAGTATGACACATAGTATTATTCATATCTTGAGCTCTTAAATGACACCCTTCTCAAAATTTTGTAGTTACATTCAGGAACGGAAGCATTTGGGAGCAGACACAGAATGGAGCCAGATTTGAGAAACCAAATGAAGACCAACTCAGGCAATGAAGGATATGTCTAATGTTATTTTCCTTTATTTTCAGTTGTATATTTCCTTCCTTGTCATGAATGGAAATGGCTAAAACCACAACTTGTGTGGATATTTAATTTTGTTCTTTCACTTCCATTCTGAAAGAAAACATCAAAATGTAGTGTTGTAATTATCATTTGTATTCTTGCAATCAAATGAAAATCTATAAATATGTATCTCTTCATTAAATAAATGAAAGCATTCTTCCTTTTGTATACTCAGTTTTGTATTCCATTTGGTTTATGCTAAACATGAATGATAACTCTAAAACTCATTTTTTCTCAAAACACCTGCACAACTATCACTTGATAAATGATAAATGATAAATAAGGTGCAAACAACACTCGATCATATGCAAAAATAACCGTATTTTCACTTTAAAGTATAACAATATCTAGACCATCTCCACCATTTGAGTTGTAGTGAAAAATTGGTAACATTTTAGCGATTTCCGCTAGATGCTTTCCAACTAAGCATAGATCAGTTGCCTTTGAAAACTCCATTGGGTGTAGAGTCAAAACTACCCCTTCATGAAACTCAAAAAAAATTGAACAACAATACTCCAAACAACAACAACTCAAAACAAAACAATGCTAAAAGAAAACTAACATGCCCTGATGGCCAACCGAAAAATGTGCAGCAGCGCTTAAGGAAAGAAAACTACTTAAAAGAAATGTGTGTAACACACTTATTTGCAACAACTACTCTATTTATTTACAAGATAGAACTTATCTTAGAGGAAATGTTTGAGGTGGATCCCATTAACTAGGATAGACAACACCTCTCCAGTCAGCTTAGAAAGCCGAAAAGTGTTGTGTTCCTTGCACTCTGTGATCACATAAGGCTCGTTCCAAATTGCATCAAACTTGGAATGTCGTCTAGGTTTGATCTTGTATTCATTCCACTTGAATACTAGATCACCAATAATGAACTCTTGTGGTCTTTCCTTCTTATCAAATGAGCTCTTCATCTGAGCTTGATGTATCTCTTGAAGTTGTTTTAAAGCTTCCCTTCTAGTTTCCTCAAGCTCTACCAGCTATGCAAACCACACTTCAAGAGGCTACTCATTCAATAATTCCAACTCTTTAACATAACTTAAGGTCAACAATTCAATAGAAATAGGTAATTTAGCTTATTTTCCATAAGCAAGTACATAAGGAGAGAAACTAGTAGCCCTTTTAGGAGTCACTCTGTCAGCCCAAAGAGCTAACTTAAGCTTTTTGTGCCATGTTTTTTGTTTATCTTCAACTGTCTTCTTGATTATTCGGATCCGCTTCTTATTTGTAGATTTTTCTTGTCCATTTCCCTACAGATAATAGGTGGAAGATGTATTCAAATAAATGTTATTTCTAACTGACCAATCAGAAATCCTTAAACCAATAAAGGCCAAACCATTTTCAGAAATTATTGAATGTGGAGTACCAAATCTTAACACTAATTCTTGATAAAAATTAAACACAAAAGTCTCATTTTCTTCTTCTAAAGCAACTGGCTCGGTCCATTTAGTAAAATAATATGTGGCGGTAAGTATCCACTTATGACCCACACTTGAAGGTGGGTTGATTGGCCTGGTAAAATCTTTGCCCCACTTAGCAAAGGGTTGTTTTGCTTGAATCAGATGCAGAGGTAGCACTGCAAGTTTTTGTTTCCCTGAAAACATAGCACACTTCTCACATTTTTGGACCTAAGCAATAGCATCTTTGAACAAATTTGGTCAATAATAACCAGCCCGCATAATTTTTAGGGCTGTTGTTCTTGCAAAAAAAGGGCCTCCTGAAGGCCCATCATGAAATTCTGCTAAAAGCTTATCAACTCAGTCAGGCTCAATGCATCTTAATAAAACACCTTGAAAATCTATTCTATACATAATGCCATCAATAATTACAAAAGGAATAGACTGCAATCTGTAATACCTCCTCTTTTCTATGTCTAAACCTTCGGGGCATTCACCAGTTTGCAAATAATGCATCATTTCTTGCACCCAGGTAGCAGCAAGAACTGGAATAGTAGTTGCATCATCATTGTTTAGCACTGTACCAACCTTTTTAGTTTCTTCTAAGTCGCTACCTGATGTGATTTCTGCAATCTCTTCACACAAACCCTTACCTCTAAAAATCTTGGTTATTTTAATATCTATATGAAACTCCATAACCTTGGTTATCCAACTAGCACGCTTATCATTAATCTCACTGTTCCATAGGAAATCTTTAACGGTTGAATGCACAACCAACAAATGAATTTTTTTGTTTGATAGCATATGTCTGAATTTTTTTAAGCTTCTTACAATAGCAAAAACATGATTCTTGAAAAAGGAATACTTTACCTAATAATCATGTAATACTTGGCTTAAAAAAGCTACAGGTTGCTCCAAACCTTCATCGTTCTGCTGGCAGAGCATAGCAAAAATAGTATCAACTCCTCAAAATATGTAAAGAATGAAATCTTTGTCAGACTTTGGATTAATGAGGGTAGGGGAAGTTGCGAGAGCTTCTTTGATTTGATCAAATATTCTCTTGCCCTCCTCGATCCAAGCGAAGGGCATATTATTTTTAAGCATACAAGTAAGAGGTTGCAGCAAAGTTGTGATATTTGGTATGAAATTCCTCACGAAATTTATTATTCCAAGAAAGCTTTGCAAGCCTTTCTTGTGAGTTAGCAATGGTAATTCAAGAATTGTAAAGATTCTTTTAGAGTCTATGTAAATACCCTAATTTGAAACAATGTGTCCAAGGAGTTTACCCTCGTGTATAGAAAATATACACTTTTTAGAATTGAAAGACACTTTGAACTCCCTGCATCTCTGAAAAATCTATTCTAAATGATCAATATGTTCATTAGCATTTATGGAAAAAACAGTAATATCATCTAAGTACACCAGAATGATCTTGTTCATGAGGTCGTGAAAGGCCATATCCATTGCTCACTGAAAATTTTCTCCAATGTTGGATAAGATGAAAGGCATCCTTTTCTAGGCCATCGTGCCCCACTTATTCATGAATGTTGTTTTGAGTTGATCCTATTGTTTTACCAAAATCTGGTTATACCCTGAGTAACCATCTAGCAAAGAAAATCTGTCAAAACTGGAAACCACCTACAAAATTTTCTTCATGGAAGGGAGTGGGTAGTGGTCTTTCAGTGATGCTCTATTTAAATATCAGAAATCAACACATAATCTGATTTCCCCACTTTTCTTCCTAACTGGGACTAGGTTTGACACCCACGAAGTATGCTTGATGGTAAAAATAATGTTGCTTTCAACTAATTTATTTAGCTAATCTTTCATAAGGTGTTCTAATTTGGGATTAAGAGGCCTTTATTTTTTCCTTACTGGTTTTGCAGCAGATTCTAATTTAGTAGCATACAGGGCTAGTTTTGGTTCAAACCCTTTCAAATCTTTATACTCCCATGCAAAAACATCACTAAATTTCTTACATAACAGAATAAATTCTTGTTGTTCCTCTCTATTACATACCTTTCCCAGCTTGAGAAGCTTTTCTTTTAAGATTTCAACTACTTCATAGTGTTCCTCTTTAACAGTCAGGATGCACTTGTCTCTCCTCATCTGGTCATCCGAGTTAAATGCAGATTCCAAGGTCACCAAACCTCTTGGAAAATTTTTGGTCCTCAACTATACAATTTGATTGTCATACTGCTGCTGCCACTTTTGTTTGTTTCCATCTACAAACTTAGCTTCAACAATTAAAAACTTTGCAATATTCTCATCCATGTAAAAAACCTGCTAACTCACATTATTGTCAGGTACATAAGGTCTTACACCTATCTTTACATATTCACGTGCCTCTACTTTGTGAATTTCATTTGGAATATCAAATTGAGCCCCTATAGTAGCGAGCCTATTTGCATGCTTATTTTCATTTCTAGGAACTGAACAGATATTAAAAGCATCAAGATCTCCATTAAATACCATACACGATGTTTATATTTCTTAAACAAGTCATTTTTGTAGCATTTAGATTTCTGACCTGATTCACTATTAACTTAGAATCACCATAAACTCGCAAGCATTTTAAACCTCTTTTTCGGGCCCCTTCTAGGCCATGTACAAGTGCTTTGTATTTAGATGTATTATTTGTACAGTTGAGTGCAAATCTGAAATATGAATAATATTTATCTCCCTCTGGTGAAATCAACATGGCCCTACCACCAATGCCTACACTGCTCCTCAAACCATCAAAATAAAGTTTTGAAAGTTCATTTTTCTACCCTGCAAATTGTCCTTCCTTTTTAATTAGATTAGGCATATCAAAATCAGGTTCATGACTCATATAAACCTCTAATCCTATCTCATCTGTATGCTGGAAGGGATCAAGCTCGTGATCTTCGACTACCCATTCATCTAGATTTATATTTTCTACATGGGTGTTGTGGTCTAAGGTCATAGTTTTCTCCTCCAACATAGGGGTGACGTAGAGGTTAGCATTTATTGGGGTTGGAATGTACAGTTCAATATGGTCCTTGGCTAAAGGCCTAGATTTTATAGTTACTTTCATACCATACCTTGTTCTAAAAAAAAGATGAGACCAATCAGATGACAAGAAACCCCCGAACTTGGCTGTAAAATCCCTTGAGAGGCAAATGGAAAAGTGCGGTGGAAAATCAATTACATGTATATCTTGATGAATCACAAAAATAGGGGATGCATGCAAGGTAAGAGCTAATTTTTTTTCTATACCAACAATTTTAACAATAGACCCATACAATTGAACTACACCCCTCTGATAATTTGGTTCATAAAAAAGACCTAATGCATCAGATAAGCTTTTAGGCATAATAGAGCTACTTGCGCCAGAATCAACCATACAATTATGCACTAATTTATCTCCAATAATTTGAGTCAAATAAAACGGAGGGGGCTTTACCTCTTTAGCTTTCTGCTTGATTTTAACCTCTGAACTGTTAATGAGCACGACTTTGACAACACCTTGATTAGTATCATCAGAGATAGAAAACTCAGCTAAAGCATCTTGCAGCAACCCTTTCTGACTTGGGATGTGCAAATCATCTAATACAAACATGTTGATAATAGTTTTTTGAGGTGTTCAACAATATTGAAAGAAGTAGGATTTACCTTCTACTAGTTTTTTGTGACACCAGCATCATTTTTCTTCTGGAAAGGCTGTAAATGTGTCTTTGACTATTCCTTTCCAGGTATCTCTTGGCCCTTTTGCAAAAAATTCACCTTGGGTTGCATTGCAACATTAATACTGGGTGTAGAAATAGATTGATTATCCTTCGTAGGCTGTTGCTGTGAACTTACAGCCTGTTATCCTAAATCCATTGCTCTTTGTTTCGATCTCATGTTGGCTATGACAGGAGAAACTTGTTGATCCTGGCCATTCATGCCACAAAACTCAAAACTCTAGCAATTTGGCAAAGCAACGTCAAAGCCTTCTTGTTGTTCCGGGTTCTGACCTAGAACACTTTTTGAACCTGCATAACTATTTTGGACTATTAAGGAATGATTTCTCATGCCATTATCATATGCTAATTGGTTATGGAGATGATTACATGGATAACACCAATCGTAATCCTAGGCAATATTATTCTGAGGCATGAGTTCCTTTGACGAACTGGTTGCATTTGGGTTGTATGGCTGGAATGGTCTTGGGTTAAAATTTCTCTTTTGGCCTTGATAATCATTCTGAAAAGTGGGGCTATTTGGTTGGTTTTGCTGATAAGTGGCTTGATTAGGTTTATGTTCGTGACCTACTTTGTTTTTCATGCTCATAAGGTCCTTTCTGAAGGTCTTAAGTATACTTTTAATCTCTTGAATTTCTTGGTTTTGGGCTGGAGCAGCAATTTGTTGTGTTGTGGTTTGATAACCTATTGTTGGGATAGTGGGAATAGTAGCTAAGGGAGGTAAAGCAGTAGGGGTAGGTGGTTGTATTTCAGAAACAATGACATAGGAGGTCTAGGGGTGATATCCCCAGCTTGAATGAGACAATTCTCAGCTCTAATGGTGATGTTATAAGCATTAGAGAGTGTATGCCCACCCATAAATTGGTTCATCACCGAAATCTTACTATTCAAAGCTTTTAAATAAAATAGAAAAGCATGAGCAAGTAAAGGCTTTACCATTGTGGGAATTATGTCCTATGTTCTATGAAAATGGAAGTTAAAATCAGCCAAGTGCTCATGTGGCACCCTCTAAATATTGCTCAATCGTTCTAACAGGGACAAATTATCAAATTTATCAACAAAATATTGGTATAGACCATTATCAAGCGCATTCCATGTCACGATTGAGTTGGTTGTGAGGCCTCTGAACCATTGCAATACTTTCCCCTTGAGTGATGCAACCAACAGTCTTAACACGACATTCTCTTGCATAATATTGTGAACCAAACATAAGGTAGCCACGTCACGAATGTGCTCAACCAGTGTTGTGTGATTTTCCCCAGTGAAGAACGACAAGATTATGAGGGCTGCAACTGGGATGTCGTCATATTGAGAAATATCTAATGGACTACCTCCATTGAAATGTGCAAATGGGTGTTGCCTTGGCGGTGCCATTGGCAGTATTTGTGATATAAGAATTGGTATTCTTGGTGATAAAACCAAAGAACTAAAAACAAGAGGTGTTGATTTTGACCTCCTTGGTGTCTCAAACAACCTCCTTGTTGTTATGCCTCTTCTTCATGGTGGGGACAACTGTCTGTATCGAAAAGGTGCAACACTTCATCTATTTTGTAGCTTTCTTAGGCATAGGCTGCACTAGGTCTGCATGTAAAGTTAGAAGTCAAAGTTGCCAGGTATATTGAACAAGCCTCCAAAAGGCTAAGAAACCTGTTGCATACACCAAACAATAGATTTAAAACATTAAAACTTCTCTGAAACTAATTTTCAGAGTCCCACCAAGCGTTCTAAAAACTATTAGCAATCAGATATACACTCCGTCAGATTTGAAAAAATCAGTCTATCTATTGCAACATGGAAACTCTTTCCAGATGTGGGCTATCTATATGAAAAGAGAATCTCCAGAGTGAGTTGGTTCTCTGTATGATGATCCTATTCTAAAGGTCTTTCTAGGAAAAGGGATAGAGAATAACTAAACATTAAGATCTATGATTTGAAGTGATTTTTTCAATATTTGATATTAACCTAATGGTGAGTCTGGTTTTCTCCTCACAAATAGTTTTTTAGAAAAAAATAAGTAAAAACTCACAACCTCTCATGAACAATTACACATTAATGATTTGCATGAAGATATGATTTTCAAATACAACATGCAACCTATATCCTTGAACTTTTCTACATCAAAATCATAGGCTTAGGACATAACAAATATTTTGTAAACAGATACTACATGCAACATCAAACTGAAACTGCAATTAGACCCAAAAACTGATAAGTAGGAATGATATTTCTTCTATTTAACTATAGGTGTAGGCCCCAAAATCTCAAACTGAGTACAAATTAGTTTACAAGTTCAAAAATGTGTAAGAGAAAGAAACTAGAACTGAACTAGAAAACCCTAAGTTTTCCTCAAAGATATATCCCCCAAAACGCTAATCCGAGCTCAAAGAAAAAGCTCAAGGAAAAGGTCCCAAAAACTGCTCAAAAAGTTAGCACAAAGGTGGAAAAGCCTCACTTTTGCATGCACATATTGTTAGGGTTTTAAAAATAGATAAAAAACTACTTTTAAAGCAAAGAAAGTACCTTATCTCTCCAACTGGAATCTCAAATCCGACTAAGAGGAAAAGTCAATGCTCAACTGCTAAAAATAGCAAGAAAATATAAACTTTTTTATAAAGTATTGTTTTGCTTCTGCTTTACAAGGTCTGCAATTTTATAATTACTTTATTTTACAATTACTTAAAAAACATCACCCTTACTTCTCCAAAACAAATTTGACTTTTTTTGTAAAAAATCATAAACATAATACTAATCTCCTAATACACATTTAATTGTTTTTCTTTAAAACATAATTAAAAAATAAAATACCTAAGACTTAACCCTTAAAGTAAACCCTAATTCATAACAAAGCCTTCAAATTTAAATTTAATTGACCCCTCAATTAAAATCTAAGGTCTCCACTATCATCCATTTTAGTCAAACCATGTTGACATAAAACCCTAAAGCCCTAAGTCATAAATAAAACCTTCAATGGACAAGCCTAAAGACTTTTGCAAAATATTAAAACCTCCCCATAAGGCTCGACCTAGTAAATAAACCATGCCACATAAAGTATTACAATCAAACTTAATACTTTAAAAACTATGCAAAATCCTCAAAGGGTCGAATTAGGGCATTTGAGATATGGACAAAACTTGTAAGAAAACCCTAAATACACCTTATTCTCACTTTGTGATTTGGAGAAAGTGGCTTTGCATGAGAAAATCATGTCACCATGTCTATGCTTAGTGTTGAGGTTGCAGATGCTTGGGAACTCCGTGACTTGGTCTTCAGATGGTCGATTCTCTTCCCAGCTACTTAGTGAGTTGATTTCTTAGCATTGTGATGGCTTTCTCCATTGTTTTTAAAGAAAAACAGGCCATAAGGCCAAGGCCTCTCCTCTTTATTTCTAGTTTTCATGCTCATTTGTTTTATGTGCTTGCTTTTTTATTGTTGGCCACCATTGATGAGTTCGACCCTTGCATTTGTGAGCTCCAATGAGCTGGGCCGCGCCACGAAACTCCTCCACCAACGTTCCTATTGCTCTCTCCATCCAAACTAAATCTTATGAAACTTTATCTCTATAAATAATCATTTCTACTTTGGTAAAATTTGTAGACCATCACAGAGGTCGCGCCATTACATATTCTGATAATTATTTTTTTAATGAAATCTACATTGTATATCTCTGTATTTTGTAAATGGAAGGCTCTTAAAAGTATAAACATAAGAGCCATGCTGCTTCAAATGATACTTGGGCTGAAATCCCTTCTTCTTGGTTGCGGCCTATCTTACACACAATGGGCTTCCCTTGTAAGTTTCTTAGCTCGACCCATGATGCATCTCAGGCATTTTTTATTTTTTTAAATTGCAAACCCCATGTGGGTAACCTGGAAATGATACCATCTGTATTTGTAATTCAAAACCCCTAAAGTGGGTAACCCAAAAAATGGAAGAAATCTGTATTTTAGTAAAATTGCTCATATGGGTATTTGTTATTCCTGTGTTTAGCGCAAAACCCCAAAATGGGTATTTGTCAATTATGAAGAAAATGTATTTTGGAGTGAAACTCTCAGATGAACCTTCTGCATTTCAAACATATTGCACTTTTGTCAAGAACCCAAATTGGGTATTCCTGAACATTGTAGAATCTGTACTTAAATCTTAAAACGCTAATGTGGGTATTTCTTGAAAATGAAAGAAACTGCATTTAGTATAGAAATCCTTTCAGGGCACCTTATAACAACATTCCTGAGATAAGACACATTTGGGTATTTGCAAATCATGTGCATCCCTCATTTTGGTACTAGCTATTTTCTTTCATTTTCTGCAATGAGTATGTATGTGAACTTTGCTCCATTTAATTTCCAATTTTTTTTGTCTACCTGTTAAGGCATAACTTTCATAAGCTTTGTATTGTGTAAAAAAATGCTCTCCTTGAATGAAACACAATCTTCTTTCTGTATAAAACATCTCCATTGATTTTGAAGAAGGAAAATTAATAACTTTGAATGATAGGCAACATAACACTTCAAATCCCTAGTTCATTCTTCTATCTAGCACTCTTCATGCCTTTGTATGCTCCATTTAATAAAAATCTGTATCATGCACTTGCTTACTTCATAAATGAAAATTTGGAACCATGGTTTTGTTAAGGTACTATGTATGTCTGTTCAATGTCGTTGTTTAAGAGATAGAACATTGCTGCTCCAAAGCAGAAAAATATGAAACAACATTTAAAGTGAACAGACTTAAAATAGAAAAATAGTATTATGATAGCAGCTCAAACCTTTCCAAAAAACATAATAGACTGATAGTTTTCAGCTGAAACAGTTGTCAAAGTATCATCCATTTGCAACCTTCATTTCAATACCTTGATTTGACTATAATAAATGTATGGTAAATTCAATTTCTCCCTAAGTTGCAAAGCTCAGAAGAGTAGGATGATTGCATTTTTCTTTCTCAATCCACTTTTGGTGTATAAGGGGCAGCATGTCGAGCTCTACCCTTGTGGGAGCCCATTTTTTCCCACATGCTTGGTCTTCAAATGATAATCAACTACATGGATTTTCCTATACCTGCACAAGGAAACAAACAGTGTTAGCACAAAAAAATGAAGAATGATGATGATGTTCCCTTTTTCAGTTCATGCTTTTGCTCCTTCCTTTAGTTGGTTCTCTGTATTGCAAGGATTGAATTCTATCTTTGTTAGTACGACATGTAGTATTATTCATATCCCGAGCTCTTAATTGACACCCTTCTCAAAAATTTGTAGGTACATTCGGGAACGAAAGCATTCGAGAGCGGAAGCAAAATGGAGCTAGCTTTGAGAAACCAACCAAAGACCAACTCAGTCAATGAAGGATATTTCTAATGTTATTTTCCTTTATTTTGAATTGTATATTTCCTTCCTTTTCATGAATAGAAATGGCTAAAACCACGGCTTGTGTGGATATTTAATTTTGTTCTTTCACTTCCATTCTGAAAGAAAAACATTAAAATGCAGTGTTGTAATTATCATTTGTATTCTTGCAATCAAATGAAAATCTGTAAATATACATCTCTTCATGAAATAAATGAAAGCATTTTTCCTTTTGCATACTCAGTTATGTATTCCATTTGGTTTATGCAAAACATGAATGATAACTCTGAAACTCAATTTTTCTCAAAACACCTACACAACTATCACTTGATAAATGATAAATAAGGTGCAAACAACACTCGAGCATATGCATTAATAATTGTATTTTCACTTTAAATTATAACAATATTTAGACCAGCTCCACCATTTGAGTTGTAGCGAAAAATTGGTAACAAGAACAACATAAAATATTAGAAAGGTAGGAAAATGAGCATAGAATGGTTCAAGAGAATCGTAAGAGACCAAAAAAGAAGGGAAAATATTTGAATTGGCGAGGAGGGATTTAGATAGATGAAGGAAATTAAGTAATCCACTAAACCCTTTACTTTAATAACACACTTTGTTTAGGGATATGATGAACATCAATGTCCTTCACTATTTTGGTGCAATGATTTCTATAGGTTTGATTGTATCTCATATAACTGATAGTCCAATTCAAGGTCTCACCCCATCTCATATAACTAGCACTCTAATTCCAAGTTCGACCCCATGTCATGTAAGTGGCACTCCAATTCCACTATCACGAGAGGACAAATGGGTGGCATAAATTTTTCAAGTAGCCTTCAAGACCAAGATTTGTAACATCATGTTTATTATCTTTACCTCTGTGGTTTTAGTGAAAAGGGCTATCTATTTTTTTATAGCAATCATTGTACATGAATAAGCTTGATATTTTAGGCTAGCATGGCATGCTTTTTCAGATTGTGTATGTCCTTTAGAACTATGTCTACAATTAATTTTGTATTGTAGATTTGTGTCTATCATTTTCTAGTAAAATATATTAATATATCAAATCAATAGAATTTAAGATTTATCCCTTCCATTTGTCAATGATCTTTTCCTGTAATTTAATAATGATACAAGGAAAACCATGAATCAAAAAATTTATCAACACAATTGTTTTGTGTACAATACATTATAATATATGTTGGTTGAAACTATATGTAGGGTAGAGAGTCTCATATTGGGACAACCTATCTTGTAGGGTAATTGTGGACCATCACATGAGAAAAAGATGAATTTATTTTACTCACCATGCATATAGTAAGGTGAAAAAATAAAACAAATCTTTTCAAGGGTGTATGAGTTAGTTTCCATGTGGAGGACGATGAGAAGAGGAGACATAATTATTTTTCATTTAAAATGTTGACTAAACGTGTATTAAAAAGATCCTCAGTGGAATTTCCCAATATAACTGGTATGTTTACACCATATTGTGGAATCGTATAGCGAATGGACATATATTATTCAAATATACATTAATATTTATCCTACATCACCTCACACTCCACAGCTAACTTGCCACATTGACTTCACTCCCTTCCATATTTTGGTGTTCAAGATGGTGCTAGGTCTAGAAATGATGGAACCTTTACTTCTTCCTCCTACATCATTAATCTTCTACTGCCAATTCATTACCAACCATCTTCTTCTAGAAATAAAATTTTGTTTGGTACTAGAAGTACTCTATTATTGTTTCCCCCAGTATTTGAGTACAAAGGGTTGCCTATTTTTTTACTCTAATTGTTTAAAAAAAAATAAAAAAAAATATATATATATATATATATTATAGCCTAGTTAGACATCCATTATAGATTTATGTCTGCCATTTACCTAATGCTCAACATAAAACTTGAAATTAATTTTGTTAAATTCTTGTTTGGTCTGAATTCTTAATTTTATATCCTATTGTTTCATCTATAATTGAAATTGAATTATGTGGATTGGTTTAGTTGACATGACCATATGACTTTTATGGATGTTAATAAATTAGATTTTGATAATTTAATTTCTATATTTGATTGATTTATGTTCTCCTATTTTGACATTCTATTTGATGAGACTTACACCTTTCAATATGGTACTTACATGTATTCATGGAGGAAGAGACAATAGTTTAGAAAATATCACTAGATAAAATTAATTTGATGAGGAGATATGAGACGTATCTAATTTTTTTTGGGAAACTTCACAATGCATTTATTTTGTAAATGACTTTATAATAGAAAACCACAAATTTATTATAGGCAATCACTTCATGTGTAATTGGGATAATTAATATGTCTATATTTTAAAGTGTCATGTGTATCTAAGATAGTTCAAGTATATGTTTTCCATCTTTGGACTGCATATTATAATTTAGAGTTAAAATATTCTAGACATAGAATGTGTACATTATTTTAACTATTTATTCTTACCAAGTTCCTTAATAAAATGTTGAACCATAGATTTTGAGGGAAAAAGGGGATTCTCTATAACTTCTAGGGTTTTCACCTATAAGGATAGTTCTTTCACACCCAAAAATCTAGCAGGTTCACTCAAGACTTATGCAAATGTAATTGAAGTATATCTATATAGAATTTCCTAAATGCAATAAACTAGCAATAGAAATGAACTATTGATGCACAACTAATGGAATGTAGGTTGTTTGAAAACACATGATATGCAGAAGGATAGATTAAAGACAATACAAAGCAAGATAAAATGGGAAACAAGAAGAATGCACATAGAAACAAACAAGATTTGAAGTGAAGATTGAAAATGCCTCTAAAATTCTAAAAAAAATGATTTTTAGGTCAAATAGGACACTTATGCCAAGCTGGGCAACTTAGTCCCAGTTTTGGGAAACTTCTCCAAATCCCGTTTCAGCCAACTAGATATCGAGATCTCCAAAAAATCCCAAAAAAACACATGCAGTGGGACTAAGTCACCACTATTGGTGAATTAGTCCATTTTGGCTTTTTTGAAAATCCGAAAGTGGAAACAAAAGCCTACAGTCTGTAATTTTTTCTCCAACTAAAATTCGGGTCCAAATTTGCAAAATCACCAACAAAACATAATATAGTTTGGTTTCTAATGGGGGTTTTTCTTTATTCAAACCCCTACTTGGTATTTAAACGTTGAAAGAGATGAGAAATTTGCATAAAACCCTAGCCCTAAGTGTGTCTAAGACTAGGAAGTATGAAGTATGATGCAATCCTATTCTAATGTGTAAGAATAAGATGCATAAATGAAACTAGAACAATTCAAGACTCGTTCCAAGAGACCATAAATCATATTAGAAATGAATCTTAATGAAATTCAAACCTTCCTTAGGCTGAAGATAGAGAGAAAATGGAACATGTAACCACTTTGAAAACAAATCTTTAGGTTGATTTGATGGCTAGTTGCATCTCCTCAACCTAAATTTCTCCATGATTCTCCATAGGCATCCATGATGAATCCTTTGCAATGTGAGATCTTGAATAAAAAGTGAGCTTGGAGACCTGCAAAAACCCTAGCTTGTTGCCCTAAGCTTCAACTTTGCTATAGATAGATTAATGAATCTTCTTGTGGAAGATGTTCAACACTTGATTCTTGAATTTCCTTATGAAAAATGACTAAAGGTTTCAAAAATGACCTAAAAACATGTATTTATAAGCATCAATACCTAATTTTTGGTTATTTTGACCTAAGAGGTCGACACCCATCAGGAATTTTCATTAAGTCAGAGATTTTCCTGCTAAAAAATGCAAATTACCCCAAAAGGGACCAAGTTGCCACCTTAGGTGACTTGGTCCCACCAAGGGTTTTTGAGGCGGGATTTGTGAAATTTGAGTGATTTGAATGATGTTTGTAGGGACTTGTATGATTTATTAGGTTGAATAAGCCTCAAGGTAAAAAGTAATGAGTTTTAGGGGCCTATAAATGTTGTTTTTAAAGGGATGATTGTTGCAAGAATACCAAAATGGGTCGAAATTAAGCATGAGATTGTCTCTTTCTTCAATAGTATACAATTTTATATGTTACACTTAGCCCCCACTTTAGTGCCCATATGAATCTACTTGTATATGCAAGCTAAAGGACTCTAGATAGTACACTTGATTTCATAAAAGGATACTCATTCAAAAGATGGGAGAATGAAGCCCCCATTGTAGTTATCTACAAAACCATAATGTCAGGAACCAAATCCTACAACATGAACTCATTATTTGTCCAAAAATCCTCTTATGCAACTTCTAGACATCTAATTCAAGGGTAGATGTATTCCCCCCCTTGATTGTGCTTTCTCTACAGAGGTGGAATGAAGGCATCAATCCAACCACATCAAATAAGGAAACTCATATCGGAGGGAATTTCCAAGTACCATGCCACATAACGATAGATGATTTATGATGTAGGGTATGGAAGCACGATTATGACAAAACAAACAGTGTCAAAAATGTAATTCACTAGCACCCATGATGTTGTTTTGAATGAAAAGCACTCTAGTATTTCTAAGATAGGAAAAGTGTGAATGTGCTTAAACATGAGAATGAAAAGTGTTAAAAGAGTTAAAATGAAGTAATTTATCACTTGTTCATTTTACCTTCTTGTAGCATGAAAGTGATGAGAATAGTGAAATATGACGAGAAAATAAGACTTCACACCTGCGAGACTAGACGTGTTGTGGGACCAGGTGGCATGCGACAAGCATTATCACAAGGTGAGTCGATTCTGCTACCTTCGCTTTGTGTTCTCATAATTATTTAATGATTTATATGCATTTCTAGGTTAATTTAGGATCTTGGAATAAAAATTTGCGAAGTGTCCCCTTTTTTCTCAAAGTGTCCCATTTGTTCGCAAAGTGTTCCACTTTTTTGCAAAATGTCTCATTTTTGTATGAAGTGTCCCTTAAAAGAGTTCTAAAGTGTTTGGGGCCTTTAAGAAATCACACTAGAACAAAATTAGTACACTCTAATGATGAATTAGAGGAAAAATTAAAGATATTAGATGGTTTATAGAGCTTATTTTTATGTTTTTGATAGGTACCTACTTGTTCATGGCAGCGTCTAGGTGGTAGGAAGTTAAATTTCTTGAGATATTTAGCCCTCGTTTTGTCAACAGAGGACATAGAGAACTCGTAGGTTGTGGGGATATATTGGGTGTAACTCATTCCCCCCATGAGATGCCATGATTCTATGTTGATGGCGCTCTACGAGTGTTGGGACACAGACACATGTACATTCAACCTGCCGACCAAAGAGATGACAATTACCTTAGAGGACTACTCTTTGAGTTCCTATTCGGGGGGAGTAGGTGTACTTCCAAAGAGATTGTACCTTCCATGAGTAGTGGGACGATATGTAGTATTGTCAGGATGGGTTGGTGCATGATGAGTGGGTGATAGGATAGATCGACCTTGTGATGTTACTATATTCATGAGTGCCAATTGTTAGATAGATTATGATGCATATAGTTTCTCTAGTACTCTCATATGAATGTGAAACACACCTAGAGGGAGGGCTAGTTCACTTAATATGCAGGATGGAAGAGTATAGGACAATATACGGTTGGGGACGCTATATCCTTGCACATTTATATTATGAATTGGGATGGTTTGTGTTCTAGGAGGTACACAACATGGTGCATTGCACACTTCTATAGGTTTGGTGCCTTGACAATATCACATGCACCAGGCCTACTAGCTTACCATGTCCGACAACAGTGAGGTATCCTTAGGATTTTGGTTATCCTTTATGACAGTTGTGGCAGTATGGGGATTTGCACTTTTGGAGAGTGATATTTGACTAACTAGAGGAGGATGATATCTTGTGGAGACTTTATCAAATGACACTTCAGTGGTTGGATCATATGAGATAGATGAGGAGATTACATATGGAGAGGTTTTTGGATGGCCATCATGATCATATAGTATGTCCTTTCTACCATGATCAAGTCATGCGGTAGTTTAGACAGATTAAGAGGTCACCTAGGGCACAATCCTCTTTCAGGAGGTTTGTGCAAAGTGCTTAGAGACGAGGTGAAATAGTAGGGCTCACTTTGGACGATGTTGTGGAGAGAGACTCTGATTTCTCAGTTCACGATCAAGCTCTAGTCTTTGACATAGATGCCACATGGGAGTATAAGGAGTGTTGTGGATAGTATCATGACCAACTCCTTTTTATCCAATTGATGAGCCCATAGGAGATGCAAGAGAATTGCCAAATGAGGGAGATGAGAGAGAGGATAGGGCTGAGGAGACACATTATAGGGAAGCAAACATATTTACCGATATCATTGATGAGGAGTATGATGAGGATACAGATCCAGACTATGATGGCTAGACGGGAGAGGAGAAGGATGGGGATGAGGAGGAACAAGAGGAGGATGAGGAGGAGGAGCCACCTTGAGTGAGAGTGATGAGGCAACAATGGAGGATCAGAATGAGTGGAGAGATCCCTCACCCATGCATATGACTAGATCATGAGCAGTGGATGCAGTAGGAATCGGTACTCACAGTTGAGGAGAGTCTAGAACATCATCCATGGCCACATTCATAGGACAAGGTTGATATTACTCAGCCTACTGGAGATATAGGTGATGATATTTATTTTTATGCATGTACCTTGTGCTTTTGTGTATTACTTAGTGTATATATATATCATGATGTGTGTTGATTGTGCATTGTTTCTATCTTGTAGGAGCTACGTGAGATTGGCGGGATCTCTATTGTTAAGAAGCTACAAAAATAGTGCCAACATCTATCGATAAGGAGGATATGGAATCAACTTATGTGCCCCCACCTATTATGGAGTAGGATCCAGAGTCGACCAGACCATGTTAGGAAACTTGCAACCATCTAATTACAATTTCCACATAACCCAAAAGAGATAACAATACAAATAAGTACTCAAAATCCACATGCAAGATAATAGACAACATACCCATCAAAGATGACACAAGATATACCCTGCGAAAAACCTCAAGAGGGAAAAACCTAGCCTCCAAAAGCATCCACACTCCATGTGTTATTAAACAATGAAAACCCATTACAATACATCTTCAGAGACTCCATGAACACTTTTAAAGCAACAAGCTATCCATGCATTCCATGTGACCAAGCATGAATCTACACATCCCATGCCATGCTTCAAACCCTCACACATGCGCAAGCTCAATCTGCTAACCTGCAACAAAACTCTCCAACCCTAAACAACTACCCTTGTGGTTGCTTTTATAGAAGCAAGCTCCCACAAAACCACCAAGTGGTATTACATAAACCATGTGCCCAAAAATAATGAACTTACAAAATCATGTGATCCCACATTTAATATTGGGTACTTTATTATATTTTATGTTTCCCCAATATTAAATAATTACATTTTACAAGTAACTCCCAATGTCACATACAACATAAAGTGGCCCCAATATTATAAGTCCTAGTGATGCACGTCCATCTAGGTACCCCTAGGTGCACCACACACATAATAAAAAATTAAACATTATAAGCATTATGCAAGGTGTAAAACACCTAATTCTAACAATCTCCCACTTTTTGTATACATTGCATAAGGGGGTAACAAGTAAGCTCAAACATCAAGATAATAAAATCCATAGGCAACATGTACCATCCTAGAATCCAAGTGCTCCATGTGCTCCATCAAGATACCTGCAACAAGAACCAAGGTGACTACCATCTCATCCATGAATGTTCTCATCCTACACCATTCCAATGCACCAAGATAAGAACACATCCAAAGAGAGGCCACACAATCTATCACAACGAAGCATAAACCTGCCTCAAAACCGATATCTCAAAACACAAACACTCAATCCAAAGGTAATGAATATACACCAGTAGCTGTCAATAATGAATCACCATAGCTGAAATGACACCCACATAAAATGCCAACACATCCAACTATCCATACCTCCAAGGTATACAAAAAATAGTAAACTCATGCCACTTATCATATCCACCCATAACCTGGAATTAAAAACTCCATGTGCAAACCTGTCAAAGAGTGACATACACATCCAGGAGCTCCCATTGCATGGGCAATGTTCAGATGAATGCAAACCTGCAATGAGCGCCTTCAATGTGTTGCTTCATTAACATTCTAGAAATAAGTCACCATCACAAGTGATCAAGGCATACCAAATCTACTAACAACATCACATAGGAGATGTAAACATGTAGTACCAAGGAACATCCACAAAGATATGCAAAACCTTCAAACCAAACACCTATAGCATGTCCTCCTACACACACCTCTAAATGCCAACTATGTCAAGTATGATCTCCTCCATAACACCCCATAACACAATCCATAACAAAATCCAACCGTCCAATCACCAAGATCAAACATAACATATGTATCATGTAACTAATCATGGATGTAAGCATCTCAAAATAAGAAGATCAAATTCAATGTAACCATTCCCAAACCAAGGAAATCAGCCCAATAAACTATCTCTTAAACCCAACATGTACAAGGAGATAAAAATGCCAACACTCCTCCAATGAACCCTCCAAAAACCAAATATCCATGGCTCAAGATCCATATCCATGAGAAGATAAATCATAAACATAATGCACCTGAAAGAAAATGGGCAATACCTCTCAAGTGAACTGCTGAGTAGACCAAGAGTGGGGAATGAGAATGCACCTCCAGGATATCCAAGTCATCATGACTCAACCAAGAACAGTCTCCTCATAGGTCCATGTTGAACTCGTGTCCAACCAAGGTGTAGGTTCCTTGGACTTCCTGCTGAAATCTCATCAAGAGTAACTATCTCAAGAAAATGTCTCTAATCACAAGAGAACTCAAGCCTCACTTATGTCTCCAAGTATCCATGAGTACCTATAACCAATCAATCCATACCAAACTCCAATATGCAACATAGCACCAACATGAAGTAATCAAGTAAATGATCAATGTACCCAATACCAAGAGAACTACCAAGATCAATGTCAAAGCTCCAACTGTAGAATCAGGAACCTAAACATGACATCCATGATCTAACCATCTCCTCCTAGGAGATCACATGCACCATAACATATATATAAACATCCTGGTCTCAAGAGAACATGTACCATGACAAAATCTAAATCGGTAATCAAGAGTATACCATGACATAGTAAAAAAACCATCCTACAACCAAGGATCGCCTGTCAAAACCAACAAGTCATAAACAATACCTCAACATCTCCAACACTTGATGTCAATGAACTCTCATTGTAGCACACATAATCCAAGAGCTTCCCCATGACACCAATCAACTCCTACTGAAGACAACCATCCATAATCAAGAATGGATCCACATCATTGCTGAATTCTCCCACTGAACCGTGATACCGAGCAATCCCATGGCATCATGATGCACACAACCAACACCACATCACTGTCATAAAATCACACCAAACCTATGAATCCAAGCTCTCAATGACAACATGATAACCATCCTCTAAAAGAAGAAGATACACTGCCAAACCATCATAACCATCACCACCAATCCATCACTGTCAAAAGCTCCCACTGAACTGTGTAACGAAGCTATCCATGACATCGTGATACCAATCTCCTCAAACCAAGAAGATACACCACCACAACCTAAATCAGTATCCAATCCAACACCACCAATAATGCACTTGCATAAACCATCATGACATACCAAAGTCTCTAATGCACAAGAAACATCTATGACACCATGATCACCACTAAATGTACCAACATCACCCAACCGTGTCCACATATCTGCATAATCATAGTCAGCTACATAGGTCTCATATCATGACTGTACTTGGTAATACCATCTCACTTCCTCAACATGACATCAAAACCAACAAACCAAGTGACTAAACCAAGCCACCAAAAAATTGAATATGCATCAAAACTGAAATATCAATGGGCAAAGACAACCCATATCCAAGTCATAGGTGCAACAAGTATAGATCGCCTATAACATTGCACAACTTGTAGATACAACAATGCAACATACAAATCCAACCATACACTGGTAACCATGTCAAATGAGAGAAATTTGAGATGTACAACTGAGCATACAATGAATCCAACATCAAATCTCCCAAATCTGACAATCCATAAGCTTATAGTATCACCATAGTCAACATAACCCATAAACAACTCAGATAAAGAAAACAACAAATAAACTATGCCAAACTAACTTCAAACCTGATCCACTATGTAATTATCTGAACAAGCTTTCCTTTGACTATTTGAAGTCCAAAATCTGACTCCGTATGCATCCGATATGCCCTCTCGAAGCTCAAAACAAACATATGACTTTGACCAAGCAAAAAACTGTCAAAACTGCAAATTCTGGAAAATATTCTGATATCATAGTGTAGAGCTCTGAGTCACCTTTCCGATGAGTCCAAGAAATAAAAAAACCGACATCATGAGTGAAAAATATGCCTCACGTAGAGCTCTGAGTCACCTTTCCAATGAGTCCAAGAAATAAAAAAACCGACATCATGAGTGAAAAATATGCCTCACGGAGTAAAACTATTCCAATCTGACTATAAGGCAAATTCTAAGGAGTCCCACTCCAAAACAAATATTATTTTTTTTTTTCAAGGGTGGCAGATTTTTATGAATATATTTTTAAAAATTGGAACCTTTTAATAAAGTGGCGGACTTTTTCTTTTCTTCCCTTTTAATATTTAAAACTTAAGACTTTAAGTATGGGAGAATATACAGGCACCTTTTAAATAATCCAAAGTTTATTGAAATCATTCAGTGGCGGGCCAAGTGACCGACAAGACTTGCAAACGGTACCGTTGTCGCATGTACGGGGTCTGCGGAACCCCACTTACTAGTGTAATTTTTATTATTTATTTTTAAAACCTTTTTCAATTCAATCGGCGGTATTTTTATATTTGATTTTTAATTTTTAATTTTTTTGTTTTTGTAGGGACGAATTTTTTTCACCGACGGACAAATTATTTTTTATTTTTTTTCTAATGACTGTATTGTCGACATCCGTACGGGCGAACAGTGGTATGAGCAATTTTTTTTGCATCTTTTTTAAGTAATCAAAATAGGTCGAATTATATATCAAAATTCGTCTCTTGATCAACTTGAGTCCAATCATGAGGTCCATTTTGTCCCAGGAGATCATCTGTAAATAAATTCTTACAAAACCCTCAAATGAATGCACAACCAAAAAACCCTATTTGCCCAAAATTTTGCACACCCCAAATCTGCAAATTACCCATTATAACAACAAACCCAAAACCCTCAGATCTGCAATATAACACCTGCAAAATCCTCATATATTGCCATGTCTTTCATTCTCTCATGCATTGCATAGATTCAAACTTAAGCAATTTTTATTTTTTTCTCAACCTAGGGTTATCCAACTATAACCATAGCTCTGATACCACTTGTTAGGAAACTTGCAGCCATCTAATTACAAATTCCACATAACCCAAAAGAGATAACAATGTAAATAAGTACTCAAAATCCACATGTAAGATAATAGACAACATACCCATCAAAGATGACACAAGATATACCCTGCGAAAACCCTCAAGAGGGAAAAACCCAACTTCCAAAAGCATCCACACTCCATGTGTTATTCAGCAATGAAAACCCATTACAATACATTTTCAGAGACTCCATGAACACTTTTAAAGCAACAAGCTATCCATGCATTCCATGTGACCAAGCATGAATCCACACATCCCATGTCATGCTTCAAATCCTCACACATGCACAAGCTCAACCTACTAACCTGCAACAAAACTCTCCAACCCTAAACAACTACCCTTGTGGTCGCTTTTATAGAAGCAAGCTCTCAAAAAACCACCAAGTGGTATTAAATAAACCATGTGCCCAAAAATCATGAACTTACAAAATCATGTGACCCCACATTTAATATTGGGTACTTTATTATATTTTATTTTTCCCCAATATTAAATAATTACATTTTATAATTAAGTCCCAATGTCACATACAACAAAAAGTGGCCCCAACATTATAAGTCCTAGTGATGCATGTCCATCTAGGTACCCCTAGGTGTACCACACACATAATAATAAATTAAACATTATAAGCATTATGCAAGGTGTACAACACCTAATTTAATAGACCATTCACGAGATTACGAGGAACATATGGGAGCCTAAAGAGATAGGTCCACCAAGTTGAGACTCCAACAGAGGCACGGTAATCCTGAACTCCAGTAGAGGTTGAGAGACTAGAGGTAGAGGTGGCACGACTACAGGCAGAGAGGGATTAGATAGTAGGGGAGCAATGGGTGGCCCTTGGATGGATACAAGGCTTAGAGTTTGCACTTGGATTCGACAGATCGCGGTCACGATTACGTACGATCATCTCCTAACTTCCTGTTATTGACACAACACGAGTTCTAGATCCTAAGGGGTCTGGTAATCATAGTCTTTAGTGACATTGTATAATTTGATGATATGTACAATTTTTTTTGATAAATGTATATATATGTGTGTGTGAGTACTCTGATGTTATATTACTTGTCTTAATGTGTTTAAACGTTAAATGATAAATGTGATTAATTAAATAGCCTTTGTATGATTACTTAATTAATGTCTTCATGATTTAAGAAAGCTTATGTGATCTAATAAAAAAACTTGCTATATTTTATTTTAGATATAACATAATGATTAAGTATGTTATGCACTTATGATCTAAGTTAACATAACACACAAGAGGAATTTGAATAGTATGAAACCTATAGTAACTATAAAAATAAATTAAATAATCACTTTAGTGCTCAAGTCACACACATAACCAATTATCAAGAATGAAGCAATGTGAAATCATATAGAATATAATCCAGTAGTTCTAACATCACTTCTTTATAATTCATACCATTCAAAGGGACTAGACATAATACCGACATAGATGCACAACATTAATAGGATCTTTAAGGGGTTTTCCATTGAGCTCTATTAACGTGTAAGTGCCAGAGTCATAACTTGAATTGATGATGTATGGTCATAACCAATTAGGACTAAATTTTCCTTTTTCAACGTTATTGACAGTAGTATTGTGTTGATTTTCATATAAAACTAAATCACCCTTGTTAAATGACTAAGGGATGACATGATGATTATTACTTCATTGCAATTTCTTAGTATAAGCTTGAAGATGCTCAGGAGCATTAATGCACTATTCATAAATAATTTTAAGATGATGCAACCATTGTTCTTTATAGGTATCGATAAGACCTTGGATGGCAATCCTTAATGTAGGAATTTCTAACTCCAAGGGCATGATAGCCTCAGTACCATAGACAAGGTTATAGGGTGTAGTTCTTGTAGATGATCGTACACTTGTGTGATAGGCCCATAACACATATTGTATTTATGTGTGTCAATATTTGTGATCTTTGTTAACAATTTTCTTGAGGATTTGTTCCAGAGTCTTGTTAGTACTTTCAACTTGACCATTAGATGTGCGTAGTATGGTGTTGAGAAGTGACATTGAATATGGAATGTCTCCAGGAACTACTTCACATTATTATTTTTAAATGGTGTTCCAATTTCAAAAATTAATGCAGAAGGGATTCCAAAGTGAATGATGATGTGTCAATAAGAAACAACATATCACATAAACAATTGTGGATCGGAGAGGAACAAATTCTACCCATTTTGTAAAATAATCAGTTATAGTAATGATAAATGTATGTCCAACGAAAAAAGGTGGTGAAATTTTTCCAATGAGATCCAGTCCGCATACAGAGAATAGCCAAATAGGAATTAGGGAATGGAGCTCAGAAGTAGGAGAATGGATCAAAGTGTTGTGTTCTTGACATTTGTGACATCGCTTAACATACGTAAATAAATCCTTTTCTATATTTCTCCAATAGTATCCCATACAAAGGATCTTTTGAAGTAAGGATCTTCCCCCAAAATGACCTCCATAGGCACCTGAATGGGCCTATTCAAGGGCTATATGAGTTTCAGAATCCCTAAGACATCGCAGGAGAATTATGTCAAAGGATCTTATATACAACACGTGAGTGAGGATTATGTACTTGGTTGCTAGATTTTTTAAATGATTTCAAGTTTTTTTTATTGTAGGCTTGGGAATGGTACCATATTTTAAATAATTATATATGGTATCATACCATTCACATGAGTTATCTTGGACTATTATGAATTCGTCATTAGATTTATCACTAATGGAAGGTTCCATGATTGGGTGAATGGTAAACATGATTTTTTTGGAAGGGTCTGAAGGAGATATGAGAGAAAACACACTTTACATTATGTCTGCATACCGATTGTCTTTTCAGGGGATGTTATCAATGGTGAATGATTCAAAATATTCTAATAAGGTCATTACGAGATCCTTATATTGTAATAATTTGTCATGTTTGGCTTGATAAAGACCATTTATTTGTTTGATCACTAATTGTGAATCACTAAATATTTTAATATCTTTTGATTCCCATGACTAAAGCAACATGCAACCTAGCAATTAACACCTCATATTCAACTGTGTTATTCGTACATAGTAAATTTAAGTGACGCAAAAGGGAATAGGCTTTCCTACGAGTGAAATAATATAACTCTAGCACCAAAGCCTATTCTATACTTGGATCCATCTATAAGAGAGGGGGACAAACCACTACAAGGCCCCAGGTCACAAAAGGCCAAGAGTGGTATGGCTGCCCTAACTTAAGTTAGTTTAAAGGAAGGTTAGGATAGATGAGATGAGAATGATGAGGATTATGGAGTCCTTCGACCACTCTACAAACTCAATAGTTGGGGGGAGACTAGACGAGTTGCTTATCAGATTCAAATCTACATCTCAGATGGCTCTTTATCGGAGGACAAAAGTGTGGTTCTGGGATGACAATGCAGTGCATTGGAATCTCACAGGTGTGAGGCATCCCCGTGGCCAAAAAACTAGAGAGACATGGTTAAACTATAAAGTAAGGACTGACAACCTAGTTTAGAAGTTTCAGGAAGTGAAGAACAAGACTAAGAAGAGTGAAATGTATAGACAAACATGACAAAGGAAATAAATTACCACAAGGGTGACAAAGATGATTTCACACAACAATATTCTCGCTAGATTGCTCTAAGATCTCTCCACCTGCACATAGAAAAGTAGGAAAATTTTGGGGGGGTTTTTAGGGGTCTACCTCAGTTAGAACCCCATTTTGGTGTTTCCATCTGTTGGTGTAATTATTTATTTAATTACACTTTAGCATAAGTTTACTTAGGCATATTTTATTTCCTAGGTTAATTAATAATCTTTATCTTATTGAGCTATCTTGTTGCTCAAGATAAGATTAGGGTTGTGCATGTCTTGCTTTTTGCATGATTGCCTTTTGAAGGCTTTTGTAGTATTTGTAAAACAATTCATTCAATAATCAGTGGCTGGTTTTTTGCTTGCACATTCTTTGGCTCTAAGGGTTTACAGAACATCTCTTCCTTTGTTCTGAATATCTGTTGCATGTGATAGGTGTTTGCTTGCAGGTGATTCTTGGGGACTGTGAGGTTGAGTTTTATCAACTTCTTCATGGTATCAGAGCTCCAGACCTCTGGTTGCCTGTTCGTGTTTTGAAGATATTCTCTCACAGCGTCTTTATCTGTGCAAGGGTTTCAAGCCGGGTTGATTTATTGAGCTTCTAGGGATTGGCAATTTTTTTGCACATTTCTGGGCCAAACGGACGTTGCCATCGCGTTCAGGACGCCCAAAAACCCTAGAAACGCCTTTCGTTTCGTCGATTTTGGACCTGTTGAAAAAAAAGGCAAAATTTTTTTTGCAAGTGAGGCCGTACGGCTTCCCCAACACGCAGTCCGAAGCGAAAAATTGCAAAAATCGAGAAAAATATTAAAAAAATCAAACATCACGCGAGCCAATTTGCGCGGCCAGTTCATCCGTCCAGCGCCGCCACTGCTCCGCCCGGCGGCCACCAGACCGTCGCTCCCACTGGTGGCCACCACTCTTCCCCACCGGGCCGCCACCTGCTCCGCCGGTTTCGCGGCCTCTTCAGCGCCTCTGCTCTTCAGCCTCGGTCGTATTGGGGTCCGGGAGCCTTCCGCCCAACTGCGACCGCTTGTGCCGGAGACTGCCGCATGTGTCCGCCTCGCTAGCCGCTAGCAGTTATCACCGGTGGTTTTTTACCAGCCCCCAAGTGCCAGCGAACGATCACGTGGAGGACCGAGGGCCAATGTAAAGGGGCTGAAATTTTGCACCTGTTTAGCAGTGAAAGTGCCTTTTATAGGCCCTTTTTTCATTTTCGGATAACTTTTGCAAACGAAGGCCATTTTTCGAAAACGAAATATCGTTGGAAAGCTGGTTCGACGAACTTCGCAGTGGTGGTGGTTAGAAATTTTGATTTTCCAGTTTTGGTGTCTTTTTCGCCTGTCAAAGCCAGAAGTTGTTGTTTTCACTCCAGGAGGCATATCTTTTGCGTCCTGACACCGTTTTGTGAAAACAAATAGGCGTCGGAAAGCTGATTCAGTGCTCTACACAGAAATCAGACCTGTTTTTCCAGATTTTTTTATCAGGTATCTTATATTACTGTTTGATCTCAGCCTTTAGTTTTTCAATTATTTTCTTGGGAAGCGTGCAATCAGGCTACTTTTTTGAGATCAGTGAGCATTGTTATTTTATTTGAGAGTATATATTGTTATTTTCTGTCATGGATACACATAATATTGCACCCCTTACTCCATTCAACTATTTTGGTTGGAAAAAACAAATGGAGATTCATTTGAAACACAAAGGGTTGTACAGGGTAACCATGGGCACAGAAATCGAACCTACAAGTGCTGCTGAAAAGAGAAAATGGTTTAATAGGTGTGATGAAGCTTATGGTACATTATGTCTATCTCTTTCTTCTGACCTTCTTTTTCACATTGAGTCTTGCACTACACCCCATGCAGTTTGGACTACCTTGCAGTCTTTGTTTGGGCAGCAGGATACTATGAGAGGGTTTCAGTTAGAGAATGAGCTTATTGGCTTAAATCCTAGGGATTTTGACAGCATCCAGGAGTTTTTCACCAAACTCAAGTCTCTTAGATTGCAGTTGTCACAGTGTGGTGTTCAGAAGGAAGACTCTCAGTTGATATTGTCCATTCTTTCTAAGCTTGGACCAGATTATTCAGTTTTTGTTTCTACCTTTTATGCTACTAGGGATGCACTTGGTACTAGATTTACTATGCCTTCTTTTGATGATTTTGCATCTTCTCTCACTCGAGAGCAGGCCAAGTTGGCTAATATGGGCAAGTTGAAGCCCTCTTCATCACAGGCACTTATTGCATCACAGGAGCCCAGAGATCAGAAGGCTTCTACAGGGAAAGGAAAGAAACAAAAACAAAAGGATTCCAAATCTTATGAGCAGCAGAAGGAGTCCTCATATTCATCATCCTCTTCTAAGGGGAAATCATTTAGGAAGGAGAAGGGACCATGTGCATATTGCAAGAGAGAAGGACATGCAGAACATAATTGCTACAAGAAGGACATTGATGAGCTGAAGAATCTTCTTCAGAAACATCAGATTGATTTGCCTTCTAGGATGTCTGCATCATCTCCTTCCCCTCCTTCTTCTTCTTCTTCTTCTTCTTCTTCTTCTTCTTCTTCTTCTTCTTCTTCTTCAGGCACAACTGGTTTACACACTTCATCAGATATGAGGGGGCATGCTCTTTGTGCTTCTTCAAGTCTTGGATCAGGGAGATGGCTTCTAGATTCAGGAGCATCTCATCATATGGCTTCTACACATACTATGTTCACTTCCTTTGAGTCTCACACTATGTCTCCTATTTTGATGGGAAACAATACATACATGAGTGTTACAGGGAAGGGGTCTATTAGTTTTGGGGACAACAGTTTTCAGGATGTCTTGTGTGTTCCTCATTTGACGAACAACCTCCTTTCTATATATCAGATCACACATGGAGGCAATGGGAGGTCTGTGGAGTTCACACCTGATTCAGTTATCATTAGAGACTTGGAGAGTAGAGCAGTTATTGCTACTGGGGTGGTGGATCACTCATCTCGGTTGTATTCCTTTGCAGATTTTGCTACTGATGGTGCTTTTGTTCCTACAGCTGTTCATCACACTTCTAGTGTGAATCATCATTCAGAGGAGAAATTTGGCTTCTTGAACATTGGAGTTCTCACTTTAGATCCTATTCTTGAGCCATCTATTCCATCTCCTCCACCTACTGTTGCAGTTGCTGATACTTCTATGACTACAGATGTGGTTTCTTCTGTTTCAGTGCAGCAGGATCCGGTTGTTCATCCATCTTTGGAGGTTCCTATTCAGTCTTCACCTACTTTGACTTCTTCATTTGTTGAGGTCACTCCTGCTTCTGTGGAGACATCTTGGGCTACACCTACTTCACCTTCAGAGATTGCATTCATTCGGCCTCTTCCCTCTCACTTCTTTCAGGAGATGCAGTTTCTTCAATTCTTTTGGGGCTACTTCATTCTGGGGGGGATCTGTGGTCTTCTTCTTCCTCTCCTTTGGGGGGGTTATTTTATGTATCTTTGTGATGGATGGTGTTCTTGGGGGGTCTTATGGAGTCCTCCATCTTTCATCACTTAGTTAGTTTGCATTCTATTTTTGGGGAGGAGTTTTGTTCCCATGTGGTTTTCTCCTTTACCCCATTTGATTTAGTTTGCATTGCATTTGTAAATGGGTACCTGATCAGGCCTTGTTGCCGGGACTCATATTTGCATAATAATTTGCTTCTCTCTAAGTTGCACTTATGGGGGGGTGTTGGTGTAATTATTTATTTAATTACACTTTAGCATAAGTTTACTTAGGCATATTTTATTTCCTAGGTTAATTAATAATCTTTATCTTATTGAGCTATCTTGTTGCTCAAGATAAGATTAGGGTTGTGCATGTCTTGCTTTTTGCATGATTGCCTTTTGAAGGCTTTTGTAGTATTTGTAAAACAATTCATTCAATAATCAGTGGCTGGTTTTTTGCTTGCACATTCTTTGGCTCTGAGGGTTTACAGAACATCTCTTCCTTTGTTCTGAATATCTGTTGCATGTGATAGGTGTTTGCTTGCAGGTGATTCTTGGGGACTGTGAGGTTGAGTTTTATCAACTTCTTCACCATCTCCATGGACAACCATGTTTGCAATGATAGAAATAATGATAAAGAAGAGAATAAAAGCTACGTAAACAAAAAACACTACAAAATAATATGTTCTTACTCAACCAAGATGATAGAGAAGATAAGAGGATCTTACCACCTCCATCCAAAGTGATCAAGGCTTATGAAGGAGAAAATGAGAGGAAATCAAGCCTCTATTGTAATGGTGTCTGTCATGCGCTTGCACTATTGGAGTGATGGAGTGATAGTTTCTGCAATGGAGTGTAAAGTGTTTCTAAAAAGCTTGAAGTGAATGAATGGAAATGGAGAGAGTTGTCAAATTGATCTTTATAAACTTCTTCCAAAGATCCCCAATGGATCAAGGAATGAAGAATCTGAAGGAAGAATATGAAAACAACCATATTTGGGTCGGCTAGCTGAAGAGGGGCATTACACTTCGACTTCCAATGGGAAGAATAATGTCTTTGCAGTCTCCAACCACAAGAATCTACTAGGGATGGAAGCACACTGCATGAACATCTGCACGTCGTGCAGGTGTTATTGATAGAAATGCCTCCAAAGACACACAAACAGGGTGCCAAGTGTGATGTGAGAAATGCGCTTAAGTGGAATTAAACCTTCGCCCTAGGTTTTCTAAAGTGTAAGGGGGTAAAGGGTAATTTTCATTAGGGGTGGAAAATCATGCTTATACACCATCAAAATATAGTTCCCATGTAGGAAGTTCTATGGTCAACACATTTTAATTGAGAAAAGAGACATTGCTAGGTAGCGCTAAAGGAGAAGGAGCATTAGCTAAGTGGTCAGTTAAGGTTTGGCCTTTTATTGTTTTTTTGTGAAACAAACTTAAGGTGAAATTCTGTCAACAACATTACCGATTTAGTGAGACATCTTGATAGTTTTATTTTATTAAAAAGATATTTGAGAGGATCAAATCTTGTCATGACTTGTATTTATGCATTTAGTAAATAGTGTTGCAAATTACTAGTAGTGAATACAAGAGCCAAACATTGTTTTTCAATTATTGTGTATCATGTTTCATAATCTATTAGAGTTCGACTAATGTAATAAACATGATGCTATTTTCCATTCTTGTCTTGTTGAGCCAACAATGCGACAAGAGCATGGGTGGAAGCAACAATATAAAGGATGAATGGTTTGTTTGGTATAGTGGATTGTAAAATAGGTGGAGTTGCAAGGTATTCTTTAAAACTCTCAAAGGCCTATTTACAATCATCATTCCAATCATAATGCACATCTTTTTTCAGGACGTGTGTGAAAGGTAATATTCGATCAACTAAGGAGGCGAAAAAATGATAGATGGCTTGAATCCTTCCTTGTAATATGTGTAATTGGGAAAAGTTTCAAGGAGGTGGCATGTTAATTATAGCATAAATTTTTTGCATGTCCACCTCAATGCCTCTGTGAGATATGATAAACCCTAAAAATTTTCCACTATCTACTCCAAAGACACACTTTTTTGGATTTAAGTGCATGCTATATTTATGCATTTGTTTAAAGATTTATAGAAGAACATTCACATTATCTGGTCGCGTTAAGGATTTCACTAGAATTTCATCAACATAATCATCCAATATTTTATGTATGTAATCATGAAATATCAATGTCATTTCTCATTGATAAGTTGTGCCTTCATTCTTTAATCCAAAAGGCATCATAACCCAAAAAAATGTTCCCCAACTAGACATGAAATCCATCTTGTATTGATCTTGTAGATTAATAAAGATTTGATTATATCCATAAAGGACAAAAAGGCATGTCTAGTAGTTGAATCCACTATCATGTCGATATTAGGAAGATGAAAATCGTCCTTTGAAGAGGCTTTATTCAAGTCACGAAAATCCATAAATATTTTAATACGATTATCACGTTTAGCAACTACGACAATATTTGGTATCCGAGAAGAATAATCAATAGGTCGAATGAAACCTGTGTCAAGGAATTTTTTAAGTTCTCCTTTAACATGCAAGACGATCTTAGGGTTCATCTTGTGTATCTTTTGGTGAATGGGCTTAGCATTTTAAATAAGAACAATGTTATGGGTCACTATCTTTGGATTGATTCCTAGTATATATAAATATTTCCATGTAAAAAGTTTAGGTAATTCATGAACTAAGGTTGCAAGATCCTCTTGTTCTTCATCATCAAGGCACTTCCCAATTTTAATGACTTTGTCTTTACCGTCTATGTCTATTGGTATATCTATGGTATCTCCTAAGGGGAGTGCATGTTTGACTTAAGAAATTCTAGATCATATGGTTCCATGCTTGTTGATGTCTCAGTGGTGTCAATAACATTTTTATTGACATTTATCATAACACAAGTATCATTTTTCTTGGAGACAAATATCAGATCAGAAGCACATAACATTTGTTTCAAATAATCATCATCATTAACATAATCCAATGATGGTGGTGAATCCATATCAACGAATTCAGGATGTTTGAGTGTGAGATTGATTCTTGGTTTACATGTGATGGTGTTGATGTTGAGCAATGGGTCGTGATTTTATTTTTTCGTCTTAGAGAAAGAATACCCTAAACCAGTCTTCATCTCATGTGTATTAGGTTCTATAGGAACTTGAATTCCTTGTTCATATTTTCCACATCCTTTACCATTGTATCCCAATTGTTTCACAAGATCATGACCTAATCCATAAAGTCTTTACATTTCTTGTGGGTTGGGTGGTTGTTGATAATATCTCATCAAAATTTGCTGTGTATGTTGTGTTTTCTTCCAAAGTAGATGAGGTAGATGTTTGGGAAGGATCTTCTACATTTTTGATAGAAAGGACTATTGGTTGTTCTTGTTTTTCATCCTCATTTCATGTGATTATGTACTTGCCCATAAATGAAGTTGTGAATTCTAATGATCGCCAATCATCACCAAGTAATTTACACATAGATTCTTCTTCTTATTGGTTGGTCACAGGAGGTGCTATGTTGGAAGTTGGAATCAATGTGTTGATCTCGGTCTTGTTGTTCCTTTTTCAAGTTGTAAGCAACTTTTCCGCTCAGGGTCTATGTCTATTTGATAAACATATTTGTTATAGAAATATTTCATTTTGCAATAAAGGGTCGAAGATACCATGTGCATCTCATGAATCCATGGTCTTCCCAAAAGAATATTATAGGAAAGTTCATAGGTTATGACATGAATAGGAGTTTATAGAGTAACCATTCCAACTATAATAGGTAAAGTGATAACACTAAGAAGTTGCTTTGTAACATTGCCAAATCCTCTAATATATAGGGAATTAGATTTTATTTGTGATTTATCTACATGAAATCTATCGAGAAGCTTCAAACTACACATATTAAGGGCATAGCCATTGTCAACAAGGGTTCATTTGATGCCTATTCGATTGAATTGGGCTATGATCATAAAGGCTTCATTTTGATTCCTTAATTCTAATGGAAGAAGCTCGTGTTGATAGAAGGTAATGTCTACATTGACTGTATTCATTCCTTGTATTAGAGCTGCCAAACCATTTGAATTTGTACAAGGAGGAACCATTATCTGTTGTAATTTTATTTTGAGCATATAATGATAGTTTGGTGAATTTTGAAGAAGATCCCAAAGGGATATCTTGGAGGTAGTATTATAAAGTTGCTAAATGAGATCATACTCCCTAAGGTGTGAATTTAAGTGAGGGGCATCAGGTAATATAGGATTGGGTAAAAGTAAGGATACATGGGTGGCTTGTTGGGGTTGTGGGTTATTTCTAGTGTTATATGTGTGAGCGACAATATCATGCTTATTTGGGTAAAGGGTAAATTCTAGTTTAGATGGAGTTGTAGGGTATGGGAAGGTGGGTAGAGAACAATATAAGGTTGAATTACATTAAAAAATATTTTGTTGTAGGCTTCTCACAACAAACCATAGTGGATGAAGTTGGTGAGACAAAGTCTTAAAGGGCTTTGTCTAACATATCCAACTCATCACAACTAAAAGTTTTGGGAGATAGGTTATCAGTGGTTGGTTTGGGTTTGTCATCACAAACCTTAGTGGATGAACTTAGTGAGAGGAAGGCTTGGAGAACTGCATCTAACTCATCCAAGTCATCACTACTAAAAGGTTTGGATGATATGGCTTTTCTAAAGTGGAGAAGTGTGTGGATTGTTTCATGTGGTGTTTCTAACATGTTTTATTTTTATGTTCTTGATGAGGCCTAGTAAATACCTCATAATTACTAAGTTTTTACCTTTTTAATACTTTATAATTTGACTTCAAAACTCATAATATTTTCCTTTATGTATGCATTTATCATCTTAATGAGGTATAAAGACTTAGAATATGAATGGTTAATGTGAATTCTTATTTTTGTAAGATGCATGATTAATGTGGTGATTAATCTAATTATATTACATGCACCTTTATTATGCAATTTGAACTAATATTTATTTCTCAACCAAATGATAATTGTTTATGTTTAAAAGTGATGAATGGTTGGATTGTTTGTGACTCATCATTAAATGAGTTATTATCCGGTGATCTCCTTTTTGACTCATCATGCCGAATGAAGACTCTACCAAATGCAACCAAAACTTCAGAAAAGCACATCCAGTTAAGAAATCTGGAATTCAATTCAATTGAAGGTAGTTACAAGGATCCACACCAATTATGTTCCTATGGACCAGGATATCTTTTAGACTAGGATTAGATTATTTTCTTGCTTATCTTTTTCTTTTGAAATAAAGATGGATATTTATATCCAGACCCAACATAGTTGGATGTTAGATTGTATCAAGTTTTTGATCCTTCTCATGTAATTTCATTTTTTGTTTTAAGTGAGAATTATTTTCTTTGTACTTTGTCCCTATCTGGGCAGATTATATGGAAATAAAAAGAAGTTGATTTCAACTTTGTGCTCAATTTTTTCCAAGAGTAGAACAGTCCATTTTTAGAAGGAAGGTGATCCATTAGATGTTAAATTCATTTGTTGTTTATATGTTATGTTTTATATTCAATCTTAGATATTAGAACCATTTCATTTGTTGTGTGTTGTGAAAATATTAGATCAGAGTTTAATTTACTATTTACATTTTCCATGGTTTATTTCTCAATTCAAAGTCATTTACAAATATGAAATATCCTAGATTACCATTTTAATGGAGTCTGTACAAAGAGGAATAGTTACTTATCAATTTAGTGAAGTGAGGAATGGAATAGTTTATTTCTAAAGAAATTAGTTAAGTTTTAAATAGATCTCAAGATTCAACAAAGTAGATAAGATTAATCTTCCATTCTTTCATAATCTAAATTATTTTGTAATAAACCCTCTCTATTTTACTTCCATTTTAAGTTTTATTTAGATTAAATCATGAAATAGGAGGATATAATAGAACCACTTTTGATTGAATATGTATATCACAGAAACACTCCTAAATAAGAAAAAATAACTTTGAAACACTCCTAATAGAGCCAAAACCAACAAATCCCCCCAAAACTGATCCAACTCTTGTACCGTAAATAGCTTCAGACACCCCTAGGTTGACATTCAATAGATTAAATGAGTAGGAAATGTGACAGCATTGACTTCCTACCATCATTTTTGGTGTCATTGCCGGGAAGATTTGGCTTCAAAACAAAATCTAAGCCTTAAGTGTTGGTAATAATTTATCTATCAGTTAATGGACAGGTACAAAGACTAATTTTGAAGACTTGTAAGAGGAGATTTAGAGGTTTATCTGGAAGGATCCCATTCTAGTACTATGAGTTCACCCTCTGCTAGGACATAATCCACCTAGTTAGAAAATTTGGGAGACAAAGATCAGAAGGAGGAGGTTCCTAACAATTTTTTTTCCTTTCCTATTGCCATAAATGTCCAAGAAAATGAGCGACCAATGAAAAATATCTCACCCTCTATTTTTCCTACATTTTGTGGGAAAAATTTGGAAGATCTTAATCATTTTTTACTCAAGTTCAAAGTATTGTGGCAAACTTATGATTATGCATGTGATAATCAAAAAATGAAATTATTTCCATCCACTCCTAAGGAACTAGCTTTATGTTGGTTTATGGGATTGAATGCAATCTCAATAAACACTTGGGATGAAATGGAAATAGTTTTTCTAGATAAATATCATGATTATTGTAGAGTCTGAGATAGAAAGGAAGAACTATTTAAAATGAGGCAGTTTGAAGATGAGAGTTTAGAGGACTATGTAGATAGGTATTAATTTATTCTACAAAGGTGTGGAAATGGATTAGATCAGGAAATTGGTAAATCTATCTTTCTAAAGGGCATTGATGACAATTGCAGAGATGCCTTGAATCTAATAGGAAAAGGAGATATTAATAAACATACCTTTGAGGAAATCATTGAGATTTGTAGGAATTACTCAAAAACAAGACTAGGTTATAGGATAAGGAAAAAAGGATTCCTCTATCGATGTCTCCAAAGTTATAGAAGAACTTGGAAACCTAAAACATACATTCTCCTTCATCTTAATTCTCATCTAGATAAAAGAATAGTTGAACCTTTGTCCATTTAATGTCCTCAATGTAGGGATAAGTATCTACTGAAAGAATGTCCTCTTAATCAAGTAGATGTATGTGAGATATGTGAAAAACAATATTCTACTGGAAAGTGTAGTTTCCTTCCTAAATTTAGGAACCAGTTGAAAAAGCCAACACCAGTAGAAGAGGATTTGAATTTTGTAGGACATAGATAGTTTAAATCCACCTTTGGTCATCCTAGAAATAATCCTAATTCGAGTTCAAATCAGTGGAATAACCAATGGAATTCTCCTTCCCAATGGAACCCCCAATCATAGTGGAACCCTCAAAAAATGCAAAATCCACCTCCACCCATGAAAAACCCTTTGGTACCATCATGGGGACAACCTGAATATCCACAATGGAATTAGCCTCAGTGGCAACCAAACCAATCTCAATGGTAGCAGAATCATACCCAATGGCAGCCTAATCAGTGGCATCCTAATCAAGGAAATAACCAATTGAAATATCAAATGCCAAAGAAGCCCTGGAATCATAATTAAATAACTAGACAAAACCAACCTTCAAGCTCTGAGCAAGTCAATCAACCTCAAATACCTACTCATCCCATTCCTAATCCTAAGAATGTGAAACCTCAACAACCTACCTATAATGCTTACCCTAACACAGTTAATTTGAATAATATTAAAATAGGGGATATTCATTTAAGGAATAGATTTATAATGGATCGAAACTTGATGAAAGTAAGGAAGATCAACAAAAAAACTTAGTGAAAGAGATAGAAAAAGAAATCAAGAAAGATCATTCTAAACAAGCACCATTTCCTTCATGATTTCATCAAGAACCATTGGTTGAGCAAGCTGATAAAAATGATGATCTGGTTGATCCTCAGATTATTGATGAGCTTTAGAAAATAAAAATTTAAATTCCCATTTTAAGGGCCATTCGTGAAATACCAAAAATCAATTAGATGGTTAAAACACTGTGTTAAGACACTAGGAAGGAAAAATAAATTGCCCCCTACAATTCAAGTTGGAGGGAAGTTGTCTAATGTCTTATCAAGAAAGTTAAATCCACATAAGTATGGTTATCTAGGAAGTCCTATAGTTAATCTTTGCATTAAAGGTGTTGAAATTTAGAACGTTCTTATTGACTTAGGAGCCACCATTAATGTTATTACTATTGAAACAATAGAAAATATAGGAATTATGTATGCCAAGCCAACAACTAAAGTTCTGCAAAACTTGAAGGAATTCTTGAGGATTTCATTATCACTATTGACACTTGGGATTATCTTGTTGACCTCCTTGTTTTACAAAATAAGCAAAGAAAGACGAGTTATCCTATTATTTTAGGGAGACCTTTTTTAGCAATAGCTTCCACACTTATTGATTGTAGATCTGGTAGTATGACTATTTCTAATGGGATTAGACAAAAGGAATTAACTTTGTATCCACCAAAAAATCCTTCTTTAACATCTGATAACCAGATCTAGATTGATAATCCTAATTATGAAGATGAGGAAATAAGGGGCCTTGCAATGATGACCTTGGTAGAGCATGCTAAGGAATACCAGGAATCTATGGACATAAAAGAGGAAGAACTAGAAGGTTGTTGTGACTCAAAAACTCTTCCATGTTTTCCTTTTGCTAGAAACATAAAAATTGATGAGAGTCGGTTACTTCAACAACTTTTACCACATCCTTGTCCCTTGAAAAATTTAATTGGTGATCCCTCAAATATTTAGGAAAAGACAAAAAAAATCCTAATTCAATATGATAAACCTCTACTTATCAACAGTGCCTTAACAACAAAACAAGAGGAAGGTTTAAAAGGAATTTTCCAAAGAAAAATACAGAATCCTTCTCTTGGGATTATAAGGATATGAGAGGAATCCATCCCAATATATGTACACACCACATCTAGGGTAGAAAGAAAAAGATGAGTCCATGAAACGTGGAAGTTTTTGCCTTAGGCAAAAAAATGAAATCCGCTTGCAAAAAATGGGATCCCGTTTAGGTTCAAGACCCTGAGCCAAAAACGGGATCCCGTTTAAGGGGATCCTGCTTTTTTAAAAATGGGATCCCATTGCAATAATTCTTTTTTTTTGTAATGAATTTAGGAAACGGGATCCCGTTTCAAAACGGGATCCCGTATTTTAAAAAGCGGGATCCCATTTTGATTATTATGCAACTGGAACTAATATTTATTTCTCAACCAAATGATAACTGTTTATGTTTAAAAGTGATGAATGGTTGGATTGTTTATGACTCATCCTTAAATGAGTTATTATCCGGTGATCTCCTTTTTGACTCATCACGCCAAATGAAGACTCTACCAACTGCAACCACAACTCCAGAAAAGCACATCCAGTTAAGAAATCTGGAATTCAATTCAATTGAAGGAAGTTACAAGGATCCACACCAATTATGTTCCTATGAACCAGGATATCTTTTAGACTAGGATTAGATTATTTTCTTGCTTTTCTTTTTCTTTTGAAATAAAGATGGATATTTATATCCAGACCCAACGTAGTTGGATGTTAGATTGTATCAAGTTTTTGATCCTTCTCATGTAATTTCATTTTCTGTTTTAAGTTAGAATTATTTTCTTTGTACTTCATTCCTATCTGGGCAGATTATATGGAAATAAAAAGAAGTTGATTTCAACTTTGTGCTCAATTTTTTCCAAAAGTAGTATAGTCCATTTTTAGAAGGAAGGTGATCCATTAGATGTTAAATTCATTTGTTATTTATATGTTATGTTTTCTATTCTATCTTAGATATTAGAACCATTTCATTTGTTGTGTGTTGTGAAAATATTAGATCAGAGTTTAATTTACTGTTTACATTTTCCATGGTTTATTTCTCAATTCAAAGTCATTTACAAATATGAAATATCCTAGATTGCCATTTTAATGGAGTTTGTGCAAAGAGGAATAGTTACTTATCAATTTAGTGAAGTGAGGAATGGAATAGTTTATTTCTAAAGAAATTAGTTAAGTTTTAAATAGATCTCAAGATTCAACAAAGTAGATAAGATTAATCTTCCATTCTTTCATAATCTGAATTATTTTGTAATAAACCCTCTCTATTTTACTTCCATTTTAAGTTTTATTTAGATTAAATCATGAAATAGGAGGATATAATAGAACCACTTTTGATTGAATATGTATATCACAAAAACACTCCTAAATAAGAAAAAATAACTTTGAAACACTCCTAATTGAGCCAAAACCAACAAATCCCCCTTAAACTGATCCAACTCTTGTACCACAAATAGCTTCAGACACCCCTAGGTTGACATTCAATAGATTAAATGAGTAGGAAATGTGACAACATCGACTTCCTACCATCATTTTTGGTGTCGTTGCCGAGGAAGATTTGGCTTCGAAACAAAATCTAAGCCTTAAGTGTTGGTAATAATTTATCTATCAGTTAATGGACAGATACAAAGACTAATTTTGAAGACTTGTAAGAGGAGATTTAGAGGTTTATCTGGAAGGATCCCATTCTAGTACTATGAGTTCACCCTCTGCTAGGACATAATCCACCTAGTCAAAAAATTTGGGAGAAAAAAGATCAGGAGGAGGAGGTTCCTAACAAATTTTTTTCCTTTCCTATTGCCATAAATGTCCAAGAAAATGAGCCACCAATAAAAATATCTCACCCTCTATTTTTCCTACATTTTGTGGGAAAAATTTGGAAGATCTTAATCATTTTTTACTCAAGTTCAAAGTATTGTGTCAAACTTATGATTATACATCTAATAATCAAAAATTGAAATTATTTCCATCCACTCCTCGGGAATCAACTTTACGTTGGTTTATGGGATTGAATGCAATCTCAATAAACACTTGGGATGAAATGGAAACAATTTTTCTAGATAAATATTAGGATTATTGTAGAGTCTGAGATAGAAATGAAGAACTATTTAAAATGAGGCAGTTTGAAGATGAGAGTTTAGAGGACTATGTAGATAGGTATCAATTTATTCTACAAAGGTGTGGAAATGGATTAGATCAAGAAATTCGTAAATCTATCTTTCTAAAGGGCATTGATGACAATTGCAGAGATGCCTTGAATCTAATAGGAAAAGGAGATATTCATAAAGATACCTTTGAGGAAATCATTGAGATTTTTAGGAATTACTCCAAAATAAGACTAGGTTATAGGATAAGGAAAAAAGGATTCCTCTGTCGATGTCTCCAAAGTTATAGAAGAACTTGCAAACGGAAAAACATACATTCTCCTTCATCTTAATTCTCATCTAGATAAAAGAACAGTTGAACCTTTTTCCATTTAATGTCCTCAAAGTAGGGATAAGTATCTATTGAAAGAATGTCCTCTTAATCAAGTAGATGTATGTGAGATATGTGAAAAACAATATTCTACTGGAAAGTGTAGTTTCCTTCCTAAAATTAGGAACCAGTTGAAAAAGCCAACACCGGTAGAAGAGGATTTGAATTTTGTAGGACATAGATAGTTTAAATCCACCTTTGGTCATCCTAGAAATAATCCTAATTCGAGTTCAAATCAGTGGAATAACCAATGGAATTCTCCTTCCCAATGGAACCCCCAATCATAGTGGAACCCTCAAAAAATGAAAAATCCACCTCCACCCATGAAAAACCCTTCGGTACCATCATGGGGACAACCTGAATATCCATAATGGAACTAGTCTCAGTGGCAGCCAAACCAATCTCAATGGTAGCAGAATCATACCCACTGGCAGCCTAATCAAGGAAATAACCAATTGAAATATCAAAGGCCAAAGAAGCCCTGGAATCATAATAAAATAACTAGACAAAACCAACCTTCAAGCTCTGAGCAAGTCAATCAACCTCAAATACCTACTCATCCCGTTCCTAATCCTAAGAATGTGAAACCTCAACAACCTACCTATAATGCTTACCCTAACACAATTAATTTGAATAATATTAAAATAGGGGATATTCATTTAAGGAATAGAGTTATAATGGATCGAAACCTGATGAAACTAAGGAAGATCAAGAAAAAAACTTAGTGAAAGAGATTGAAAAAGAAATCAAGAAAGATCATTCTAAACAAGCACCATTTCCTTCATGATTTCATCAAGAACCATTGGTTGAGCAAGCTGATAAAAATGATGATTTTGTTGACCCTCAGATTATTGATGAGCTTTAGAAAATAAAAATTTAAATTCCCATTTTAAGGGCCATTCGTGACATACCAAAAATCAATTAGATGGTTAAAACTCTGTGTTGAGACACTAGGAAGGAAAAATAAATTGCCCCCTACAATTCAAGTTGGAGGGAAGTTGTCTAATGTCTTATAAAGAAAGTTAAATCCACATAAGTATGGTTATCTAGGAAGTCCTATAGTTACTCTTTGCATTAAAGGTGTTGAAATTTAGAACGTTCTTATTGACTTAGGAGCCACCATTAATGTTATTACTATTGAAACAATAGAAAATATTGGAATTATGTATGCCAAGCCAACAACTAAAGTTCTGCAATTAGCTGATCAATCAATTGCAAAACTTGAAGGAATTCTTGAGGATTTCATTATCACTATTGACACTTGGGATTATCTTGTTGACCTCCTTGTTTTACAAAATAAGCAAAGAAAGATGAGTTATCCTATTATTTTAGGGAGACCTTTTTTAGCAATAGCTTCCACACTTATTGATTGTAGATCTGGTAGTATGACTATTTCTAATGGGATTAGACAAAAGGAATTAACTTTGTATCCACCAAAAAAACCTTGTTTAACATCTGATAACTAGATCTAGATTGATAATCCTAATTATGAAGATGAGGAAATAAGGGGCCTTGCAATGATGACCTTGGCAGAGCATGCTGAGGAATACCAGAAATCTATGGACATAAAAGAGGAAGACCTAGAAGGTTGTCAGGACTCAAAAACTCTTCCATGTTTTTCTTTTACTAGAAACATAAAAATTGATGAGAGTCGGTTACTTCAACAACTTTTACCACATCCTTGTCCCTTGAAAAATTTAATTGGTGATCCCTCAAATCTTTAGGAAAAGACAAAAAAATCCTAATTCAAGATGATAAACCTCTACTTATCAACAGTGCCTTAACAACAAAACAAGAGGAAGGTTTAAAAGGAATTTTCTAGAGAAAAATATAGAATCCTTCTCTTGGGATTATAAGGATATGAGAGGAATCCATCCCAATCTATGTACACACCATATCTAGGGTAGAAACAAAAAGATGATTCCACGAAACTTGAAAGTTTTTGCCTTAGGCAAAAAAATAAATCCACTTGCAAAAAACGGGATCCCATTTAGGTTCGGGACCTCGATCCAAAAACGGGATCCCACCTTTAAAAAAATTCTAAGTTTGGGTATATGGCTAACGCCTTTTTTTGCAAAAAATTTCGATGAAATTAAAACCCATTTTAGATGAGACAATGTAGATTCCAAATATGTAATTTTTTTTAGAATTGGATTTCTTTTACTATTTTAATAACTTTTGATTAACATAATATTTTGACAAACGGATTGCACAAGGGCAAAATTCAAACAATTCTTTTCAATTTAAAAAAAAAAATGCAAAAAATGATAACTTTAGGTCATCTTATGCGTGTCGTACACGACGATTTTTCTAAACGACGAATATGTCTAATAAAAAATTAACAAAAAAAAAAATTCAATAAAAAATTACAAAAAAATATCTAGGGCATGCTTCAGTGAGTCACAAGTCTTTTCCCAAAAGGATTTAGAAAAATATGATAATTTAAGTCAAAATATGGATGTCGTACACGTGCATGGTATGGTAAAAAGAAGACTTATAAATAGTGGTTGTTACAAAATCCTATTGAAACTCATTTTGTACAATGTGGGTATTGAAATAAATTACATATTTGGAATCTAGAGTTTGAGTACTATATTTTATGATTAGTGACTTGTTTGAAGATTTCATCTCTAAGTGCTTCAAATTTTAAGGTCAAATGTGTTAAACTCTGAAAATCAGGGAAAACACTTCTGGACTCAACTTCTTGCCAACACCCTCTATACCAAGGATTTCAAATCCATAAGACAACCTCATTGAAGACTCAACCCTGCGCTAAGAGATTTTGTGAAATTAGAGATAGAGAAAATACTCCAGGTAGGATTTATTTATCTTATTTCTGATAGAAAATGGGTTTCTCCAATAGTCATTGTACCTAAGAAAAATGGGAAATGGAGGGTGCGTGTGGAATACAGAGAGCTAAATAAAGCTACAAAAAGGGATTATTTTTCATTACCCTTCATAGATCAGGTATTGGACAATCTGTCTAGAAGTAGTTATTTTTCCTTTCTTGATGGGTTTAGTGGCTACAACCAGATTCAAGTAGGTTTAGAGGATCAAGATAAAATGAAATTTACATGTCCATGGGGTACCTTCTCTTATAGGGTTCTACCTTTTGGATTATGTAATGCTCCTACAATATTTCAATGTCTTGTCCTAGCTATTTTTGCGGACCTAACAACAACATGCGTGGAAGTTTATATGGATGATTTGATGGTCCATGGAAAAACCTATGAGGAGTCTTTGGAAAGTCTAAATAAAGTCTTCAATAGACGTAAAGAAAATAAATGTCCTAAAACCATGAGAAGAGTTTTCTAATGATGACAGAAGGAGTTGTCTTAGGTCATCACATGTCAAAAGAAGGAATTAATGTAAACCCAAAGAAAGTTGAAATAATTTTACAAATACCCATACCTGAGATTCAAATGGATGTAAAGAGTTTTTTAGGGCATTTTTGTTATTACATAAGGTTTATTGAGGGATTTAGTAAAATTACACGATCACTCTTTACCTTGTTGAAGAAAGAATGTGAATTTTTTTGGACTTCAGCATGTCAGGAGTCATTTGAACAAATCAAACAAGCTTTAACAACTTCACCCGTTATTGCTAGTCTAGTTTGGGGAAAACCATTTCAAATTAACATAAATGCCTCCAACTTTGCAATCAGAGTAGTTCTTGGGCAGAAGGATGAATTTGGAACAATTCATGCTATATATTATGTAAGCAAAAACATCAATCTGACAAAACTAAATTACACTACTACTGAGAAGGATTTTTTAGCGGCTGTGTTTGCTATAAATAAATTTTGACATTACATCACTGGATATAAGAATTTTGTACATACTAACCATGCAACTATTTTTTTATCTTATGAATGAAGTTGTTGTGGGAGGATGTATAATTAGATGGTTGTTATTACTATAAGAGTTTGATATAACCATCATTGATAAGCTAGGTAGAGATAATGTTGTAGCTGACTTCCTGTCAAGAATGATTTTGTAGGGTAATAATGAACCTATAGAAGATACATTTCTTGATGAACATCTATTTGCAATATCTATTTAGTCAGCATGGTTTTTTGATATTGTGAATTACTTAGTAACTGGGAAATGTCCTTATTTTCAGCAAAACAAAAAAAATATTTATTTGGGAAAGCTCCCGATTTGAATGGATTAATGATTGTTTGTTTAAAATGTGTCCAGATCATGTAATGCAAAGATGTGTGCAGGAATCTGAAGCAAATGATATATTGAGAGCATGCCATGATGAACCAAGAGCAAGACATTAATCCACAATAAAAATAGTGCATAAAATATTGGGAGCAAGCTATTTCTGGCCCACTATGACTAAAGATACATCTCATTACATCAAACATTGTGATCAGTGTCAAAGAATGAGGAGGCCTAAAATATCAACATAAATTCCACTACAAACATAAGTTTCACTTGAGCCATTTGAAAAGTGGGGTATTGATTTCATTGGCCCAATAGATCTGCCATCAAAGGAAAATCATTACATTCTTATATGTACTAATTATGTTACAAAATGGGCACAAGTCAAAGCATTGCCAATTGCTAAGGAGGAGAAAGTTGCAGATTTTATATACAAGAATATTCTACAAAGATATGGAGCACATAAAGCACTTGTGTCAGATCAAGGGCCACAATTCATCTATTTGATGCTTCGAGCATTTCTAGATAGATATCAAGTTCAACATAGAAAGTCATGACCCTGCCATCCCCAAGCAAATGGATAGGTAGAGGTGACCAATAGATAACAAGAAAATATTCTCACAGAAATAGTCTCATCTAGAAAGGATGACTAGTCTGATTGGTTAACCGAAGCTATATGGGCATAGAATACAACATGGAATACAACTATTGGATTTTCACCATATGAGTTGTTTTATGGAAAAACTCCTATCTTTCCTATTGAGTTTGAGTTAGAGACACTTAGAACAACTGTAAATGTAGGGATAAAGATTACTAAATCACATAAGAATAGAATAATGTAGTTGAATAAGTTGGATGAGATGAGAACTGAAGCTTTGCACCGAACTGAAATCATTCAAGGCTAGAGGAAACAATGGCATGATAAAAATATCCACGGTAAGCAATTTACTACACAAGATTGGGCTTTGTTGTTTGATTCAAGGTTTCATGAATTTAAGGGGAAATTGCATACAAGTTGGCTTGGGCCATATGAGATTGCACAAGTATTTGATAATGGAGTTTTTTAGTTAATATTTATAGAAGGAGAGAGAAAAACAATGTTGGTAAAAGGGCGTAGGCTCAAAATTTATCATAAACTCAAAAGAGGAATTTTTTATAGATCTTGAAGAAATAATTGAGCATTTTACTAAGGAATATTTTTCTTATTTTGGTGAAATGGTCAGTCCTTAGATTCATTTTTAGATGGCCACAAATAAATAGAGTAAATTGAAAACGAGAAATAGTGGTTTACTCTGTAAAAAAAATTCCTCCACTCCTAGGAATAAATATGAATAGTTCTGATAGATCCTGATTAGGTGTGCTAGCTCATAATAGTTCCTAATAATGCTTGATGAGAATGGAAACAAAGAATTGGTTCTCGATAGTTCATAAATAGCTCCTGATCATGCTTGATAAGGATGGAAATGAAATGATCTAAAGGGACACAAAACACTTCTTATAATGTTTTATTAGAATAAAATTTCAAGCAGTTCAAGCTTATAATAGCTCTTGATCATGCTTGATCAGCTGAAAGTTCCAATGATTGAAGTTTTCATAAATAACTCATGATCTCTCTTGATCTCTTATGATCGGTTGTTCTTGATGAAGCAGGGAAGGAATTTTTTTTGAATGATGATTGCAGTAATTCATGATAATTAGGATCATGAAGAAATGATCATGTGATGTCAACAACTTTCAACTTCATTTATTACTAATTCGTTTGTGTAAATGTGCAGGTACAAGAGAAAATTCAAAATTAATGACTTAGCACGTGAAAACAAGTGGGCTCCCACAAGGGTAGAGCTAGGTGTGTCTTGCATTAATTAGTGTTGATTTTATTAATATCATTTTCTTTTGTGGATTACACGGCTTAAGCAGACACGTATTACCATTATTCACCATCATTTGAATTTGTCATCATTGACAGGTAAGCATTTATATCACTAGAGATTTTTTGAAATATGAAGTACATTAATTATAGTTTATAAAGTTTGCTTAATGGATTAAATTATGATTGTTTGATAAGACAAATATAATTTTTTTTAAATATACAAATGGACGCATCATTACTTAATTGGGTAATAAATATGACATGATGGTTTTCAAGGCGAAGTGATGGGTAATAAGGTTGAGACGTACGTGACACGCTGGTGTCAATACCTTAACAAGACATAATAGGCATGCAAGTACATGTAGTTAATACTGCATTCATTGTGATATCTTGTCATTCATTTTGAAAGGAATTTAATGCCACCATTTCAAAATAGGGGAGAATTGACATTTCTAGAATTTAGTTTCCGACATTTCTGGAAAAAAATTGAGCTTCTAAAATTTCATAGTGTTTTTAAAATGGGGTACAAAAGAATGGTAGAACCAAAGGGAATCAAATTGGATGTTGAATTAAGGATGTATTTATAGCAATTTGGATGGTTGGATTTCATACTTAAATAGGAGGGATATGAATGGGATATAGTGTTGGAGTTTATTAAAAACATCCACATCAATTTCACTGTGGTTAGAGGAGAAACCTTTGAGGTAGCCATCACTGTAATCAGTGCTTTCTTTGGAATTTCAATGGAAGGTGATATTATTCAACCTAGGCTTTCCAATTTGCAAGAGTTGCTTGAAATCTTCCATCTGCCACCTAAGCCTTTACCAGTCATTCACATACACAAATGAAAGAATAAGGGTATTGAGTGCATAAGTTTACAAGAGCCCTGGGCATCCATTGCACTCTACATTATGAATTTTTTCACCTCTGAAGGTTAATTTTCCACTGTCCTAGGGCTGCCACTCAAATTGTTGAATCATGTTCGACATGGTGTGACTAAACCAAAAGTAAGGGTTAATCTACCTTCTTTTGTTTTTTCTCAACTTACTCAAATGGTTGTTAAATGCAAGGAAAAAGAAAATAGAGTGAATCATCATGGTCTAATGCATTTAATAGTTAAACATTATTTCATCCAAAAACCTAACGAGGAATGGAGAAAATTCCTATTAAATACTGATAAGAAAGAGGAAAAACCTAAAATCTCTGAGACTAGAACACTTAAAATACAAAAACCTGAGGTTTTGATGAAAAACTTACTTAAACCTTTTGGGAGACCTAAAAAGAAAAAACCAGAGAGTTCTGCTCAGGCAAAGAAAATAAAAACAAAGTTTTTGATAGAAAACCTAGTTAAACCAATAGAGAGAATTAGGAAGAAAAAATCATAAAGTTATGTTTTAGTAAAGAAGAGAAAAATAGGGGAGAAGAAAACCTCAGAGGGTTTTGATACTAAGAGAAAAAGCTCCAAATAAAAGAAAACTATAAAAATTGAAAGACCTAAAAGAAAATCTAGGTCAGAAACACAAAGGATGGAGCAAGAAAATTTAGAGTCCAAAAAGACTCCTTCCACCATCAATCTTGATGAATCTGGGGGAGAAGAATTTGAAAAAGAGGATTCTAAAAAATATGAACATGAAAAAGAAGAGCTTGAAAGGGAGGTATTGAAAGAAACAGAGCTTGAAAAAGAGGAGTCAGAAAAAGGAGGGTCACAACTTCCAATGCAAAGTCCAGAATGTACTCCTCCAGAAGAGCATTTCTCAGCTCCTAATTCCCCTTTTTAGGATGTTAATTTGTCAACTCCTAATTTTTAGGATGTTGATATGTATAATATAGAAATTGTACATGAAGTTGGAGTATGGAATGTAGAATTTTTTCAAGAAAGTGAAATTCCAAATATTGAAGTTCAATAGGAAGAGATAGTTCAACACAATGAATAATCATTTATCCATCGCGAAGGGGAGAAACCCATAGAAGAGGAAGAAACACCTTCTGATAGTGAAAATTTAGAGGAAAAAGAAGAACATATTGAAACTTCTCTTAGGACATCTAGGTTAGAAAACGAATTAGAAGAGTTTAAAATGCATAATTTGATATTAGAGGAGAAATTAAGGCAAAGAAATGAGGAGGCATTAAAATTTCAGAGAGAAATGAATGAGATGAAAGAATAGTTTGAAAAGAAAGTTAGTTAGTTGTCTTCATAGTTAGAGGAAACAGAGGAAAATCTAACTAAAATAACAATTTATAATGAACAAAAGGATAAAGAGATCCAAAGGTTAAAAACAAAAATGGAAACAAGGACTAAGATAGAAGAAAAAGTACAGCCACAACTAATTAATAATATGTTACTACTTTTTCCTCCACCTAAGGAAGAACATAAGGAGAAAACTACATGACCTAGATACCTTTCTCTTATAGCTATGAAATACAAGCAGCTTAATAAAAACTATTAGAGTAATTGGGTATTTACTTTATTAATTAAACAATATTTGTTTAATTACTTAAAGTTCCCTTTTACCTCTTTTCACTTAAGCTAACATTAGGTGCATAATAATTAATTACTTTATTAATTATTATTGTGCAAGCCTAGGGTTTTCCTTTTTAGGGTTTTTATCTATATGTAGTTGAAAACTATCTTTTGTATCATTATTCATTTTACATTTTCAGGTGAATACATTGCTCCACATTCTTGAGCATTTCTTTTGTTGCTTCTCTTTGTTTCTCCTTATAACAGGTTATTTGCTTGCAAAGATCTTTTGGACTTCTGTGGTGTTGTATCTTCTCAACTCCAACATGGTATCAGAGCTTCAAATTTGTAGCTGCTTGTTCTTGTTTTGAGAAATTTGCATTGGAAGCAAATCTAGGGTTTTAAGTTTTTTGGGTGGATTCAACATACTCCATTTTTTGGGTTCACTTTCAGCTCAAATGGACTATTCCATTGGATTTGTAGCGCCCAAAAACCCCTAAAATGACTGTTAAATCGTCGATTTTGGTTACACTCAATTTGGAAGGCAAAATTTTTTTTTGCCCTAAGGCCGTACGGAGCAAAAATCACAAAAAAATCAAAAAATAAATAAAAAACAAAGGTTTTGTTATTTTATTTTTGCGAGGCCAGTTTAAAAGTTTTCCACCGCCCAACGGCCACCACGCCGCCGCCGCTGCACTGCTTGGCATCCACTGCGCTCCGTCCGCCGCCACTGGCCCCTATTGGCTCTGTCGAGTTCCCGCCGTGCTCCCTGCGTGCTCTCCGCCTCGGCCGCCACCCGCTCCGGCCACCACCCGAGCTCCTTGCGTGCTCTGCCGAGCTCCCGCTGCATCCGCCGAGCTCCAATGACTCCGCCGACACAGGACACCGATCAGTCGACTTCGGCCGAGCTCCCAGCTCAGCTCCAACGAGCCCGTCGACATGAGCTCGCCGACCCGAGTCGGCTCCTCCAGCCCCCGTGGGCTCTAAACCCCTACTGCCGGTCATATGGGTGACTGAGGGTTTCAGCCCAGCCCCCAACCGCCAGACCCTGGTCGTCCACATGACCAGGGGCCGAAGACTTTAGCCCTTGAGGGCTCCAATCATTTTTTTTGCACATTGGAGCAGCTTGCGCTAAATCGGGCGTAGAATGGGCAATTTTTCTCGCTTTTTCGCAAACGAGATATCGTCGGAAATCTGGTTCCGGCGGTGTTCTAGTGGTCTTGGTAATTTTTCCTGATTTTGCAGTTTTGTAGTATTTTTTTCCAGTCAAAGTCAGTACTTGGTTTTCTCACTCCAAGGGGCGTATCTTTTGCGTCTGAACTCCGTTTTGCGCAAACGAATAGGTGTTGGAAAGGTGTTACAGTGCTCTTTCCAAATTTACAGTCTATTTTACCAGTTTGTTTACCAGGTACTTTTTATTCAGCTTTGTGTGTTTTTACACTTTGCTCAATTACTTGGTCATTCTGGCTCCTACATGAGTTTTGTTTGCTTGGGATGGGTTATATTAATTTGATTTAAATGCTGTAAGGTCAGATTTCTCAGTTTGTTTTTTCATTTGAAGAGTTATCATGGGTTTCTCTACTCACCCTTCAGTTGTTCTTCTGGAACGGGGTAATTATGAGTCATGGGCAAAGGGTATACTTACACATTGTAGATGGCTTAATATTTTGCCTTATTTGTATGATCTCATACCTGAACCAACAACTTTAGAGGGTAGATTAGCATGGGATATTATTAGAAATCACATTGTAGGAGTTATATTGTCTAGTGTTGATCATGACACTATGTTGGCTATATCGGGCATTGATTGTCCTCACCCACTTTGGACACGTCTTTAGGAGATCTATGGAGACCCTATTCTATCTCCATTCCTAGAGGATCCTGCTTTAGATTGTCTCATACCCATTTCTTGGAGAGAGAATACACCATTTGATCATGATACTTTAGAGGAGCTTGAGTATTTAGACACCCTTACTTATTCCGATGGATCAGAGGTTTGTCTCACAGTTCCTACTCTTCAGACTGAGATTTCATCAGAATCTCTTGTTGTTCTTGATTCAGTGCAACAGGGAATCATACATTTTCCAGACATAGCTACTTTGGACTCTTATGTTGCAGACATATATTTCTTGTTTGTTCAGTCCTATATTGCAGATTTGGAGGATTATTTTGAGGACATTCATCTCCTCTACCTTGATAGTCAGATTATCACTGTTCGCCCACCATTATCTGTGCATTCAGAGGTTGCATTTCAGTATTCTCTACATCAGATTGGATTTGACATTATTTGTTTCCATTTAGACAGTGAGACTCTTTAGCATCCTATCATGGCACACATCTTGAGACAGATTCGTTCTTCCTTCTTCATAGGGTTTCTTCGGTACAGGTCCATGGATCCATTTCTTCCCAAGGGGAGGAATATCTTTTGCCGCTTCAGGATCTCTTTTTGGATTCTACATCAGGCAACTACCATTGTGACAGGAGTTTCTTCATTGTGGGGGGGCCTTCTTCTATCTTTCTATATCTCCTATGGAGATCATTGTACATGTACTTATATGATAGAAGCTGCCTATGGGGGGTATCATGCTATCCACCTCCTATCCTTCTTTCATTAATGCATTGCATTTCTTCCTTGCATTCTATTTTGGGGAGGAGTTTTGTTCCCATTTTGTTTTCTCCTTTACCCCATTTCATTTAGTTTGCATTGATTTTGTACATGGGTACCTGATCTGGCCTTGTTGCCGGGACCCATTGCTTTTGCTTTTAGTAGCTTCTTCTAGGTTTTAGCTTCTCCCTATGTCTATCTTAAGGGGGGGTGTTAGAGTAATTGGGTATTTACTTTATTAATTAAACAATATTTGTTTAATTACTTAAAGTTCCCTTTTATCTCTTTTCACTTAAGCTAACATTAGGTGCATAATAATTAATTACTTTATTAATTATTATTGTGCAAGCCTAGGGTTTTCCTTTTTAGGGTTTTCATCTATATGTAGTTGAAAACTATCTTTTGTATCATTATTCATTTTACATTTTCAGGTGAATACATTGCTCCACATTCTTGAGCATTTCTTTTGTTGCTTCTCTTTGTTTCTCCTTGTAACAGGTTATTTGCTTGCAAAGATCTTTTGGACTTCTGTAACAGGTTATTTGCTTGCAAAGATCTTTTGGACTTATGATTAAGATTGAGTTTCATGTATATTTTAACTGGATTTTTTTTTAATTGAATATAAGATTATTTTATTTAACATTTTTCTCATTAATATTAAACTCACTTAAATGAATTTTATGATATAAAATGTATAATATAAAATTAGTTAATGTTAAATCAAGTATTTTATTTTAGATTGTTTGTAATTGAAAGAACCTAAAAGAACTTAGAAAATAAAACAAATTAGATTATTTAGTGTCTAGGTAACTAGTGTAAAAATTTAAATCCTAGACCAATCCTTTAAGTGTATATGGTAAATCCTAAACCATGGATTTAATCATTAAAATTTTAAAATTTAAATTCAAAATTTTCCATCCCCTACTCATTTAATAATACATTATGAGCCAACTAAACTTTCTTAGTATTCAAAGGCATTCAATTGTCTTTATTTTATCATTTAATTACACTTGATCATTATTTAAAAATCATTTAAATTTTTGAAAGTACTCTGCTAGGAACACTTCAATAGGAGGACCTAAATTTAATCTAATTATGCATCACCATTTCCAAGTTTGAATACTATTGTCCTCAATCATTCTCATAATCATGAACTTGATCTTATCATGAGGGCTAACCTATGAGAACATGACAATTGAGATCCAACACTCATCCCTAGGTGTTTTTAAATGCCACTAATTATTAACTTAAATCTTAATTTTGAATAGTTAATTTCTATGTGTCAAGTAATCCTCTCATTTAATTTCACAAAAAAACAATATTATGCACATGCCCTAAACTCTATTCTTTAAAGTTTAATTTATATATTTCTTACCATTATTTTTCTAAAAAATGTATTTAAAAACTATATTTTACTTCAAAATAGAATAACTTAAATCTTAATTTCTAATAGTTAATTGTTCAAAATCCTCATTTTTTCTCTAATAGAATAGACATCTATATTTTTTAAAGAAGAGTTGATTTATTTACCATCCCTAATAATTTACATTTCATCAAAATACCCCATTTCTTCTTAAGTAGTTCAACTTCAATTCAAGAACCCTAGATGAAGCTAGATGAAGCTAGATGAAGCTAGATTTTGAATTTAGAGTGTGTTTTTATTTTTATTTCATCTTTTTAATAGGACTGATTATTTGACCTATAATTAATTATCAAAATTCATATAAAAGATAGTTCTAAATGAAAATTCATATAGCAATACTGTACTCATTTCACAAAAAATGGAAAGTTTTTCTAATCTAATTATAATTTAACATTGAAACTAAAGTTTAACATATCATTTTCTCCATACAATGCAAATGAAATTTAAAACATTTAAGCAATGCAAATGAATTTTCTTGAGCTCGAATATTAGGGTTTTCAAAATCAAAATGATTTGTTCGATTTCAATTTAGGGTTTTAGCAATTTTTTTTGTTTCAATTCAATTCAGGGTTTCAATTTCTAAGCAATTAGGGTTTTTAATACAATTTTTTAGTTTCATTTCAAACTAGAGTTTTGAAATTCTTTTTTTTTGCTTTGATTTGAATTCGAGATTTCAAAAAGCTTGATTAGGGTTTCTAAATGCAAATTTTTAATTCATTTCAATTTCTAGGGTTTTGAAATGCAAATTTTTTTGTTTCGTTTCAATTAGGGTTTTCAAATACATTTTTTTTTGTTTCATCAAACAATTCAGGTTTCAAAAGTTTAATTTTGATTCAAAAATACAATTCAAGGTTTATTTTTTCTTTTCTATTCAAAATCTTCACAATTTGATGTATTTTTTAATCTATTTGTACAGTTTCTCATTTCTACAATAATGTGAAATAAAATGCTTGAAAAGTAAAAAACATTGAAATAAAAATGCTAAAATAATTAATTTATTATCAATTTCAATTTGGAATGAAAAAATGCAAAAAATGGGGGAGAGTATGGTACCTGAGAGGTCTTTTAGCAAGCACGATCCCATTTTTTATAAAGCGAAATCCCATTTGTGATTTAGGCTCGGGATCCCATTCTTAAAAATCAGGATCTAGTTTTTGCTTACCCGATTTCATTTTTTTGGCTACGGCAAAAACTTCCACGTTTCGTGGACCCAACTTTGTGCATTTACCCTCAATTTTTTGATCCTTCTCATGTAATTTCATTTTTTGTTTTAAGTTAGAATTATTTTCTTTGTAGTTCGTCCCTATCTGGTCAAATTCTATGGAAATAAAAATAAGTTGATTTCAACTCTGTGCTCATTTTTTTCCAAAAGTAGAACAACCCATTTTCGGAAGGAAGGTGATCATTTAAATGTTAAATACATTTTTTATTTATATGTTATATTTTCTATTCTATCTTAGATATTAGAACCATTTCATTTGTTGTGTGTCGAGAAAATCTTAGATCGGAGTTTATTTTATTGTTTTTTTTTTCCATGGTTTATTTCTCAATTGAAAGTCATTTACAAATCTGAAATATCCTAGATTATCATTTTAATGGACTCTGTGCAAAGAGGAACATTTACTTGTCAATTTAGTGAAGTGAGGAATGAAATAGTTTATTTCTAAAGCAATTAGTTAAGTTTTAATTAGATCTCAAGATTCAACAAAGTAGATAAGATTAATCTTCCATTCTTCCATAATTTGAATTGTCTTGTAATAAACCCTCTTTATTTTACTTCCATTTTAAAGGTTATTTAGAATAAATCAGGAAATAGGAGGATACAATAGAACCACTTTTGATTAAATATGTATAAAACATAAACACTCTCGACTGAGAAAAAATAACTCTGAAATGCTACTAATCGAGCCAAAACCAACAAACCCCCCTCCAAAACAAATCCAACTCTTACCTCAAATAGCTTCAGACACCCCTGGGTTGACATTCAATAGATTAAATGATTAGGAATTATGATAGCATCGACTTCCTACCATCTGTTCTGATGAATATGACCTGAATGAAATAGGAATTAATGCTGAAAAAAAATGCAAGGATCTAATGCTATCCATAAATGTCATGAAATTAAAAGATTCTTATGCTAATGATTATAGTATAAAAATAATAATTGAATTTAAATAGAAGTGTAATTGAAACAAACAAAAAATTCAAAAAGTAGATACTAAATATATAAATTATTGATGCAAAATGAGCTCTGGGACTAAGTCGCCCAAGGTGGTGAATTAGTCCTCGTAAGGGTATTTTTGAAGTTTTTCTTATTTTTCTAATGAATGCTGGTGTGTTATGTACTGTAGAATTCAAATCTAAAGTGCAGATGCAAAATTCCACTATTGTTCAAGGAAATGAGGTGCAAAAATGAATATTTCACTAATGCAAAGTATGAAACCCTAGGATGCAAAATTAAACAATGCAACATGAAATGAAATATTAATAGAAGGTATTCCTAGGATGAAAATGAATGCTATATCTAAAGTAAGATGTTTCTAAATGTAGGTTCACCAAAATGAATTGTAGATTTTGAGGGAAAAAGAGGATTCTCTAGCACTTCTAGGGTTTTCACCTAAAAGGAGAGAGTTCTTTTACACCCCAAAATCTAGGAGCTTCGCTCAAGACTTATGTAAATTTAATTGAATTATATCCATATAGAATGTCCTAAATGCAATAAAATAGAAATAGAAATGAACTATTGATGCACAACTAATGGAATGTAGGTTGTTTGAAAACACATGATGATATGCATAAGGATAGATTAAAGACAATACAAAGCAAGATAAAAGAGGAAACAAGAAGAATGCACCTAGAAATGAATAAGAGTTGAAGTGAAGACTACAAATGCCTCTAAAATTCTGAAAATTTTGATATTTAGGTCAATTGGGACACTTACGCCAAGTTGGGCGACTTAGTCCCAGTTCTGGGAAACTACTCCAGAGCCATTTTGGCCAATTGGGTATCAAAATCTTTGAAAATCCCTGACAAAAACATGCAGTGGGACTAAATCACCACTATTGGTGACTAATTCCATTCCAACTTTTCTAAAAATTTGAAAGTGGAAACGAAAGCCTACAGTCTATAATTTGTTGTCTACCTAAAATCCAAGTCCAAATCTACAAAATCACCTACAAAATAGAATATAGTTTGGTTTCTAATGGGGGGTTTTCCTTATTCAAACCCCTAGTTGGTATTTAAACCTTGAAAGAGATGATAAATCTACGTAAAACCCTAGCTCTGAGTGTGTCTAAGACTAGGAAATCTGAAGTATGACGCAACCCTATTCTAATGTGCAAGAATAAGATGCATAAATGAAACTAGAACAATGAAGGAATCATTCCAAGAGACCCTGAATCACATTAGAAATGAATCTTAATGACATGCAAACCTTCCTTAGGTTGAATATAGAGAGAAAATGGAAGATGGAACCACTTTGAAAACAAGTCTTTAGGTTGATTTGATGGCTAGTTGCACCTCCTCGACCTAGATTTCTCCATGATTCTCCATAGACATCCATGATCAATCCTTTGGAATGTGAAATCTTGAATAAAAAGTGAGCTTGGAGACATACAAAAACCCTAGCTTGCTACCCTAAGCTTCAAGTTTTCTATAGATAGACTAATGAATCTTCTTGTGGAAGATGTTCACCACTTGATTCTTGAATTTTCTTATGAAAAATTACTAAAGGTTTCAAAAAATGACCTAAAAACATGTATTTATAACCATCAATACCTAATTGCCAGTTATTTTGACCTAAGAGGACAACACCCATTGAGAATTTTTATTAAGTCAGAGATTTTCCCGCTCAAAAATGCAAATTACCCCGAAAGGGACTAAGTCACCACCTTAGGTGACTTAGTCCCACCAAGGGTTTTTGAGGTGGGATTTGTGAAATTTTAGTGATTTGAATGTTGTTTTTTGGGACTTGTATAATTTCTTAGGTGGAATAAGCCTCAAGGTAAAAAATAATGAGTCTTAGGGGCCTATAAATGTTGTTTTTAAAGGGATGTTTCATTCAAGAATGCCAAAATAGGTCCAAATTAAGCATGAAATTGTCTCTTTCTTCAAGAGTATATAGTTTTCTACGTTAAAATGTGAAACTTGTAGTGAGACATAATCATGATCATACATACCTTTAAAGGTGATATTTAAAATGCATTTTCCTTGGCATATGGATTAGTGTATTCTAGTTTTTTAATATAGAACTTTGATTATTTATCAATTTTATTATAATTTATTTTTCCATCAATCTTAAGGTAAGCAATGAATATCTTGAAGTAGAAGTAATAGTTTAAAGAACTCACTTCAATTTTTATTTTGTAGTCAAGTATAAGGAATATATTTATTTCCTCGGTAGTATAACTAATATAGTAATAATATGGTACTCTCTATAAGTTCAAAGGAGAGAGAAACATATAATATTCTATGGCCAAACATATTTAAAATCTAAACCCTACATATCCATAGATTCAAAGGAGAAATATACATATAATATTCTATGGCTAAACCTATATAAAATATAAACCCTAAATATCCATAAGTTTAAGGGAAAAATTTATATAATCATTTTCTATGACCAAACCTATCTAAAACTTAAACCTCTCCGTAGTGTTGAAAAATGACATTTGTGACATTTTAACACTTTTTTGGGCCCTCTTTATAAAATTGAGCTTGATGATGCCTTAACTTACTATTCTAATGTGTTTAACACACTGACATTAGGTGTTGGGCTCTTATGAACCAAATGGATGCAAATGTACCCTATTTTAGAGTGTTATAAACTATTGTAACATACTTTCACACTTTTCTAGGGTTTTATTAAACAATTGGGCTTCTTTATGCTTTAATTAGCCTTATTTTGCATCCACAAGCCTTAATTAGTGCATCTTTCTGAGGATAATCCCAACATAAATCAACATCCAATCATAATTCATATTTTTTTAGGTTGTGAGGTCTAGATTTGGTGATCTAGAACTCATACACCACCTTGGGTGTATGGATCCCAGCTAGGTTTTTGGGCCCTGATATGGATTTCACATCATTCTAAGCATTTTTGAAAATACATCGAATAATTAATGCCTAATGGAGCTCATATGCCACTTCTAGCATATGAGTCATGTGTGGCCCAAAATCAAATTTAATTCAAATTCTTGGTGGGATTTTATTCTCCTAGATCTGATGTTAGCTTGTAGTGTTGTTATTTCAAGAAACTTTTGCGTAAACAAGTATAAATACAAGTTTCTTTCACTCATTTTACACCTAGGAAGTTGAATGAGCATCCTTATAGAGAATTTAAGTTCACATGAGCATTCAAATTTTTACAAGAGCATTCAAGAGCATTCAAGGTCTTATTATCAAGTGTTATGGAGCCTTATTTAAGTATCAAACATCATGTCAAAGTCATCATGCATCATGTTTATTTTTGAGTTCAAATTTGTGATGTAGGGTTTTATTATTCAAGCTAGCATTCAATTCAAGATCTATCACATTCAAGAAAGATTCAAGATCTACATTCATTGGTGCCACTTCTTACATGTTTGCAACACTTTATTGCAAGGGTTTGCTAAGTTGTAACATTGCATGTTGTTCATTCATCATTTCTTTATCTCATTTGATTTCATTACAAGGTTATATTACAAAAATAGGGTTTGACCAAGGAAAACCCCTTTCCACTAACAAAACAACATTTTCCCCTCTCTTTAGTGTGTGATTTGCAAATCTAAATTGAAGAAATATTGAAGAGAAAGTTTGGAGAAAGTTGTCAAAGTTGCCACCTTGCATTGGAGATCATCGAAGGACATCTACAGGTTGCAAATTAGAGATTCAAACCCATAAATCAAGTGGAAAGGATAGAGAAAACATTGAGCAAAATAATGAAACTTTGAATTTCCACAAAACCCTTGTTGGACTAATACACCACTTCTGGCGTATGAGCCCCAGTACAATGATTTTTCCATATTTAAGGAGTTTCAGTCATATCTCTTCTAGATTCTAGTTCTTGCCCAAAAACCTTAATTTGGGATTAAATCACCCAGTCTAGTGAATGAGTCTCATTCAACATTAAATTCAATATTTTTAGCATTTCAGAGATCATTCCAAGCATATTCAAGTTTCCAGATGCACATATTTCATCTCCAAGCTTTCTATTTTGATTTACATGCATTTTTAGATCATTTAGTGAAGTTTCATATTACATTAGGTTTAAGCATTAGGTCTTGCATTTAATTAGTCTTTCCAAGCCCTAGCTTGTTGGTGAACCCCTTTTTAGTTTATAATGAAACCCTAGGACAACCCTATTGCAAGATCTCTTTCTCCTTGTCATACCTAAGATTGAGATCTCTAGGGTTTTCCTTGAATGAGAGAGCTAGGGAGATTATTGTTCTATTTCCTAAACCATAGGCAAGAACACTTTTCTTCCTTTCACTCCCAAATAATCAATCTCATAGATCTTGAAAATAAATTAGAGAATGTTGGACACATGGTAAACACTCTGAGTTTGGCAATCTCCATGGCCTTTGACCTTAGGGTTTGATATTCTTACAAGTATAATCTCATATGACTTGGATTTTTCCATATTTTTACATGCTTGGCATTGTGTACATTTCACACATGTTGCGGTATTAACTTGTTGTTTGATCTTTGCCATTTAATTTTTTATGTTCTGTTGATTGATTTGAAATAAAGAAGGTTAGTATTAATTTTTAATGGCATCAGACATGATGGTCTTTGGGGACCCACCCAATTATTCTTATAAATCCTTGGAATTGAATAAATTAGATGGAAAAATCTATGTAAAACCTAAGAATTCATACAAATAGTTTGTCACTGGTGTGAAGGAGTCTTTAACCCCTCCCTCACAAAATATTATAAAGTGTAGTAATGGTGAGGTTGTTGAAGGCAAGGACATGGATGAAAGGATAGGTAAGGACTCTCTATCTTGCCCCAATAAATTTTTTATCTTTCAAAACCATGATATGGTATCCACTATTGTAAATGAAGAGGTTAGATTAAATAAAATTATAATTTTCTTACAGCCCTAGATCCTAATAAAATCCCAACAACATAATTCCTAGATGACTAGTTCAATATTTTTTGGTTTAGAAAATTTGGGATGCATATTTCATTCAGTGAAATGCTACAAAAAGGGCTCTTTGTAATCTTCTTCAAAGACTAAAAAATGTAAAAATATCTCTAGATAATGAATATTCGAATATAGGGAAATTTATTTTTAGGGTTTTGGTCGAGTCTATGAAGGCAATAAATGAAGAAGACATGGCCCTATCCTATCAAATATAGATAAAAATTAAAGGAGTCCCCCCTCAATACCAGGTATTTTTACCCCAGATGAATTCCCATTTTGGGAATCTCATGAAACTAGAAGAATCAAATTTAACTATTCTTAACTCGGATGCTAGAGCCTTAGTTGCTCTATCACTAGGTGTAGACATTTCAAAATAAATTATAATTGAAACCCCTAAAAAATTGGTAGCCTACAAAATAGAAGCTATGGGGGCTTAATGCATGCTTCCTCTATAAAAATGAGGGGTGTGTTGGTAATATTGCCCCATAATTAAAATTAAATTGGAAGCCCAAAAATCTAAACCTAATTTTTCTAGCCCTAGTTTAGAAGAGTTTGTAGAATTTGAAAAAAGTTGAATATGTGTCTCCAAGCTCTAAATGAATCAAAGGGGTCATAAATGAAAATAATTCCCCTTCTAATGAAAGCAATAAGCCCAAAATATAAGCTCGAGCAAGTTTGATTCTAATTATACAAAAGTATTGGTCCCCGGAACCATTGATGAAAAGGTTGATCAAATTACTAAATTGATTAAACAAAAATGGAATATGGATGAGTCTGACCTACTAGTAGTCTCCATTACAATTGTGGCTTTCTTATGAAAAAAAAAAACCCATTGTTCTGGTAGAACCAAATTGTGTTAATGACCACAAGAAAAATGTAAACGAGTTGGTCATGAATAAAATAAAGCAAAGAATTTTTCAAAAAATAGGAGCAATGAATTCTCGGGTAAGGAAGAGAAAAAAATTGAAATTGGTATTGAGGTTGCTAAGAAGTTAGGAGAAATTGGAAAAGAATCAATGCTCTATGAATCAAGCATGGTATCTAGCCCTAAGGTCTCCCCTCTTAATCAAAGTAAGAGTAAAGAGAATTAAAAAATATTAATTGAAAAGGGAGATAAGAAACATGTGGTTGACCCAATTAAGTTCAACTCTAACTAGATTTTTCTACCTAGAATTAACTCAAGGAAAAGTGATGTTCCTTGAGAGTTAAATATAGCAAAGAATCAAAATACTATTGTGGTCTCTCCAAATATTCATGTAAAAAAAATAATAGGGGCTCTAATAGCAAAGAAAAATGGAACATCGATAAACCAAGTGCATTATCTAACACTCGTCCAAAGACAAAACATAATTATGGCTATGGAGTTCAGTATTAGAAAAAGAAAACTCTAATTTCCCTCTACCAATAGGGATTGAGGGTCTCCCTAAAATTGTGAAACCAAAATGTGGTTTTGAATTTATCTCTTTTGATAAAGAAGGTGAACATGGGAAAAATATAGAAGGTAACCCCTTATGATAGCCTAGGACAATGAAAAAATGGAAGAACCTATTATGTTGGTAGGAACATTTAGAATCAAGAAGACATTATAAAGAAACAGACTAACTAGGAAATTTGAAAGGGAACCTTATCATTAGAAGAAGGGTAAAATAAAAAATAAAGAGGAAAACATTCCTAAATACTTTGATAACTTTAGGAATAATAAGGAAGATACTCAAAGCATGAAAGATGATGATTCTTAACTTCTCAAGTTGGAACGTTAGGGGACTAAAATCCCCTAATAGGAAATGTGTTGTAAGAATATATTTAAACATGGAAAAAACTTATGTGTTTCTTCTTCAAGAGGGTAGAGCTATCAAGTTTACCCTAGAAAATAATCTAAGTTTCATTTGGAGGGATGCAACACATTACTTCACTAATTGTGGTAAAGGAAAAAGTAGGGCATTCATATTTCTAGCTAGCAAATGGGCTAGCTTTGTATCTAACAAGGGTGTCTCCCCATGTAACAAAGTTGTTTGGATAATCTTAGAAAAAGAGAATAAAAGATTTGGAATCTACTCCTTCTATGTCTCTAATGGCTATAAAGAAAGAATAGATATGTGGAATTGGTTGGGTATTCTAGATAATAGCCCCTAGATCCTAGGGGGGACTTTAACATGATTGAAAATAATCAAGACAAATTTGGAGGTGTAGAAATGGAGTGAAACGGTAATGAAAAAATATTTTGGGAAAATATGAAAGTTAAAATCAATCTCTATGACCCCATTGAAGGTGTTAAAAATCCTTCCAAAATGCTTTAATGCTCAAAAGAATGCCAAAATAATTTACTATCATTTATACAGATTCTGTACAAATATATAATTTTTTAATAATTTAGAAAATGAGACAAGAATTAAAGTTTACCCCCTCAACCCTATTGGGTTGTCACCCAATTATGGCTAAAATTGATGTTGTAAATCAATGTTAGAAAATCTTAAGAAAAAGATTTTTTATTTTTTTTAACACTAATCTATTAAAAGATGAAGATTGCAATAATATTATCTTCACCCTAAAAGAAATCAATAAGTGGCTTTTGAAATAATTGAACCCAATTGAAAAGTGGAACAAAAACATCAATAGTTGGACTTTACTACTCCAAACTATAAGGAAAAAAGCTTTGGACTACAAGAAATTTCAATCTGCCCTCGAAGAAAAATTTCATAGGATAGAATGCAGCTTGCAAGAGGAACATTCAAAGGAAGACCTAAATATTAAGCTTATTAGTTGTAAAAACACAATTGAGGAAATTACGCACAAGGGAAACTCAAGGATTAATGAAAAGATCTAAATTGAACTTGATATATAATTGAGCACTTAGTTCTCTATCCAACTGTATGGTCATCTTAGAGGATGTGGTATCTTGGAGCTACAGGATTTGGGCTTGATGTTTGCTTCTGCTCATCTCTACAATGCGGGAGGGTCTAATATGCAACCTCTTCGAAGACACTATGATGAATTTTGACCGTATTTTCGTGGAGCTTAGCGAGCTTGTTCTGGACAGTGCTTTTGATAAATTCAATGACATTCATATTGCGACTGGTTTTTGGCCATGCTACTTTATGTAGTGTTTTGGCATTTGTCTGTCGGAAGTAACTTTTTGGTCTCCTGTCTCCCCATGTTTGCAAATGAATATTTGGTTGGAGTTGACATTTTGGCTTATTTTCATGTATCATTTTGGTCTGTACCTCCCCATGTTTTGGCCTTTGCTATGGTTTTTCACTACATGTATATTTGGTTTATTTTAATATATCAACGATTTCGTCATTTTTTATTAAAAAAAAAAAAACAACGGTGATAAAAAGGTCAAAGTATTTCTTTAACATTCTAAGAGAAAAAATAGAAAGGAAGAAATTGAATGTCTCTTAGTAGAAGATACCTTGGTTAAAAATCTTAAGAAAATTTAGAATCAATTCCATACACTTTTTAGAAACCTCTTCCGTTCAAAAGAGGATAGAAATAGCTCTTAAAAAGAAAAGGAAATATGTAAAAATTTAATTCCAAAAAATATTTCAAAAATAAATGAGGAAAGAATTAACAAAAATATTACGAAGGAAGAAATACCATAGACCATTTTGACCTTTAATGATGATAAATCCCCAGATCTAGATGGGTTGTTGCTAAATTCTATAAGAAAAATATAGATTATATTACTGAAGACTTGTGTCATGTATATAAGAAAGCTATTCACAAGGGATCCCTAGGTAAAGATATAAATAAGGCAATAGTTAAACTTATTCCAAAAGGGGACAGCACCAATGAAAAATTGGAGGGTAATTACACTATTAAATGCATCTTATAAAGTTCTTGCAAAGATATTGGATTTGATATTGAGAGACATTCTTCCCTCAATGATTAGTTACACCCATATGAATTGTGTTTATTAAAGGAAGATATATTCTCGAGAACTTATTATTAGATTAGGAAGTGATGAAATGGTCTAAAAGCTCCAACCAAAATATTGGAATGCTTCTTCTAAACTTTGAAAAGGTTTACGATAGAATAGAATGACCCTTCTTATTAATGGCTCTCAGAGCCTTTGACTTCCCAAAAGAGTTTCACAAAATAGTTGACATACTTCTATAAGATGAAAATTCCCAAATAGAGATAAATGATAACTTAAAAAAAAACAATCTCTTTGAAGATGCACAAAAAAAGATTGCGCTCTTACCCTTGCACTCTTTATAAATACATCTGAAACCATTTATTATCTTTTAAGAGATAATATATTAAACCGCAAAGTAAAAGGAAGTTTTATCTATTCCAAGTTCTATAAAAAAAGCTAAAATTGCCAAACTAATCCACCATAGATAAATGTGGAGATACTTAAGGGAGGTTGTAATTTCATAAGAGGGTGTCTTGATTTCATTTCCAATCTTTGTACCGAGACCTAAGAGATCGCACCTTAATTTTATGCGAGAAGGAATGGCATAATTAAGAGTCTCGAACATATCTGAATCCTCATTGGATAGGATGAACTTGACCTTGAAATCAGCCCAACACAATAGTTTGACTTTGATTACTACTTTGTTCTCTTGTACGAGATGAATGAGATGAATAATTGTACACATTTTTGTACACTATTGTGTTTGGAATCAGCTGAGCATTTAATGAAAAAATATATAAGACGTACGGACTGGCTTAGGTATACGCAGATTTGAGTTGCGGATGTACTGTTAGCCGTGTTAGCTTTTCAGACGTTGAAATCCAGTGGACTCGTCACCGCGCATTCCTAGGCTCTCTACAGCGCGTTTGGTCGGGAATAAGACCTATAGGCTCTTATTGCCGACCAAACGCGGTGTAAAAGTGAATACAAGACTAAATTGATTCGACTTTATCCTGCAACTCTCGGAAGCTGAATAGTGTTCGCCATTACAGCTCATCCTAAGCTGTAAGTGAGAACTGCCTACGGAAGTCTGGCGAAGGTTGACTGCGGAGGTGTTCCATCTAGAAGCCCATGGGGTGTATAAATACATCTAATAACTTCCTCGTCTATCTTATCCTCAGAAGACATTTCTGTACATTGGACGTGGCAACTGCCCACAACAATCGTTCAACCCAAGTAACTCAAACTGCCATTGCGGTTGGGTTTTCCATCAACACCGTTCCTGCAAGACACCATAATAATGTAGAGGATCCAGTGCAGACAGAGAAGTCTTAACTCATTTTGGCCAAGGCGTTAATGATCAACAGATTGTAGATACAGAGTAAAAAGAAGAAGATATATGTGAGTTGAACGATGCAAAAAATCTTCTAGAGTCTCCAGAGGAAATTTCAGAGATGGTTCAGATGCCCCTACTTTTGTCTCAAGAGAAGGAGATGATGCAACCTTACAATCCATCTGAAATCTTTTCTGATTTCGGTACATCGGATGAAACAATTTTCCAACCGACACAAGCAAAGTCTTCTGATGATTAATCATAGAATATGATTTCAAATGTTGATAAAAAACATTTAAACAATAAAATTCAAAAAACTTTTAAACATTTAACATACATCAAAAGAAAGGGATAATATATATTTCACACTTATTTTATTAATCCCTACCTTATGAGATCTTATTGTTCCCTTCACGAAGATTAATCAATTAATTAATTTCTAACAACCTTTATCAATTTACTTTACTTTAAATTTAAATTTCGGGGGATCATAGGGGATTTCCCTCTTTAAAAATATCTAAGTGTTCGACATTCCTTCCACATGAAGTTTTTATAAGATTAAACTACTTAAATACATTAAAAAAAATATGTTAGTCCTTTCCTTTTTTGATTCTTCTAGTAGTAAGGAGATGTCACATAAAGTTAGTTAATATATAAATATATTGAAATTCTCTTCAACGTTTATGTGGAAGGTATGTATGTACTCATTTGTATATCTTTGTTTATTATCTTAATATCTATAGTTTCATATTTTGGGTCTAAAATATGTAATTTACAATTTAACATGATTATTATGAGCTAACTTAGTATAAATTTTTTTGTTTCTTATAATAATTAAATAAATTCAAATTAGCTAGTTATTTCAAATGTATTGGTTTTTCCTTGTAGTATTAATATTTATTCTTTGAATGTGAATATTTGAATATGTCAAAGAAAATATTTAATTTTTTGATTAAGTCAAAATTGTTAAAGGTCAAATTTTTAATTTTTTAAAAGAATTGTATTATAAAATTTAGAATAAATAGTTAATTAGAGTAATTGATATTTTTCAATCCTTTAACTAATTATTATTAACCATGCTTTCAATCAAGGGTAAGTGCAGGATAATTGATCCACTTTTTGGTCAAAAAGTGTTTTTTTTTCTTCAAATATAATTTTTGTTATAGATGGAGTAAAAATTTGATCAAGATATTAAAAAAAAACAATTGTAAATGGGTTAAAGTATAATGTTGTTTAACACTTATCATCACAAGAAAATTTTAGTATTTATAACTAAAAATCAATTTTGGTCAAACATATGATCTAGTAAGATTCATTCTAACTATGTTAGATATGTCCACGGCCTTTCCAACTAGAATTGTTGGGTAAATACATATGTAGCACTACTTTGAGACCAATTTACCAAAAAAATAAATTATTTAAAAAACTTGATGTTTCAACAACTCCTACTCATGTAAATAATATTTTTTTAAATATAAAAATATATTTTTTTGTAGATCCATAAGTGTAGTTTTCAAAAATATATTTTTTAATATTTTTTATTATTTATATTTTATTTTTAATTTTCCTAAAAGTAGGTTATTAGCATAAAAATATTCTATTGATTACCATGTAAGAAAAATACTATAAATTATTAAAAAAAATAAACAAATATCTTGCACTAGATAAAAGAATCTATATCAAGATGGCATTATTTTTTCTATTTTAGATAAATAGTTAATATGAAAATTGATGTTGAATGTAAATAACAATGTTTTAATTCATGCACATTTTAATATTTATTTAGAAATATATATTTATCAAATTTGGAAAAAATATATCCATGCACCAAAGTTTCAAGTTATAAATACATACAAAAACATGGAAAAAAAATACTATATAAAGACTGACATGTCATGTAACTTCATTTTTTAAGCATTTTATCAACAACTACATTATAGTGTCAATTTTTATAAAAAAAATATATTCAAATAATTTTTATTTTTCATTTTTAAATACAAACATAAAATATGCTAAAAATATATATTTTAATAATTTACATCATTTCAAAATTTAAAACATATCTTGTACGTTTTAGTGATTCAAGTTTAAAACTTGGATTAGTGTTAGTTTGTTTCCTTTATAAAACTATGAGTGTCAACTTTCTACTTTTACACAAATATTTTCTTAACCAATATTTTATGATCCCTAATTTCTATTTTTAAAAATCTATTATGTACAACCAACGTAAGTTGAGCTAAAATAATTATAAAATAAGTTTTATTTTTTTATTGTGTAAAGAATGATGTGTAGATTGATCAAATATAATCTTTTTTTTTTTTAAATAAAAAATTATTAAAATATATTGTTACTTGCCAATTAAATTTGATGAACCACTTCCCTCATAAATTAACTAATAAATAGAAAATAATTCTCAATCATAAAAGATTACATATTTGAAAACTAGGCATTATCATCTATAATGAGTCTTAATTTTGTCAAAAAATAAAAAAAAGGTCAAGCCATATTGCCAAAGTTGATTTTTTAATGGAATTATATTTGTAGGTTCGAAGTTAAGGGTTGGGTTTCCACGACTAAAACAAAAGAAAACTCACAAGTTTCAAAATTTAAAATTTACAAAATACATACTTGCTCCAAAATGTGTACCCATACTCTCTCTCTATATATATATTGTAAACAAACAAATGCCCATTTCATTTAAAAATATTCACCCATTTAAAAATAGGTACCTATTTGAAATAGAAATGGGTACCCATTTCATATGGGTATGAGTCTAGGTTCAACGAGGCCGATCCTATATTAATACCCACCTTTTATGAAATGAGTACCTATTATCATCAAGATTTTGTTCAATCCTTACACTTCCAATAAATATTAATCGATTAGCTTGCACTTAACTTGATATTAGAACAATAAGAATGAATCATTATATAACCTTATTTTTATCATGATAATTAATATTATTTTAAAATGTAAGTATTATTTATATAATCTAATACAATATTTTTTTAATAAAATAATATAATATATGCTGTAAAAGGGGGGGATGGATGGAAAAATCACAATTCCATGCTCCGGGTCTCACCTCAGCAATTCCCTTTGGTGGCTTCCTCCATCACTTAACCTATAGGTCCTGACACAAATGCAATTACCCCTGGTTCTACTTGCCATCCCCTCTTTCATCCATGTCACACAATACAACCAAAACTTAGTGCTTTACCTCTGTTTCACCCTTGACCCTTAATCATCCCTAAAGGCCAAATACTCTCAATACTCAACTAGATGCTTGCAGGGGTGTAAAGATGTGTTGTCATGCTTCCTAGAATCCCATTTGGTGTCTTGAACAACCATTAGTCTCCATTTATCCATCGTTTCTTTCAAACCCTCACTTAGGGTTAAAAAAACTACAAGCCTAGAGCCTCTTTTAGCCCTCCTAGCTCGAGAAAAGTGGAATGTTCACAAGACTTTCCCAAAGAGCCCCAAACCTTCATTGGCTTTTCTTGGTCCTGATGCCTACCTCTACAAGATTCTTGAGGTCTTATGCCTTATCTGGCCGTACACAGGTCACTTCACCAAATTTAGGAAAATGTAGGGTTATGTTGCCATTTCCTGGCCACCCGGTTGGATTGTCAAAGAGTTCACCACCCAAATGGCTAGTTGGGACCTCTTCCTCATTACCAGGCTTTTATAAGACTCCCTTCCAACTTTCTACCATGGGGATTAGCAAGGTGAGGTCACCCCTGCAAGTTAGGCTCTTGTTTTGCACTGTCCTTCCTAGTCGGGCATTGCCAAGCTCGCCTAGGAAGTGAATTTCCTCATAGCTACTCGACCCCTAAAGACTCCTAGACCTAACCTATGTACAGGCATGGAGCTTAGCCTCATTCCCCACAGACTATACACTAGGTATAGTGGAAGATAGAGGTCTAAGTCTCCATGGTTAACAGTTCACCAGTCTGATCAGCAATGGAAAAAACAAAAACTATCTAAGAATCAACTAAGAAACAATGAGAATGCTTAACTACTGTCCACAAAAAGCTTTTAAGAACAATTACATCACATTCCCAATGTATCAAGATCCTGGTTATACCATTAACATGCTACCAAGAGAAAAATACAAAAGAATTCAATTATTTCCTACTGTCCTCGGTTACCATTCATCAAAAACTATAATTTTTAAAACTCTCAAATATGCTCAAAGTCTTCCAACCCTTCAAACAGGTCAAGGCACTCCTCATAAAGTTCCAAAAAGTGGTTACCCTTCCCCTTGGTCAGACATAACCACCTCCTTAGGCCAAAATTGCTTAAAGCAACATTTTGGGCTTTATTTCTAATTACTAGAACTTACCAACCTTGAGTGTCTAAACTCACAACTCTTCCACTTCTAATAGCTCCTGACCCAAGATAGGTCTAAACCTCACCCACAAAGCAATGGTCAACATGACCTTATCAAATTAAAACAAAAATTCACCAACCTTTCCTATTCCTAGTGTTCCTAGGTGTTCTTCTAGGTGTTTCTCCTAGGTGCTCCTGCACTATTCTCCCCCTCCCTGCATAAACACTATGGAGTAGAAGGAGAGATCAAGGATACGTCAATGCCAAGCTACTGGAACTAATCTTCTTGTACCCATGTGGCTTCTGATTCATGCTTATTCTTCCACTTAATAAGGTGCTCCATGTACACCTTGTGTCTTGTAGAATTTTGCACCCTGGACTCCAAGATCCTTTCAGCTTGTTGCTTGTCTTGAGTAGGTAGGGGTATGTTGCTGATGTCCTTGAAGATATCTTGAATATTCTGATCCATTTCCTTGACTGATCCCTTATATTTGATCAAGTCAGCTATATTGAAAACCGGTGAGATTCCTAAGTCAGTAGATAGTTCAACCTTGTATGCATTTTTTCCATACTTGGCCAATATCTTGCATGGTCCTACCCTTTTCATCTATAGCTTGGTTGACACTCCCTTTTGCAACTTGGATTTATTGAGGTGAACCATGACATACTCTCCCACTGCAAATTGCACATCCTTTCTTGTCAAATCTACCTTCTCCTTCAACTTTTGTGTAGCTTCGGTGACTGTCTTCTTCACCTACTCTTGAATCTCTTTCATGGTCTAACTGAAGTCTTCTGCATGTCCAATCCTATGTTCCATAGCTCCAAGATCTCTGAGCTCACAAATACCTCTTGGGTGCATCCCATACACAACCTCAATAGGACTCTTCCCTGTAGTTTGGTTCACACTATCATTATAAGCATACTTAGTTTGTGAGATCACCATGTCCCATGTCTATCCATATTCCTTTGTTAGACACCTTAGTAGGTTACCTAGCACCCTGTTGACCACCTCTGTTTGGCCATCGATCTAAGGATGGTAGGCTGATCCAAAAGATAGGTTGGTACCTAACCTGCTCCAAAGAGTCTTCCAAAAATGACTCATGAACTTAACATCCCTGTCTGAAACAATGCTTAAAGGTAGGCCATGAATCCCTACAACCTCCTTAAAGAAAAGATGAGCTATATAGCTAGCATCATGAGTGGTTTTGCAAGGAATAAAGTGACTCATTTTGCTAAATCTGTCCACCACTACATACACACTATCAAAACCAGACTTGGTCTTAGGGAGTCCTACCACAAAATCCATGCTCACACACTCCCATGGTCTATTAGGAATGGGTAGGGGTTGATAAAGACCAACATTACTAGCTCCTCCCTTAGCTTTCATACATACAACACATTGTTCCACATACTTTCTAGCATCTTTTGCCAACTTAGGCCAATAGTAAAACCTTTGTACTAATTCCAAAGTCTTGTTGATGCCAAAATTCCCACCAAGACTACCATTATGCTTCTCTTGAATGAGGTTTTCTCTCATTGACCCTCTTGGAACACATAATTGATTCCCTTTAAACAATAGACCACTTTTCAATGTATACTCAGCATATTGACTATGAAAATGATTCTCAAAGTCAGAACATACCTTGTAGGCTTCTGAGAAATCTTCATCCTCTCCATAGAGATCCTTAAAGCTTTCAATCCCTATGCTCTTCAATTGTATCTCTTGAACTGTCAACAACCTCTTGCTCAATGCATCTGCCACCTTATTCATCTGCCCCTTCTTGTGCTTGATGGTGAAGGTAAAAGCTTAGATGTATTCCATCCACTTCAAATGCCTATTACTCAACTTCTCTTGAGTATTGATATAGTTGAGTGCTTGATTGTCTGTAAAGACCACAAACTCCTTGGGTAGAAGGTAATGTCTCCACTTCCTAAGTGACTAAACCAAAGCATAAAGTTCTAAGTCACAAGTTGAATATTTCTTCTTTGCCTCATTGAGTTTCTCATTGAAGAATGCTATAGGTCTTCCCTCTTGACTTAGTACTCCTCCCACTGCAACTCCACTCGCATCACACTCAACAGTGAACAATTTATCAAAACTAGGTAATAAGAGTATGGGTTGAGTTGCCACTTCTTGTTTCAGTTTCTCAAACCCTCTCTCAGCTGCTTGAGTCCACACAAACTTGGTTTTCACACCACCTTTTATTGTTTCTAGGACCGGTTTACAAATATCACTAAAGTTCCTTATGAATTTTCTATAGAATTGGGCCAATCCATGGAAACTTCTTACCTTAGTCCCTGTTGTTGGTGTAGGCCAGTTTATGATTGCCTCCACCTTGCTTGGTTCCATCTTCAATGATCCCTTAGACACTACAAATCCCAAATAGACAAGCTCTTGCTTAAAGAGCTCACACTTCTCTAGATTGATTGCCAACTTCTCTTCTTGCAACCTTCTAAGAACCAATTCCACATGTTTTAAATGCTCCTCTGCTGTCTTGCTGAATATGACGATGTCATCAAGGTATACAACCACAAATACTCCTGTGAAATCCTTGAGCACTTCATTCATAAGCCTCATGAATGTGCTAGGGGCATTGGAGAGACCAAATGGCATAACTCTCCACTCATATAATCTATCTGTTGTCTTGAATGTTGTCTTCCATTCATCACCATCCTTAATTCTGATCTAATGGTATCCACTCTTGAGATCCAACTTGGTGTAGTATTGAGCTCCTCCTAGACAATCCATTAAGTCTTCAATTCTAGGAATAGGGAACCTATAGCTAATGGTGATCCTGTTTATTGCTCTAGAATCAGTACATAACCTCCATTTTCCTCCCTTCTTGGTTGCCAAAACTACTGGTACTGCACATGGGCTGATGCTCTTTTGAATCAATCCTTGATCCAACAACTCTTGCACTTGTCTGGCCACTTCCAAATTCTGATCCGGTGTAAGCTTGTATGCTGCTTTGTTAGGTAATGATGCTCCAGGTGTGAAGTCAATTTGATGACTAATAGCTCTTTTAGGAGGTAAAGTTGCAGGTGTGCCATCACTTACTATGTCTTTGTACTTCTCAAGTAAATTCTGGACCGCCTTGGGTATGACTGGTTTTTTAGTCTTGTCTTCCTCCTTGGATTGCAATAGAACTACATATCCTTCTCCACCTTCATGTAGGGTGTTGACGAACTCTTTCCCACTACTTATTAGCACACTTGGTGTCTTTGACTATCCTTCATCCTCCTCCGACAGTGACTGCAATTTAAAAGTCTTTCCATCCTTCTTAAATGAAATTGTATTCTCCTTTCCATCATACATGGCACTCCTATCATATTGCCATGGTCTACCCAACAGTAGATGGCATGCATCCATGGGTAAAACATCACAAACTAACTTATCCTTGTACCCTCCAATAGAAAAATCCACCGTTACTTGCTGATTCACTAAAACACTTTGCCCTTTGTTTAGCCATGTGACCTTGTAGGGGTTAGTGTGGGGTACCTTTTTCAATTTCAGTTTCATTACTGCCTCCTTTGAGATAATATTGTCTATGGAACCTGACTCTACTATGACCTTGCATACATTACCAAGTATCTTGCACCTTACCCTGAATAGAGCTCTCCTTTATTTTGGTTCTTCTTTGACCGGTTGTCTGATCAAAACTCTTCTGAACATCAAACTCTCTCCATTCTCAGATTCAATATGACTAACCTCAATTGTCTTAGGAATCATCATGTCCTCTTGTGCATAAGCCACTCTCTTCTCATTGCTTGATGAGGATGCTTTCTCCGGGCACCTATAAGCTGGATGTCCAACTTGACCACAATGATAGCATTTCATGTTTGCAAAGTATGAATTGCTCCTGCCTACTCCTCTTCCTCTATTGGATCCTCCTTGAGAACCCCTACCTCTGTTATACCCTCCTCTAGAAGGTGTTTCATTGCCATGATCTGTGGTTTTAAACTCTCCTTGGTTTCTTTGGTCATTACCTCTACCTTGGTAGCCACCACGCTGTCCTCTTTGATCTATATGATCTCTGCCTTTACCTCTGCCTTTAGAAGCCTGATCTTGCTTCCTCTTGATTCTCTCCTCAATTTTGATAGCTAATTGATAGCATTGATGTATTTTCTTTGGATTTAAAAGAGCCATCACCTCTTGAATGTTCCATTTCAATCCATTAAGATACCTAGCCACCTTGAGGCTTTCATCTTCTGAAACATTAGACCTCATACAAAGTTTTTGGAACTCCTCTATGTAGGTATTCACATCTAGGTCCTTCTGCCTTAAGCTTTGTCTCTTCTTGTGTAGCTGAATCTCATAGTCATCAGGCATGTAGGCTTCTCTCACCTTTGCAACCATACCTTTCCAAGTTGAGATGGGTTTCTTTCCTTCCTTCTCCCTCTCTGTTTGGATGAATTTCCACCATGTCAAGGCTGATCCTCACAATCTTGATTTGGCCACCTTCACCTTCTGTGCCTTTGTGACCCCATCACACTCAAAATGATTCTCCATACCTTCTATCCAATCCATGACTAGATCGGCTTCTATCTTCCCACTAAACATTGGTATGCCTTCAAGTGCCTTCCCACTCAAAGCTTTCAATGCCTTCAAGAAAGGCTCCTCTTGTACAACAAGGTCAGGTTCAGGGATCTTGTCTTCCTCTATAACCTCTTCTTTCTTTGGTACTGTATTACTGTCCTCACCGTCCTCGTTTAACATAGTGCTCAATGTCTCCTCCAATTGTGCTAGTCTTTCCCTCAGTCTCCTATTATCTTCTTCTTGGTCTTCAACCTTCTTTTCCAACTTAGCATTTATCACCATGATTGTGGAACCACTGGATTCCAAGTCTGACATACAAAATTCACTCCCAAATCTTTAACTTGCTCTGATACCAATCTGGTGTAAAAGGGGGGGATGGATGGAAAAATCACAATTCCATGCTCCGAGTCTCACCTCAGCAATTCCCTTTGGTGGCTTCCTCCACCACTTAACCTATAGGTCCTGACACAAATGCAATTACCCCTAGTTCTACTAGCCATCCCCTCTTCCATCCATGTCACACAATACAACCAAAACTTAGTGCTTTGCCTCTGCTTCACCCTTGACCCTTAATCATCCCTAAAGGCCAAATACTCTCAATACTCAACTAGATGCTTGCAGGGGTGTAAATATGTGCTATCATGCTTCCTAGAATCCCATTTGGTGTCTTGAACAACCATTAGTCTCCATTTCTCCATCGCTTCTTTCAAACCCTCACTTAAGGTTAAAAAAACTACAAGCCTAGAGCCTCTTTTAGCCCTCCTAGCCCGAGAAAAGTGGAATGTTCACAAGACTTGCCCAAAGAGCCCCAAACCTTCATTGGATTTTCTTGGTCTTGATGCCTACCTCTACAAGATTCCTAAGGTCTCATGCCTTAGCTGGCCGTACACAGGTCACTTCACCAAATTTAGGAAAATGTAGGGTTTTGTTGCCATTTCCTGGCCACCCGGTTGGACTGTCAAAGCGTTCACCACCCAAATGGCTGGTTGGGACCTCTTCCTTGTTACCAAGCCTTTAGAAGACTCCCTTCCAAATTTATACCATGGGGATTAGCAAGGTGAGGTCACCCCTGCAAGTTAGGCTCTTGTTTTGCACTGTCCTTCCTAGTCGGGCATTGCCAAGCTCGCCTAGGAAGTGACTTTCCTCATAGCTGCTCGACCCCTAAAGACTCCTAGACCTAACCTATGTACATGCATGGAGCTTAGCCTCATTCCCCACAGACTATGCACTAGGTATAGTGGAAGATAGAGGTCTAAGTATCCATGGTTAACAGTTAACCAGTCTAATCAACAATGGAAAGAAACAAAAACTATCTAAGAATCAACTAAGAAACAATGAGAATGCTTAACTACTGCCCACACAAAGCTTTTAAGAAAAATTACATCACATTCCCAATGTATCAAGATCCTGGTTATACCATTAACATGCTACCAAGAGCAAAATACAAAAGAATTCAGTTATTTCCTACTGTCCTCAGTTACCATTCATCAAAAACTACAATTTTTAAAACTCTCAAATATGCTCAAAGTCTTCCAACCCTTCAAACAGGTCGAGGCACTCCTCATAAAGTTCCAAAAAGTGGTTACCCTTCCCCTTGGTCGGACATAACCACCTCCTTAGGCCAAAATTGCTTAAAGCAACATTTTGGGCTTTATTTCTAATTACTAGAACCTACCAACCTTGAGTGCCTAAACTCACAACTCTTCCACTTCTAATAGCTCCTGACCCAAGATAGGTCTAAACCTCACCCACAAAGAAATGGTCAACATGACCTTATCAAATTAAAACAAAAATTCACCAACCTTTCCTATTCCTAGTGTTCCTAGGTGTTCTTCTAGGTGTTTCTCCTAGGTGCTCCTGCACCAATATATATGCTTATTTATTAAAAAAATTGAAAAAGGGAGAAGGTCTACTAGGCTAGGAAATATGGTGGAAAATGGAAAGACTCCATTAAAATTTAGCACAAAAGGAAAAAATTACATTGATTTGGAAAAATATAACAAAAGTAAAGAAGTTTTCAATGTTTAGAGTGGAGTGTTAATGATACATAATATATTCTTTATTAAAATTATTTTTTTAAATGATATTTTATTTTTACATAAGGTTTGATATATAGATATGTTAGATAAAAGGTTAATAGGAACCTATAATTCATTTGTAAAAATATATAATAATGAACATTATAATGTATAAATTGAGGCATAGCTCTAGAAAGGAGATGTCCAAAAGACTCCATTATGGTGACATATCTTAGAAATTTAAGCCCAAAAGATAAAAGACTAAAATTGGCATGATTTGGGAAACATAAGCAATTAGATAGACATCAAAAGTAAAAAAAAAAATAGGAGCAATAGAGTATGGGGAATCTTCTGAAGATTAGGCTGATATTGTAGACACAGAAAAATGGCTTAGACCTATGACTACATTTTCATCATCAATTGAAGATACCCGCCAGATGATTAAATGAATTTATTCATTTAATTATAACTTAACATTCAAATTCCTCTAATTAATTAAATAGACTTAACCATTTAATTAATTCATTTTATAATTCTTATAAAATTGATTAATTAAGTTACAAATTGCATTAATTTATCTTAATTACGTCACTAATTATTTCTAATCTATTACTTTAATTAAATAAATAAGTTTTCTAAATTTATGTAATTACACACTATTTAATTAACTTCATTATTCTTCTTTTGGCTAATTAAATAAATTTTATAAATTTATTTAATTAAGTCATTAAAATTTAATCATATTCTGCCACATTTAATTAAATAGATGACTATTTATTTAATTTAATAATTCCATCTTCTCATCTAAAGTGACTTTATAAATCAAATAGTTCACTCAACTTTTTAGTTACGTGCACAAACTTTCTCCACTAAAGGAAGGAATTAATTTAATAATTAATTCTTTTATCCAAGCACATGTCTCTTACATCTTCAAGTAAATATCTCATGCATTTTTTCTCCCCATTTCTAACTAACACTCTCTCTCAGTTCACTCACCAAATTGATCTGTCATATTTTTTTTACTCATACTCTCTTTCAATTGACTCACTGAATTTGATTTGTCACCTCCTCGTGACTCACAAACTCTTTTAGTTACACCTATTGAAACAAATCAATCAAAGTATGTGATCAGGTCCTCACACACGATTTGAACCATTCAAACACAAATCAATATCAACCATCAAACTTACGAGACTTCTATAAAAGAATATTTTTAACTCTATTTTCGGTAACCACAATCTTTGAAGTTTTGTTGTCAAAGTACATACAAGTGAATATTGCATACTCACAATCTAAGGGAAATTGAAGCGATTTAAAAGAAAATTTGAGAAGAATAATAAAGATGAGCGAAGAAAGTGTGGGAGTTACATGATACAATTTTTGATTTATTGAATTCCTTTATTGCATATGGGTATGTGTAGGATCATGATGGGCCAAAAAGTGATGATATGTAAGTGATATGATGGCCCATGTGGTTGACGACTTCTTCTTTTACCCAAAATTGATGAAATGAAAAGGGTTTTTAAAGGAGATTCTTAGCTTTCCACCAATATAAATTATACTTTACTTTGAATTTAATAAATAATAATTATTCATTTTTTTATTTGAATTATGACTAAATCCCTAATTGATAGGTTGATCGAAAAACATCTATAGCTTTAAAAGGCTATCACAATTTTTGAATTTGAAACATGCGTCAAATTATATGCTTCACATAATATAGGATTAAAAAAAAAAAGAATTGAACTTCATGAAGTTTTGACCAAGTTAAGGTGGTTAGACGTACAACTTTTTATATTTTTTAAAATTTGTAATAAAAAAATTATAATTAATTATTTACTTGGAAAAAAATTACAAAAAAATATGCATCACATCAGGACATGAGTCTTCTATCTATATCTAAAATCTTATAAGAAAATATTATCATTTTATTCTGGTTAGGGTGGTCAGACAGAAACCTACTTCTTATTTTTTCCTTGAAATTCAAGTACTACTACATTGAAATTTCAAATTTTCACCAAATAGATTTTTTTTAAATAAAAATAAACCTAGTAGTTTAGAAACTAAATTCAATTTGCAACAGATTCTATTCTTTTATATTTTTTAAATAATATAGTTAACTTATTCAAATTTTTACGTCAAGTTGCTTAATTCTGATTTTTTTGATTTTTTTTGCCACTTAAGGGCTTGTTGTTTCCATGATGATCCTACACATGCCCATATGTGCTTCATTATTAATTTGGGATATTTAGCATAATATAGGAAATTAATGGTTGTTGCTATTTGTTATGTTGTTTCTTTCCTGTTTATTTTCCCTTACTAAATTTGGTGAACCCGACATGAGGCAACAAGCTTCGAAAAACTTTGCAGAAAAATTTATTTTTGTAGGTATAGGTATGGATTGACGTATTTGATACACGAAATGTCACATCTGACAAAATGAAACATATTTGAAGAGGGAAACAACACATCTGACATCCCGCAATGCATCTGTGGATTTCTACAACACATCTGACTGGTAAAACTATGACGCATTTGATTGGTAAAAATGAATTTTCTGATTTCAAAAATTTTGAGTTTTAATTTTTATGATTAAGGTTTTTATAAATAATTTAGAGTTTGTAGAGTGTGATCAAGTGGATTTAACTTAATTTTGGTCAGATGACTGATTAGAAGATAAAAATACAAACTCTTGATTTGTGGTTTTGTAGGACGTTTGATAGAAGAAAAACAAACAAACTTATAATGTGTGGTTTTGCAGAACGATCATCAAAGAAATAATTTTAAAACTCTATTTTATCATGCTTTATTTCATTGTTTTGAGTCTTCACATAGGAATTCCTTTTATTAATTAGATGGTTAATTAATCCTATTTTGAGTCTTCATATAGCTGTTATTTAATTAGGTTGGATTTGTCATTGTCTTTTGTGCTTGGGAAGGTTGGTAGGCTCATATGCTCTCACTTGGGGAAACCTCGGTGATCAGAATGCCAGACCCATCCACTTATATGTTCAACTATTAGAGGGCATTCCTTGGTGGGGAAAATTACTCACCCCAAGGGAATGACTCAAACTGGTAATGAGATAAAGCCAAGCTAATCCCAACTGGTATATAAATTTGAATGTTGAGGAAATCTCATCATTACGAGCGCTCCTACAGAAAAGAAATACATCTCCTTACGAGAGAAAATCTTGCCTCATGTGTGGTCGTCTAAATGGGTCCATTGATTAAGAACCATTTGTGTAGATTTTCCAAAAACCTTCTATCTATTGGCGCAAGAGGTCAAACCTTTGAAGCTATCCCACATATTCATGGTTCTTAGTAGAGATGAAGGGTTTGTCATGGGATATTCATAAGAACCCAAATCTTGGTTGACCCAAATAAGTGAGTGTCATGAAGGGGAGCTAGTGTGGCCAAGCTTCTAAGTCATCCACTAAGAATAAGCGTGACTAGAGAAATCCTAATGGGAATCCAATAGATATTATCATTGCCAGCCTTAGGATTGTAATTGACTGTTTATTTATTTCAAATACTCTGTTTGGCATGTCTTATGTGTGTGTTTGGTCAGATCTTATCAAATGAAAAAATCCAAAATTCAAGTCTAAACAAGTCAAATATTTATCAAAACTTAGGACCATGTCACTTTTCAACACATTTGTCACACCAAAAACCACATCTGAGATTTTGAGTCACAACTATTTAAAACTGCAATGCATCTGCTATTTTGAGTCACAATTGTTGAAACCTGCAACACATTTGATATTTTAAACCACATCTGTGAACTCGAGAAATGCATCTGAAACTGTGAACCACATCTGTGAATTTTTGTGATGCATCTGATCTTATACACTGCATTTATAATCTAGAATGATGCATCTTCCTATTACAGACAATATTTCAATGGACCAACAAAAAACTCATAAAACTTATTGTAGGATTTAATTATTTGACTTGCTCTCTACTTTAAACCTGATCCAAACCTGTGATTTTCTCATATTTAGGTTCATCCTTAGTTTTCCTAGATAAAGTCAACATTGCATTACTTAGATCATCCCTAGCATATGTAGGAAATCCTTTTTCATAATACAATTTAGAACTTAGGGTAGATAAAATTTCTTACCTTGATTGAAAACATTGATTCAAATACAATTGCCCTTGACATATCATTTTACAATCCATCATTTGTCCTCTTAGTGGAATTTCTCAAACTCACCAGTCTAGTTTGAACTCCACCCAGTTGATCTGTCACTTATCTTTACTAGTATTGATCCTAAAAAAAATTTAGCAATCCTATTTGGAGCTTTGCATCAAACTTGGTCAGTTAGCGATTCATCCCTTTGTGTTGACATATAGTTTTCATTATACCTTAGTTATTGCATATCCTAATTTATCCCAAAAATACCAAAAAAAAATAGCTTAACTTTCATATCCTAGATATTTACATCTTAGACGTCATTCTGCTTTGAGAAAGTTCTAACTTATGGTCCAAACTAGATTATAAAAGAGATCATTAGAAATGGATCCTCTATGACAATGTGATGATATTTTCAATCCCACTAGTGAATTGAACCTCAGTACTACACTTCCTCAAGACAATACCAATACCATGCACATGGGGTCAACATGACAACAACCTCCAAAATCTAATCCATATGGTAACCCATTTAAAAATTTCATCTTGAGAGACGCCCAAGGTCGTATCATGGTTTAGGAAATTGAGGTAGCAACTCAGGATCCCAAGGTTGTTGAATTTGTCAATGAACTCATCATGCTTGACCCTAAGAATTATTTAGCCAAACTAATAGAGGATGAGGTTAAATTACCACCTAGTTTTGAAATTAACACACTATAGGTGGCGCCTTCACCTAGAAATTTCTCAAACCAAAACTAGGGAACTACAACAAGCACCACATAGAATGTTACACCTCAAGTAAACCTCAATATACTTTCAGGATGAGATACAAATAGTGCATCGATGATTAACACCACTTCAATACCCTCATTTGTTCCAACATCCATGACACGGGTTGCGACACAATTGACATGAGTCCCTGTAATATAGTCTAAAGAAAAACCAACGGACACTAACCTATTTGCAACATCAAAAAAAACAATGAATACCTCTTTAAACAATCCGAGTAGACACAAAAGGATAAGATTATTAGGTTCAAGACCCATTCTCATAGTTAATGTCCAGAGTACCACATATAGCCATGCCACTCCCTAAAACACTACTCCATAGGGACAACAAGGTACACATACATCACCTCAAGTGAGCATAGTACAACCAAGATTTTAAACAAATAGCTTTGCATCAAATACACCACAACAATGTACCCATGCATAACTTGGAGGTCAAAACATATAAGGACAATCCAACGTGAATCCATCATATACACAGATACCTCAGGTACAATAAAAAATGCCTCAATACAACTATCAAGTATCTACACAACATGTGGTATCCAACAACATGAGTGACACCTCAAACCCACAGGTGGATGCCTTAACGATGCAAATTATTTCCTTAGAAAAACAAATGGATAACATGCAAGTAACAACCAAGAAATCATACAACATGTAGGACTTGTATCAATATCCCTTTGATAGGACTATCTACGTGCCAAATTTTCCCCAACATTATACTATCCCAAAATTTTCAAAGTACAAAGGGATAGGCAATCCAATAGAACACATCAGATGATTAAACATAGATTGTGTTCACATTGCATCAGAGAATACATACTTGATGAGGTTATTCCCCAGAACTCTTACAGGTCCAACACTTGAATGGTTTTCATGATCACCTGTAGGCATACGCACGTGGTTTGAGTTAGCTAGCAAATTTGTATACAACTACGTCTTTAACATAGAAAATGATATCACATTGGCCACTTTGTGAACCTCAAAACAAGACGAGGGAGAGTACTTTATCAAATACTTCCAGAGATGCAGAAACTTGGTGAGATTGTGTCTAATAGAGATCCCCAAGAATCAAAAGGTAGACATGTTTTTTGAAAACCTCTTGGATCCTTCAAAGGATCCCTTGCAAGTTCAATGTTGTCCCCACTTTATGGACCTCATTGAGAAAGGAAAAATTATTAAGAAATCAATTGTTGCTAAGGGCACCCTTAAGTGTTTTAAGACTACAAACAATCAAAACATGTCCAATGACAAAAAAAAGTAGTGGTCTCAAAACAAAAATGTCACAAATGATAGGATTGTGGTACCAAAGCATTAAAAAAACCTGATCCTATTTTCACTCTGAGAGGACTTGGAACTCCAACCACCACACCACAAACCCCTACACCAATGACCAATGCCATGAAAAAAAATTAAGGATTAAGACAACAGAGAACACCTAGGCAGTACATTAGACATGAATACACTCCCCTTGGAGAACCCATTGAGTCCATACTGAAGAAATGTGTTCAATCTGGTGTCATACAATTACGGGAACCTATGAATTACATCTCTGAATTCAAACCCTCTTGCTACGATGATAACTCTTTTTGTGAATACCACCAAGGAAAAGGACATAAAACATCTTCTTGTAGACAACTAAAAAACATTATTCGGGACCTTATCAAAGAAAAAGTAATCAAGGTAGAGGGACAAAAACAACACACTTTCAATAAATATCACATGATCTACACAAATCCTCTTCGAGACCATGGTTCAAGGAAAGCCTCTAGTTCAGGTACTAATAACGAGAACTCATCCAATTATGAGGCTACTAGCTATAATTACAAAATCCTCCATCTTCAAGATGCAAATGAACATGTTAACACCATTATCATCAAGAATACCCCAGAGTGTGCTATAAACACTCACAGAACTAAAATAACCATATATGGTCCTTCGTCTTCCATGTAGTCCCAAGCTAAAGGCTACTTCCACTTGCTAGATTAGCTAGGAAAAACCCCAAAACGAATATCCATATTGGATTTGCTACACACATCACTTGAGCATAGGGCTATCCAAGATAAAATGTTGAAAGAGACCACCATCCCAGACAACCTTGATGTCGACCAATTTCAATCCATGGTTGGATTCCTGACAAGCTCTCACCATGTTAACTTCTCTGACAAAGATTACTCAACTCAAAACATGAACCATAATGACTCACTACACATTGAAGCCTTCATCCATCAAAATATGATCAAACAAGTTTTTATAGATGGTGGAGTGGGATTGAATGTTTGTTCCCTAAATTTTTTTAATGCATTGGCTTTATCTAAAGCATGTGTGGATAAGACAAATATCATAGTCATAAAAGGTCATTATGATGATGAACGATCTTCCACACTCACAATAACACTTCCAGTTTGAATCCTTAGACTGTGAAATCTAGATTCAAAGTAAGGGATGCAAAGAATACAACATGAACATTTATTTTTGCATTACCACAATCCCCAAATCACCAAATATGTATATGGAAATTTGTGCTACAACATCGAGCCTAAGATCCTGATTCATGTACCTCCTAAAAAAAATTCATAAAATGGGGAGACCTTATAAAGGAAGATATTGAAGATATCTCTAACTAGACCTATAAAGATTAAGTGACACCACTTCCAGTAGAACAATATGGTAAAGGTTTTTCAATTATGCAAGAAAAAGGTTATGATGGCATCTATAGGTTAGGCTTAAACAAAACTCGAAGAAGAGGACCATACATACCTACTAAAAGGGGAAATAATTTTGGGAAAGGGTGGAAGCCACTGAAGATCGGTTCCATTAAAAAAAATTGAATTTAAATAAGTACATGATTTTGAATATATCGAGACATCGGAGTATTTTGACAACAAATTTTATGATGAAAATGATTCCAACAACTGGTAATGGGAATCCTATTCCTCTAGCACTTGTGAACTTGACAACATTTTCCATGATCTAGACACATCTAGCCCTAGGGTAACCAAATGTATGAACCTTAATATCTGAGACAACACCTCAATACTTACCTTATTAGTTGCTTCCCCAAAATTTACAAATATTGATGATGGCATTTCCCTAGACTACCCGCAACTGGTTGATTGGGACCAACAACGTCCTATTAGTCTGGATACCTTTGAGAACGACAAAGCTCTTACTGAGTTCATGGGAGTGAGAGAAATAATGCCACAGGGAGACCATATGGATGGATTTTCTATAGAACTTGATGTGGCAACATACCATGGGGAGACTACATCACCCTCCAGTCATAATTTAAATAATAATAAAGAGAAAAAGGAAAGGTCTTTCGGTGAAAATAGTGAGGTGCCCTTTGATCATGAAAATGTAAAAACAAAGGACGTATCCAAAGGTGAAAACCTCTCTGAGGTGCCTAAGGATGAAGGGTTGAATTTTTTCCCCATTACACAAGATCGATCACTGATGCTCATTGAAGATACATAAGAGGTCAACACTGAAACACTTAAAAGATCCTAAGATAGTGTTATTAGCAGCTTCCTTTATAGAAGAAGAAAAAATCGACTTCCAAGCATTCTTCGCACAAAAAAGCTAGTTAATTTTTCTTGGTCATACATAGACATGTCAAGGTTAGACCATGAGCTAGTCTTGCATCACTTGCCATTTCATCTAGATGCTAAACTACTAAAGAAAAAAATATGAAAAATGCGTCCACAAATCATCTTGTTGGTCAAGATAGAACTAAAGAAACTCTTGGATGCTAGCTTCATCAGGTCTATTGATTATGCATACTAGATCTCCAATGTGGTACCTGCCACAAAACCAAATGGGCAAATATGCATATGTACTGACTTTAGATATTTAAACAAGGTGTTCCCTAAGGAAAACTTTCCTCTTCCTAGCATAGACATGATTGTGGATCTTATAGAAGATACGAGATGTTGTCCCTTATGGATGGCTTCTCTGGATATAATCCAATTTTCATTGCTCCAGAAGATCAACGTAAAACATCGTTCACTTTTCCCTGGGGTACCTATTGTTGGAACGTCATGCCTTTTGGGTTGATAAATGCAGGAGCTACATACCAATAGGCAATGAATACAATATTTCATGACCTAATACATACCTTAATGGAAGATTATTTTGATGATATCCTAGTAAAGTCCTTGACTAGAGCTAATCATTCAAAGGTTTAAGATAAAGTATTTCAACAACTAGAAGCATACAAGGTCTGTCTCAACCAAAAGAAGTGTGTCTTTGGGTTTAAATCTAGAAACTTATTGGGATAAATCATCTTACATCGACACATAGAATTTGATCCCACCAAGGTAAAATCCATCATTGACATGTCTCTGCCAAAGAACATAAATCAATTAAGGACATTACAAGGGAGAATCTAATCTATTATGAGATTCATTTCTCAACTCATCGACAAATGCCATCAGTTTCAGTACCTATTACGTAGAGGGATCCCTTTCATATGGACAAAAAAATTCTAGGAATCCTTTCAATCGATAAAAGAGAACCTCTTAAAATTGCTTGTGTTGATGCCACCAATGGATGGCAAGCACCTCATATTATATGTATCTACAACCACAACAACACTAGGGGCACTACTTGCTCAAAATGACCATGATGAAAAGGAAAGAGAAATCTACTATATTAGCAAGACCTTGGTAGGATATGAACTCATTTACACTCCTATTGAACCAACTTTCTTGGCAGTGGTCTTTGCAACACATAAGTTAAGGCATTACATGTTGAACCACCAAACAAATATGGTAGGAAAAATTAATCCACTCAAGTATCTTCTCAGTAAAGAAACGTTAACATGGTGGCTAGAAAATGGGTCATGGTCCTTAGTGAATACGATACTAAATATGTTTACCACAAGGTAATCAAAGGACAGGTAATAACAGATCAGCTGGAAGACACACTAACATAAGAAAAACATCCTCTCATAATAAATTTTCTAGATGAGTCACTCTTCAATATTGAGACAAGTACTATATGGAAGATGTACTTTGACCGCTCCTTTAGCAATCATGGATCAGGTGTTCGAGTACTATTCGTCACCCCACAAGGTGACACGATACCAAAATCGTTCATTATAGTATTCCCTTGTATAAATAATTTTTCAAAATATGAGACCTTGTTAACAGGATTGCACACATGGCAGTCAGGTGGAAGATCAAATGTATACAAGTCTTTGGAGATTAAAAGTTAGTCATCATTCAGGTCAATAATGACTATGATACAAAGGATGGGAAATTGACTCCCTATAAGAAAATGGTTGAAAAATTCAAACTTTATTTTGACATCACCTTTTCTTAGATACCCTATGTACAAAACAAAGCAACAAATGTCATGGGAACTATTGGATCACTCTTGGACATACCTAATAATGTGTCACAATACGTGTTCTTAGTGGAACAACTATTGGTCACAACTTTTGAGATCCCTGAATCTAAAATGGTTTGTGAACTTGTTGGTCCCGAGTCACCTTGGTACCTAGACACATATAACTACCTTTATTCCTAGATTTTACCTAATGAATTATCCAATAAACAACATAAGAACTTTATCCAAAAAGCTTCCTGCTACACCATCATCGGGGATACCTTATATCGATGAGGCTTTGACAATACCCTACTCCGATGGCTCAAAAATACAAAAGCACAAAAAAATTTACACGAAGTGCATGAAGGAATCTTTGGTGCCCACTCCAATGGTCCTACCTTAGCCAAAAATATTATACGCTTGGGATACTATTGGCTGACTATGGAAAAAGAAGCATACCAATTTGTCAAAAGATGTAGAAAATGTTAAGTTCATGGTAATCTCATTCATTCTCCAGCATAGGAATAAAACCCTTCACTTCGCCTTGGCCCTTTTCTCAATAGGCACTCAACCTTGTGGGAAACATTCACCCTACTTCCTCAAATGGCCATAAATTCATTATAATTGCCACTCAATAATTTTCCAAATGGGTAGAGGACATCCCCCCTACCTATATTATCGATAACCAAATCAGAAAGATTATTCCTAATTATATAATTTTTTATTATGGTCTCCCACAGTCCATAACCATAGACAATGGTCATCCCTTAAAAAACCAAGACGTCTGAGAGCTTTGTGAACAATTCCACATCGAAAACCATTTTTCCACTTCCTACTACCCACAAGGAAATGGTCAAGCTGAGGCATCCAATAAAACCATCATTAAAATCCTTAAGAAAAACTTCAATGATGTTGGCCATGAGTGGCACATCCAACTCAACCCTACCTTATGGGCATATCAAACAAGCATTCGTAGTGCCATTGGGACCACCCAATTTTACTTAGTCTTTGTTTCAAAGGCTATTCTCCCTATTGAGGTTGAAGTCCCCATTCTTTGAGTGTCCATCAAAGGATTAATCAATGATGAAGAGTACAGGATATCTAGACTATATGAGCTGAAATTACTAGATGAGCGAAGAAAGAAAGCACTCACTCACTTACAAGCATATTAGAGACGTATTTGCATAAATTACAACAAGAGGATACTCGTCAGAAATTTCAACATCAACGACTTGCTACTAATGCAGAATCCTAAAAACCAGGCAGACCGAGATAAACCTGGTAAGTTTGAGCCTAGCTAGCTAGGCCCTTATGTCATCACAACTTCCTTTGGTTCTAAAACATATCAATTTCCTACTCTAGAGGGAGAACCATTATCTGAGCCTATAAACAACTTGCACCTGCACAATTTTTACACATAGCTTCAGAGAGCTTAGTTAAAACCACAAAATATAAAAAAAATGAAAAATACAACAAAAATATTGTTAACTTGATGAAAAGCTGGCAAACAGGCATCTTGGTGACATCAAAAAAATTAGAAAATATAAAAAAGTGTAAAGATAAATAATCTATCCAATAGTGAAAACCATCTCAATGGTGCTTTGGATAAGTACCATGGTGAAAACTTGGCAAATAGGCACCTTGTGTAGACAATCTTCGATTCGTCGTCTATTATCACTTCATATGGTATTTTCACCTTCACCCATATAGTTGTCCCTCCTTCATTCTGTGACACCCACAAATAAAGAGTAGTTTCTAATCCTATGGCTTAAGATTGGTTGACGTTCACAATATACCCTACAAAATCCATCTCACCATCCAATCCCACATAGTACCCAACTAGGGGAAATACGTAACACACATTCTTGGTGTAATAAACCTATAGATATTAAGGACCTAACATACTTAAAAAACATTAAACATTAAAAAAAATAGTGTCCAAAACACAAAAACATTCAAAAAATGTCAAAATCCCTAAAACATCCAAATAACCAAAAAACTATGAAAACAAAGTCAGCGTCTTTCATGTCAGTCTTTGTCAATTTCAAACTACATTGCCTCTACGACTGGACCTAGGCAAGGCCATCTTTCGATGTTCCCCCAAGGCATTAGGTCAGTTCCTTCTAGGTTTTTCAAATAACACAGAATCAAATCATGACTTACTCTTTGTCAAATAAAGCAAATTCAGGTTATGTCAAACTACGAGGTCTTTGCATGTATAAATTAGGTAAGGCCATTAATCGATGATCATGTAAGGCCGCACTAGGTCATTCCATTAGGGTTCATCACATTCACTATCACAAATGTTATATATCTTAAAATAAAACAAATCTTTTTCAGTCAATCCTGTCAGTCAAAGTCTGGTCAAACTATATGGTATTTGCGTGTACAACCTAGGAAAGGCTTAACAGCCCACGAGGCCCCTATTATAAATCCTTAGGTTAGATCCTTGGTCAAAATATTGGAAAACATGAAAAAAATTGTTAAAAATATGGACAACATTGGCTACACAAACAACAACTCAAACACAAGGTCACAAGTGACGCACAATCCAACCAGGAAAAATATGAATCAACATGAAATCTATCAAATCAAGCATCTAAGGGTCTTCAAGATGTGTCCTTCTTGATGCTAGACTCTTTTTGTCAAATAATTTATTCAAGAGATGTGGTTCCGAAATGAATATCAAATCTATCAAATCAATCATTTAAGGGTCTTCAAGATGTTTCCTTCTTGACGTCAAACTCTTTTCTGTCAAACAATTTATTCAAGATAATCTTTTCTTGAATCAACATCAAATCAAGCACCAACGAGTCTTCAAGATGTTTCCTTGACGTTAGACTCTTTCCTATCAACTATGGGTTTTCAACATGTGTCTTTCTTGATGTCAGACCTTATCATGTCAATCTATTTAGGATGTGTCCTTGAATCCCGACCTCTACAATAATCCAGTTCGACATTTGAATCTTCTTTAGGATTTTTCCTTCCTAAAGAATGACCAGTCAAACAAACAAAGATTTAACACACATTTTTGGACAAGCATTTTCATTTATTTTTTTCAGTGATTTGATATGACCATGTGACTAGCTATGTCGATGATGTCCTATATTTAGAAAAGTGACAATGTTACTAGGGCATATCTTTCTTTTTGACTGATTGTCTTATCTTTTTGATATGACCATGTGACTAGCCACCTCAACGATGTCCTATCACGGATTGAGAGGAGTGACAATGTTACTTGGAAATATCTATCTTTTTTTGATATTTCATGTCACTAGCCACCTTGACGAGGTCCTGTCATGGATTTAGAGGAGCAACCATGTTACGTGCACATATCTTATCTTTCTGAAATTATCATGTTACTAGCCACCTCAAGGATGTCCTAGCAATAGGATCTAGAGGAGAAACAACATCTCATGATGATTATCTTATGTTTTCAAAGCTTTCATGTCACTAGCCACCTCAAGGATGTCCTCACAATAGGACGTAGAGGAGAAATGATATTTCATGAAAAATTTCTTTGATTTGTTGCTTATATTGTTTGTCTTGACAAAAAGACTAGGAAGAACTATGTTTCTCAGTATGAGTCACGACAATCCTTGTATGTAACTGTTTATTTTCTGCAAAAAGCATGATGTTGCATACCATTGGTCTATCTCATATCATGGTGTTTCCTGTCTATTGCAATAAACTACCCAATTATGACACAAATTCAAATGCTTAGTATAATGACAACAAAAGTGATGAAATATCTTTATTTCATGCTAACATACATCATTTTCAAACTAACATTCTTCTTTCATCTCATCAACATGGTGTACTATGACATACAAAAATGACCTGCATTCATCACAACATTAGAGCAAGATACATCTTACATACATTTTGCATAAGGAAATAAGAACATTAGAACATCATCATATACATTTGCATAACATGATATATATATAGAAAACACAAGGCATACAATGACTATATATCATAACTCACATGCATCCATTTCATCAAGTACATCTATTGACATAATTAAAGTATACATCATCATCATCAAATAAGTATGAATGGGTATTTGTAGGATCATCATGGAAAAAAAAGGACCTCAAGTGGCAATAAAAAGACAAAAAATCAGAGTTAGACAACTTGACGTAAAAATTTGAATAAGCTATCTATATTATTTCAAAAAACTATAGAAATAGAATATGTAGAAAATTGAATGTAGTTTCTAAACTACTAGACCTTTACTTTTAAAAAAAATCTATTTGGTGAAAATTTGAAATTTCAATGGAGTAGTATTTATATTTTAGGGTAAAAATAAGAAGTAGGTGTCTGTCTGACCACCCTAACCACAATAAAATGATAATAATTTTTTATAATATTTTAGATATAAGTAGAGCAATCATGTCCCGATGTGATGCATATTTTTTAATAATTTTTTTCCAAGTAAATAATTAATTATGAATTTTTTATTACAAATTTTAAAAAATATAAAAGCTCATTTGTCTAACCACCTTAACTTGGTCAAAAATTCATGAAATTCATTTTTTTCTTTTTTAATCCTATAGTATGCAAAGAATAGAATGTGACACATGTTTCAGATTCAAAAAATGTGATAACATTTGAAAGTTATAGATGTTTTTCAATTAGCCTATCAATCATGACTTTATTCATAATTCTAATAGAAAATGAATAATAATTATTTATTAAATTCAAAGTAAGGAATAATTTATATTGGTGGAAAACTGAGAATCTCCTCTAAAAACCCTTTTCGTTTCATCAATTTTGGGTAAAAAAAAAGTTGTCAGCCACATGGACCATCATATGGCTTACATATCACCACTTTTTGGACCATCATGATCCTGCACATACCCGAATCATAAAGGAATAATCAATACATAACATAAATGAACACACCATATAATCACTACAAAAAATGCATCGCATAAATATATCTCAAAATGTTTCACAATACAATATCCAAGAGGTATATCAAAGAAAAAAATGGAGCTCGTAGGCTCTATAATCATATACAGTGTCTACAATATATAATATTATGTCCCTAGGTAGTAATCCCATTGCTTTGATGAGGAGAATGGGGAGGTGAGTGATGGGGAGTGTCTGATGAACGCTATATGGATGGAGGCATATCATAAGGTCTTGGCATGTGAGGACCTATGAATCTGCTACTGCTCTTCAATCTATTGTGGGACCATTGCGTGATCTACTGCTAAGTTCTTGAGAGGCACTGGGAGCCCATCTCTCAGGAGGTACCTCCTACTCATACAAATATCTATAATACAACTCTCGCTCCCCATCTCTCACTAACTCCTTAGCCATATCTGCACTCGGTCCACTGTAAATAACAAAAAATTCTTTGAATCTCTGCCCAGTCTCCTATCTCTGAGCCACCACCTGATCCCTCTCCTGATAAGTAATGTACCTCTCTAACCTCATCTCATCTCTCTCTGATGTCAAAGCCCTAATATTTTCCTCAAGAGACGCTACTATGGTCTTCAAATTTTCCACCTACTAATCTATAGGACCCTCCTCTTGCATGGGTCTCTCCTCCTCATCTCCATCCCACCCCTCCATAATATGATCCTGGAGCTATCTCTCCTCATCCACCATATCCTCCTCTCAATAGTTATCTACATCCTCATATCTTTCCCATAATAACTCTAGGGAATCCCCCATGACCTCCTCATCTCTACCAATGGCCTCCTCTCCATCAACGATCTCCTCACTGATGACCTCCTCTCCAACTACCTCCTCACCAGTGACCTCAGCCTCATAGATGGGTGACACTGCTCTACCCTAGCCTCATGGATGGGTGACAGTGCTCTACCCTGACCTCTTCCACATCATTGACCTCATCGACCACCCCTGCCCCCTCCTCCTCCTCTCCCATCATCTCCTCCACCTTTATCACCTCGACCACCCCCTCTGCCACCATGCTAACCTCATGGGTCAATACCTCGATGGTCTACAAGCGCTAGCTAATCAGGGTATGTATATGGTATAGGCCTATGTTGGGCCCACCAGGTGTCATACACTTTTTTCATGCCAGCATATGTACCTCCACCTCTCCATTCCCACTATAATGGTTGTAGTGTATCTATATCTACCTCCTATGCTGCTATGAGAACCATGAGACCCCATAGAGGAACCTCCCTCAAAGAGAAAGAAACTCAGCTCGACTATGTGGAACATCTTGAACCTCCCCTAATTGTCAAAGCACTTTATCAGATAGGTGTCTCTTAATGATGTAAACACTAGCAATAGTCCTCCTAATCAAATATCGGGTCTATTGATAGAAGGATAAGTGTCGATCCTCATCCATCCATTGAGCACAATCTATGTAAGGTCTCCAAATAAACTGAACAAGTGTGTCAATCACATGTCTCCAATATCCAGTATCTCCGACATGTGACTGAGTAATGTTCCCAACATATCTAAACACATATGGTGATCGGTCATCTAGCTAATGTAAAAATGGTGGATAGAAAACAATGATGTGCTCCCAAGCCTAGATCATCAATAGAGTAGTCCCACAACTCATGGACTGTGCCTCTCTGTAATCTATGTCATGTAGATGGAAATACATCACCTGAAGATAGGGCTCCATGCATATACAACCTACCTCTCCAACATCCCAACCAACATCTCACCCCAACCCATAGGAAACACATTCCATCGATAGTCTGGAAAAATAATCCCAACAATCAAAGTACACAAAAAAAAATCAATCCTCTCATATCTATCTACCATCACATGCCATATGATCTCATAGTGATTGATACCTAGTTGTCTGATATCATCATACAAATAAAATCAGACAATCTCATTTTAATCCATCTATGTATCATAATGCACCCTCTCTCCACTAATCAACAACCTAAGTATCTTGTATACATTTTGTAATTTAGCAGTAGCCTCTCCTGTGGGAAAATGGAAATACGAAGTCTCTGAGTGCCATCACTCGACAAGTGCAATAAGCAACCCTTAATTTGCTTGAATGTTTGGTATAGTTGTAACATGATGAAGATCAAGATGACATATCAAATTCTACTCAACATTGGTCAATTGATCTCGCAATCTATAAGTAGCTTATCTAGACTCTCGAGTGTATATCAGATCCAAATAAACCTGCAAATGCACAACACAAGATCTTGCATCAGAAACACGAGTCTAATAAACACACATCATTCAAAAGATGAAGAAAATTTTACACTTCACAAGCTAAAAAAATTTGACAGCGAGATGTGTCTTTTTATCACACAAATGTGGTGCATAATGCAAATGCATCATTCCATTTAAAAAAAAAATTGTGCAAAACAAATGCATCATAAAATCTAGTAGATGCGACTCATAAATAAAAATGTGTCATAGAACATTCAAATTTGAACCAAAATAACAAATGCGTCATTCTATTTATCATATCCGACTTCAGAAAGAAAATGTGGTTCATAGATCTACATATGCATTGATTGACAAAAAATGAAAAAAAACCACTCACATGTTTCTTAAAATGTGTCATATCACATATATATGTGTTGCATATGAATGCATTTTTGGTGCATTCGAAACAACGCATCTGAAAAAAATACACATTACCTACCTAGAAATGTGTGAAAGCCAAAATATCAAAAGTTGAGTTTGGTGTAGATACTGGGTCTTTTTCATTGGCTGGTTGTTGGAAGATCTGGATCTGATATCCATGATGCTCAGTGTATGGAATGGGAGACATTTTTGCAATAAGCTCTACAGAAAATCACTAGTTTTCTATCTTCAAGGTTGTAAAATGAATTCACTTCTACCTAATTTCTATTTATACCTAGGGGTTTTTAGGGTTTCTCTTGGAACCTTAATGTATTGGATGCAGTATTCTAACATTTCCATCAACCATTTCCTGTCTTAAAACATGTTGAAACTGATTTCTTTCACCACCATCAAACTTCTGGCTATCCAATTACCTAATCGAGACAATTTCCAATTTTTTCAGAAGTTTTAAAACATTCGTCAATTTTCTCGAGGTGGCATACTATTACCTATTTTAGACTAGGGCATGACTAGGGCATGTAACTCTTGACTTCAATTGCTTGCTTGAGTCAAAACCCTAGATCACAAATGTTAGCTAAAAAACATACATGATTCAATAATATATTTGATATGATGCTTGAATCTTGATGATGGCTCAAAATGCTTGTTGAATTTCTCTTGAATACTCTCACAAAGTTCTTAGATTAATCTCATGAATTCTTAGTTTTTTGGGGTGAAAATGAGTGGAAGAGCCTTGTATTTATACTTATCCATGCTTAATATCCTGAAATTATACCACAACTAGCCGACATATGAATTCAACAATTAAAGGAGGCTAAATCCTATCAAGATTTGAAATTGAATCACAAAAATTACTTGAGGGGGACTAAGATGCCATAGGTGGCATCTTAGTCCCGAGGCTTCAAACGCGGGGCACAGACTCCAAAAAGGGAGCCATTTAAGGTGCCTTTGAAATAAGGGTCTCAAGACCTTTGGGGGAAAAAGATGCCCTAGGTGGCGTCTTAGTTTTGACCCAAAAAATAAGGAACACATAGCCAGAAACATTAAATTATCATTTATTCTTTGATGTTTGTCGGGATTAGGCATAAAAATATATGCTTTATTAGGCTTGTGGATGCAAAATAGGACCAATTAAGACATAAATAGGGTTAAATAATGCAAGGCAAGCCCAAATAAGTGTGAAAATGTAAAGGTATTCATTTTCCTACACTACAACTTGGCATTGTGTGTATTTCACACATGTTATGGTATTAACTTGTTGTTTGGGCTCCTCCATTTGATGTTTTATGTTCTGTTGATTTATTTGAAATAAAGAAGGTTAGTACTATTTTTTAGTGAAATCAGACATGTTTGTCTTTGTGGACCTACCCAATGCTTCTTATAAATCCTTAGAATTAAATAAATTAGATGGAACAATATTTGACAAACCTAAGAATTCCTACAAAGACTTTTTCACTAGTGTGAAAGAGGATTTAACCTCTCCCTCACAAGAAACTTGTAAAGTCTAGTGATGGTGAGGTTGTTGAAGGAAAGGAAGTGGATGGAGGAACAATTAAGGATTCTGTATATTTCCCCAATAAATTATTTCTTTTTCAAAACCATGATATGGTATCCACTATTTTAAATGAAGAGGTTAGATAAAATAAAATTGTCATTTTCTTGTAGCCCTAGATCCTAATAAAACACCAATGAGAAAACTGCTAGATGTTTGGTTCAATATTGTTTGGTTTAGAAATTTTGGGATGCATATTTCATTCTATTGAATGATACAAAAAGGACTCTTTGTAATCTTCTTCAAAGATCAGAAAATGTAAAAAAAATATCTAGATTGGAATATAGGGAAATTTATTTTGTAGGTTTTGGCCTAGTCTACGAAGGCAATAAATGAAGAAGACATGACCCTATCCTATCCAGGATGGATAAAAATTAAGGAGTCCCCCCTCAATATTGGGAATTTTTACCCTAGATAATTTCCCTTTGTTGGAATACCATGAAACGAGAAGAATCAAATTCAACCTTTCTTAACTTCGATTCTAGAGCCTTAGTTTCTCTATCACTGGGTGTGGACATTCCAAAAGAAATTGTAATCGGAACGCCTTAAAAATGGGTAGCCTAAAAAATAGAAACTATGGGGGCTTAATGCATGCTTCCTCTATAAAAATGAGGGGTGTGTTGAGAAAATTGCACCATAATTAAAAGGAAATTGGGAGCTCCCAAAAATATAAACCTAATGTTTCCCTTGTTCAAAAGAGTTTACAAAATCTAAAAAGGTGAATTTGTGTCTCCAAGCTCTAAATGAATCGAAGGGGTCTTAAATGAAAAATTAGTTCCCCTTATGATGAAAGGAATAAGCCAAAAACTATTAGCTCAATTATGTTTGATTCTAATTCTATAGGATTATTGGTCCCCAACACCATTGATGAAAAGGTTGATAAAAGAAAAATGGAATATGGATGAGTCTGGTACTAGTAATCTCCATTACAATTGTGGCTATGTTATGGAAAGACCAAAATCTATTGTTCTAGTAGGACCAATTGTGTTAATTTCCACAAGGAAAAATGCATGATATTTGGTCATGAATAAAATAAAGTAAAGAATTTCTCAAAAAATAAGAACAAGGAATCCCCAGGTAAGGAAGAGAAAAAAATTGAAATTGGCATTGAGGTTGCTTAGAAGTTAGAAAAAAATGGAAAATAATCAATGCTCTATTAATCGAGCATGGTATCTATCCCTCAGATCTCTCCTCTTGATAGAAGTAAGAGTAAAAGAGAATCAAAATATATTAATTGATAAGGGAGATAATAAATCTATGGTTGACCCAATTAAGGTCGGCTCTAACTAGATTGTTCTACATAGAATTGACTCAAGAAAAAGTGATGTTGCTCAAGAGTTAAATATAAGAAAAGTGTCAAATACTATTGTGGTCTCTCCAAATATTGATGTTAAAAAAAATGAAGGAGTTCTAATAGAAAAGAAAAAGGGAACATCAAAAAATCAGGTTCATTGCCTAACATTGGTCCAAAGCCAAAAAAATAATGATGGTTGTGGAAGAGTATTATACAAAGAAAAATATGATTTCCCTTTGCCAATAGGGATTGAGGGTCCCCCTGAAATTGTGAAACCAAAATATGGTTTTGAATTTATCTCTTTTGATAAAGAAGGTGAACATGGGAAAAATATAGAAGGTACCCCCCTTATGATAACCTAGAAAAATGAACAAACGGAAGAACCTTTTCTATTGGTAGGAACATTTGGATTCAAGAAGAAATTAAAATTAAATAGACTAACTAGAAAATTTGAAAGTGAACCTTATCCTAAGAAGAAGAGTAAAATAAAAAAGAAAGAGGAAAACATTCTTGAATGCTTTGATAACTGTAGTAATAATAAGGAAGAGACTCAAAGCATGAAAGATGATGATTCTTAACTGCTCAAGTTGGAAAGTTAAGGGACTCGAATCCCCTAATAGGAAATATGTTGTAATAATATATTTAAATATGGAAAAAATATTATATGTGGTCCTTCTCCAAGAGGTTAAAGCTATCAAGTTTACCCTATAAAATAATCTATTTCATTTGATGCAACACATTACTTCACTAATCCTAGTAAAGGAAAAGGTGGGGAATTCATATTGCTAGCTAACAAATGGGCTAGCTTTATATCTGACAAGGGTGTCTCCCCATCTAACAAATTTGTTTGGATAATCTTAGAAAAAGAGAATAATATATTTGGAATATGCTCTGTCTATGCCTCTAATGGCTATAAAGAAAGAATAGAGATGTGGAATTGGTTGGGTACTCTAGATAATATCCCATGGATCTTAGGGGGATTTTAACATGATTGAAAATAATCAAGGAAAAATTGGAGGTCTAGAATCACAGTAGAAGGGTAATGGAAATTTGTTTTGGCAAAAGATGAAAGCTAAAATCAATCTCTATTACCCCCTTCAAGGTGTAAAAAATCCTTCTAAAATCCTTTGGTATCCCTGATGTAATGCTTAAAGGGGTACCAAAAGGATTTACTATCATTTATACAGATTCTATGCAAATAGAGATTTTTATTAATAATTTAGGAAATGAGACAAGACTGGAAGTTTACCCCTCAGCCCTATTGGGTCATCACCCAATTATGGCTAAAATTGATGTAAATCAATGTTAAGAAACCTTAAGAAAAAAAATAGAAAATCATTTTTAAACACTAATCTATTACAGAATGAAGATTGCAATAATGTTATCTTCACCCTAAGATAAATCACTAAGTTTCTCTTGAGAGAATTGAGTCCTATTGAAAAGTGGAAAAAAAGATTAAAATTTGGACTTTACTCCTCCAAACTATAAGAAAAAAGGAAATTTGAATCTTCCCTTCAAGAAAAATTTCATAGATTACAATGGAACATTCGAAGGAAGACCTAAATATTAAGCTTATTAGTTGTAAAAATAAAATTGAGGAAATTGCAAACAAGGAAAAATCAAGGATTAATGAAAAGATCTAAACTAAACTTTATAAATAATTGATCACTTGTTCTCTATCCAATTACATGGTCATCGTACAAGATGTGGGATCTTGGAGCTACAGGATTTGGGATTGATTTTTTCTTTTGTCGTGATCCTCTCTACAATGCGGGAGGGTCTAATATGCAACCTCTTCGAAGACACTATGATGAATTTAGACCGTATTCACCTGGAGCTTAGCGAGCTTGTTCTCGATAGTGCTTTTGATAAATTCAATGACATTCATATTGTGACTGGTTTTTGGCCATGCTACTTTATGTAGTGTTTTGGTATTTGGATGTTGGAAGTAACTTTTTGGTCTCTTGTCTCCCCATGTTTGCAAACCAATATTTGGTTGGAATTGACAATTTGGCTAATTTTGATGTATCATTTTGGTCTCTACTTCTCCATTTTTTTTTGTCTTTCTTATGGGGTTCTCATTATATGTATATTTGGTTTATTTTAATATATCGATGATTTAGTCATCTCTTACCAAAAACAATAAACAATGGTGATAAAGAGTCAAAGTATTTTTTTAACATTCTAAGAAAAAAAATAGAAAAGAAGAAATTGAATGTCTCTAGGTAGAGGATACCTTGATTAATAATCCTAAGAAAATTTAGAACCAATTCTTTACATTTTATAAAAACCTCTTTTGCTCGGAAGAGGATAAAAATAGCTCTACAAAAGTGAAGGAAATATGAAGAAATTTAATTCCAAAAAATATTTCAAAAATAAAGGAGGAAAGAATTAACAAAGATATTATGAAGGAAGAAATATCACAGACCTTTATGACCTTTAGTGATGATAAACCCCCAAGTCTAGATGGGCTGCCTACTAAATTCTATAAGAAAAATATAGATTGGATTATTGAAGACTTGTGTCATGTATATAAGGAAGCTATTGACAAGGGATCCCTAGGTAAAAAAATAAATAAGTTAATAGTTAAACTTATTCCAAAAGATGGGGACAAGACTAATGAAAAATTGGAGGCTAATTAGACTATTAAATGTATCTTATAAAGTTCTTTTAAAAATATTGGATTTGTTATTGAGAGACAATCATCCCTCAATGTTTAGTTACACCAATTTCAATTGTGTTTATTAAAGGAAGATATTGGATTTGATATTGAGAGACATTCTTCCCTAAATGTTTAGTTAAACCCATTTGAATTATATTTATTAAAGGAAGATATATTCTTGAGAACTTATTATTAAGTTAGGAAGTGATGAAATAGTTTAAAATCTCCAACCAAAATATTAGAATGCTTCTTCTAGACTTTGAAAAGGCTTACGATAGAGTAGAATGGCCCTTCTTATTATTGGATCTTAAAGTCTTTGGCTTCCCAAGAGAGTTTCACAAAATGGTTAACATACTCCTACAAGATGTAAATTCCCAAATAGAGATAAATGGTAACTTAAACAAACCAATCTCTCTTTGAAGATCCATAGGAAAAGGTTGGTGTCTTACCCTTGCACTCTTTGTAATTACATCTAAAGCCATTTATTATCTTTAAAGGGATAATATATTAATCCCCAAATTAAAAGGAAGATTTGTCTATTCCAAATTTTATAAGAAAACTAAAATTACCAAACTATTCCACCATAGATAAATGTGCAGATACAGAGGAGAGGTTCTAATTTCAAAAGAGGTATCTTGATATCATTTTCAATCTTTCTACCAAGACTTAAGGATCACACCTTAATTTTATGTGAGAAGTATAGCATCATGAAGATCCTCGAACATATCTTAATCCTCATTGGATAGGATGAAATTAACCATGAAATCAGCCCAACATAATATTTTTACTTTGATTAGGTACTATTGTTGTATTCTTGTACGAGATGAATGAGATAAGTAATTGTACACATTTTTGTACATTGTTGTGTTTGGAAGTAGCTGAGAGTTTAATGAAAAAATATATGAGAAGTACGGACTCGCTCAAGTACACATAGATTCCAATTGTAGATGTACTATTAGCAGTGTTAGATTTTCAGAGGTTGAAATCCAGTTTGGCAAAAGTTGACTACAGGAGGTATTCAATATAGAAGCCCATGAAGTATATAAATAGATTGAATAACTTCCTCATCTATCTTATCCTTAGAAGACCTTTCTTTAAATCTATTTTTTCCCATGGTGGAAACCTCATGAATCCTTGTAAACTAATAATTGGAGGTACCCTCCATGATGAGGTATATCATTAAATAGAGTGGCATTGGTGGATGAATTTGATTTATAGTCTTTATCTCTTTTCATGCTCGACATTATAGTCACTTTTTGTTGAGCAGGCTTATATTTATTTTCTTTTTCCTAAGATATTAAATGTTATTAAATACTCTGCTATGTATTGTTGATTATGTTAAAAGAACTATAATACTCTGCTATTTTTTCAATCTGTCGTTCCACATATTTAAGTCAATAAAAAGATTGTAAGAAATTTTAATAACTGACATAAATTCTAGAATTGTGGCAATATGTCTAATGATGGCGGAGAAATGAGATTTAAAGGCGTGAGAAAGAGGAAATGAGGACAATATGTAGTTGAAATTCGGTCAAGAAAGAGATCGCGCATATTGTTGGGCTAATACTTCACTCATCATGTTGCAGCTCGAGCTTATGACGTTGTGCTCTTGTGCTTGCGAGGTGCGCATGCTTTGTCTTTCAATTTTTCAAAATCCTAGTTCAACTCATCTATATTGGATGTGGAAACTTCCCACAACAATCATTCACCCCAAGTAATTTGAATTGCCATTGCGGTTGGGTCTTCCTTCAAGACCGTTCCTGCAAGACACCATAATAATGTAGAGGGTCTAGTGTAGACAGAGTAGTCTCAAATCATTTTGGCCAAGGTTTTAATGATCAATAGATTGTAGAGGGTCCAATGCAAATAAATTAGACAATGATAGGATTTATCAAAGAATCTTTGGACAGTCAAGTCAACATTACAAATGTAAAAAAGAAATGGATCATCATACTAAGCAATATGAAACATGTAAATTACAATCTTAAATGAAAGAGAATGACCAAAATGATGTGGATATGAAGTAACTACATGAAAATGAAAATCACATAGGATGCTAATAGGATAGTCCTTTATGAGATAGAATGCACTCATTGCAATATATGATAGAAAAGCATGATAGAGGTTTATAGGGTTTGAATGGAAGATCTATAGTTAATGATAGGGTTTTATAATGCTTATGACTATGGATAGGAAAATTTCAAAATCAAGAATGTGCATATTAAAGGCATAGGGACAATTTGTAATAACTTAACATTTAAGGTAGTATTGTTGATAACAAGAGTCAAAGATGCAGTCGCCAAAAAAGGAAAGCACAAGACATCTCAATAAAAGTGCATCTCAAATTTATAAATGTTATGAGAGCTTATGACCATTAAAAAAAATATTTTAGATAATGACCATGAACATGATAATAGGATAGCAATAAAAATCATATTATTCATCCTCTGGGGTCATATTACAAAAATAGAACACAATATTTTTTCATCATTTGAGTATTATTCCTATCATTCGTAATGAGCCTATGACTATCCTACATCCTTTAGGACTATCCTAAGAAAGTTATGAAATTCCTAATGAGGTTAAAGCCTATCTTAACAAGGTTATGACAACCATAATGAAACTATGATAGTCCTAACAATTATATGACTATCCTAACTAGCCTATGACTATCCTAATGAACCTATCACTATAATATAAATGTAACATACAATCCTAGTGAACCTATGAATTGCCTAAGAAAGTTATGATAATCCTTACAATGAAGCTAAAATAGTCCTAATGAAGTTATGACAATCCTATAATTTATGAACTAATCTATATTTCTTATTCGTACATACATGTGGAAATCATCATCATGCTAATAGAATGGCCAAATAATATAATATATGATGAGTGTGAAGATAAGTATGTGAGAACATATATAACATAAATGTAAGGACATAGGTTACTCTAAAATCTAAAGATGTCATAATGGAAGCTCAATGTACAGTGATATAGCGCATGATGTGCCTAAAGTAAGGGTAACTCTAAAAGTATGATGCAATAAGGTAGGATGACAATATGATCTCTACACATGTGATATAGTGAATTAGAGCCAAGAATATACCTTTTAAATGGTTGCATTATAATAATGTTTAGTTTCATTATGTTACCAAATGCTTGTGATCTCAAATTCATCTATAATATATCTGAAAAAGACTTCAAAAACTCAAATGCTTGTGCTACCAATATTGTTTAAAGTAAAGGGGGCTGAACCGTTAAAGGGGCCTAAGATATTTGTAGCAATTTAACGATTAAAAGCATGAAGTTTCCATAGTCCATGATAATCAAGTGAGCTATTTCTGGATTAAACTGTGTGAATATTTTTTGGGATCATGCTCCATCATCCATCATCAAGATGAAAACCAAGAACAAAGGAGAGAGAGAGAGAGAGAGAGAGAGAGAGAGAGAGAGAGAGAGAGAGAGAGAGATAATAAGGTAGAAAACTTGGAAGTATATCCTCTCTCTCTTTTGTTCTTGGTTTTCATCCTAATGATGGATCATGGAAAACATTGATCCAAAAAATTGACATAGTTTAATCTAGAAATAACTCACTTAATTTAAATTACTAACAATGAACTTTGTGTAATTATTCATTTATTCAATTAATCATTTATAGTGCAGATATGGATAATAATGGTAAAAAATATTTGCATTAACTAAAAATACATCAGGCCATACAACATTATATGTTGATAAAAGTATAAAATATATCTAATAAAGTAATATAAGCTTGTAAAAAATCCATACGAACATAAAATCTCACATATCTATAATACAAAATATATGTTCAAAAATGCCACATAGGCATACAACAAAGGAACATAATGTTGGAATTTCCCTCTAGGAGAAGGAAATATATCATGAGCTGCCTTTGACTGTCGAGTGGATGGAAATGCATATGATGCTAGTGTATTTCGAGTGTGCTAACTCATCCCCCTCTCTAAATTTCTCTAGACACCCATCTAAATAATTAAGGTGTTCATTGACAGCAAGGTCATGTTCATGATCTGGAGTTACAAGCCCCTATAACAAGCATCAAGATAGCAATTAAACTATATATGGATATCATTAAAATATTCTATAATAGACCGATAAAAGAAAAAAAATAATGTGAAATTTAATAAATTGTTTCATACCTCTCTCAAAGGAGCATAAATTTCTACAATTACAACACCACCATGGTCCAATATGGCATAAACACTAAGAGGATTATCTAATGTCAACATCTAAAAATGAAGCAATAAATTATTTAATTATGAAAACTACCTTACATTATTTTATAACACCACTAATGAATAAAGGTTCCCAAGGTGAAAGTTCATCGATGATGACTACTACAAGATTTTAATGTTGAAGGTCCACCATCAAACTATTTGACATCCAAAGTGAGTTATGAGAAAACCATTCATATAATGTTTAACGATTCACATATAATAATTATATTTTTTTACTCGCTACATATTTGTGTACTCAATGACATCATGAATAGGGGGTTGGGGAACACTGCAAGTATCATGAACACTCTGAACCTAAATTTTCATCATAATCATTCTACTAATTTAGTCATTCTTACATTTTAGAATAAAATTTAATAGACAACATTAAATGAACCTGCTAAAATTTACTTGAGTATCAATGTCGAATATTTTATTTAATAAAGATTATGTCATAACCATCCCCTCTGCAACTAATGTATCCTACATAGTTGCATCTTGACTACTCTTAAGATCATAAGAGAAACCATTACCACAAGATTGAAAAAAATGGATTAGAACTCGAGGCCTAGAAGACTCACACACATCACCCTATACTAGAGGCCTCACATACTATATGAGGCTCAAAGTGGGTGAGCTAATGGATTCTAATGTGTCCACCTTGACACTATCCTTCACAACAAAAGGAAAAGTCACATGGTCCACCATAGGTCTACCCAAGGGTCTTAGTAAGTTAGGTGTGAGTTATGTTATGCCCCCACTTTGTCATGTGAGGACCCTCTACCTATACCCTAAAAATCTAGAAAGCCAAAATAGTTTAGAATCTCATTGAGGATAGAATCACAATAGAGTTTCCTCAAAAATTATTATGGCACCACATAATTATTACACAGAGTCTAGTCAAAATCCATCCACCACTTCACCCAAAAATTATGCTTTATCCCTTCGTGGTTGTACCAATAGATAGGGAACATCCTACATATAGTTCCTAAAGGTTTATTGGTTTGTGGGTTGGTGAAGAGGACACACACATTGGATTTGTTAATTTCCTTTTTCTTTAATTTCTCATAGGATAGTTTATTTGTATAAAACTAATTTTTTATTCCCTCGTATGATTCAAGGATATATTACAAGGATTCAACAAGACTTGTCTTATGAGGGTTTGTTGCAACAAGCTCTTTCAACCTTGTAATCAATTCCTCAAGATATTTTTTATTGTCTTATATATTCCCAAGTATATTTTCATATGTTCCCGAGGGATGTCTATGAATTGATACAGGTGTTAGTTGTGGTTCTTGTTTAGGAGGGTCTTCATGAGGAGGTGATAGATTATTTCCAATATTTGCGGGTGGAATATCATTTCTTGTAAACTAAAACAATTTTTAATAAAAAGCTTAATTCTATCTATAATTTAATCATAATTTTAAACTAAAAACGTAGAGATACTTACCTCTTTGACCTCCTCGACATCTTGGCAGTATCTTGATGAAGATTTTACAAGATCGAGGTGAAAAAAAACAATGTATTTTGGTGAGTGTGGGTTGAGGAATAGAAAATACATAGATCATGGGTTGAAGAGAAAAAAAATGAGAAGAAACTTTGGTTGTTTATACAACAACATTCAGATTTTGTGAGCACCAATTTTGACGCATGTCAAAGTTTGTTTGGAATGACCAAGCCTTAGGATTGGTAATCCAAACCATTTGATGAGAACCAAATAATTATTTTAGGCAATAAAAAAGAAAGTGGCATATTTTTGTGTCACATCGTTTTGGATATATAGTTCATATATATAGAAATTGAATTATAGAATGACATATAGAAAAATAACCACTTATTAAATGCAAATAAAAAATATGGTCATTGATAGCAGGGTCACATTCACGCTATGGAGTTAGAAGCCCCTGTAGAAAGCATCAAGATATAAATTAAACTACATATTAGTATCATTAAAATATTCTATAATAGACTGATAAAAGAACAAATATAATGTGAAATTTACTAATCTGTCTCATACCTCTCTCAAAGGAGCATAAATTGCTACTACTGCAACAACACCATGGTCCAATATGGCACACAAATTAAGAGAATTATCTAATGTCAACTTATAAATATGAAATAATGATTTTTTTTTAATTACAAAACTATCTAACATTGTCTTACAACACCATTAATAAATAAAGGTTATGTGGGTGAAAGTTCATTGATGATGACTACTATGAGGTTTCGATGTCAAAATTCCACCATCAAACTATTCAACCTCCAAAGTAAGTTATGAGAATACCATTCATATAAGGTTCAACTATTCACATAAAATATTTATATTTCTTTACTGGTTACATATCTATGGACTCGACGACGTCATGAATAGGGGGTTGGGGGAACACTGCAAGTAGCATGAACACTCTGAACCTAAATTTTCATCATAATCATTCTACTAATTTAGCTATTCATACATTTTAGAATAAAATCAATAAACAAAATTAAATGAACTTGCTAAAATTTTCTTGAGTATCTATATAGGGAGAAATTTTTAGCTTATTTGCAAATAGCATAAAATTCAATCCCAATCAACAATAGAGAACAATGGAAAGCAAGAAGCATACAAACATGAAAAAAATCTAGTCTTCAAGCCTCCATTGATTGACCTCCATTATCCTTCTCCATCTTGCTACAAATTGTATGATTGCCCTCAGATTTAAGTGAAACTATAACCTATGACTAAGATCATAAAAATATTGAAGTATTATGAGTGCTCCAGTATTCAAGTTCTCAAGCAATGTGAAAATAACTTTGTGTGTCTAAAATGATTTGAGAGAGTCTTTTTAAATAATGCCAAATTGAGAATGGATGGCCAAGATTTAAAGTTTACAAAAACCTAAGATCAAGGGCCAAGATTCAATGTGATGAGGAGCATTAGGGTTATGGAAACATTAGGTAAAAATTAGAGCAAACTTTGAAATGAAGGGCTGAGATTTAATTGAAAGCAATTAAATCAATGGTGGAGAAAATGAGGTAGTTGGAATTATAGAAATTATTTAACTTATGAAGGAAAGTTGACTTTTAGGAAATAATGGTTTAATTCATAAATGGGAATAAGATAGGAGGTAATAAATAATTATTTTAATTATTTATTTGGTGGGATGGAAAGTGTGTTAAATAAATAAGTTCATTTAATTGAAGGACGAATGGTAATGTTATTAAATAATTAATGGTAATTATTTAATTTTAGGTGAGGGAGAAGCATGGTCGTCATAGAAAAATGTGGTTTGTGGGTCTAGGCAATATTTATGTGTCTATATTTTTCCCCTTTTTGACATAATGCGGTTTATTGTGTTGTGTCAAAGAAAACAAGTCCAAAATATGCCCCTATGTGAAATTAGGGAGAGGAAGGATGATGAGGATGTAGTGGTATGCCCCCTCAAGAGGACGGGTGAGTTCAAAGAACATGAGTGGGCTCTCAATAATCGATGAGAAGACTAGAGGATGTGTAATACCCCTCTGTTTTTCTCAGTTGTGAGAACAATGTTGTTTCCCCTTTTATTCTTTAGTACTGGGTTGTACTTTGACTATGTAATTGGTTACAGTTGATCACCATTTTATCGTGATGTATCTTGATGTGATGATACTATATTTTGATGTTACTATTATGTCATGTTCTGAATTAGCATAAGTGGATATTTAATATTATGATGTTTTATGCTTTTTATTATGTTGCTATGTTAGATGTGTTTGTTAGTACTATTGTATTGGTGAAGAGGACGGTATCACATCACTCACTTGCGAGTGCCCTACAATTTCGCGATTTCCTCTTCACGGTGCGCCTTGTTTATGACATATTATTTCATGTGGATATATTATTTGTTCATAGGTTGACAGATACAAGACATTGACTCCACCTAGTTTTGTAGGTTTGAGCGTGTCCAAGGCCCAACGACATTCGATTGGGAGATAGTAGCTAGGATTTTCATGCCAAGTCGTCACCTTGGTCATAGTGTGTCATCGGTCCTAGTGTGGTCCAGTTGTTTTATATTGTTCAATTTGCCTTGTTTTAGTTTATTTTGGAAGTTAGAAAAATATTAAAGTATATGCTTTTGTAGTTGGGTATGTGTAGGATCATCATGGAAAAAATAGGTCCTTAAGTGGCAATGAAAATTTAGAAAATCAAAGTTGGGCAACTTGACATAAAAATTTGAATAAGTTATCTATATTATTTCAAAAATATGTAAGAATAGAATCTATGAAAAATTGAATGTAGTTTCTAAACTACTAGGTTAATTTCTGTTAAAAAAAAATCTATTTGGTGAAAATTTGAAATTTCAATGCAGTAGTACTAAAATTTCAGGGAAAAAATAAAAAGTAGGTGTTTGTCTGACCACCCTAACCATAAGAAAATCATAATATTTTTTTTTTTAAATTTTAGATATAAGTAGAGGACTCAAATCTAGATGTGATGCATATTTTTTTGTAATTTTTTTTCAAATAAATAATTAATTATGAATTTGTTATTACAACTTTTTAAAAATATAAAAACTCGTATGTCTGACCACCTTAACTTGGTCCAAACTTAATGGAATTCATTTTTATTTTTTTAATCCTATATTATGCTAAGCATAAAATGTGACGCATGTTTTGGATTCAAAAAATGTGATACCGTTTGAAAGCTATAGATGTTTTTCTATCAGACTATCAATCAGGACTTTAGTCGTAATTCTAATAAAAAATAAATAATAATTATTTATTAGATTCTAAAGAAAATATAATTTATATTGGTAGAAAGCTGAGAAGCTCCTTTACAAACCCTTTTTCGTTTTATCAATTTTAGATAAAATAAAAGTCGTCAGCCACATGGGCGAAGTCTGGAAAAACAAGGTAAGTTGTTAAACACGTTTTATGTGTTGACTTTTAGGATTGGCAGGTCCAAACCAAATCCCAAGCCTAATATCGAGCCTAATACCAAGGCATTAAATTTGTGTTAGAATATCGGATATCGGATTGAAATCAGATATCCGATATTGGATTTGAATTCGATATATGATATCTTTTAGATCAGTTTTAAAACAATTTATACAATCTTTAATATATTATTTAAAAATGCAATTAAGTTTATAATTTAATATATATAATATCCAATAAAGTTTATAATGTAATATATTTAATATACAATTTATGGTAATCTCTTACCGAATTATGTATTTAATATGTAATATATTATTAAATGTATAATATTTAAATATTATTTCAATATTTTAGTTAATCTATAAATATTTTAATATTTTAGTTAATCCATAAATATTTAAATATATATATATTACCAATTTATAAAATATTTAAATATTATCTCTTTCCCTCTCACTCTCTCCACCTCTATCTCTCTCAAGTCTCTCACTCAATCACTCCTCTCTCTCTCTCTCTCTCTCTCTCTCTCTCTCTCTCTCTCTCTCTCTCTCTCTCTCTCTCTCTCTCCGTCACTCCCTCCCCCTCTCTCTCCGCACTCTCCCTCCACTCTCTCTCCCCCTCCCTCTCTCCCTTCCATCTCCCTCCCTCCTCTCCCTCATTTCTCCTCCCCTCTCCCTCTCCCTATCTCCCTCTCTTCCTCTCCCTCTCCCTCTCTCCCTCTCTCTCTCTCACTCTTCCACTCTCCCTCTCACTCTCTCACTCTCTCTTTCACTCTATCACTCTCCCTCTCACACTTCCACTTTCCCACTCTCCCTCTTCCTCTCCCTCTCTCACTCTCCCTCTCCCT
>CM021102.1:292642497-292738098 GCA_007115665.2 Sequoiadendron giganteum | reverse complement strand
TCTCCCTCTCTCCCTCACTCTCTCACTCTCCCACTCTCCCTTTCTCCCTATCCCTATCCCTATCCCTATCCCTATCCCTATCCCTATCTCCCTCTCTCCCTCTCCCTATCTCCCTCCCTCCCTCTCCCTCTCCCTCTCCCTCTCCCACTCCCTCTCCCACTCTCCCTCTCCCTTTGGTCTATGTGTGTACAAATCGGATATCCGATTTGTGAAACTCCATTGTCTAGAGGTGAAATCTTACCGTTGCAGAACATGTTTTACAAATCAGATATCCGATTTGTGGGCCATTTTTGTGCATTCCAATGGACCCTGCATTCTGTTTGCAGCACTTTGTAGGCGACAAACGTGCAGTTTCAGACAGGAAGAGACAAAGATAAACTTTTTGGAGATTCTTGTACTCAAATTTGTCATACATAATGATTTTTTAGCATCTTTTATTTGTTATAATGGGGAGCAGCAGTCGTCGGAAGCAAAAAAGTAAGAGAAAGTTGATAAAAGAACAAATTGAAGGATATAGACAAAGAGATAGAAAAGTGTTAGAGTTGAGAAGATACAACACCACAGAAGCCCAAAAGATCTTTGCAAGCAAATAACCTGTTACAAGGAGAAACAAAGAGAAGCAACAAAAGAAATGCTCAAGAATGTGGAGCAATGTATTCACCTGAAAATGTAAAATGAATAATGATACAAAAGATAGTTTTCAACTATATATAGATGAAAACCCTAAAAAGGAAAACCCTAGGCTTGCACAATAATAATTAATAAAGTAATTAATTATTATGCACCTAATAGCTTAAGTGAAAAAGAGGTAAAAGGGAACTTTAAGTAATTAAACAAATATTGTTTAATTAATAAAGTAAATACCAATTACTCTAACACCCCCCCTTAAGATAGACATAGGGAGAAGCTAAAACCTAGAAGAAGCTACTAAAAGCAAAAGCAATGGGTCTCGGCAACAAGGCCAGATCAGGTACCCATGTACAAAATCAATGCAAACTAAATGAAATGGGGTAAAGGAGAAAACCAAGTGGGAACAAAACTCCTCCCCAAAATAGAATGCAAGGAAGAAATGCAATGCACTAATGAAAGAAGGATAGGAGGTGGATAAAATAATACCCCCCATAGACAACTTATATCATATAAATACATGTGCAATGATCTCCGTAGGAGATATAGAAAGAGAGAAGAAGGCCCCCCCACAATGAAGAAACTCATGTCACAATGGTAGATGCTTGATGTAGAATCCAAAAGGAGATCCTGAAGCGGCAAATGATATTCCTCCCCTTGGGAAGAAATGGATCCATGGACCTGTACCGAAGAAACCCTATGAAGAAGGAAGAACCAATCTGTCTCAAGATGTGTGCCATGATAGGATGCTGAAGAGTCTCACTGTCTGAATGGAAACAAATAATGTCAAATCCAAACTGATGTGGAGAATACTGAAATGCAACCTCTAAATGCACAGATAATGGTGGTCGAACAGTGATAACCTGACTGTCAAGGTAGAGGAGATGAATGTCCTCAAAATAATCATCCAAATCTACAATATAGGACTCAACAAACAAGAAAGATATGTCTGCAACATAAGAGTCCAAAGTAGCTATGTCTGGAAGATGTATGATTCCCTGCTGTACTGAATCAAGAACAACAAGAGATGCTAATGAAGTCTCAATCTGAAGAGTAGGAACTATGAGACAAACCTCTGATCCATCGAAATATGTAAGGGTGTCTAAATACTCAAGCTCCTCTAAAGTATCATGATCAAATGGTGTATTCTCTCACCAAGCAATGGGTATGAAACAATCTGAAGCAGGATCCTCTGGGAATGGAGATAGAATAGGGTCTTCATAGATCTCCCAAAGACGTGTCCAAAGTGGGTGAGGACAATCAATGTCCAATATAACCAACACAGTGTCATGATCAAAACTAGACAATATAACTCCTACAATGTGATTTCTAATAATATCCCATGCTAATCTTCCCTCTAAATTTGTTGGTTCAGGTATGAGATCATACAAATAAGGCAAAATATTAAGCCACCTACAATGTGTAAGTATACCCTTTGCCCATGACTCATAATTACCCTATTCCAGAAGAACAACTGAAGGGTGAGTAGAGAAACCCATGATAACTCTTCAAATGAAAAACAAACTGAGAAATATGACCTTACAACATTTAGATCAAATGAATATAACCCATCCCACGCAAACAAAACTCATGTAGGAGCCAGAAGGACCAAGTAATTGAGCAAAGTGTAAAAACACACAAAGCTGAACAAAACGTACCTGGTAAATGAACTAGTAAAATAGACTATAAATCTGGAAATAGCATTGTAACACCTTTCCAACGCCTATTCGTTTGCACAAAACGGAGTTCGAACGCAAAAGATATGCCCCTTGGAGTGAAAAAACCAAGTTCTGACTTTGACTGCCAAAAAATATAGCAAAAATGCAAAATAAGGAAAAATTACCAGTACCACTGGAACGGCGCTGGAACCAGCTTTCTGACAATATCTCGTTTGTGAAAAAGTGAGAAAAATTGCCCATTCTACGCCCGATTTAGCGCAAGCTACTCCAATTTGCAAAAAAAATATTGTTTGTAGCCCTCGAGGGCTAAAGTCTTCGGCCCCTGGTCACATGGATGACCAGGGGGCTGGTGGCTGGGCGGAGCCCGCGGTCACCCATGTGACCAGGCAGCGGGGGTTTGGAGGCCCACAGGGGCTGGCACGGTCGACTCAAGTCAGCGAGCCCGGTGGCGAGCTCATGTCGGCGGGGTGAGCTGAGCTCGGTGGGGTGGCCAAAATAGAGTCGGCGGCGTGTGGGTGGGCTCGGGGAAGTCGATGGAGCTGGGGAGCAGGCGGAGCAGAGCGCGGGGTCGGCAGCGACAGTTGGAGTCGACGGAATGAGCTGGGCGGCAGGTGAGCTTGGCGGAGCTCGGGTGGATGCAGGGCGGTGGAGCCGGAGCTAGTGGCTGCTTGGCGGCGCTGGGGTGGCTGTCGGGTGGCGAAATAACTTTAACTGGCCACGCACAAATTTATCAAAAAAACCTTTTTTTTTTTTTTTTTTACGATTTTTGCTCCGTACGGCCCTAGGGCAAAAAATTTTTGCCTTCCAAATTGACTATAACCAAAATCGACGATTTGACAATCGATTTAGGGGGTTCTGGGTGATACAAATCCAATGGAACTGTCCATTTGAGCCCAAAGTGAACCCAAAAAATGGAGTATGCTGAATCCACACAAAAAAAAACTTTAGAACCCTAGATCTGCTTCCAATGCAAAAATCTCAAAACAAGAACAAGCAGCTACAAATCTAAAGCTCTGATATAATAAAATGGAGAAATAGAGAAAACCTCATGGGAAAAAGCTCTACTCCAAAAAAAGAAGAAGAAAGCCAAGAAGAGACATCACTGAAGCAGAAGAAGCTGCAAACAACTGTCGAAAGATGACTGCTATGATGCTGAAGAACCTTCGCTGAAGATAGGATGATCAGAAACAAGAAGACAATAATCTGCATGAGTGCCCATACGACACTACTCGAATCAGATGGCAAACAAAGGCAAACACCTGGAATGAAGATACGGATGGCACAAGAACCAATAGTCTGAAACACTGATCAACTGAGAATGGAAGATTCCTTCCAAGGCGAAACCAAGGAAGCATTAGCACGAACAGTATAATACCCCCACATAATGGTGAATTGGGAGCTTGACAGATCAACTGAAATGGTGTGCAACACCCTGTAGTGCATGAAGAAAAAGATACAACATCTGAAAGTGCACAAGAAAGCACCTGCAACTGAAAAAGTGGTGTGCAAAACAAAGCACACAGGCATGAGGTTGGAATCATATGGATCCATGGTCGTCATGGAGGGACACTCACTGGACAAACGTGTGATGGCAAACAAAGGCAAACTACACAACCCCCCATGGTATGGATTCACTGTCGCCGTGGAGGGATACTCACTGGACAAAGATGTGATGGCAAAACAAAAACAAACTACACAACCCCTCATGGCACTTTATAATATCAGTGCGAGTACAAGATATGGCACAACCTTATGTGCAAAATCTCCAAAAGATGCATGTACAATAGTGTGGCACTTTATCTCAGTGCATTTACATAAAAGATAGCTTACAAATGATGCTCAAAATGTCCTTAAAGGACAAAATGCTGGAAATACATGAAGAACAGCCAAGAACAAAGCATCCCATGTGAACAAAAAGTTTCCAAGAGCAAATATGTCGAGGTAATCCACCAAAGTGTGAAAACAAAAATAACTGAATAAATGATACCTGGAGTGAAATCAGGAAAAAAGACATGGATGAAACTGAAGAGCTCTGAAATATGGTTCCAACGTCGCTGAGATTGCAAAAAATGGAGAAACTGATCAAAAGTTATGAGCTTGAGATTGAAAAAATCCCCTGTGTCTTCAACTGGCTTTAGAATGCACCAATGGAAAAAAGAGGTGATGAGACCCACACCACTAGAAAGATGAGAAAACCAACTTTCTGATGATATCTCGTTTGCCAAAAAGTGATATCGTATGCCCAAGTTACGGCCTTCGGAATAAATCAGCTTCAAAGAGGGAAAAAACCAATGCTGGGTTAAATTTGACGGTCATACGGCCGTCGCAGCAAAAACACTGGGTTAAATTTGACAGCCAAACGACCGTCATCGTAAAAGTGCGATTGGGCTTATTTTGGAAAAAAATTGTTTTTAAAAAAATAAAAAACAACAAAAAAATTGTTTTTTGTAAAAAAACTTAATTTTTTTTGTAAAAAAAAATAATTTTTTTTTTTTGGCATGGGCGGGGGCCGCCGCCTGCGATTGGCCGCCACTGTACTGCTGTCGGTGGTACTGTCTACTGCCGGTCGGCGCTAAGGCCGCCGGTCGTCGGCAATACGCCGACCGACAGGCAAGAGGGCCCGCAGGCCTGCAAGCGCAGGTACCTGCGGGTACTTGCTGGTACCGAGTCCGCAAGCCGAAAAGCTTTAAAAGTATTTTTTTTTGCCTTTTTTAATTTTTGATTTTTGAAAGATCAAAACTAAAAATTTTACAATAATCTCTTTTTTTTTGCAGAAATAAATTGATGACGAAAATTTCCGAAAAAGATATAGTCGGAAAAAAATTCAAAAAATAAAATTTACCAGGCAGGGACGGCTGTACGGCTGTATTTACAAAAAAAATTTGCCTCAAATTTTGACTTTGTCCAAAAAGGATGAATGGACAGTCGATTTAGGGGTTTTGGACCGCTGCGGACACAATGGCGATGTCCGTTTGAGCTGAAAATCCTTCAAAATTGCAGGTATTCCCTAGATCAAGAAAACAATCCTCAAACCCTTGAAGCTCCAAAAATCTTCAAAACAAGAACAGGAAGCTGTAGGTGTGGAGCTCTAATACCATGTTGGAGTTGAGAAGATACAACACCACAGAATCCCAAAAGATCTTTGCAAGCAAATAACCTATTACAAGGAGAAACAAAGAGAAGCAACAAAAGAAATGCTCAAGAATGTGGAGCAATGTATTCACCTGAAAATGTAAAATGAATAATGATACAAAAGATAGTTTTCAACCATGTATAGATGAAAACCCTAAAAAGGAAAACCCTAGGCTTGCACAATAATAATTAATAAAGTAATTAATTATTATGTACCTAATGTTAGCTTAAGTGAAAAAGAGTTGAAAAGAAACTTTACGTAATTAAACAAATATTGTTTAATTAATAAAGTAAATGTCCAATTACTCTAACAAAAAGGTCATAGAAAGAAAAGACAAGGTATGTTAAATATTGGTGAACCTGAGCCCTATGGTCTTTCAAGTGAGGTGGAAATTGTATATGTTTAAGGTGAAAATGTAGAACATGATATTGAAATTGGGAATGAAAATGTTCAAATTGATATTGAAAATTTTCAAGGTGAAAATGTTGGAATTGAAGATGTTGAACATGATATTGAAATTGGAAATGTAAATTTTGAAATTGATAATGAAAATGTTGGAATTGAAGATGTTGAACATGATATTGAAATTGGGAATGAAAATATTGAAATTGATAATGAAAATGTTGGAATTGAAGATATTGAACATGATATTGAAATTGGGAATGAAATTGTTCAAATTGATATTGAAAATGTTCAAGGTGAAAATGTTGGAAATGAAGATGTTGAACATAATATTGAAGCAAGTGTAAATTATGTTTCACCAGATTACATGAGAAATGAAGAACCTTGTGTGGAAGAAAGAGGTATTCCAAATTCAAGACCTTTAAGGACCCCTAAATGGTTAGTTGAAATTGATGATAACATTATAAACAATTTTGAAGGCAAGAGGTCAACACGAACTATTCGGTTGTGGGCTAGAATACTTTTCAACCAATATTTTAGCAATAAGACATTGATCGAGCAATGCCAAATTTTTGTACAATTTCTAAAGATGCAAAAGATGAGACCTTTGCTAGCCAAATTGAAGATTCGTCTGAACAAGAGGACCGAAAAAATTCTATTATTGTCAAAAATATTTTTAATGCTCTCAAGTCTATTGGAAAAAATAACAAGGAAAAAGATAAGAGAGTTGCTCGGAGAGTCATTACCACCGCCCTAGTAAGCCATCAATTGAAAAAGGCTCGCTTTATGACACAAACTTGTACTAATTTTGACTTAAATCATAAAACGTTTTGATAAAGCACTTGCAAGAAGAGAAAAAAAAGATGATCCTCTTCAAAATGATACATGGTATTTTTCTATAAGACTTACACATGTTGATAAGAAGCTAACCGATAATGTAAAGCAGACAATTCAATAATTTTGGCATGATAACTCTAGAGTATCACCCAATGCAAAGGATGTTTTAAAGTTAAGAATTGGCAGTCGAGACCATACACTGCATCCTAAACATTTCTTGGAATCAAGCCAAACAATGTTGTTCAACAAATTTAATCAAACACATCCAAATATGGAAATCTCGCAAAGAACTTTTGAAGGTTTGAAGCCATTCTATTGTGTGCCTCTTAAGATTCGTAATACTTGTTGTTGCAAATACCATGTGGAGTTTTCAATGTACCATGAACTATTATGTTATATCCATTTTAATTTGTATACTAATGAAATGTTGTAGGAGTGTGGTGGAATGCATCTTCTGAAATCATCAAGAGACTTGCTAGATCTATTTTTATGTTCTAGGGACGATGGTTCCTTTTTCTATAGAAATGATTGTTTAAATGCGAAGTGCTCACAATGTGGTGGCTTGTCAAAGTTTGTTCAATGTTTTCATGAGGGTTCAGAACATGAATTTGGAAAGAATCTTGTTGAGAAAAAGAGATATGAGATAGTCAAATATACTTTGTAGAGTGGAGGTGAAGGTTCTAGATGCGAGTTGGTTACAAAAGAATGTAGTGTTGCTAATTTTATTTCAGATTTTAAGGACAATATTTTCTAAAAATATGCAAGGCATAGTCATAGGTCATAGTGGTTGGATCAACAATTCAGGATATGTAAGGAATCTTTTTCGATTGGAACTATTATATCAGTGGTTGATTTTGCTAAAAACTACACATTGCAACCACAAAACGAGGTACAATCTCAGTATTACAATTCCATTCAGATTGCTATTTTTGTCCACATAACGTTTAGACATGCACCTGATAGTACAGAGGAGGATCGAAAGATAATCGGAGAGTATCATTTTTATATTAGTGATGATAGATCTCACTCGTCTAAGTATGTACAACATTGTTTTGAGAATTTTTTTGAGTTCTTGTAGGAGCATGATATAGCACTGGGCTGACATGTTATTTTGTCAGATAACTATATAGGTCAATTCAAGAATGCTTGTATGGTTTATTGGTTGAGTAGAATGCATGTAGAGAGGGGTGTACCTAATATTTGGAGTTTTTTTGAAGCTAGGCATGGGAAAGGGGAGCATGATGGAGCAGGTGCATGTGTAAAAAGAGCTCTAGTTAAGGAGCAATTGAAGATTTCAAGAGAAAAATTCAGTGATGCACATTCTATTGTTGATTGGTGTAGTTCAACATTGTCATAGGGAGGGACACTTGATTCAATAGTGCATAGATTCTTTTGGTTGGTTGAGGAGGGTACAATGGGAAGCAGGTTAGATTGTCATATAGTCAAAGATTCTTCAAAGATGCATTCATTTCGAAGCTCAGATGCAAGCACATGGACCATTTGGACATGACAGTTGGCTTATTTTTGTCAGAGTTGTATTTAGTGCGAGTGGGATCAATGCGAGTCAAGTGAGTGGGTGGATACATGGGTTCCACAGTATCTTACTCTTTTATCTCAAACTATATCCATGACAAATTACACAATGGAAAGTTCACTTGATTACGACCGGCTTTAAGATCTACTACATCTAGCACATGTTTTTGTAATTGTTGCACCACAAGTGAATGAAGAGAGATTAGAATATTGGTTGGCTCGATGTGTGCGGGTAAAGCACAAGCTAACACAATTGATGGAAGATGATGATGGGTTCGTGTATCCTACAGGTTTAGTTGTGGTTGCAGGAACTTGGTTGCGAACATACATGATTAGAAAGAATGGCATACCTGCATTTGAAGACTACAAGAAACACAAAACCATTCTCATGTATTCACACCTTGTTATAGCAACAAATGTTAAGTTGTTGAAGCATCATGCTAAACCAAAGACAAAACAACTATGGACATTTAGTAATGCTGATCATGAAGCAATATTGGATACTCTTAAGCAAAGAGATGACTCTTCAGGCACACTTGAATAGCATATTCAAGAATGGAAAGTACAATGCTTAAGCCTCTTTTTTGTTGTGACAATATAGATATATCATTTGACAAATTTTGCGATATTCTTGGCATAATTGATCATGGACCTACTGCAATAATAGCCAACTCTGATCCTTTCAAAGAGGTATGTGACATATTACTTTAATATAGATTGGTTATTCAAAGCATCTTTTATAGTTTGCATTACCAATTCATCATCATTTAGTATGTTTAGATTAATATGGATTTGTTAATCTAAGCATATTTTTGTTGTTACAATATAGATTTATCATTTGATAAATTTTGCGATATTCCTGGCACGATTGCTCATGGACCTACTACAACAATAGGCAACTCTGATCCTTTGAGAGAGGTATGTGACAAATTACAATAATATCGATTGGTTATTCTAAGCATATTTTCTATTGTATGTAGTTTAACTACTACCTTGATGGTTTGTACAGGTGCTTGTCACTTGAAAATGGCAACATACTACTCTTGTGGAAGACTATGCCTTGAATGCCTCAAATAGGAAAATTTTGTAAAAGAAATATTTTGAAATGTGAAACAATGTAAAAAGGTCATAACTGTGTATAGACATAATCTATATCCAGTGATGTTTTTTGAAATACGGTTCAAATGTCTGCCATTGTACTTAATTGAGCTACAACCAGAGGTTTTCTTCCTGGTTTTTTCCTCTCGGTATTCTTGTTTGAACCAGGTTTTGTAATATCTACTATTTATATATAACAAATTATAGTGGCTTGCCACTTTTTCGAAAAACAAAAAAGTAAAAATTTCATTGTGAATTTCATTTTCCATATAATTGATTCAAGTTGATTGGGTAAGAGCTAGGACTTGCAAAATCTATCCAACCTTAAATATTTCTGCCCCCACATTTCATTGACATTAGCAGTTTGGACTCTTAAGGGAAAACGTCGCTCCAATGCAGCTTGGACCGATTCAGCATATATGGGTGCAAGAGAGAACCATATCTAGCGTAAACGTACCCATCCAGACATGTTGGAACAGTCCGTTGGGTCGTACGAGTTTGAAAATGAAAGTTGTACCACTTTGCAACTTTTCCCTCAACTGAAAACTCATCACCACGGGAAAACACCTTTGAGATAGCAAAAACCGAGAGAGGTTATTGTAGATGGTCTCAACATGATTCCATATCCTCAAACGAAGAGTCTATAAGCATTACGGTTTCTAAGAAATAGTCCATCAAAGTTTGCTGCCTTTTAACACTTTGGACTCTTAAAGGAAAACGCAGCTCTGATGCAGCTTAGAGCGATTCCACGTATTTGGGTGCAAGAGAGAACCATAACTATTATAAACATACCCATCCGGACATTTTGGAACAGTTCGTTGGTTCGTACGAGTTTGAGAATGAAAGTTGCACCACTTTGCATCTTTACACTGCTTGCATTTGGCAACTTTTCCCTCAACTGAAAACTCATCACCACGGGAAGAATCCTTCGAGATAGCAAAAATCGAGAGAGTTTATTTTATTTGGTCTCAACATGATCCCATATCCTCAAATAAAGGGTCTGTAAGCATCACGATTTCCGAGAAATAGTCCATCAAAGTTTCCTGCCTTTTAGCACTTTGGACTCTTAAGGGAAAACGCTGCTCCAATGTAGCTCAGAGCGATTCGGCATATTTGGGTGCAAGAGAGAACCATACCTAGTGTAAATGTACTCATCCGGATGTGTTGGAACAGTCTGTTAGGTTGTACGAGTTTGAGAATAAAAGTTGCACCACTTTGCAACTTTGCACTGCTCGTATTTGGCAACTTTTCCCTCAACTAAAAACTCATCACCACAGAAAAACGCCTTTGAGATAGTAAAAACTGAAAGAGGCTATTGTAGATGGTCTCAACACAATCCCATATTGTCAGATAAAGAGTCTATAAGAATTACGGTTTCTGAGAAATAGTACGTCAAAGTTTGCTGCCTTTTAGCACATTGGACTCTTAAGGGAAAACCCTGCTCCAATGCAGCTCGGAGCGATTCGACATATTTGGGTGCAAGAGACAATCATACCCAGTATAAACGTATGCATTCGGACGTGTTGGAATAGTCTATTGGGTTGTACAAGTTCAAGAATGAAATTTGCACCACTTTGCAACTTTACACTGCTTGTATTTGGCAAGTTTTCCCTCAACTGATAACTCATCACCACGGGAAAACGCCTTCAAGATAGAAAAAACCGAGAGAGGTTATTGTAGATGTTATCAGCACAATCTCATATCCTCAGATGAAGAGTCTGTAAGCATCATGGTTTTCGAGAAATAGTCTGTCAAAGTTTTTTGCTTTTTAGTACTTTGAACTCTTAAGGGAAAATGTTGTTCCAATGCAGCTCATAGCAATTCCACGTATTTGGGTGCAAAAGAGAACCATACCTATCATAAATGTACCCATCTGAACGTGCTGGAACAGCCCATTGGGTCATATGAGTTCGAGAATGAAAGTTGCACCATTTTGCAACTTTACACTGCTTGCATCTAGCAACTTTTCCTTCAATTGAAAATTCAGCACCACGGGAAAATGCTTTCAGGATAGAAAAAACCGACAGAGATTATTATAGATGGTCTCAACACAATCACATATCCTCAAATGAAGATCCTGTAAGCATCACGGTTTCTGAAAAATAGTCCGTCAAAGTTTGTCGTCTTTTAGCACTTTGGACTCTTAAGGGAAAATGCTACTCTGATGCAGCTCAGAGTGATTCCACGTATTTGGGTGCAAGAGAGAAACATACCTAGCATAAATGTACCCATCCAGACATGTTGGAATATTCCATTGGGTCGTACGAGTTGGAGAATGAAATTTGCACCACTTTGCAACTTTACATTGCTTGCATTTAGCAACGTTTCCCTCAACTGAAATCTCAGCACCATGGGAAAATGCCTTCGAGATGGAAAAAACTAAGAGAGGTTATTGTAGATGGTCTCAACATGATCCCATATCCTTAGATGAAGAGTCTATAAGCATCACAGTTTTCGAGAAATAGTCTGTTAAAGTTTACTATCTTTTAGCACTTTGGACTCTTAAGAGAAAATGCCGCTCCGATGCAGCTCCAAGAGAATCCAAGTAATTGGGTGCAAGAGAGAAGCATACCTAGCATAAATGTACCCATCTGGATGTATTGGAACAGTCTGTTGGGTCATATGAGTTTAAGAATAAAAGTTGCACCACTTTGAAACTTTACACTGTTTGCATTTGGCAACTTTTCCCTCCACTGAAAACTCAGCACCACGAGAAAACACCTTCGAGATAGCTAAAAATGAGAGAGGTTATTGTAGATGGTCTCAATATGATCCAATATCCTTAGAAAAAGAGTCTGTAAGCATCACAATGTCCGAGAAATAGTCCGTCAAAGTTTGCTGCCTTTAGCACTTTGGACTCTTAAGGGAAAACGCCGCTCCGATGCAGCTCAGAGCGATTCCACGTATTTGGGTGCAAGAGAGATTCGTACCTAGCATAAATGTACCCATTTGAAAATTTTGTAACAGTCCATTGGGTCATACGAGTTCAAAAATGAAAGTTGCACCACTTTACAACTTTACACTGCTTGCATTTGACAACTTTTCCCTCAACTGAAAACTCATCACCATGGGAAAACGCCTTCGAAATGGAAAAAACTGAGAGAGGTTATTGTAGATGGTCTCAACATGATCCCATATTGTTAAATGAATAGTCTGTAAGCATCACGATTTCCAATAAATAGTTTGTCAAAGTTTGTTGTATTTTAGCACACTTTGGACTCTTAAGAGAAAACACTGCTCTGATGCAGCTTAGAGCGATTCCACGTATTTGGGTGCAAGAGAGAACCATACCTAGAGTAAATGTACCCATCTGGACATGTTAGAATGGTCCATTGGGTCGTACGAGTTCGAGAATGAAATTTGCACCACTTTGCAACTTTACACTGCTTGCATTTGGCAACTTTTCCCTCAACTAAAAACTCAGCACTACGGAAAAAAGCTTTCGAGATAGAAAAAATAGAGAGAGGTTATTGTAGATGGTCTACACATGATCCCATATCTTCAGAGGAAGATTCTTTAAGCATCACGGTTTCTGATAAATAGTCCATTAAAGTTTGCTTCCTTTTAGCACTTTGGACTCTTAAGGGAAAATGTCATTTCGATGTAGCTCTGAGAGATTCCAAGTATTTGGGTGCAAAAGAGAATCATACCTAGCGTAAACGTACCCATTAGGACATGTTGGAATAGTCCGTTGGGTCGTACGACTTTGAAATGAAAGTTGAACCACTTTGCAACTTTACACTGCTTGCATTTGGCAACTTTTCCCTCCACTGAAAACTCAGCACTAAGGGAAAACGCCTTCGAGTTAGAAAACACAAAGAGAGTTTATTGTAGATGGTTTCAAAATGATCTAATATCCTAAGATGAAGAGTCTGTAAGTATCATGGTTTCCAAGAAATAGTCTGTCAAAGTTTGCTGCCTTTAGCACTTTGGACTCTTAAGGGAAAACAACGCTCTGATGCAGCTCGAAGAGATTCCACATATTTGGGTGCAAGAGAGAACCATACCTAGCATAAATGTAGCCATCTATACATGTTGTAATAGTCCATTGGGTTGTATGAGTTCAAGACTGAAAGTTGCACCACTTTGCAACTTTACACTGCTTGCATTTGGCAACTTTTCCCTCAACTGAGAACTCATCACAACGGAAAAATTTCTTCGAGATAGAAAACACCAAGAGAGGTTACTATAGATGGTCTCAATGCAATCCCATATCCTCAAATGAAGAGTTTAAGTATCATGGTTTCCATCAAAGTTTGTTACCTTTTACACTTTGGACTCTTAAGGGAAAACGCTGCTCCAATGTAGCTCGAAGTGATTCGACGTATTTGGGTGCAAGAGAAAACCATACCTAGCATAAACATATCCATCCTAATGTGTTGGAACAGTCCATTGGGTTGTACGAATTCAAGAATGAAAGTTGCACCACATTGCAACTTTACACTGCTTGCATTTGGCAACTTTTCCCTCAACTAAAACCTCAACACCACGGGAAAAAGCCTTTGGTATAGAAAAAAATGAGAGAGGTTATTGTAGATGGTCCCAACACGATCGCATATCCTCAAATGAAGAGTCTGTAAGCATCATGATTTCTGAGAAATAGTCTATCGAAGTTTTCTGCCTTTTAGCACTTTGGACTCTTAAGGGAAAACACCGCTCCGATGCAACTCAGAGTGATTCCAAGTATTTGGGTACAAAATAAAACCATACCTAGCATAAACGTAACCATCCGGATGTGTTGGAACAATCCATATGGTTGTACGAGTTTGAGAATGAAAGTTGCACCACTTTGTAACTTTACACTGCTTGCATTTGGCAAGTTTTCCCTCAAATGAAAACTCAGCATGATGGGAAAACGCTTTCGAGATAGAAAAAACCAAGAGAGTTTATTGTAGATGGTCTCAACATGAACCAATATCCTTAGACGAAGAGTCTGTAAGCATCACGGTTTCTAGGAAATAGTCCACCAAAGTATTCTGCCTTTTAGCACTTTGGACTCTTAAGGGAAAACATCGCTCTGATGCAGCTCGAAGTGATTCCACGTATTTGGGTGCAAAAGAGAACCATACCTAACATAAACATACCCATTCAGACATGTTGGAATAGTCTATTGGGTCGTACAAGTTTGAGAATAAAAGTTGAACCGCTTTGCAACTTTACACTGCTTGCATCTGGCAAGTTTTCCCTCAAATTAAAACTCATGATCGCGAGAAAACACCTTCGAGATAGAAAAAATCGAGAGAGGTTATTGTAGATGGTTTCAAAAAAATCCCATATCATCAAACAAAGAGTCTGTAAGTATTACGGTTTCTTAGAAATAGTTCGTCAAAGTTTGTTGTCTTTTAGCACTTTGGACTCTTAAGGGAAAACACCACTCCGATGCGGCTCAGAACGATTCCACGTATTTGGGTGAAAAAGAGAACCATACCTATCATAAATGTACCCATATGGATGTTTTGAAATAGTCCGTTGGGTCGTATGAGTTCGAGAATGAAAGTTGCAACACTTTGCAACTTTACACTACTTGCATTTGCAACTTTTCCCTCAATTAAAAACTCATCACCAAGGGAAAAAGCCTTCGATATTGCAAAAAATGAGAGAGTTTATTGTAGATGGTCTCAACATGATCCCATATTCTCAAATGAAGAGTTTGTAAGCATCATAGTTTCTGAGAAAGAGTCCATTAAAGTTTGCTACCTTTTAGCACTTTGGACTCTTGAGCGAAAATACCGCTCCAATGTAGCTCGGAGCGATTCGACGTATTTGGGTGCAAGAGAGAACCATACCTAGGGTAAACGTACCCATTCAAATGTGTTGGAATAGTCTGTTGAGTCATATGAGTTCGAGAATGAAAGTCGCAACACTTTGCAACTTTACACTGCTTGCATTTGGCAACATTTCCCTCAAATGAAAACTCATCACCACGAGAAAACGCCTTTGAGATAGCAAAAACCAAGAGAGGTTATTGTAGACGATCTCAACACAATGCCATATTCTCAAATGAAGAGTCTGTAAGCATCATGATTTCTAAGAAATACTCCATCAAAGTTTGCTATCTTTTAGCACTTTGGACACTTAAGGGAAAACGTCGCTCCGATGCAGCTCAGAGCGATTCCACGTATTTGGAACAAAAAAAGAACCATACCTAGCATAAATGTACCAATCCAGATGTGTTGGAATAGTCTATTGTGTTGTATGAGTTTGAGAATGAAAGTTGCACCACTTTACAACTTTACACTGCTTGCATCTGGCAACTTTTCCCTCAACTGAAAACTCAGCACCACGTGAAAATGCCTTCAAGATAGAAAAAACCACGAGAGATTATTGCAGATAGTCTCAACATGATCTCATATCCTTAGACAAAGAGTCTGTAAGCATCACGATTTTCGAGAAATAGTCCGTCAAAGTTTGCTGTCTTTTAGCACTTTGGACTCTTAAGGGAAAATGTCGCTTCGATGCTGCTCAGATTGATTCAACGTAATTGGTTGCAAGAGAAAACCATACCTAGCATAAATGTACCCATCTAGATGTGTTAGAATAGTCCATTGGGTCGTAGGAGTTTGATAATGAAAGTTGCACCACTTTGCAACTTTACACTGCTTGCATTTCGCAACATTTCCCTCAACTGAAAACTCAGCACCACGGGAAAACGCTTTCAAGATAGAAAAAACCGAGAGAGGTTATTGTATATGGTCTCAACACAATCCCATATCATCAAGCAAAGAGTCTGTAAGCATCATGGTTTCTGAAAAATATTCCATCAAAGTTTGTTGTCTTTTAGCACTTTGGACTCTTTAGGGAAAACCCCGCTCCAATGCAGCTCGGAGCAATTCGACATATTTGGGTGCAAGAGAGAACCACACCTAGTATAAAAGTACCCATCCATAGTGTTGGAATAGTCTATTGGGTCATACAAGTTTGAGAATGAAAGTTGCACCACTTTGCAACTTTACACTGCTTGTATTTGGTAAGTTTTCCCTCAGCTGAACACTTATCACCACGGGAAAACGCCTTCAAGATAGAAAAAACCAAGAGAGGTTATTGTAGATGTTCTCAACACAATCTGATATCCTCAGATGAAGAGTCTGTAAGCATGATGGTTTCCAAGAAATAGTCCATCAAAGTTTGCTGCCTTTTAGTACTTTGGACTCTTAAGGGAAAACGTCGCTCCGATGCAGCTCGGAGCAATTCCACATATTTGGGTGCAAAAAAGAACCATAGCTAGCATAAAAATACCCATCTAGACATGTTGGAACAGTCCATTGGGTCATATGAGTTTGAGAATGAAAGTTGCACCACTTTGCAACTTTAAACTGCTTGCATTTGACAACTTTTCCCTCAACTAAAAACTCAACACCACAGGAAAATGCCTTCGAGATAGAAAATACTGAAGAGGTTATTGTAGATGGTCTCAACACAATCATATATCCTCAGACAAACAATCTATAAGCATCACGATTTTTGAGAAATAGTTCGTTAAAGTTTGCTTCCTTTTAGCACTTTAAACTCTTAAGGGAAAACGTCGCTCCGATGCAACTCTGAGAGATTCCAAGTATTTGGGTGCAAGAGAGAACCACACCTAGTGTAAATGTACCCATCTAGAAGTGTTGAAATAGTTTATTGGGTCGTACGAGTTTGAAAATGAAAGTTGAACCACTTTGCAACTTTACACTGCTTGCATTTGACAACTTTTCCCTCCATTGAAAACTCAACACCACAAGAAAATGCCTTTGGGATAGCGAAAACTGAGAGAGGTTATTGTAGATGGTCTCAATACAATCCAATATCCTTAGATGAAGAGTCTGTAAGCATCATGGTTTCTGAGAAATAGTCTTTCAAAGTTTGCTACCTTTAGCACTTTGGACTCTTAAGAAAAAACGTCGCTCCGATGCAGCTCGGAGCGATTCCATGTATTTGGGTCCAAGAGAGAACCATACCTAGAATAAATGTACCCATCTACACATTTTGTAATAGTCTATTGGGTCGTACGAGTTCAAGAATGAGAGTTGCACCACTTTGCAACTTTACACTGCTTGCATTTGGCAACTTTTCCCTCAACTGAAAACTCATCACCATGGGAAAACGCCTTCGAGATGGAAAAAAATGAGAGAGGTTACTGTAGATGGTCTTAACGCTATCCCATATCTTCAAATGAAGAGTCTCTAAGTATCACGGTTTCCAACAAATAGTCTGTCAAAGTTTGCTACCTTTTAGCACTTTGGACTCTTAAGGGAAAACGCTACTCCAATGCAGCTCGAAGCGATTCGACGTATTTGGGTGCAAGAGAAAACCATACCTAGTGTAAACATATCCATCCAAATATTTTGGAACAGTCCATTGGGTCATACGAGTTTGAGAATGAAAGTTGCACCACTTTGCAACTTTACACTGCTTGCATTTGACAACTTTTCCCTCAACTGAAAACTTAGCACCACAGGAAAACGCCTTCGAGATAGAAAAAACCGAGAGAGGTTATTGTAGATGGTCTCATCATGATCATATCTCCTTAGATGAAGAGTCTGTAAGCATCACGATTTCTGACAAATAGTTCGTCAAACTTTGCTGCCTTTTAGCACTTTAGACTCTTAAGGGAAAATGCCGCTCCGACGCATCTCAATGTGATTCAAAGTATTTGGGTGCAAGAGACAACCATACCTAGCATAAATATACCCATCCGGATGTGTTGGAATATTCTATATGGTATTATGAGTTCGAGAACGAAATTTGTACCACTTTGTAACTTTACACTGCTTTCATTTGACAACCTTTCCCTCAAATGAAAACTCAGCACCACGGGAAAACACCTTCAAGATAGATAGAACTGAGAGAGGTTATTGTAGATGGTCTCAACACGATCTCATATCCTCAGATGAAGAGTTTGTAAGCATCACAATTTCTAATATATAGTCAGTCAAAGTTTGCTACCTTTTAGCACTTTGGACTCTTGAGGGAAAATGCCGCTCCGATGCAGCTCGAAGCAATTCCACGTATTTGGGTGCAAAAGAGAACCATACCTAGTGTAGACGTATCCATTCAGATTTTTTGGAATAGTCCATTGGATCGTACGAGTTTAAAAATAAAAGTTGCACCACTTTGCAACTTTACACTACTTGAATTTGGCAACATTTCCCTTAATTGAAAACTCATGACCACGGGAAAACACTTTCGAGATAGCAAAAACTGAGGAAGAGGTTATTGTAGATGGTCTCAACACGATCCCATATCCTCAAATGAAGAGTCTATAAGCATCACGGTTTCCAAGAAATAGTCTATCAAAGTTTTCTACCTTTTAGCACTTTTGACTCTTAAGCGAAAACCCTGCTCCAATGCAGCTTGGAGCGACTCGGCATATTTGGGTGTGAGAGAGAACCATACTTGGTGTAAACGTATCCATCTAGATGTGTTGGAATAGTCTGTTGGGTCGTACGAGTTTGAGGATGAAATTTGCACCACTTTGCAACTTTACACTACCTGTATTTGACAAGTTTTCCCTTAACTGAAAACTCATCACCACGGGAGAACTCCTTCGAGATAGAAAAAAACTGAGAGATTGTAGATGGTCTCAACACAATCCCAAATCCTCAGATGAAGTGTCTATAAGCATTACGGTTTCTGACTAATAGTTCATCAAAGTTTATTGCCTTTTAGTAGTTTGGACTCTTAAGGGAAAACGCTTCTCTAATGCAGCTAAGAGCGATTCCATGTATTTGGGTGCAAGAGAGAACCACACCTAGTGAAAACGTACCCATCCAGATGTGTTGGAATAGTCTATTGGGTCGTACGAGTTCGAGAATGAAAGTTGCACCAATTTGCAACTTTACAATGCTTGCATCTAGCAACTTTTCCCTGAACTGAAAACTCAGCACTACGTGAAAATGCCTTTAAGATAGAAAAAACCAATAGAGATTATTGTAGATGGTCTCAACACAATCCCATATCCTCAAACGAAGAATCTGTAAGCATGATGGTTTCCGAGAAATAGTCTGTCAAAGTTTGTTGCCTTTTAGCACTTTGGACTCTTAAGGGAAAACACTGCTCCGATGTAGCTCGAAGCGATTCCACGTATTTGGGTGCAAGAGAGAACCATACCTAGCGTAAATGTACCCATCCGGACGTGTTGGAACAGTCCATTGGGTCGTACGAGTTCGAGAATGAAAGTTGCACAACTTTGCAAATTTACACTACTTGCATTTCATAACTTTTCCCTCAATTCAAAAATCAGTACCACGAGAAAACGCATTCGAGATAGCAAAAATTAAGAGAGGTTATTGTAGATGGTCTCAACACAATCCCATATCCTCAAATTAAGATTCTGTAAACATCATGTTTTTTGACAAATAATCTGTCAAAGCTTGCTGCCTTTAGCACTTTTGACTCTTAAGGGAAAACATCGCTTCGATGCAGCTCGGAGCGATTCCACGTATTTGGGTGCAAGAGAGAACCATACCTAGTGTAAACGTACCCATCCTGACATGTTGGAACAATCTATTGGGTTGTACGAGTTCGAGAATGAAAGTTGCACCACTTTGCAACTTTACACTGCTTGCATCTGACAACTTTTCCCTCAACTGAAAACTCATCACCACGGGAAAATGCCTTCGAGAAAGAAAAAATAAAGAGAGATTATTGTAGATGGTCTCAACATGATCCCATATCATCAAATGAAAAAAATGTAAGCATCACGGTTTTTGAGAAATAGTCCATCAAAATTTGCTACCTTTTAGCACTTTGGACTCTTAATGGAAAACGCAGCTCCAATGTAGCTCGGAGCAATTCCACGGATTTGGGTGAAAAAGTGAACCATAACTATCGTAAATGTACCCATCTGGACTTTTTGGAACAGCCCATTGGGTTGTACAAGTTCAAGAATGAAAGTTGCACCACTTTGCAACTTTACACTACTTGCATTTGGCAACTTTTCCCTCAACTGAAAAACTCATCACCATGGGAAAAGGCCTTTGAGATAGCAAAAACTGGGAGAGGTTATTGTAGATGGTCTCAACGCAATCCCATATTCTCAAATGAAGAGTCTGTAAGCATCATGATTTTTGAGAAATAGTCTGTCAAAGTTTGCTGCCTTTTAACACTTTGGACTTTTAAGGGAAAATGCCGCTCCAATGTAGCTCGTAGCGATTCGACGTATTTGGGTAAAACACAGAACCATACCTAGCATAAACATACCCATCCAGACATGTTGGAACAGTCTATTTGGTCGTACGAGTTCAAGAATAAAAGTTGCACCACTTTGCAACTTTACACTGCTTGCATTTGGCAACATTTTCCTCAATTGAAAACTCATCACTAGGAGAAAACGCCTTCAATATAGAAAAAATTGAGAGAGGTTATTATAGATGGTCTCAATACGATCCCATATCCTTAAATGAAGAGTCTGTAAGCATCACAATTTCTGAGAAATAGTTCGTCAAAGTTTACTGCCTTTTAGCACTTTTGACTCTTAAGGGAAAATCCCGCTCCAATGCAGCTCAGAGCGATTCAGCATATTTGGGTGCAAGAGAGAACCATACCTAGTGTAAACGTACCCATCTGAATGTGTTGGAATAGTTTGTTGGGTCGTATGAGTTCGAGATTGAAAGTTGCACCACTTTGCAACTTTACGCTGCTTGCATCTAGCAACTTTTCCCTCAACTGAAAACTCAACACTATGGGAAAATGCCTTCAAAATAGAAAAAATCAAGAGATGTTATTCTAGATGGTCTCAACACAATCCCATATCCTCAGATGAAGACTCCGTAAGCATCACGGTTTCCGAGAAATAGTCTGTCAAAGTTTGTTGTTTTTAGCACTTTGGACTCTCAAGGGAAAACGCCACTCCGGTGCAGCTCTGAGCGATTCCACGTATTTGTGTGCAAGAGAGAACCATATGTAGCGTAAATATACCCATTCAGACATGTTGGAATAGTCCATTGTGTTGTATGAGTTTTAAGAATTAAAGTTGTACCAATTTGCAACTTTACACTGCTTGCATTTCACAACTTATCCCTCAACTGAAAACTCAGCACCATGGGAAAACGCCTTCAGGATAGAAAAATCTGAGAGAGGTTATTGTAGATGGTCTCAACACAATCCCATATCCTCATACGAAGATTTTGTAAGCATCACAGTTTTCAAGAAATAGTCTATCAAAGTTTGCTGCATTTTAGCGCTTTGAACTCTTAAGGAAAAATGTCACTCTTATGTAGCTCAAAGCGATTCCACGTATTTGGGTGGAAGCGAGAACCATACCTAGCGTAAACGTACCCATCTAGACATATTGGAACAGTCTATTGGGTTGTACGAGTTCGAGAATGAAAGTTGTACCACTTTGCAACTTTACACTGCTTGCACCTGACAACTTTTCTCTCAACTGAAAACTCATCACCACAGGAAATCGCTTTGAAGATAGAAAAAACTGAGAGAGGTTATTTTAGATGGTCTGAACACAATCCCATATCCTCAGATGAAGAGTTTTTATGCATTACGGTTTCTAAGGAATAGTCCGTCAAAGTTTTATGCCTTTTAGCACTTTGGACTCTTAAAGGAAAATGTCGCTCTGGTGCAGCTCAGAGAGATTCCACATATTTGGGTGAAAAATAGAACCAGACATATTGTAAATGTACCCATCCAGACATTTTGGAACAGTCCATTGGGTCGTACGAGTTCGAGAATGAAAGTTGCACCACTTTGCAACTCTACACTGCTTGCATTTGACAACTTTTCCCTCAACTGAAAACTCATCACCATGGGAAAAAGCCTTCGAGATAGTGAAAACCGAGTGAGGTTATTGTAGACTGTCTCAACACAATCTGATATCCTCAAATGACGGGTCTGTAACCATCACGATTTCTGAGAAATAGTCCGTCAAAGTTTGTTGTATTTTAGCACTTTGGACTCTTAAGGGAAAACGCCGCTCCAATTTAGCTCGGAGTGATTCGACGTATTTGGGTGCAAGAGAGAACCATACTTAGCATAACGTACCCATCCAAACATGTTGGAACAGTCTGTTGGGTTAAACAAGTTCGAAAATGAAATTTGCACCACTTTGCAACTTTACATTGCTTGCATTTGGCAACATTTCCCTCAACTGAAAACTCATCACCACGGGAAAATGCGTTCGAGATAGAAAAAATAGAGAGCGATTATTGTAGATGGTTTCAACACGATCCCATATTCTCAAATGAAGAGTCTGTAAGCATCATGGTTTTCGAGAAATAGTCCGTCAAAGTTTGCTGGCTTTTAGCACTTTGGACTCTTAAGGGAAAACCCTGCTCCAACACAGCTCGGAGTGATTCGACATATTTGGGTGCAAAAAATAACTATACCTAGCGTAAACGTACCCATCCAGATGTGTTGGAATAGTCTATTGGGTCGTACGAGTTCGTGAATGAAAGTTGCACCACTTTGCAACTTTACACTGCTTGTATTTGGCAAGTTTTCCCTCAACTGAAAACTCATCATGACCGGAAAATGCCTTTGAGATAGAAAAAATTGAGAGAGGTTATTGTAGATAGTCTCAAAATAATACCATATCCTCATACGAAGAATTTGTAAGCATTATGGTTTCCGAGTAATAGTCCGTGAAAGTTTGCTGCCTTTTAGCACTTTGGACTCTTAAGGGAAAATGCCGCTTCGATGCAGCTCAGAGTGATTCCACGTATTTGGGTGCAAGAGAGAACCATACCTAGCATAAACGTACCCATTGGGACATGTTGGAATAGTCTGTTGGATCGTATGACTTTGAAAATAAAACTTACACTACTTTGCAACTTGACACTACTTGGGTCTGGCAACTTTTCCCTCAACTGAAAACTCAAGACCACGGGAAAATACCTTCAAGATAGAAAAAACCAATAGAGATTATTGTAGATGGTCTCAACATGATCCCATATCCTAAGATGAAGAGTCTGTAAGCATCATGGTTTCCATGAAATAGGTCGTCAAAGTTTGCTACCTTTTAGTACTTTGGAATCTTAAGGGAAAACATTGCTCCGATGCAGCTCAAAGCAATTCCATGTATTTGGGTCCAAAAGAGAACCATAGCTAGCATAAATGTACCCATCCAGACGTGTTGAAATAGTCCATTGGGTTGTACGAGTTCAAGAATGAAAGTTGCACCACTTTGCAACTTTACACTGCTTGCATGTGGCAACTTTTCCCTTAACTAAAAACTCAACACCACAAGAAAACGCCTTTAGGATAGAAAAAATTGAGTGAGATTATTGTAGATGGTATCAACGCAATCCCATATCCTCATACAAATATTTTATAAGAATCACAGTTTCCGAGAAGTAGTCTATCAAAGTTTGCTGCCTTTTAGCGCTTTGGACTCTTAAGGGAAAATATCGCTCTGATGCAGCTCAAAGCGATTCCACGTATTTGGGTAAAAGATAGAACCATACCTAGCGTAAATGTACCCATCTAGACATCTTGGAATAGTCTGTTGGGTCATATGAGTTTGAGAATGAAAGTTGCACCACTTTGTAACTTTACACTACTTTGCATCTGACAACTTTTCCCTCAACTGAAAACTCATTAGCATGGGAAATCGCTTTCAAGATAGAAAAAATCGAGAGAGGTTATTGTAAATGGTCTCAACATGATCCCATATCCTCAGATGAAGAGTCTGTAAGCATTACCTTTTCTGAGTAATAGTTCATCAAAGTTTTCTGCCTTTTAGCACTTTGGACTCTTAAAGGAAAATGTCACTCTGATGCAGCTCGGAGTGATTCCATGTATTTGGGTGAAAAATAGAACCATACATATCGTAAACATACCCATCCGGATGTTTTGGAATAGCCCGTTGGGTCGTACGAGTTTGAGAATGAAAGTTGGACCACTTTGCAACTTTACACTGCTTGCATTTGGAAATTTTTCCATCAACTGAAAACTCATCACCACGGGAAAAATCCTTCGAGATAGAAAAAATTGAGAGAGGTTATTGTAGATTATCTCAACATAATCCCATATCCTCAAACGACGAGTCTATAAGCATCATGGTTTTTGAGAAATAGTCTGTCAAAGTTTGTTATCTTTTAGCACTTTGGACTCTTAAGGGACAACGTTGCTCCAATGTTGTTCGGGGTGATTCGACATATTTGGGTGCAATAGAGAACCATACCTAGCATAAACGTACCCATACGGATGTGTTGAAATAGTCCGTTGGATTGTATGAGTTCAAAAATGAAATTTGCACCACTTTGCAAATTTACACTGCTTGCATTTGGCAACATTTCCCTCAACTGAAAACTCATCACCATGGGAAAACTTGTTTGAGATAGATAAAACCAAGAGAGGTTATTGTAGATGATCTCAACACAATCCCATATCCTCAAATGAAGAGTCTGTAAGCATCATGGTTTCCGAGAAATAGTCTTTCAAAGTTTGCTGCCTTTTAGCACTTTGGACTCTTATGGGAAAACCCCACTCCAATGCAGCTCGGAGCGATTTGGCATATTTGGGTGCAAAAAAGAACCATACCTAGCATAAACATACCCATTCGGATGTGTTGGAATAGTCTTTTGGGTCATACGAGTTCAGTAATGAAAGTTGCACCACTTTGCAACATTACACTACTTGTATTTGGCAAGTTTTCCCTCAACTGAAAACTCATCACCACGGGAAAATGCCTTTGAGATAGAAAAAATTGAGAGAGGTTATTGTAGATAGTCTCAAAACAATAACATATCGTTAGATGAAGAATCTGTAAGCATTACGGTTTCTGAGTAATAGTCCGTGAAAGTTTGCTGCCTTTTAGCACTTTGGACTCTTAAGTGAAAACGCTACTCTGATGTAGCTCAGAGCGATTCCATGTATTTGGGTGCAAAAGAGAACCACAGCTAGCATAAATGTACATATCTAGATGTGTTGGAATAGTCCATTGGGTTGTATGAGTTCGAGAATGAAATTTTCACCACTTTGCAACTTTATATTGCTTGTATTTGGCAACTTTTCCATCAACTGAAAACTCAGCACCATGGGAAAATGCCTTCGAGATAGAAAAAATTGAGAGAGGTTATTGTAGATGGTCTCAACACAATTCCATATCCTCACACGAAGAGTCTGTAAGCATCACGATTTCTAAAAAATCATCCGTTAAAGTTTGTTGCCTTTTAGCACTTGGGTCTCTTAAGGGAAAAAGTCACTCTAATGCATCTCGGAGTGATTCCAAGTATTTGGGTGCAAGAGAGAACCATACCTAGTGTAAACATACCCACCAAGACATGTTGGAACAGTCTATTGGGTCGTACGAGTTTGAGAATGAAAGTTGCACCACTTTGCAACTTTACACTGCTCGCATTTGGCAACTTTTCCCTCAACTGAAAACTCAACACCATTGGAAAATGCCTTCGAGATAGCAAAAACCGAGAGAGGTTATTGTAGATAGTCTCAACACAATCCAATATCCTCAGATGAAGAGTTTGTAAGCATCATGGTTTCTGAGAAATAGTCCCTCAAATTTTGATACTTTTTAGCACTTTGAACTCTTAAGGGCAAACGCCGCTCCGATGCAGCTTAGAGCGATTCCAAATATTTGAGTGCAAGAGAGAACCATACCGAGAGTAAATGTACCCATCCAAACATATTGGAATAGTCTGTTGGGTCGTACAATTTCGAGAATGAAAGTTGCACCACTTTGCATCTTTACACTACTTGCATCTGGCAACTTTTCAATGAACTAAAAACTCATCACCATGGGAAAACGCCTTCGAAATAGAAAAAACCGAGAGAGGTTATTTTAGATGGTCTCAACACGATCCCATATCCTTAGATGAAGATTCTGTAAGCATAATAGTTTTCGAGAAATAATCCGTCAAAGTTTGCTGCCTTTTAGCACTTTGGACTCTTAAGGGAAAACGTCACTCCGTTGCAGATCGGAGCGATTCCACATATTTGGGTGTAAAAGAGAACCATACCTATCATAAGCGAATCCACCTAGATGTTTTGGAAGAGTCTTTTGGGTCGTACGAGTTCGAGAATGAAAGTTGCACCACTTTGCAACTTTACACTGCTTGTATTTGGCAACTTTTCCCTCAACTGAAAACTCATCACCATAAGAAAAACCCTTTGAGATAGAAAAACTCGAGAGATATTATTGTAGATGGACATGATCCTATATCCTGAAATGAAGAGTTTGTAAGCATCACGGTTTCTGAGAAATAGTTCGTCAAAGTTTGTTGCCTTTTAGCACTTTGGACTCTTAAGAGAAAACTCCGCTCCAATGCAACTCGGAGCGATTCGGCATATTTGGGTGTAAGAGAAAATCATATCTGATGTAAACGTACGCATCTGAACATGTCAGAATAATCTATTGGATCATACGAGTTCGAGAATGAAAGTTGCACCACTTTGCAACTTTACACTAGTTGCATCTGGCAACTTTTCCCTCAGCTGAAAACTTAGCACCATGGGAAAATGCCTTCAAGATAGAAAAAATTGAGAGAGGTTCTTCTAGATGGTCTCAACACAATCCCATATCTTCAGGTGAAGAGTTTGTAAGTATTACGATTTCCGAGTAATAGTTCGTCAAAGTTTGCTGCTTTTTAGCACTTTGAACTCTGAAGGGAAAACGTCGCTCCAATGCAGCAAGGAGCGATTCCACGTATTTGGGTGCAAGAGAGAACCATACCTAGTGTAAATGTACCCATCCAGATGTGTTGGAATAGTCTGTTGGGTCGTACGACTTTGAGAATGAAAGTTGCACCACTTTGCAACCTTACACTACTTGCATTTGGCAACATTTTCCTCAACTGAAAACTCATCACCACGGGAAAACGCCTTCGACATAGCAAAAAATGAGAGAGGTTATTGTAGATGGTCTCAACACGATCCCATATCTTCAAACGAAGAGTCTGTAAACATCACGGTTTCTGAAAAATAGTCCGTCAAAGTTTGCTGCCTTTTAGCACTTTGGACTCTTAAGGGAAAACGCTGCTCCGATGCAGCTCAGAGTGATTCCACATATTTGGGTGAAAAGGGAGAACCATACCTATCATAAACGTACCCACCTGGATGTTTTGGAAGAGTCTATTGGGTCGTAAGAGTTCGACAATGAAAGTTGCACCACTTTGTAACTTTACACTGCTTGCATTTGCAACTTTTCCCTCAACTGAAAACTCATCACCACAGAAAAAATGCCTTCGAAATAGCAAAAATTAAGAGAGGTTATTGTAGATGGTCTCAACATGATCCCATATCCTGAAATGAAGAGTTTGTAAGCATCACGGTTTCTGAGAAATAGTTCGTCAAAGTTTGCTATCTTTTAGCACTTTGGACTCTTAAGGGAAAACCCTACTCCAATGCAGCTCAGAGCGATTCAAAATATTTGGGTGCAAGAGAGAACCATATCTAGCGTAAACGTACCCATCCGGACATGTCAGAATAGTCTATTGGGTCGTACAAGTTCAAGAATGAAAATTGCACCACTTTGCAACTTTACACTGCTTGCATCTGGCAGCTTTTCCCTCAATTGAAAACTCAGCACCATGGGAAAACGCATTCAAGATAGAAAAAATTGAGAGAGGTTATTCTAGATGGTCTCAACACAATCCCATATCTTCAGATGAAGAGTCTATAAGCATTACAGTTTCTAAGTAATAGTTTGTCAAAGTTTGTTGCCTTTTAGAACTTTGGACTCTTAAGGGAAAACGTCGCTCCGATGTAGCTCGGAGCGATTCCACGTATTTGGGTGCAAAAGAGAACCATACCTAGTGTAAACATACCCATCCAAACGTGTTGGAATAGTCCATTGGGTCGTATGAGTTTGAGAATGAAAGTTGCACCACTTTGGAACTTTACACTAGTTGCATTTGGCAATATTTCCCTCAACTGAACACTCATCAGCACGGGAAAACGCTTTCGAAATAGAAAAAACTAAGAGAGGTTATTGTAGATGGTCTCAACATGATCCCATATTCTCAAACAAAGATTTTGTAAGCAACACGGTTTCTGAGAAATAGTCCATCAAATTTTGTTGCCTTTTAGCACTTTGGACTCTTAAGGGAAAACTCCGCCCCAATGCAGCTCGGAGCTATTCGACATATTTGGGTGCAAAAGAGAACCATACCTGACATAAACGTACCCATCTAGATGTGTTGGAACAATCTATTGGGTCGTACGAGTTCAAGAATGAAAGTTCCACCACTTTGCAACTTTACACTGCTTGTATTTGGCAAGTCTTCTCTCAACTAAAAACTCATCACCACGAGAAAAGGCCTTCGAGATAGAAAAAATCCGAGAGAGGTCATTGTAGATGGTCTCAACACAATCCCAAATCCTCAGATGAAGAGTCTGTAAGCATTACGATTTCTGACTAATAGTCCGTCAAAGTTTGCTGCCTTTTAGCAATTTGGACTTTTAAGGGAAAATGCCGCTTCGATGCAGCTCGAGGCAATTCCACGTATTTGGGTGTAAAAGAGAACCATATCTAGCATAAAAATACTCATCTAGACGTTTTGGAACAGTCCGTTGTCTTGTATGAGTTCGAGAATGAAACTTGCACCACTTTACAACTTTACATTGCTTGCATCTGGCAACTTTTCCCTGAATTGAAAACTCAGCACCACGGGAAAACGCCTTCAAGATAGAATAAACCAATAGAGATTATTGTAGATGGTCTCAACACAATCCCATATCCTCAAATGAAGAGTCTATAAGCATTATGGTTTCTGAGAAATAGTCCGTCAAAGTTTGCTACCTTTTAGCACTTTGGACTCTTAAGGGAAAACGCCGCTCCGATGTAGATCAGAGCAATGCCACGTATTTTGGTGCAATAGAGAACCATACCTAGCATAAATGTACCCATCCAGACATATTGGAATAGTCCATTGGGTCGTACGAGTTCGAGAATGAAAGTTGCACAACTTTGCAACTTTACACTACTTGCATTTCACAACTTTTCCCTTAATTGAAAACTCAACATCACGGGAAAATGCCTTCGAGATAGCAAAAATCGAGGGAAGTTATTGTAGATGGTCTCAACAAAATCCCATATCCTTAGACGAAGATTCTTTAAGCATCACAGTTTCTGAGAAATAGTCTATCAAAGTTTGTTGTCTTTTAGCACTTTTGACTCTTAAGGGAAAACGCTGCTTCGATGCAGCTCAGAGAAATTCCACGTATTTGGGTGCAAAAGAGAACCATACCTAGCATAGACATACCCATCTGGACATGTTGGAATAGTCTATTGGGTCGTACGAGTTCAAGAATGAAAGTTGCAACACTTTGCAACTTTACACTACTTGCATTTGGCAACTTTTCCCTCAACTGAAAACTAATCACCATGGGAAAACACCTTAGAGATAGCAAAAACTGAGAGAGGATATTTTAGACGGTCTCAACATGATCCCATATCATCAAAAGAAGAGTTTGTAATCATTACAGTTTCTGAGAAATAGTCCATCAATTTTTTTTGCCTTTTAGCACTTTGAACTCTTAATGGAAAATGTCGCTCCAATGCAGCTAGGAGCGATTCCACGTATTTGGGTGAAAAAGAGAACCATACCTATCATAAACATACCCATCTAGAAATTTTGGAACAGTTCGTTTGGTCGTACGAGTTCGGGAATGAAAGTTGCACCACTTTGCAACTTTTCCCTCAACTGAAAACTCATCACCACCGGAAAAAGCCTTCGAGATAGAAAAAATCAAGAGAGGTTGTTGTAGCTGGTCTCAACACGATCCCATATCCTCAATCAAAGAGTCTGTAAGCATCATGGTTTTCAAGAAAATAGTCCTTCAAAGTTTGCTGTCTTTTAGCACTTTGGACTCTTAAGGGAAAATGCTGCTCCAATGTAGCTCAGAGCGATTCGACGTATTTGGGTGTAAGAGAGAACCATACCTAGCATAAACGTACCTATCCGGATGTGTTGGAATAGTCCGTTGGGTCGTATGAGTTGGAGAATGAAAGTTGCATCACTTTGCAACTTTACAATACTTGCATTTGGCAACATTTTCTTCAACTGAAAACTCATCACCACGGGAAAAGGCCTTTGAGATAACAAAAACCAAGAGGGGTTATTGTATATGGTCTCAACACGATCCGATATCCTCAAACGAAGAGTCTGTAAGCATCACGGTTTTTGAGAAATAGTCCGTCAAAATTTATTGCCTTTTAGCACTTTGGACTCTTAAGGGAAAATTCTACTCCAATGCAGCTCAGAGCGATTCGGCATATTTGGGTGCAAGAGAGAGCCATACCTGGCGTAAACGTATCCATCCAGATGTGTCAGAATAATTTGTTGGGTCGTACGAGTTTGAGAATGAAAGTTGCACCACTTTGCAACTTTACACTGCTTGCATTTGGTAACTTTTCCCTTAACTGAAAACTCTGCACCACGGGAAAACACCTTCAAGATAAAAAAAACCGAGAGAGGTTATTCTAGATGGTCGCAACACAATCCAATAACCTCAGATGAAGACTATGTAGGATTTATGATTTCCAAGTAATACTCCGTCAAAGTTTGTTGCCTTTTAGCACTTTGGACTCTTAAGGGAAAATGCCGCTCCGATGCAGCTCGGAGTGATTCTACATATTTGGGTGCAAGAGAGAACCATACATAGCATAAATTTACCCATTTGGATGTGTTGGAATAGTCCATTGGGTCGTACGAGTTCGAGAATGAAAGTTGCACCACTTTGGAACTTTACACTGCTTGGATTTGGTAACTTTTCCCTCAACTAAAAACTCAGCACCACGGGAAAACACCTTCGAGATAGAAAAAACAGAGAGAGGTTATAGTAGGTGGTCTCAACACAATCCCATATCCTCAGACGAAGTGTCTGTAAGCATCATGGTTTCTGAGAAATCATCCGTTAAATTTTATTGCCTTTTAGCACTTTGGTGTGTTAAGGGAAAACGTCGCTCTGATGCATCTTGGAGCGATTCCAAGTATTTGGGTACAAAAGAGAATCATACCTAGCATAAACATACCCATCCATACATGTTGGAATAGTCCGTTGGTTCATAAGAGTTCGAGAATGAAAGTTGCACCACTTTGCAACTTTACACTGCTTGCATTTGGTAATTTTTCCCTCCACTGAAAACTCATGACCATGGGAAAACGCCTTCTAGATAGAAAAAACTGAGAGAGGTTATTTTAGATGGTCTCAACATGATCCTATATCCTCAGACGAAGATTTTGTAGGCATCACGGTTTCTAAGAAATAGTCTGTCAAAGTTTGCTACCTTTTACCACATTGGACTCTTAAGGGAAAATGCCGCTCCGATGCAGCTCGGAGCGATTCCACGCATTTGGGTGCAAGAGAGAACCATACCTAGCGTAAATGTACCCATTCAGATGTGTTGGAATAGTCTGTTGGGTCGTACGAGTTTGAGAATGAAAGTTGCACCACTTTGCGACTTTACACTACTTGCATTTGACAACTTTTCTCTCAACTGAAAACTTAGCACATTGTAAAACACCTTCTAGATAGAAAAAATTGAGAGAGGTTATTATATATGGTCTCAACACAATTGCATATCCTTAGATGAGGAGTCTCTAAGTATCACGGTTTCTGAGAAATAGTTCGTCAAAGTTTGCTGTCTTTTAGCACTTTGGACTCTTAAGGGAAAACGTCGCTCCGATGCAACTCAGAGCGATTCCAAGTATTTGGGTGCAAGAGAGAACCATACCTAGCGTAAACGTACCCATCTAGATGTGTTGGAACATTCCGTTGGGTCGTATGAGTTCGAGAATGAAAGTTGCACCACTTTGCAACTTTACACTGCTTGCATTTGACAACTTTTCCCTCAAATGAAAACTCAGCACCATGGGAAAACGCCTTCGAAATAGCGAAAACCAAGAGAGGTTATTGTAGATGGTCTCAACATGATCCCATATCCTTAGATGAAGAGTCTGTAAGCATCACGATTTATGAGAAATAGTCCGTCAAAGTTTGCTGCCTTTTAGCACTTTGGACTCTTAAAGGAAAATGCCGCTCCGATGCAACTCGGAGCGATTCTACGTATTTGGGTGCAAGAGAGAACCATACCTAGCATAAATGTACCCATTCATAAATGTTGGAACAGTCTATTGGGTCGTACGAGTTCGAGAATGAAAGTTTTAACACTTTGCAACTTTACACTGCTTGCATCTAGCAACTTTTCCCTCAACAAAAAAAATCATCACCACAGAAAAACGCCTTCGGGATAGAAAAAACCGAGAGAGGTTATTGTAGATGGTCTCAACACGATCCCATATCCTCAGATGAAGATTCTATAAGAATTACAGTTTTTGAGAAATAATCCGTCAAAGTTTGCTGTCTTTTAGCACTTTGGACTCTTAACCGAAAATGTTGTTTTGATGTAGCTCAGAGCGATTCCACGTATTTGGGTGCAAGAGATAACCATTCCTATCATAAAAGTACACATCCAAACTATTGGAATAGTCCATTGGGTCGTACGAGTTTGAGAATAAAAATTGCACCACTTTGCAACTTTACACTGCTTGCATCTGACAACTTTTCCCTCAACTGAAAACTCAGCACCACAGGAAAACGCCTTCGAGATAGCAAAAACTGAGAGTGGTTATTGTAGATGGTTTCAACATGATCCCATATCGTTAGATGAAGAGTCTGTAAGTATCATGGCTTCTGATAAATAGTCCGTCAAAGTTTGCTACCTTTTAGCACTTTGGACTCTTAAGGGAAAACGTCGCTCCGATGTAGCTCATAGCGATTCCATGTATTTGGGTGCAAGAGAGAACCATATCTAATGTAAATGTACGTATCTAGATGTGTTGGAATAGTCCATTGGGTCAAACGAGTTTGAGAATGAAAGTTGCACCACTTTACAACTTTACACTATTTGCATTTGGCAACTTTTTCCTCAACTGAAAACTCAGCACCACGGGAAAACACCTTTAAGATAGCGAAAACTGAAAGAGGTTATTGTAGATGGTCTCAACACAATCCTATATCCTTAGGCAAAGAGTTTGTAAGCATCATGTTTTCTAAGAAATAGTCCGTCAAAATTTGTTGTCTTTTAGCACTTTGGACTCTTAAAGGAAAAAGTCGCTTCAATGCAGCTCGGAGTGATTCGACGTATTTGGGTGCAAAAGAGAACCATACCTAGTGTAAACGTACCCATCCAGACATTTTGAAACAATCCGTTGGGTCATACGAGTTCGAGATTTAGTGATGTCCTCTTGAGATCACTCTATTCGGAATAGGTTTGTTGAGCTACCAATGTTAAATCCAAGTTGACTGACTTTGAGCAAATCGTATCCTAGTAAACACAATAGAGGTCCTACTTATTTTTGAATGTAGGAGCACCATCTGACCCTTTATCTCCATTCCTCTTGAAGCATCTTTTTTTTCCTCCTTTTCCTTCCTTCTTTGAGGATTGAGTGGAAAGAACATGAATGTCTTCATTTGTACGGCTTTGTCCAATATCTCTCGCAACAAACCTTGACTCCCCTTGAATACAGTAAGCCTTCAACTGATCAAACTTGGGAAGTTTTGATCTCACGTCGATTCCTTGAATGTAAGACTCCCAAGATGAAGGAAGACCATTAAGAGCCAACATGGTCAAATCTTTGTCATCAACAATATGACCATTTCTCTCGCTGTCTTCAACTTGGAGATTAGATAATACAACTAAAAGCACTCAAAAAATGAAACACATAAGACAATAAACACAACAAGAAATATGCTTACAACTCAGGCCGAGCTCATGGCTGAATTTGATACAATGAATAATAGCACCTCTCGTAGATGCAAAGATACAATCAAATATGCTTTTCCTTGAAATTGGCCTGCTGCTACAAGATGAAGCATTGCTGCTCAAGTGCAAACTTTTGCTTGGATTGCAAATTATGCTGAATGAACTTGATTGAGGAAATGAATAAACATCACCTTGTATTTATACAAAATAAGGTGACTCTTCAAGGAGGTCGGCCTCTCTTGAAAATAATAAATTATAAAATAATATCAAAGAAGATTGGCCTCATCCATTTAAATAAAATGAGTATAAATTAAATAGCCATAGGCTATCATTTAATTTATTACAACTTAATGTGATCGCTATCATGTATGAAAAATACGGTAGCATAGACAAGGCAGTGGACTATTTGAAAAAAAACTTCAAAGAAATGTTGTCTCATAGAATTCAATGACAAACAAATGCAATTGACAAATGCTCATAGTTTTTAGCTATGCAATGTGAAGTAATTGCATAAGTGCTTAGGTTGACTTTGTAAGAACTATATTGTAATTGAAAAAATTTCATCTATGAACATCTAGTTGTTAGTGATGCAATGTGAATTAATGATTTGAGTTTGAAACATGTGTAATGCAATGTAATCAGCGATATAAATATAGACTACATAATATAACCATTCAGTTTTAAGCTATTGTACATTGATATTTAACCATTGCTCAAGATAAAATTTTCAAAGAGTTTAATCATGCACATGAGGAACAAATTAAATTTCGATTGTCAACTTCTATATATCAAATTATCCAATAATCAAGTGTATGTCCATATACAAAAATGACATCGATGCCAGCTCAAACAAATTTATACAAAATGTGGCATATGCCATCTCAATATGTAATCAAAATTTACATGCCAAAATGTCTATCTCATCCTAAACTACTGGTGGATCATCAAAATGGAGCCTCTTTGAAGCACTCGTTGGCTCTTAAGGTAGCTGCACAAGAAAAATTCAAACCACAATTGAGATTAGTTATACTATATAATTTAAAATCGAATAATTAACATCAAAATCAATATACATTGAATTTTAATTGAACTCTAAAATTGAAATATTGATTACCTCAAATATACGTCTCTTCAAAGGGTAAAGAGTCCTAGAATATACTAGATCAACTTTTGAAATGCCAATCTATATATGTGAACAAAAACATAAAATTGATCCAAGTTAGCATATAATTATTGGTAATAAGAACTTATTTACCAAACACAAAATAAAATAATTACATGTACCTCTTTAGATTGATCTTTTTCTTTATCTCCTTTAGGTGTTTCAACACCTCCTCTTTGAGGTGTTTCAATACCTACTCTTTGAGGTTTTCCAATAGCTACTCCTTTAGGCAGTGTGTCCCTTGTCAACATATTTGTAAAGCTCATAATTGCTTGTAAATAAAATTGACAAGTACATATGAAACTACCAATCTATGTCGACATATGTATAATCAATATAAGATCTTAAAAATCTTAATTCAATCCAATTTGAGTTCAATTACCCTCCCCTTATCTAGATTTGTGCCTCCATAGTCTGGACGAGGCTGCACCTCACTCACACTGGTTATTTCCTACAGGAGGAAAACAAGATAAACATATAAGTTATTATATAATTTCATTAATGACAATTCAATTGACAAGCAAGTATATAATATAAAATGTAAACGAGTGAGTGCGAAAATATATACCGCATGTGTGTCCAAGCCAAATGAAATGGCCCTAAGGGTGCTATCAGTCACCCGTGTGAGCTCCTCCTCAGACATCAACTGTTAAATAGACCATGTAAATAAATATTAGTACTTGATACTATCTCTTATTAATATTCATTTAAAAACAAATGCAAGTTATGAAATTACAACTTAAATCTTACCTGTGTCACTATTCCAACATCTCCCTCTCTAGCAGGAGAGGACTTTGTAAGGTGTGCTCCACTCCCCTATGACTTATCTATAATGTCTACATCATGGAGGTCATAATCAAAAGTGTCCAAGGGATGCTCAGCGGGTTGTACAAGAGGACACAAGCATATCTGGCGGCACATAGTGCAAGTATGTGGCACACAAATATGTGGACCTGAGGAGGATGATGCAGTAGCACTCGAGCTTTCGCCAACATAACCAAAATGTGGCTGAGCTACTATAGAAGCATGCAAAACCAAATGACCACTCAAAGAGTGAATAGCCTGAATAGTCTGTGTGGATTCATCCTCGATAATCTCTAGATGATATATTGGACATGGCAGAGGAAGGGGAGGAAGGGGAACATTTGGGCGTGGGACTACTCTAACTGCCCCTGGTCTATCCTGGGGCATACCTCCACCGATGCCCTAGAAGGGTTTAATGTCAAAGTAATTGACATGATGCCCTAACACAAACTCAACATATAATTTTTTAATAAAGTAAAATGGTATGTCAGAATTATTGTTCGGTGGTTTATCAAAAACCATACACCAACAATCCCAAAAGTTAGCTACAATGTCCCTATGTATGCACCATTTTATGGAAAGTTTTGTTTTATTAATATTCACTGGAAAACCGGTACGGGGGTCAATGAATAAAGAGGCTATTTGGGCTTTGGTTATTTGGAGATATTTCACATCATTGTAAGACAATCCACATCGATAATATTCCCTCATGTCTTCTCGCCATGAATAAAAGGAATTATGTTGGGTGAAGAGGGTTTCTATATTTTTAATTATTTCCTTCAATGTGTTTGTCATATCTTTCAATCGAGGCATTGTTTGATAAATTTCACAAATGCTCCTCAATTGCCCCAATTTTTCACCAATTAAGTATTCAATTGGTGGCTGTGGAGGTGGTGGAGCATTTGGCTATGGAGGTGGTGGAGAATTTGGCATTTGTGGATTTACATTCGTAGCCATAATACCTGATTAAATTTAAAAACTAATTAAACTAATTGAAATTACACAATACAAATGAAATTATTGTAAAAAAACCCTAGTTTTTAATAAAAATCCAAAAAAAACCTTACTTTTTCACAAAAATCAATAACAAACTCTTATTTTTGATAAAAATACATCAAAAACACTAATTTTTAATCAAGATCCATTTCAAAACATTAATTTTTAGTAAAAAAATCAATGTAAACTCTAGTTTTTTAACAAAATCAATAGAAAACCGTATTTTTGATTTATTTTTAATAAAACCTACTTAAACTTAAGAGAATCTATTGAAAAATCGATTACAAGATTGAAAAAACCAAATACATACCTTTCAAATCGGATATCGGATTTGGGTTTTTCTTTTTACGCCCGCGTCAAACTGTGAGAAATGAAGTTAAAGAGTCAGCTGTTGTTTTATATACAGTTTCCAGAAATCGGATATCCGATTTGTGGAAACTAGCTTTGGTTTTTGGTTCGGGTAAAAGTACTGACACCCTAACCTAGAAAAGTCAACTTGGCCATTTTCGCGTTTTTGAGCCGATTTAAAATGTGATTTTTTCTCATTGCCACTTTTTGGCCCATCATGATCCTGCACATACCCAGTTATGTTGGTGAATAAATTAATTTGGTTATATCTTTGAAATGTGATTTAATTTATTAATTAATTTAATTTAATTAATAAATAATTTAATCTCAATGTAGATCTATTATATTAATTAATTAAATTATTTGTGTTGAAATGAATTAGATTATTCATTTTGGAAAGACATGTATAATTGGTTTGAAAATGAAAATAAAAGAAAATGGTTAAAAAGTTCAATTTAGTAAATTTTGAATTTAAAAATTAGAAAAGGGAAGATATTTGCATTTCTATTTTGGAGAATTGATGAGGGTGGTTGTAGGATTTTTTGGAGAGAATTTCATTATTATTGAATTTTCTTCACAAGTTATGTTCATGGAGTTTTGGTGGGGGAGTTGCACCGAACACCTCCCTCTGTGCAGGGTTGTGCAACGACCACCACTAATGGTCGTCAGTTGTGCAATCCACAACCACGCCACCATTAGTGGTGGTCGGCTATGCACAACGCCGCCCATGCCCAACCAACACTGTCGGCGCTACCCACTGCGGCCGCTGCCCGCAAACCATCGTTGTTGCCCTCACAAAGCCGCAACTGACCTTTTTCCTCCTCCGTGCATCATTTTGCATGTGCCTCGAGGCCGTGTGATTCAACCCTAATGGTTGGTGTGTGGATCGAGGGGCTCATAATTGGTTTCAAAAAAAAAAATAATATATTTTTTATCTTATACTTTTATAATATTAAAATATATTGAGTCAATTTAATGTTATAGTATGGAAATAATAAAATATATTTAATCAATTTAATATTATAGTGTGGTCATATTAAAATATATTTAATTATTTTAATATTATAATGTGGTAATATTAAGATATATTTAATATTTTGATATTATATTATTAAATTGGGTTTCATTAAATTATTGTCTTACTTAAGGTCATTATTTTAAAGGAGAGAAGTTCAAATTTTAATATTACGTTTTCTCAAATCAAGGGAATGATTTTAGATTGGTTATATTGAATAAGGAAAATAATATTTTATTTAAATCGATGAATTTTGATTCATTTGATAAACTAGTTAATTTATCATGTATTTAAATGCTGATAGGAAAATAAAATGATTAGTATTAATTTCTCCCTTATTGAAATGGCATATCTAATTCAGTTTATCTAATGCACTACATTACTGAATGTTAAGAGGAAATGGATTTAGTGAATCCAAAGTAGATTTTAATGCTCACCTTGATCGTAATGTGTCGGTCAACCTTGGGATTGCCTTGGGTAGTGCTTTTAACCAGTTTGGTACTTGGTTGCTATGAACGGGGATGTTTTGTGCCTCTTGGAATTGGAGTTGAGTATGTGAGTTGTGCCTCCTTATAAGGAGTGACTTGTTATCTTTGTACCTCTCGTGTTTGGAGAGGGTTTTGACTTATGTCGCTTCCTGAGAAAGGAGTGGTTGTGATATCTTGTTTGTTTGCACTTTGGCACCCTTGGTGATTGGGTTTGTTTGGTATGTTGTCAAGTAGAAGAGTGGCTTTCGTAGGGGCCAAAGCCCAAAGAGGTAAACTGGATAACCTTTGGAAGTGGTTTAATTAAGTGATAACTAAAATAATACTTAGAAGATTAGGTGGTACTTCTCACTAATCAAGATAATTATGCCTCACTCATAGACACAAGTTCTTGTTTAGACTTGGGATGAGTGGGAAGGCCTGGAATGACAAGGTCATCTATCTTGTCTGTATAAAAGGTATTTGATTCCACATGAGTGAGTATGGGCATTGGGATTCGATTGAGGCCACTAGTATAACCCTTAGTGGGGGCCGAAGCCTATGAATATTCCCAGAGGTAAACCCATGATGAACTATGTGATGACACTCTGTTTAGGACAACAATTGGTACTTGTTTATTGTGGGTATGGTTTCCACAACATACTTGATGTGACCATATTTGGTATTTGATTATTATGTGTATGGTTCTGGTAACATACCTGATCTGTTTCATATCTGGAAGCAATGTGACAATGTTTGAGTTGTACTTGTGTGGTAAATGTGTTAGTTGTGTCAGTTGGTTCAGTTATGTTTTAACCTGTGTCTAGAGGTAGATGGCCTTGGCTAGGATTCCTTGTTACTATGTCCTAGCACGAGGGGTGGGCCTTTTGGTTCCACATGGGTGGGTGGCGTGCACCTTAATCCGTTGGGATTTCTTCATGTTCATGTGGATGAGACTTCCAATTGTAGAGCTTGTAGGTTTCAGTTGTAGTTCTTGCTTCATTTCTTTGCAGTTGTTCTTGTAATTTATTACCCCTCTGTTGTTATCAAGGTGGGAAGTTGTAATTGTAATTATGTTTATTGGACTTACCTCATTCGAGGAATGAGAGATGTAATCGTATTGTTTAATTTGGAAAAATGCAATTGAAAGTTATCTCTTATGCTTGATGTAATTGGGTATGTGCAGGATCATCATGGAAAAAATAGGCTCTTAGGTGGTAATAAAAAGACAAAAAATCGGAGTTAGACAATTTGACTTAAAAATATGAATAATTTATCTATATTATTTCAAAAAAATGTAAAAATAGAATCTGTAGAGAATTGAATGTAGTTTTTAAACTACGAGACCTTTATTTTAAAAAAAAAATCTATTTGGTGAAAATTTGAAATTTCAATGCAGTAGTATTTAAATTTTAGGGTAAAAAATAAGTAGGTGTCTGTCTGACCACCCTAACCACAATAAAATGATAATATTTTTTTATAATATTTTAGATATAAGTAGAGGACTCATGTCCCAATGTGATGCATATTTTTTTATAATTTGTTTCCAAGTAAATAATTGATTATGATTTTTTTATTACAACTTTAAAAAAATATAAAAGCTCGTTTGTCTAACCACCTTAACTTGGTAAAAATTCATGAAACTCATTTTTTTTATTTTTAACGTATAGTATGCAAAGCATAGAATGTGACACATGTTTCAGATTCAAAAAATGTGATACCATTTGAAAGTTCTAGATGTTTTTCAATCAGCCTATCAATCGAGACTTTATTTGTAATTCTAATAGAAAATGGATAATAATTATTTATTACTTTCAAAGTAAAACATAATTTAAATTGGTGGAAAGTTGAGAACCTCCTCTAAAAACCCTTTTCATTTCATCAATTTTGGGTTTAAAAAAATCCATCAGCCACATGGACCATCATATGGCTTACATATCGCCACTTTTTGGACCATCATGATCCTCCACATACCCAATTATCTTATTTGGAATGCATGTGCTTTATTTATTAATTAATTAATTGATATGGTTTATATTCATGTTTTTTGTTGAGGTCCTATATAAACTCTGTCTCGTAACCTTAGAGGTTGTTGGCATTAGTTAATGAACTTGCTTATTAATTGCACTTAAACAAAAAAAAATTAGCATGTTTAAGTAGTTGTTTGCAACTTCCTCTAGGTTTACGTGGCGAGTGTTACAAGATGAAGGAATAGAAAAAATGCTAGCATAGAAGATATGGGTGTTAAAAAAAAAATTAATACTTCAATATCTTGCGAAATAACACAATAGGAATTGCATAATCATTATTGGGTAGTAAAATGTGACAAATGGATAGCAAACACCATGGTATGACATAAACCAAGGTGTTCAAGGTCATCCACTTGTGAAAAATAGACACTCACATACAAGGAATGTCCTAACTCATAATAAGGGCTAAGTTGCCACAGTCTTTTTGTCAAGACATACCAATGACAACATTCAAGGAAAATGGGTCATCAGACATCATCACACATCTAAATCCTTCATGGGGCATCCTCAACGTAGCTAGTAGGGCATGTGCAGGATCATGATGGGCCAAAAAGTGGCGATATGTAAGCCATATGATGACCCATGTGGCTGACGACTTTTTTTTTGCCCAAAATTGATGAAATGAAAACAGTTTTTTAAGGATATTCTCAGCTTTCCACCAATATAAATTATGCTTTAGTTTGAATTTAATAAATAATTATTATTCATTTTCTATTAAATTAATGAATAAAGTCCTGATTGATAGACTCATTGAAAAACATCTATAACTTTCAAACGATATCATATTTTTTGAATTCGAAACATGTGTCACATTATATGCTTCACATACTATAGGATTGAAAAAAATAAATAATAATCTCATGATTTTTTGACCAAGTTAAGGTGGTTAGATAGAAGAGCTTTCCTTTTTTTTAATTGTTGTAATAAAAAAATCATAATTAATTATTTACGTGGAAAAAAAATTATAAAAAAATATGCATCACATCGAGACATGATTCCTCTACTTGTATTTAAAATATTATAAAAAAATATTATCATTTTATTGTGGTTAGGGTGGTCAGACAGATACCTACTTCTCATTTTTACCCTAAAATTTTAATACTACTGCATTGAAATTTCAAATTTTCACCAAATAGATTTATTTTTTTTAAATAAAAGTCTAGTAGTTTAGAAACTACATTCAATTTTCTATAGATTTTTTTTTTATATTTTTTTGAAATAATATAGATAACTTATTCAATTTTTTACATCAAGTTGTCTAACTCTAGTTTTCTGTCTTTTTATTGCCACTTAAGGGCCTATTTTTTCCATGATGATCCTGCACATACCCAGTAATATGACCAAGAGATAAAACAATAAAAAGATAAGACAAAATAGACCAACGAAGTCAACATCCATTCAATGTGTTTGCCAATATTTGTTTGTCAAAGGTTGATTGCTTGACGGTTTGATTGTTTTGACAGTTTGATAGTTTGACAGTTTTGTCGATTTTATGGTTTGATAGTTTGATAGTTTTGACAGTTTGACGGTGCCTATCATCAACAAGGACACATCCTGAAAAGGCCAATGATGATGTGACAAAGCCTGTCATCAGGAAGGACACATCTTGAAAAGGAAAATGACGATGTGATGGAGCCTGTCGTGAGGAAAGACACATCCTAAAAAGGAAAATGACATTTTCGTGAGGTCTAATTCTAAGGACACATCTTGGAGGGGCCCATAAAGTTACTAGCTTGACATTGATTTTGGCAATTTAATTGAATTTTTACTTGATGATTGACTGGACTATGTTGTTTTTTGGTCCATGATTTTAATGTTGACATTTTCATGGCTTTCTAATGTTTTAGTTTAACTAGGTTTGACTTGTTTTATTGACACGATGAACCCTGAAGAGTTGAGCTAGTGGCCTCAGGGGCTTATCGACAGATGGCCTTGCCTATGTCGTGCACTTTGAGACCTTGTAGTTCAACATGACTCTTGACTTAGTTTCAATGACAAAGGTGTGAATCATGATTTATTTGACAATATCTAAAGGATTGACCTAACACCTTGGGGGTACATTGAAAGATGGCCTTGCCTACATCCAGTCGCAAAGGCAATGTAGTTCGACAATGATATATACTGACTCTGATTTTGTTTTTGGGATTTTCAAAGTTATTTGGATGATTTTTTTGTATTTTCAATATGTTTTTATTTTTTTGGATTTTTGAAATGTTTTGATTTTTTTTATCTTTTTGAAATGTTTTTATTTTTTTGTCTTTTCGGGAATTTTTGATTTTTTTTAGTCTTTTTTGGAAGTTTTGAACCCCTAGTGACCAATGTAGATGAAAGAAAGTGTTAGGAAATGTTCCTCTAGCCATCTCTAGGACTAACCACCTGAAATTCATGATAAATATGAATAGGCCTTATGATGGATGATGTGAAGATTATTGGGAGTAAATTTATTATCATGGATTAGGGTGGAAGACCAGGTAGAGTGATAGTAGATGATGAAGTAGAGACAAACTACACATGGCATATGTTTGCCAAGCTTTCAACATGGTACTTATCCAAAGTGCCACCGAAGTGGTTTTCACTATTGGATAGATTATTTTTCTTTACTATTTTCATAATTTTTGTGATTTTTTTGTGGTCACCAAGATGCCTATTTACCAATTTTTCATGAAGGTAATGATTTTCTTGATTTTTTCATATATATTTTTGTATTTTTATGGTAATATAATGATTCTTTGAAGCTATGCATAGAATTTGCGCATGTGCAAGTTGCTGATAGGTTTGGATAGAGGTTCCACTTCAAGTGTGGATAACTGATAATCACTAGAACCAAAAGATGATGTTATGACATAGGAACCCAACTAGCTAGGATCAAATTTTTTGAGTTTCTCACATTCTTCTTGATTCTTTGGATTATCTATCAACACTAAGTCGCTGATGTCCAAGTGTCTAATCAAAACAATTCTTTTGTAACTACGATAAAGGTCATTTTAATATGCTTGTAGATGAGTCAAGGCCCTACCAAGAGACCCATAGGGAGGGGACTTCAACCTCAGTAAGAAGGATAGCCTCCAAACCAAAGACTACAAAAGATAGAATGGCGCCAGTGGGTGTGTGAATTCTTCGCAATAAACCCATAGGGCAGGGTTAAGGTGAATGTGCCAGTCATGGCTAGTATCATTGATAGTCTTTTTAAGAATTTTTTATATGGTCTTATTGGATGGCTCAACTTTTCTATTGTCTTGCAAGTAATATGGTGTGGAAAAGAGATGTTGAATGTGGAATTTCTCACATAACTCATAAACATCCTAATTTTTGGAAGCACGACCTTTGTCGGTGATGATGGTTTGGGGGACACCATATCGAAATATGATGTAATTTATGATGAATTTGGAAAAAAATTTATCGGTGATGTATGTCATAGGGATGGATTCAACCCATTTTGTGAAGTATTCAGTGGTAGTGATGATGAAATTATGCCCATTTGATGAGGTGGGATGAGTGTTTCCTACAAGGTCAAGTCCTCATTGGGCGAAGGGCAATGGTGAAGTGATAGGTTGAAAATCTTGTGTGGGTGCATGAATGAGGTTGATGTGTATCTGGCACTATTGTCATTTTTGAAAAAACTCATAGGGATTAGGATCCATTATAAGCCAGTAGTATCCTAATCGCATGATCTTTTTAGCTAGGTTCAGACCACTGGAATGGGCTCCGCATATACCTCTGTGTACTTCACGTAAGGTATTTTTTTCTTCATTAGTGTTGAGACATATGAGTAAGGTTTTTTCAAAGCTATGTCTATATAAGGTATCACTGATGATGGCGTAGTGAGCGACTTTGTGGATGAAGGACTTGCATTGACTATTGGAAAGGTTGGGTGTTAGGGTCTGAGAATGTAAGTAGTCATCGATATCCTAATACTAGAGGGAATTAGTGCCAACGAGCTCACATACCATTTCAGACTATAAGACATCAAAGGCAGGGACCAACACTTGTTCCACTAGGAACTTGTATTATGACATGTTGTTAGGAATATCCAAAAGAGACCGAATAGTGGTCATGGTATCTATTGCTTTATTTTCAACACATGACACTTGGAAAAAGGATGTCTATAAAGTACTACCTAAAACTATCAACCATTCATTTGTATGGGGTCAATTTCTCATCCTTATTTTCATAGTCATCGTTGGCCTGTCGAATGACCAATTATGAATTGCTGAAGACCTGTAGACTTTTGATTTTTGATTTTATTGCCATACGTAATCCCATGAACAAGGCTTCATACTCTGCAATGTTATTTGTGCACACGAAGGCTATCCTTAAAGATTTAAGAATTTTATCACCTTGAGGGGTAACAAATAATATACCTACACTTGATCCATGATTAGTATGTGAGCCATCAAAATATAATTTTCATCTTACTCTTGTGTTAAGTGTGAATATTGACTTGCCAAGAAAATATGAAACCAAAGGGTGATCAACTTGTGTGGGCACATCTTCTAGTTGGTCAATGATGACTTGTCCTTTTATTGCCTTGCATTCTACATATTGAATTTCATTTTCATTGAGTGTCATGACCCATTTAGCCAATCGTCCTATTAATGCCACCCTACTGAGTAGATTTTTAAAATGATCTATTTTTGCCACAAGCTTAGTCTAATGGTTTAACATGTAGTGTCAAAAATTTTGAGCGAAAAAAATGATTGCAAGACAAGAAAATTCAATTGGATTGTAGTAAAGCTCGTATCCCATCAAAGTGCAACTAATGTAATAGATTGCATGCTCCTTTTCCTCGTGTTCATTTTGAGCCAAAAATGTCCCTAGTGCAACTATAGAGGCTAAGATATACAAAATTAGGGGTTTTCCATCAATAGGTGCCATTAGGATAGGAGATGTCAGAAGATAATCTTTGATATGCTGAAAAGCCACCTCACACTTTTCTGTACAAATAAAAGGGAGGCGCTTACATAACAAATATTGAAAAATTCTTGAGTGCTCTCATGGAAAAAATGGAAAACACCCAACAAAGGTCGCTGATTGTGGATCTTGAAGCTAGTAAGAGAAAAAACAAGTAGGAGGATTATGTCCATTCGAAGAGAACTAGAGCCAACATGAAGAAAAGAGTGAATTCTTCACCTCTGGAGACTCATAACTTGAATAAGGTGGCCCAGGAAATGTGCAACCTAGAAGCTGAAGAAGGTTTTGTTTTTTTTGGTTGGCTTCTTACTATAGACATACAAAATATATGCATGCATCTAATAATACTTCATTCAACATTATTTCATCTATTAATGAAATAAACCAATTTAATTAATTCACTAAGCTTATCTCCCAAAAGTAAATAAATCCAATTATTTAATTATCTCCTATAGTTCCTGATTTAATTAAATCACATATATCTAATTAAATCACTCATATACATTTTCGTCTCATTTGATTTAAAATAAATAAAAAAATTGAAATAAAATGTCATATCACCTAAACTCCTATTAGATTAATCAAATCTTGATTAGTTTAATCCTAAATCCTCTAGATTCATCGACTTTCACAATAAATCACTAAAATTGATATATTAAAACATCTATTTCCCTCACAAGGGCATATTCCCAAGGAATATGCCCTCATTAACTCTCTTGTTTGACTTTTTTGGCCAAACACAATTCCCCCCAAAAAACCCTCAACCATATTCATTTATTGCCATTTTCACATTGTTCAAAACTTGCACAAGCATGGGTCGATCCCATTGTGACAAGTGTCTCTCTCTCATTTGTTGGGTTTTAATCCCACATTGCTCAATCTTGGCCTCTCCTCTCTCAACTTCTCCTATAAGTTCAATGCATTTTCTCTAATTTTTCATCTACATTTTGAGAGCATCCTCATTATAGGAAACTTGATTTCATTAGCATCTCATTGTCTATCATCTCATTTGGTTTAGCAAGGATTGGGAAAGGGTTGCCTTCTACACAAAGGATAGCACCAATCCACCATGGAATAGGTTTGCATTCATGTTGATGTGCTTTATTTAGTTTTCATTATTGTTTCAATATCTCAGTTAGCATTTTTAAACTAGATGCAATATTTCATGAGGATGTTAGATTTGTTATGTTTGTTTGATCATGGAGATGTATTATAAAAACTAACATTTCAGATTTAGCATCCTACTCTTACTGTCTTTTTGCTAGCTTTTTGTAGGTGGCTTCTGTCCTTTTCTATTTATTTATGTTTGCAACCTTTCCACCTATGGATAATTTGATGATATATTTTATTGTTGCTTGTAAACTCTATGGTTTTGGGTCCCTTTAAACCTGTTTTTTCCTCTATCAAAAACAATTTCTAAAAAGGTTGACATTTATCTGCAAGCTATGTGATGAAGCACCTAATAGACTGGAGTCAACCATGTAGCATTCTGAGTTGATTATTTCCTTTAGGTGGAGGAATGTCTAGTATTTCTTTGACTTTTGTCGGGTCTACTTCAATTCCTTGATAGAAAACAATGTATCCCAAAATCTTTCTTGATGTCACGTCGAAGATGCATTTCATGGTATTTAGGCAGAGCTTATATTCTTCTAGCCATGTGAAAATATTATCTAGGACTCTTAAGTGATCATCACATGTCAAGAATTTTTCCAAAAGGTCATCAACATAGTCTTCCATTAATGTGTGCATGAGATCATGAAATATTGTGGTCATAGCTCTTTGATAGGTTGCAGCTACATTTTTTTGTCTGAAGGGTATGTCATTCCAACAATATGTACCCCATGGGAAAGTGAATTCCATATTTATTTTTTCTTCAGGGGAAATATGGATGTGATTATATCCCAAGAATCCATCCATAAGGAACAACATCTCGTAGCCATCCATTATGTCTAATATGATGTTTATAATTGGGAGTGGGAAGTCATCCTTTGGACATGATTTGTTCAAGTCCTGAAAATTTGTGAAGATACAGATTTATCCATTTGGTTTGGTCACTGGTATAAGGTTTGAGATCCAGTCTGCATAGTCAATAGGTCTTATGAAGCTGACATCCAATAATTTCTTAAGTTGAACTTTGACTAGCATAGTTATGTGAGGGTGCATTTTTTTAAGCTTGTGTTTGACCAAATTTGTATTTGGATGAAACTGTAGATGATGTAGGACCAACCCTAGATCCAACAGTGGCATATTGGCTTAATACCATGCAAAACTAATTTGGCGTTTTGTAAAAAATGTCTTAAAATTTTGGTTTTTCCTCTTCTGCTAGGGATGTTGCAAAGAGAACAGTCTTAGGATTATCTATAGTACCGATGTTGAATTCTATTGCACCTCCAATCATCATTGGGGATCTCTCTTGATTGACAAGGAGTAAGTTTAACCCTCCATCCTCGAGTGCCTCAGTGAGGTTTTCACTCTCGGATACATCCTTTTTATACTTTTTCTTGGTTAGAAGGCACCTTGCAGTTTTCACCTAAAGTTTGTTCATTTTTTAGATTTTTTTTGTCATTTTTATGACTAGAGGGTGGGACAGTCTCACCAAAATATGTTAAAATGAAAAGATCTATAGTGAAGCTAGCCTTCTGGTCCCCATGTGGTATTCTCTCTCGTAGTCCCATGAATTCAACAATGGCCTAATCATTATCAAATATGTCCAAGGTAGGTGGATCTGGTTGGTCCCAATCAATCAATTGTGGGTAAATGAGGGAGATGTCATCTTCAGTGTTAGTGAAGTATGGGGAAGTAGATGATAGGGTAAAGACAAAAGTATTATTGGGGTCCCAAAAAGATTATATCTAGGATTTTACATTTGTGGTCTTTGGTGGGTCACATTCATAAAAGAAGTCAACGTGAATATTGATATCCATGAGGTTGGTAAAGGATGGGCGAGGTATTTCAAACTCCCGAAAGACATGATCAAGCTCATAGTCACTTATGGTGCAAGAATCCCACTCACATTCATTAGATTCGATGTCACCATAATAAATGTCGATGGGGTGTTTAGATATCTAAACGTCTGTTGAATCACTCACATCCTTATTTGAAAGCACTTAGTACTTAGAGAACCAACCTTAATTGGTAAAAACCCTAACCCTAACTTCTTTGGTCACTTAAGAGGAATCAAGGGTTATCTCATTCCAATTTTATGTATACCAAGTCCACTAATTCTATCATAACCCTTTTGTTTCATGAGCTCAAAACCTTTTCCATATTTTGTTGTTGTTAGCGGAGGCATATATTCCTTGTCTTTGTCGATTCATGATGAAATGTCTGCAATGTCTTCATTTTTTAACTCTCCCCAGCTTCTGAAGGTGGTGGTGGGAGGAACTTTAATAAAAACTATGGGTTCCATCTTGAAGAAAGGCCTACTATAAGACTTGGAAGACTTAGGTAGATCTGTGATGCAATAGACAATATATTCTATTAGACTCACCATAACCTTGGTCTTGGATTTTGATTTTAGGGTTAGGGGATGGGGTTTTGGATGGGGATGATTTAATGAGGGTGGAGGAATCGATATAATTAGATGAAGTGGATGCGGTAGTGAATGCAAAAGCTTCTCAATTGATAGCACTTGGAATTTTGGAACTCCCCTTAAATTAGTGCAATATTGGAAGGGAACGAGATTGCCAATGATTGTAACTTGGGTTCCATTATATGGAAATTTCAAGCATTGATGTTAACTGGAAGGCACAAGTTTCATGGCATGAATCCAATGTCTACCAAGGAAAAGGTTATATGAGAGTTCAAGATCCAAGACCTGGAAAGTGGTGTCCATAACTGCGGGTCCAACATTAATGGGGAGTGTGATAACACCTTTAAAAGAGTGCTCTTCATCATCATAGGCCTTGATTACAATAATTTTGGTTGATTCTATACATGATGCTTCAGAATATCCCAATGCCTTGACCAATTTTAAGGTGAAAATGTCTTGTCTAGCTCCGCCATCTACCAAGACTCATCTAACCTTGTGTTGATGAAAAAATACTTTAAGGTGCAATGGGTCATCATGGATACAATTTTGTGTAGAGTAGTCTTTGCAAGAAAATGGGACATGGAGGGAATTATCCAAGTAACCAGCCATGACTTCAAATTGGTTGGCCTCTAGGTCAGTAGGAACAAAGGTTTCCTTCAAAGTCTTATCGAGCATAACTTTGTGTTTATGTGATGGGTGTAACGACTCGAGGATACAAATATGTGTCGGTGTCTTGCCCAATTGGTCAAGAAGATTATATTGGTCTTTGGATTGTGGCTACTTTGAAGGACTAGATAAAGTAACCTTAGCCCTACGGGTAGTGATGGTGCATTCATGAAATTTTTTAAATGTGATTGTGTTGACATAGTAATCATCGACATGGAGGTGATCAATTATCTTTGAATAATCAAAGGCATTCCTAGTATAATTGGTCTGATTGTCTATCTGTCGACCTGAGGTGGAGGGATTTACCGAACTGTGGTCTTATAGTGGATTCTTGAATATTGTATGGTCTTGATTGGAATGTTTTTGTCATCCTTCAACCTCTATGGTACCATTTTCTATTAAGTCTTGGATTATGTTCTTCAATTAATGGCATGATGAGGTCATATTCCCTTTGATGCGGTGGTATTCACAAAGGCATTATCATCCCAACAAGATGTTTTGAATTGTTTGGGGTCATATGGTTTGGGCTTTGGGAGTTGTATAACATATGATTGTACTAGCTTATTCTAGTGTCATATGGATAAAGGTGGAGATCATGTGATGAGTACGTCTTCTTGTTTGACACTTGCATCCCTTCCACTTTCTTTTGTAAGGCAACCAACTGGGCAGTCAATGAGTCTATTATTAGATTGTTGGCAACATAGTTTTAAGGTCCCATATTTGTGTTGTGAGATCACATGTTGTGTTGAGATGATATGTTTTGGTTTGGGATGTTGTGTGTATGTGGTAGATTTTAATTGTGTCCATGAGTATGAATGTGTGATATGTAAGTTGGGATGTGGGAAGTGGTTGAGCTATATTGCATTTTTTGGGTGTGTTGTATGTGTATATTATGGTTGCCAAAAAAGGATCCATGTGTGTAGCTATATGATATGTTAAGAGGTTGTGTCATTTGTGACCCTTGTCCTTGTTGAAAATAATTATAACCATGTGGCATGTTTGTATTTTGACTATGTGGGGCATTCATGGTTTATCCTTGCAAGGTGTTTGTATTGATATGAGTACCTTGTGATATGGTGTTTGTGTTTGATTGAGGTCGTTGTCACATTGTGTTTGTGTTTGATTGAGGTCCTTGGATGAGAAATCATCTCACCTTAGGTCTACCAGGGATACTAGATGTGGATGCCCATATGGCTTGAGATGATGACCCAAAGGGAGTGAATACTGATCCAAATGGTTGTGTTGTGAATAATGGTTGTGATGTGGTTTGTGTCATGGGTTGTGGCATAGATTGTGTCGCAATGATGGATGAAGTTTTGATAGTTTTAGTATTTGGGCTTGTTGTTCCAATGGGTATGGAAATTGTAATTTGTGGTGTAGATTATCCTTAGCTTTTTTATGTTTTTTCCTTGGGAGATGTTATTACATGTAAGTTATTGACATTAAATCCTCGAGGTACTTTAACTCCTTCATGTAATAGTTTGGCTAAATATCGTCCAGGGTCTAACATGACAATTTGTCCACAAGAGAGGATACTTCGTGATTTTGTGTGGCAACCTCTAGTTCTTCTATGAACACATTTCCATCTATGTCTCTAACAAGGAATTGTTCAAAAGGATTATGTGTCTTTGGTTGTTGATAATATGTAGACCCCATATTGACATGGTCATGAATATCAAGGTTGGTATTGTTGTGAGGATCATTAACGGTATTGAAAAAATTGAGTGTGCTAGTGTAATTGTAAAGGTCCTCATCATCATGAAAGAGATCCATTGTTTGACGTGTCTTTTTCAATCTATTTTCAACTATATAAGACTTTATCAAAATGAAGGTGGAAGATATGAGACTAAGGCTATGCTTTTGGTTTTTTTTTTGTGAAATGAGGTATGCCTAAATGTAGTGCAACTATTTTTTGGTATTTTGGTATGTTTTTGAGGATGAAAGATATCTAATGCATGCAACAAGACTAAAAGTGGTAATGATAATGTTGGATGTTATGAAGTATAGAATGTATGAAGATTCTTTGTTAGGTCTAAAATGTTGTGATATGAAGGATGCAAATTACTAAGAGATGATGAATACTTATAGTGAACTCAAGGGCTTAAACAGTTTTTAAAGATGTAAGAATAGGATCACTAACTATCCAAGGGTAAACCAATGTTTTAACTAGGACTGTCAAATGGTATTTTTCTAGGAAAAGTTTAAAAAGTGATAAGGTGAGTTTCCCAACTAGACTTGTGAGTAGGAAATTGTCACCAAAATGATAAAGGACTAAGTTAAAAGGTGACTTGGTCAGGTGACAATATTTTATTGAATAAATGATTCATTCCAAGGTATAGATAGTTTTTCTATCCTAAAATCCACAAGGTTTTAAGCCTAAATGTATTAAAAAGGTAGCCTAATGTGATGTTTGGATATGCAAGGAATGAGGATGCTAAGCTACCAAAAATGGTGACCTAATAATGGAATGATGATATGCACAGTGAATTGAGAAATTTTTTGGTTTGAAATAGGAATCACAACAAGAAATTGGTTTGAAAATGGTTCTCAAAGGTTTGAATATGATTTTGGCAAGAGTTTGACCTAATTTTGAATTGGATTTTTGCAAGAGTTTGACCTAATTTTGACTATTTGGCTTGAAAATGTTGCTTGGTGTAATGTTGTGAAGTGTTTTAATTTTCAAGTGTAAGGTTTTTTTTCTTTTTATTTTGAAAGACACACACATAAAAAACAAGCAGATAATTTTTTTTTGAGTTTGATCTCGGCAAACACTTTGAAAACACTTTGCACAACCTAGGCTTCTCAAGAGATATCACTCACTAGATCCCTAGTTAGATTTCTCCAACCACTTAAACAAGGCAAACAACTAGAGACTTGTTGGCACTGGCGCCCCCTTACATGGCACTCACTTCTCAGGCTCACCAAGTCTCAATTCCCCAAAGAATTTTTTTTGCCTCTACACATGATTAGTGAAGATGTGGGGTGGCTTCTGAATGATTGTTCCTATGCTAGCAAGTGAAAAAGGATTTTGGGTACTATAACAAAGGTTCTTAGTGAATACTCGGGGACATGGCACCTCATGAGCATCCAACAAGACACTTAAGGCTTTAATCACTCTACTAGGGCCTCTTATACTTTTTGCGATAGGTACCATGTTTTGAGTGACACTACATGACTAAGGCTTGTATACCATGAGGACTTGATGGTTTAGTCTCATCCTTTTATGTATTGGCCTGAGAAACAAACCAATTGGAGGCATTCCCTCTTTCGAGGCAGGCCCCTCTAAAGGTTAAAAAAGAAAGATAAAGATGTTTCTTATCAACCGAGATTGAATGAAGCACAAGGGGAGTGCATACACAAACACCTTTTCCTTACACTCGCATGAGGTTCATTTTAATTCCAAATCCAAATGTGTGGGTGGTTGTACAAAATTTCTAAGGGCTTTTCTAATTCTCAAGATCACCAAATCTCGTGAGAGAAGAGCATACATACCTAGAAACAAAATGCAAACCAAAGAAAAAAAAGTAACTACTAAATATTAAATCCACTTATGATGTCAAATAAAACACTCAAGTGCATTTTATACCCACTAATCATGCTATGTGAAAAATACACTTAAGATAAATAAAATTAAAGCAAGAACCCTGCAAAGCACGATTATTAGTTTTGAGTCTCCAATCTTTAACAAAAATAGTTGAAATTTTAACATCAAATTTGGGACATTCAAACCTAGAAAAAAAGTCAAAAATTAGTCACAAAAATCAAAATTAAACTACAGAGAAAACTAACATCTAATTTAATAGACAAAATTGATCTAGGCTAGAAATATTATTAATTTAATTAATTTTTTTTATAAAATCTAGGTCTAAATTAAATTAAAAAAAAAAAACTAGATTTAAAAAGCTAAATCAAATTAAGACTAAAAATTTGATTAAACTAAAATCTAAATGTAAAAATCTAATTAATCTAAAATCTTTAAAAAAAAATAAAAAAAAAATCTAAATTAAAAAGCTAAGATTTAATTAATAATCTAATTAGAAAAATCTAATTAAGAATCAAAAGCTAATTAAAATCTAATCTAATTAAGAATCTAATTAGATTAAAATTTAATGAAAAAAAGAGCTAAGTAAAATCTATATTTAAAGCTAACTTGAAATTACTTAATTAAAATCTAAATTAAAAAGCTTACTTAATTAAAATATAATGAAAAAAACTAAGTAAAAATCTACAGTTAAAACTATCTTTAAATTACTTAATTAAAATCGAAATTAGCAAGGTTAATTAATTAAAATCTAATGAGAAAAACCTAGGTAAAAATTTACAATTAAAGCTAATTTTAAATTACTTAATTAAAATCTAAGTTAAAAGACTTAATTCAAATCTAATGAAAAAACTAAGTAAAAATCTATAGTTAAAGCTAACTTTAAATTACTTAATTAAAATCTAAATTAAAAAACTTGCTTAATTAAAATCTAATGAAAAACCAAGTAAAAATCTACTATTAAAGTTAACATTAAAGTAGTTAATTAAAATGTAAATTAAAAGCTAACTTTAAAATCTAAACTAGATTAAGAATTTAAATTAGAAATCTAAACTAAACATCTACATTTCAAAATCTAAATTAAAAGTCTAAACTAAACATCTAAATTTAAAATCTAAACTCAATAAAAATTAAAAAACTAAACTAAAACTATGATGTAATGTGGTGTGAAAGGTTGCCTCAAACAAAAGTTGTGTAGCTGTATAAATTGCCTCCAAATGATGAAGACACATGTGTTGGAGCTGAGAGTTAAAAGATGTTGAGCTATGCTTGTGTGGTCTAGAATGGGAGATTTGTGTAAGTGCAAAAGGGATGTGAAACGGATGAAGTGTTAAACGGAGATAATTTCACAAAGATTAAAGAAATGTGTATATTAAAATCATGGGATACTACACACCTTTTGGATGGATGTTGGCATAGAATTTAAACACATGCTCAACAATTAGGCCCAACAACTCAATACATTTTTTCTCCTACACAATCTCATACGATGTAGATATCATATCGTCGACATTTTTTTGTGGTGCAAAATGCAAAATGTAAGATACTTTCCCAGATAATAGTATTATGCAACCGATGCACAAAATAGATTCATTTAAAAGACTTTAGAAACTTCCAGCAAAATGTCACTAAAAGAGTAAAACCTATATCATCAACCTATGCCAATATGCTCCTACCTATGCAAAGTAGCAAAAGTAAACTGAATAATCAATCGAGGATTAAATAAGAGAAAAAAAATCTCCAAATTTAAAAATCCAAACTCTTACCACATAGATTCAACATATTTGATTTCATTTATCAACAGAAGAAATTATGTGAAAATTGTCAAGTTCTCCAAATGTAATTAGGGAGAAATTTTTAGGTTAAGTGCAGGTAGCATAAACTATTCAACCGCCAATCAACAATAGAGCGCAATGGAAAGCAATAAACATAAAAATATTGAAACACTATCACCTTAATTTCAAGCCTCCATTGAATGACCTTCATTGGCCTTCTCCATCTTGCTGCAAATTGTATGATTTCCCTAAGATTTGGAGTGCAACTATAAACTATGACTAAGATCAACAAAATATTGAAGTATTATGAGTGCTCAAGTATGCAAGTTTTGAAGCATGCTGAAAATAACTATGTCTCTAAAATGACCTGAGAGAGCCTTTTAAAAGAATGCCAAAGTGAGAATAGATGGACAAGATTAAAAGTTTACAAAAACCTAAGATCGGGAGTCAGGATTCAATGTGATGAGGAGCATTAGGGTTAGGGCAACATTAGGTCAAAGTTAGGGCAAGCTTTGAAATGAAGGGCTAAGATTTAATTGAAAGCAATTAAATCAATTATGAAGAAAAAGAGGTAGTTTGAATAATATAAATTATTTAATTTATGGAGGAAAGTTGACTTTTGAGAAATAATGGTTTAATTCATAAATGGGAATAAGACATAAGGTAATAAATAATTATTTTAATTATTTATTTGGTGGGATGGAAATTGGGTTAAATAAATAAGTTTATTTAATTGAAGGATAAACGGTAATGTTATTAAATAACTAATGGTAATTATTTAATTGTAGGTGAGGGAGAAGCATGGTCTCCATAGAAAAATATGGTGTGTAGTTCTAGGAACTTTTTATGTCTACAATATCAATGTTGAATGTTTCTTTCAATAAAGATTATGTCACAACCATCCCCTCTACAACTAATGTATCCTACATAGTTGCATCTTGACTACTCTTAGGATCGTAAGAGAAAGCATTGAGCTACAAGATTGATACAAATAGACTAGAACTTGAGGCCTAGAAGACTCACCCACATCATCCTATACTATAGGCCTCACATACTATATAAGGCTTTGAGTGAGTGAGCTAATGTAGTCTAATGTGTCCACCTTGACAATGTCCTTCACAATGAAAGGAAAATTCACATGCTCCACCAGAGGTCTACCCAAGGGTCTCGATGCCAGGTGTGGGTTACATTGTTCCTCCACTTTGTCATGTGAGGAACCCCCACCTCTACCCTCAAAATCTAGAAATTCAAAATAGTTTATAATCTCATTGAGAAAATAATCACAATAGAGTTTCCTAAAAAAATATTGTGGCACCTCATAGTTATTACATAGCTTGGCTAGTCAAAAATCATCCACCCCCTAGCCCAAAAGTTATTCTAAATCCCTTTGTGGTGTCACCAATAGATAGGGAACCTCCTACATCCAATTACTAAGGGTTGATTGGTTCATGGGTTGGTGAAGAGGGTAGACACATTGGATTTGCTAATTTTCTTTTTTCTTTAATTTCTCATAGGATAGTTTGTTTGCATAAAACTATTTTTTTCTTCTCTCTTATTGGACTAAATATTAGTTTTCCCACTCACTAATCCTACATGAGACACAATAGATTACAAGGATTGAACAAGGCTTGTCCTATGAGGGTTTGTTGCATCAAGATCTTTTAGCCTTGTAATCAATTCCTCAAGTTGTTTTTTATTATCTTGTGTTTCCCTAGTATGTTTTCTTGCATTCTTCGAGGATGTCTAGGAATTATTTAAGGTGTTTTCTATGTTTCTTGTTTAGGAAGGTCTTCATGAGGAGGTGATAAAGGATTTTCAACATTTGGGGGTGAAATATCATTTTTTGTTAACTAAGAATTTTTATAAAAATCCTAATTCAATTTATAATTTAATGAAAAATTGAAACTAATAAATTAGAGATACTTACCTCTTTGACCTCTGCAATGTCTTGGTAGTATCTTGATGAAGATTTTATAAACTTGAGGTGAAAATGACAATGTATTTTGGTGAGTGTAAGTTGAGGAGTAGAAAATACATGGATCATGGGTTGAAGAGAAAAAAAATGAGAAGAAACTTTGGGTTTTTTATAACAAGATTCACATTTGGTGAGCACCAATTTTGGTGCTCTCCAAAGCTGGTTTGGAATGACCAAGCCTTAGGATTAGTCATCCAAACCATTTGATGACCACCAAACGATTATTTTAGGCATAAAAAATAAATTGGCATATTTTTTGTCACATCTTTTTTCTTATACCCAATAACATGACAATATTGAATTGGTCAAGTTTCTTGTTGGTAACTACCTCTGGCCTTCTATTTTCTCTTTCCCTACTATGTTCGAGGCTTTAGAGAATTACAAGTTTGGTTTTGGCATGCTCATGGTGGGTGGATTTCTTGATAGGAACACATTACTAAATGGTGATACTCTTATTTCAATCATATATGCAATGGTCAATGGGCTTGTAGGTGACAATCCTTTTGAATTCAATTTTTTTTTAATGTTTTATGCTTTAATGTGGGTGAAATAGCATATGTTGAGGCAAACCATATTTTCAATTCAATTCATTTTCTCATAAAACATATTGAAGAGGACGCGCATGCATTCCCTCTCTTACTGCCACCTTTTGATCTCGCAAGCTCAAGCAAGAGCTATACAAACTAGTTTTTCTTTGTTGTTCCTTATCAATGATATAATATGTAGCTGCTTGGATTCTCTCATAAGCCCTTTTTGCTATCATGGACTACTACGATGTAATATTTTGATCCATTTTTAACATAAATTTTATAGTGGCTTCACCACTTCTATTTAAAATATATATATATATATTCTTATTTTAATAATCATAATAAATACTTTAAAAATATTCTTATAATTATTCACCATTTACAATGCAATATGCCAACTTCAGTAATGACTATTTCATGACCAGATACAATTTTATTTATGGTACACTTAATCATTTCTCAAAGCAAAAATATAGGCAAGAAATCTCAAAATCCCTTCACCAATGAGAGGCTTCGACTATTTCTATCCATAAAATAATGCAATTATTTCACCCATAGGATACTCAAATTTTCTAATCGTATTCACAAATATAGAACCTAGCTACATGAATCTAAACGAATGTGTGTTGATTCCATCAAGATAGGCTACCTCCACTAGTTAGAATCTTCTCCTTGATGAAACTCTTTCTCTAATCTCAAAGAGTGTTAATATTTCTTGACGCGGTTACATAATTAATCATCACCATAATCATTATTATTTATACTTCAAAAGACACTTAACACTATTGAAATTTCTTTCTTGGTTGTTTGTTATTAAACTATTAATTTAATAATTAGTAGTTGAATTAGGCAAAATAAATAGGATGTGACAATTAAGGAAGAAGAATTGAAACCCAACTTACACTTTAATTAATTATAAAACTATTTTTTTCTTTAAATTTCCATCAATATAGAATGTACAAGTAAACATGAATTCCAAGATAAGTTTCTACATTTCTACAAGTTAAAAATTTGGGGGGGGCGGGGGGGACTAAACATGTGTAATAAGTTTCAACATCTTATCTTGTATTTGATGTATGAAACATACAAGGAGGAATTAGATTGGCATGTTCAACAAACCAAGATGATCCAAAGTCTTCTTTCATTTCCTTTCTTATTTGTTGAATTCAAGATGGATTCACCTATTCTTAAGTCTAAATTCTTTCCAAGAAAGAAAGATGAATGAACAAAAATACATATTAAATTTAAACTTTAAGCTAGTGAATTGAACTTATATAAAGGTTAAGATAATGCACTACATGAACCACATCAATGATGGTATCCAATCTTGTAGATGAGTACAACTCCATTAAAATATGTATGTTGTTTATCATGCATCATATTCACTACATGTGAAATTCTTCTTTATGAAAAGTTCATCCTTACAAAACAAAATTCTTAAGCTTTTTTAGGTTTTTAAATACTTAAGATTGGTATTCCTTGATCTTCTCCACCTTACAATCTCTTTTTTTTCTTTTTTTGCATATTTAAATGTAATAAGAATGTTTGATTAAACTTTGGGCATTTCTATCATATTTATTGTAGATATGAAGGTTAGTGATGGAATATAGACACTGCAATCAACATACTCATGTCACCTAACCAAAAGCCATGAAGATTGATAGAAGTGAGTAAAAAAAGATAACTTAACATTAAATAATAAGAATACATATATTTAAATGCATTAAAATACACATTTACACATACAAGAATTGCTAATAGATTACTTAAATTCTAAACCCTTTTAATATAACATTGAACAATATAAATTACCTTAAAGAAAATAAATACCTTCACAAGCTGATTTATATTGCTGCTTGCACAGCTGATTTCTATTGTTTGGACTAGTTATATTATTGTTGTTGGCATGTAAAGGTTCAATTAGCTGATGTCTTGTTTGACAGATGATTCTTATTGTCTTCATATATTGACTGTCCTTGAAGTAATTTTCATTGGTTCAAAAACGAGAAACGTTTCTCCTATGCGTTTGGAGGCAGAGCTTTTAATGAAGAAAGAAATGGGAAGTACGGACTAGCTCAGTCACTAATTCCAATTACGAGTGTACTAGCTTTACAGAGGTTGAAAGCCAACGGGTTCGTCGCAACGTGTTTGGTCGGGAGTAAGACCCGGTAAGCTCTTATTGCCGACCAAACGCGGTGTAAAAGTGAATACATGACTAAATTGATTCAACTTCATCCTGCAACTGTCTGAAGCTCAGTGATATTCGCCATTACAGCTCATCCTAAGCTGGAAGTGAGAACTGCATACGAAAGTCTGGCGAAGGTTGGCTGCTGGAGGTGTTCCATCTATAAGCCCATGGAGTGCATAAATGAATCGAAAAACTTCCGCATCTATCTTATCCTCAGAAGACCTATCTGTAAATCTAATTTTTCACATGGTGGAACGTTAATGAATCCTTGTAAACAAAAGAATGGAGGTACCCTCCATGATGAGGTATATCATTGAATAGAGTGGCATTGGTGGATGAATTTGATTTATAGTCTTAAGCTCTCTCAATGCTCGACATTATAGTCACTTGTTGTTGAGCAGGCTTATATCTATATTCTGTTTCGTGAGTTATCAAATACTCTGCTATGTATTGTTGATTCTGTTAAAAGAACTGCAAAACTCTGCTAATTTTTTAATCTGCTGTTTCACAGATTTAAGTCTATAAAAAGATTGTAATAAATTTGAATAATTGACATAAATTCTGGACTTGTGGCAATATGTCTAATGATGGTGAAGAAATGAGATTTACAGGCGTGAGAAAGAGGAAATGGGGAAAATATGTGGCTGAAATTCGGTCAGGAAAGAGATCGCGCATATCGCTGGGCTCATACTTCACTCCTCACGCCGCAGCTCGAGCTTATGACGCTGCGCTCTTGTGCCTGCGAGGGCCCCACTCTTCGTCTTTCAATTTTCCAGACTCTCAGTTCAACTCAACTGCATTGTTGGTGGCAACTGCCCACAACAATCCTTCACCCCATGTAATTCGAACAACTGCAATTGCGGTTGGGTCTTCCTTCGACACCGTTCCTGTAAGATATCATAATAATGTGGAGGCCGTGCCCAGTGCAGACAGAGAAGCCTCAACCCATTTTGGTCAAGGTGTTGATGATCAACAGATTGCAGATACAGTGGGGGCAGAAGAAGATACAGTGGGGACAGAGGAAGATATTTTTGAGCTGAATGATGCAAAATATCTTCTACAATCTCCGGAGGAAATATCAATTGAAGAGAGGGTTCAGATGTCCCTACTTTTGCCTGAGGAGAATGAGATGATGCAGCCTTACAATCCATCTGAAATCTTCCCAGATTTCGGTACATTGTATGAAACGATATCGCAGGCGTCATCAGCAAAATCTCCCTACTTGAATACACATCCAAGCGGAAATTAGGCGGTCTACAACACGCAGTCGATAATCCTCTATGGTATTTAATTCAAAATATAATAAAGTAGAATAATAAAAAACGAATATATTCAGCTCAGTTCCCCCAAGTAGGTAGTAAGCAGTAAGATTATCAGTAGAAATGATTATCGAAGTTCAGCTTTCACAATTAATATGTCAGACTTATCAGTATTGATTGAGATGGGATGGGCTATCAATGATGTCCAATCTCTCGCTCTCTTAAAAAAGAGTAGCGTGTACGATGTATATATTTTCACCGTGATTTCATCGTTTGTATGTACAAACTCCTATCTACAATTATTAGTGCCTATCTATAATTATTAGTGTGGACGTCTTATTACAAATGTAAGTCTGTGTTATTACTGTAATGGTGATAGTCGTTTCGGTGAAAGAGGACTGCTGCTTCTAAGTTTTCTTTTATACTCTCCTTTCTTTTGTTGGACTATTATTCTTTCTCTTTTGAAATTTTATAACTTTGTTCATGTAAGGATATAAGTTTTAAAAAGGTTTGTGATCATCAAAATTTGAATTAAATTATATAATTTAAATCAAAATATTGGTTTTTATAAAATAAATAAATAAAATTTTATGTTTAATTATCAGATTATTTTTATTGGATATAAATATTAAAGATTTAAAGATTTATAATTACTTACAATATATTGAAATCATTTAAGTTGCATACAAATTATATTTGTTTAAATAATTTTTTTATGTAAAGATTTTGTAAAAAAATATATTGACATTTGTCATAATAAAAAAATGTTTGTTTGTCCCAATGCAACATCTATTTGTTGTTGCAGATGAGTTGCAATCTCCCAAAGCTAAATGCAGTTATTTTATTACATCGCTTTTCTTAAAACATAAAGCTTCTCTTGAAAGTTTTAGAGCTCTCTCCAATTAGGATATCTCTTTCAATTGGGATTGGCTCTACTTGAGTTTGTACTATGTACATCATTGTATTTTATTGGTCAAAGGCATTTGCAATATTTTGCAAGATAAAATAAATAAAATTATTGATCATTTGAGCTTGACCCCATTCTCCTAATTCCCTAATATGAGTGAGGTATAGTGTGAGCATGTTAGCAAACTATTTGAGTGGACTCAATCCAACACATTGCCACCATGATTTATACAAGGTTAAGGAGGTAAGGTTTTTAGGTTTTTAGTGGTTTAAATTAAAATGAAATTTGTTTCTATTTATTTTGATTCATGTTTTTAATATTTTACGAATTGAAAATACTTCAACACCTCGAAACTCTAATTCACGAAAATATGTATAGGGACTTCTCATTAAAGAGAAGACACAACCAACCCTTTACAAACTCCTCCATCTATTCCTCACCATCTTCATGAGACACAAGGAAATTATTAGGTCAAGTTGAAAAAAATGTGCTCCAAATATTGGTTGATATGTTGAAAAAACCTAATACAACTAGTTCAGATCAAAGAACCTTCATCACTTCGTTGAAATCTATTGTTTACCATATAGATTCTATTAGTGGCCAAATAAACATATGGTCCAATCTTATGGAGAATACATTTTAGTTATATCCTACAAAATTATTGTATAAATGCAATCCAATTCATTTAAGGATGTGCTTCCTGGTACTTAGTCATGGTGGACCAATTTTAAAAGGTGACATCTTGAACTCACATTGAGGATAATAGAAGTCCTTGATTAAGAAATGACACTAATTCTCAAGCCTACAATATTGTCTACATTCTACACAACACTATCAAAATCTTATGATACCAATCCATATGGTCCTTAAAGAATATGGAATTATGACGAAACTAGAATTAGAGCAAGTAGAAATGGGGTGATGTAGGTGCTAGCCAAAAGAGGTAGTCAAAGTGTTTCCTACTTTATACCAAAAATTAGGGAGTGGATTACTATTTTTATGTTGTGTGAATGTTGTTAGCCAGAGCATACATGGTTTCTATTTGTTCAAGGTTGCAAAGAAACTAGAAAATTATATTATTGGCTATGAACCAAGTGTTTGTGTGGCTACCCAAACCAAAATCATAATGCACTTAAGGAAGACATGCATCCTAGTTCAACAAATTTTACTTTATTATGCATGATTATACTTTTGTAATGCAAAAGATTCCAAGTCTTTCATAAGTTAATGTTTCAAAAGTAGAAGTGTCAAATAAATTGTTTTTAGTAGGGGAATTACATCCTGTAACATATAAACCAATGGTACAAGAATGCAATTATAAACTTAAAAGTACTTCTTTTGAGGTAAAAATTTTATATTCAAATAGAAGATACTCAGAATGAGCAAAAAGAAGTTGGACTTAGTCTTCCATTTTAGCCAATCCAACCATTATGGTTATTTGGAGGTTAATATGAATCTAGGAATTGAATTAGATTCCCAAAAAGAGGAAGACACACTTTACTTCCCATATCCCCAACCACATTGAATCAATTTAGAATAGTACATTAGTATGATGATTATGGAGATTGGGATGACATTAGAAACTTGGGAGAAATTAAAGATAATGGGATAGTTATCCATGAAATTCAAAATACTATTGATGTACATTTGAGTCGTTCATTGTGCTCCCAAACCAATTTAAACATTAGCAAAGTCCTCAAAACTTCATATTCACATTCTCAAGGAGAGATTGAGTAATGTTGAAGGTAATGGAGTTCACTTTGAGTAAAAAATATCAACACTTGATAGTAAATGATTACACAAACCTTTTAATAGAATAGGAGCAAAGAAAATAATTTATCGAAGAGATAAAAGTGAGAAAAAATAGAGAAGAGAAAGGTAGAATAAATTAGTATAAGAGTGAAAGGAAGAATTTTTTTGGTTCTATGCTTGGGAGATTGAATAAAAAACTTCAAACACTCTCATTGAAGGAAAAACCCTAGAGATCTCAACCTCAAGTATGCAAAGGATAAAGAGATCTAGCAATAGGGTTGTCGTAGTGTTTGATTGTAAACTAAAGATGGGTTCACCACCAAACTAGGGCTTGGAAAGACTAATGAAATGCAAGATGTAATGATTAAACCTAATGTAATGCAATATTTTACTAAATGACATAAAAATGTATGTAAAACAGAATGAAAAGCTGAGAGATGAAAGGTGTGCACCTAGAAACCTGAAGGAGACTGGATGAAGCTTTGAAATGCTAAAAACACTGATTTTAATGCTAACTATGACTTCTATTCCAGTTTGGGCGATTTAGTCCCAGATTTGGGTTTTTGGGAAGGAATAGGTTTCTAGTACTAGTGAGTCTAAATTTGCAAAAAATCTAGAAAATTCCCTATACCGGGACTTATATTCTAGGACTGACGTATTAGTCCAATTAGGATTTTCCGGAACTTCAAAGTCTATATCTAGTCTTCAATGTCTGCTATGTCCTTTCCAATTGATTTCTGAATATGAAACCCTGATTTGCAAAATGTAGAAGTCTTCTAATGATCTCCAATGCAAGGTGACAACTTTGGCAACTTTGAACACTTTGACAATTGAACTCCAAAATTTCTCTTCAATATGTCTTCAACCTAGACCTACAAATAACACACTAAAGAGAGGGAATTTTTTGTTTTGTTAGTAGATAGGGGTTTGCCTTAGTCAACCCCTATTTTGGTAATCAAACCTTGAAATGAGAATGGATAATGATGAATGGAGAAAATGAAATGTTGCAACTCACCAAAACCTAGCAATAAAGTGCTACAAACATGTATGAAGTGGCTGCAATGGATGTAAATCTTGACCCTTGCTTGAATAGGATAGATCTTGACTTGAATACTAGCTTGAATCATGAAACCCTACATCATAATTGTTAGCTAAAAAAAAACATAATGCATGATGACTCTGACATGATGCTTGATGCTTGAATAATGCTCTAAAACACTTGATAATCTTCCCTTGAAGACTTTTTAATGATCTTGTAAACACTTGAATTCTCTTGTGAACTCAAACTTGTTATAACGATGAATACTTGAAAGCTTGGGATGAAAATGAGTGAAATAAAATTGTATTTATACTTGTTTATTACAATACTACACGCCAACATAAGATCTAGGAGGATAAAATTCCACCAATAATTTGATATAATTTTAATTTTGGGCCACACGGGTCTCATATTCCCTAGGTGGCACGTGAGTTCCATTAGGCATAAATTATGGGACCATTTTTAAAAATTCTTAGAAAGGTTTAAAATCTAGATCAGGACCCAAAACCCTAGGTGGGACTCATATGCCCAAGGTGGTGTATAAGTCCTAGACCACCAAATCTAGGCCACACAACCTAAAAACACCTGAATTATGATTGGACGTTGATTTGTGTCTGGATCATCTCAAAAATATGCATTAAATGAAGCTTGTAGATGCAAAATAGGGCCAATTAAAGCATAAAGAATCCTAATTATTAATGAAAACCCTAGAAAAGTGTGAAAGTATGTTAGAACACTCTACAATACCCTTAATAAGGTATGATTAGGTTTAAATCTAGTTTACAAGGACCCAAGACCTAATGCGAGTGTGTTAAAAATGTTACAACACTAAGTCAAGGCATCATTAAGCTCAATTTTATAAGGAAGGTCCAAACAAGTGTGAAAATGTTACAGATGACCTTTTTCAACACTACAAAGAGAAATGAAAGAGGACGTATAGTTAGATATAGACTGTCAGTTGCAAGCAATAGAACAACATAAAATATTAGAAAGGTAGGAAAATGAACATAGAATTGCAAGAGAATCCTAAGGGACCAAAAAAGAAGGGAAAATATTTGAATTGGCGAGGAGGGATTTAGATAGATGAAGGAAATTAAGCAATCCACTAAACCCTTTAGTTGAATAACACACCTTGTTTAGGGATATGATGAACATTGATGTCCTTCACTATTCTAGTGCAATGATTTCTATAGGTTTGATTGTATCTCATATAACCGATAGTCCAATTCAAGGTCTCACCCCATCTCATATAACTAGCACTCTAATTCCAAGTCTAACCCCATGTCATGTAAGTGGCACTCCAATTCCACTATAAAGGGGGGATAAATGGGTTGCATAACTTTTTCAAGTAGCCATGCAACACCAAGATTTGTCACATCAAGTTCATTATCTTTACCTCCATGATTTTAGTGAAGAGGGCTATCTATTTTTATATAGAAATCATTGTACACGAATAAGCTTGATATTGTAGGCTAGTGAGACATGCTTTTTTAGATTTTGTATGTCCTTTAGAACTATGTCTACAATTAATTTTGTATTATAGTAAGGATGAAAACTTTAAAAAAATATTTTCAAGGGTGTATGAGTTAGTTTCCATGTGGAGGACAATGAGAAGAAGAGACATAATTATTTTTCATTTAAAATGTTGACTAAAGGTGGATTAAAAATATCCTCAATGGAAGTTCCCAATATAATTGGTACGTGTACACCATATCATGGAATCATATAGAAAATGGACATAAATAATTCAAATATACATTAATATTTATCCTACATCACCTCACACTCCACAACTAACTTGCCACATTAACTTCACTCCCTTCCATATTTTGGTGTTCAAGATGGCACTAGGTCTAGAAATGAGGGAACCTTTACTGCTTCCTACTACATCATTAATCTTCCACTATCAATTCATTACCAACCATTTTATTCTATAAATAGCATTTTCTTTGGTACTAGAAGTAGTCTATTATTGTTTTCCCCATTGTTTGAGTACAAAGGGTTGCCTATTTTTTACTCTAATTGTTGCGCAATTTTTTTTTTAATATTATAGCCTAGTGAGACATGCATTATAGATTTATGTCTTCCATTTACCTAATTCTCAACATAAAACTTGAAATTAATTTGGTTAAATGCTTGTTTGGTCTAAATTCTTAATTTTATATCCTATTGTTTTGTCTATAATTGAACTTGAATTATGTGGATTTATCTAGTTGACATGAACATATGACTTTTATGGATGTTAATAAATTATCTTCTGGTAATAATTTCTATAGTTGATCGATTTATGTTCTCCTATTTTTGACAATATAATTTATGAGACTTACACCTTTCAATATGGTACTTACATGTATTCATGGAGGAAGAGATAGTAGCTGGGAAAATATCACTAGATGAAATTAATTTGATGAGGAGATATGAGATGTATCTAATTGTTTATTGGGAAACTTCACAATGCATTTCTTTTGTAGATGACTTTATAATATAAAAACACTAATTTATTATAGGCAATCACTTCATGTGTAACTAGGATAATTAATATGTCTATGTTTTAAAGTGTCATGCATATCTAAGATAGTTCAAGTATATGTTTTCCATCTTTGGACTTTTCCATCTTTGGACTGCATATTATAATATGGAGTGAAAATATTTTAGACATAGAATTTGTACATTAGTTTAACTATTTATTCTTACCAAGTTCCTTAATATATTGTTGAACCGTAGATTTTGAGGGAAAAAGGGGATTCTCTATCACTTCTAGGGTTTTCACCTAAAAGGAGAGTTATTTCACACCCCAAAATCTAGGAGGTTCACTCAAGACTTATGTAAATTTAATTGAAATATATCTATATAGAATGTCCTAAATGCAATAAACTAGAAATAGAAATGAACTATTGATGCACAAATAATGGAATGTAGGTTGTTTGAAAACACATGATATGCAGAAGGATATATTAAAGACAATACAAATAAAGATAAAAGGGAAAACAATAAGAATGCACATAGAAATGAACAAGAGTTGAGGTGAATATTGTAGATGCCTCTAAAATTCTAAAAAAATTGATTTTTAGGTCAACTAGTCCAAGTTGGGCGACTTAGTCCCACTTTTGGGAATATGCTCTAGAGCTTGTTTCAACCAACTAGGTATCTAGATCTCCAAAAAATTCAGGAAAAGGTATGCAGTGGGACTAAGTCGCCACTATTGTTTAATTAGTCCATTCTGACTTTTCTGAAAATCCGAAAGTGGAAACAAAAGCCTACAGTCTGCAATTTGTTGTCCAACTGAAATTTGGGCCCAAATCTACAAAATCACCTACAAAAAAAAATATAGTATCAATTCTAATGTGGGGTTTGGCTAGTAGGTATTTAAACCTTGAAAGAGATGATAAATTTGCATAAAACCCTAGCCCTAAGTATGTCTAAGACCAAGAAACCTGAAGTATGATGCAACCCTATTCTAATGCGCAAGAATAATATGCATAAATGAAACTAGAAAAATGCAAGACTCATTCCAAGAGACCCTAAATCATATTATATATAAATATTAATGAAATGAAAACCTTCCTTAGGCTGAAGATAGAGAGAAAATGGAAGATGGAGCCACTTTGACAGCAAGTCTTTAGGTTGATTTGATGGCTCATTGCATCTCCTCAACCTAGATTTCTCCATGATTCTCCATAGGCATCCATGATCAATCATTTGCAATGTGATATCTTGAATAAAAAGTGAGCTTGGAGACCTACAAAAACCCTAGCTTGTTGCCCTAAGCTTCAACTTTGCTATAGATAGATTAATGAATCTTCTTGTGGAAGATGTTCAACACTTGATTCTTTAATTTTCTTGTGAAAAATGACTAAAGGCTGCAAAAAATGACCTAAAAACATGTATTTATAAGCATCAATACCTATATTTTGGTTATTTTGACCTAAGAGGCCGACACCCATCAAGAATTTTTATTAAGTTGGAGATTTTCCTGCTGAAAAATGCAAATTACCCCAAAAGGGACTAAGTCGCCACCTTGGGCGACTTGGTCCCACTAGGGGTTTTTGAGGCGGGATTTTTGAAACTTGAGTGATTTGAATGTTTTTTGTAGGGACTTGTATGATTTCTTAGGAGTAATAAGCCTCAAGGTAAAAAATAATGAGTTTTAGGGGCCTATAAATGTTGTTTTTAAAGGGATGATTGGTGCAAGAATACCAAAATGGATCCAAATTAAGCATAAAATTGTTTGTTTCTTCAAGAGTACAATTTTATATGTTATAATTAGTCCCTATTTTAGCGCCCATATGAATCTACATGCATATGCAAGATAAAGGACTCTAGACAATACACTTTATTTCAGAAAAGGATACTCATTCAAAAGATGGGAGAATGAATCCCCCATTGTAGTTATCTACAAAACCACAATTTTAGGAACCACATCCTACAACATGAACTCATTAGTTGTCCAAAAATCCTCTTATGCAACTTCTAGAAATCTAATTTGAGAGTAGATGTATTCCCCCCTCTTGATTCCGCTTGCTTTACAGAGGTGGAATCAAGGGAGCAATCTAGCCACATTAAATAAGGAAACTCATATCATAGGGAATTTAAAAGTACTATGCCACATAACGATAGATGATTGATGATGTAGGGTGTGGAAGCCTAATTTCGACGCAACAAACAGTGTCAAAAATGGAATTCACTAGCACCTGTGATGTTGTTTTGAATAAAAATCACTCTAGTATTTCTGAGATAGGAAAAGTGTGAATGTGCTTACATGAGGATGAAAAGTGTTAAAAGAGTTAAAATGAAGTAATTTGTGACTTTTTCATTTTACCTTCTTGTAGCATGAGAGTGATGAGAGAATAGGGAATTATGTTGAGCAAACGAGACTTCACACCTGTGAGACTAAACATGTTGTGGGACTAGGTGGCATGCGACAAGCGTTATCACGAGGTGAGTCAGTTATGCTACCTTTGCTTTGTGTTTTCATAATTATTTAATGATTTATATGAATTTATAGGTTAATTTAGGATCTTGGAAAAAATGTTCGTGAAGTGTCCCCTTTTTTTTTAAAGTGTCCCATTTTTTCACAAAGTGTTCCACTTTTTTGCAAAGTATCTTGTTTCTTTGCGAAGTGTCCTAAAAGAGTTCTAAAGTGTCCTAAGAAAGAATACTAGAACAAAATTAGTACACTTTCATGATAAATTAGAGGAAAAATTAAAGATATTAAATGGTTTATAGAGCATATTTTTATGTTTTTGATAGGTACCCACCCATTCGCGGTAGCATCTAGGTGGTAGGAAATTGAGTTTCTTGATAGATTTAGGCCCTGATTTGTTAGTAGAGGACACATAGCACTTAAAAATTGTGGGGATATATTAGGTTTAACTCATTCCTCCCATGAGGTACCATGATGCTATGTTGATGACACTTTTTGAGTGTTGTGACATAGACACATGCACATTCCACCTGTCGAACAAAGAGATGACGATTACCTTAGAGGATGTGCACCATATTCTTCGAGTTCTTATTTGGGGGGAGTGGGTGCATTTCCAGAGAGATTGTACCTTCCATGAGCAACGAGCTAATATGTAGTATTGTCTGGATGGGCTGGTGCATGATGTGGGTGACATGAAAGATCGACCTGGCGATGTTACTATATTCATGAGTGCTAGTTGTTAGGAAGATTATGAAACATATAGTTGCTATATTACTCCTCCCAGATTGATGTGCAACACACCTAGAGGGAGGGCTATTTCACCTAATATGTGGGATGGCAGATTATAGGACAATATACACTTGGGGATGCGATATCCTTGCACATTTATATTATGACTTCGGATGGTTTGTTTTCTAGGAGGTAAACAACATGGTGCATTGCACACTTCTACAAGTTTGGTGCCTTGAACATATCACATCCACTAGGCCTACTAGCTTCCCATGTCTGACAAAAGTGGGGTATCCTTAGGCCTTTTGCTATCCTCTATGACAGTTGTGGTAGTATGGGGATTTGCACTTTTGGAGAGTGATATTCGACCAACTCGAGGAGGATGAGATCTTGTGAAGACCTTATCAAATGACACTTTAGTGGCCAGATCATATGAGACAAATGAGGAGATTACAGTTGGAGAGGTTTTTGGCTGGGTGTCATTATCATAGAGTACATCCTTTCTACTATGATCAAGTCATGCAGTAGTTTGGACAGATTTAGAGGCCACCCAAGGCACAATCTCTTTTAGGAGGTCTATGTGGAGTACCCAGAGACCAAGTGATATAGTATGGCTCACTCTAGACGATGTTGTTGAGAGCGAATAATTTTTTAGTTCACGATTAGCCTCTAGTATTTGATGTAGATGATGTCGATGCCACATGGGAGTATGAGGAGTGGTGGATAGTATCATGACCAACTCTTGTTTATCTGATTGATGAGCCCATGAAGATGTAGGTTCATTTCTAGATGAGGGAGATGAGAGAGAGGATAGGGTTGAGGAGACATGCTACAAGACGACATATATATTTATCGATATCATTGATGAGGAGTATGATGAGGATGTAGATCAAGACTATAATGGCTAGGAGGGAGAGGAGGAGGATGGGGATGAGGAGGACCAGGAGGAGGATGAGGAGGATGAGCCACCCTGAGTGAGAGTGATTAGGAAATAGTGGAGGATCAACACGAGTGAGGAGATCCCTCACCCATTCATATAAATAGATCACAAGAAGCGGCTATATTATGCATCAGTACTCATAGTCAAGGATAGTTTAGCACATCGTCCATGCCCCCATGCATAGGAAGAGGTTGATATTACTCAGCCTACTGTAGATATAGGTGATGATATTTATTTTTATGCATTTAACTTGTGATTTTTTGTATATATATCATGATGTGTACTGATTGTGCATTGTTTCTATCTTTCTATGTGAGATCTCTACTGTCAAGAAACTGCAGAGATAGTGCCAACATCTATCAAAGAGGAGGAGATGGACTCAAATTATGTTCCCCTACCTATCATGGAATAGGATCCAGAGTCACTCAGACCATTCATGAGATTATAGATAGCATATGAGAGCTTAAAGATACAGGTCTGTTGAGTCAAGACTGTAGCGTACGAACAATCATCTTGAACTCCAACAGAGGTTAAGAGACTAGAGGTAGAGGTGGCATGGCTACAAAAAGAGAGGGATTAGATAGCAAGAGATCAATGTGTGGCCCCTGGACGGATATAGGGCTTAGAGTTTGCACTCAGATTTGGCGGATCACGGTCACGATCACATACAATCATCTCCTGACTTTCTGCTATTGATGCAACATGAGTACTAGATCCTAAGGGGTCTGGTAATAACAGTCCTCTCTAACATTGTATTATTTGATGATATGTACAAATAATTTTTGATATATGTATATATATATATATGTGCAAGTTCTTTGATGTTATATTACTTGTCTTAATGTGTTTAAATGTTAAATGATAATGTGATTAATTAAATATCCTTTGTAAGGTTACTTAATTAATGTCTTCATGATTTAACAAAGCTTATGTGATCTAATAAAAAAACTTGCTATATTTTCTTTTAGATACAACAAAATGATTAAGTATGTTATGCACTTATGATCTAAGTTAACATAACACAAAAGATGAATTTGAATAGAATGAAAGTTTAAGCAACTATAGAAATAAATTAAATAATCACTTTAGTGCTCAAGACACACATAAACAATTGTCAAGAATGAAGCAATGTGAAAGAATATAGGATATAATCCAATAGCTCTAACAACAATGCTTTATAATTCATACCATTGAAAGGGACTAGACATAATACCGACGTAGATGCACAATATTAATAGGATATTTAAGGGGTTTTCCATTGAGCTCTATTAACGTGTAAGTTTTAGATTCATAGCTTGAATCGATGATGTAAGGTCCTAACCAATTAGGACTAAATTTTCCTATTTCAACGTAATCGACAGTAGTATTGTGTTGATTTTTTTATAAAACTAAATCAGCCTTGTTAAATGATAGAGGGATGACGTGATGATTATAACTTTGTTGCAATTGCTTAGTATAAGCTTGAATATTCTCAAGAGCGTTAATGTAATATTCATAAAAAAATTCAAGCTGATGCAATCATTGTTCTTTACAAGTAGCGTTATCGATAAGACCTTGGAGAGCAATCCTTATTGAAGGAATTTTGAAATCGAAGGGCATGATAGCCTTAGTACCATAGACAAGGTTATAGGGTGTAGTTCCTATAGAATATCTTACACTTGTGTGATAGGCCCATAGCGCATATTGTAATTATGCGTCCCAATATTTGTGATGTTTTATTTCAGAGTCTTGTTATTACTTTTAGCTTGACCATTAGATGTGGGTAGTATGGTGTTGAGAAGTGATATTGAATATGAAATGTCTCCAGGAACTGCTTCACATTATTATTTTTCAATGGTGTTTCTTGATATCCAGAATTAATGTGGAAGGGAGTCAAAAGTGAGAAATGATGTGTTCCAATAAGAAATGACATATGACATCAGCAATTGTGGATCAAAGAGGAATAGGTTCCACCCATTTTGTAAAATAATCAGTTACAATAATGATAAATGTATGTCTAGTAGAAAAAGGTGGTAAAATTTTTCCAATGAGATCCAGTCCCCATACAGTGAATAGCCAAATAGGAGTTTAGGAATGGAGCTTAGAAGTAGGAGCATGGATCAAAGTGTTGTGATCTTGACATTTGTGACATCGCTTAACATATGCAAAGCAATCCTTTTCCATATTTCTCCAATAGTATCCCATACAAAGGAGCTTTTGTATTAAGGATCTTCCCCCAATATGAAATCCACAGGCACTTGAATGGGCCTATTCAAGGGCTATAAGAGTTTTAGAATCCCTAAGACATCACAGGAGAATTCCATCAAGGGATCTTCTATACAACTTATCAACGATGATTATGTACTTGGTTGCTAGTTTTTTCAAATGATTTCAGGTGTTTTTTATTGTAGGCTTGGGAATGGTACCATCTTTTAAATAATTATATATGGTATCATACCATTCACATGATTTATCTTGGGTTGTTATGAATGCGTCATTATATTTATCACTGATGGAAAGTTCCATGATTGGGTGAATGGTAAACATGATGTTTTTGGAAGGATCGAAAGAAGATATGATTGAAGTTGCACTTTACATTACATCTGCATGTTGATTGTCTTTTCAGGGGATGGTATCAATGGTGAAAAATTAAAAATATTCTAACAAGGTCATTACGAGATCCTTATATTGTAATAAATTTTCATGTTTGGCTTGATAGAGACCATTTATTTGTTTGATCACTAATTGTGAATGACTAAATATTTTAATATCTTTTGATTCCCATGACTAAAGCAACATGGAACCTAGCAATTAACACCTCATATTTAGCTGAGTTATTTGTAAATATGATATTTAAACAATACAACAAAGGAATAGGCTTCCCTACGGGCAAAATTAATATAACTCTAGCACCAGAGCCTGTTCTACACTTGGATCCATCTATAAGAGAGGGGGATTGAAGCACTTAAGGCTTGTGGAGGAGAAAATGAGAGGAGCTCAAGCCTCTGTTGCAATGGTGTTTTTCCTACGCTTGAACTATCGAAGTGATGGAGTGGTAGATTTTTGCAATGGAGTGTAAAGTGCTGCTACAAATCTTGAAGTCAATGAATGGAAATGGAGAGAGTGCTCAAATATATCTTGCCAAACTTCTTCCAAAGATCCCCAATGGATCAAGGAATGAAGAATCTAAAGGAAGAAGATGAAAACGGCCATATTCAGATTAGCCAACTGAAGAGGGGCGTTACACTTCGACTTCCAATGGGAAGAGTAACATCTCTGTAGTCTCTACCTGTAGGAATATTCTACGGAAGTAAGCATGTCGCGTGAATGTCCACATACCGCATGAGTGTGCTTGACAAAAATACCTCCACTGACACACAAATAGGGTGCCTAGTGTGATGTGAGTAGCAGGCTTAAATGGAATTAAACCTTCGCCTTAGGTTTTCTAAAGTGTAAGGGGTAAAGGATAATTTGCGTTAGGGGTGAAAATTCACACTTATACACCTTCAAAATATAATTCCCATGTGGGAAGTTCTATAGTCAACACATTCTAATTGGGAAAAGAGACATTGCTAGGTAGCGCTAAAGGAGAAGGAGCATTGGCTAAGTGGTTGGTTAAGGTTTGGCCTTTAATTTTTTTTTGTGAAACAAAATTAAGGTCAAATTTCATTAACAAAAATACCCATTTTGCGAGATGTCTTGATAATTTTTTTTTATTAAAAAGATATTTGAGAGGGTCAAATTTTTTCATGACTTGATTTATGCATTTAGTAAATAGTGTCACAACTTACTACTAGCGAATACAAGAGCCAAATATTTTTTTAGTTGTCTTGTATCATGTTTCATAATCTATTAGAGTTCGAATAATGTAATAAACATGATTCACTTTTCCATTGTTGTCTTGTTGAGCCAACAATGCGACAAGAGCATGGGTGGAAGTAGCAATATAAAGGATGAATGGTTTGTTTGGTATAATAGGTTTTAAAATGAATGAAGTTGCAAGGTATTCTTTCAAACTCTCGAAGGCCTATTTACAATTTTCATTCCAATCAAAATGCACATATGTTTTGAGGAGGTGTGAATGGTAATATTCAATCAACTAGGAGGCGAAAAATGATAGATGGTTTGAATTCTTCCTTGTAATGTTCATAATTGAATAATATTTTGAGGAGGTGGCATGTTAATTATAGCATAATTTTGCTACATGTCCACCTCAATGCCTCTATGAGATATGATAAGCCCTAAATGTTTTCCGCTATCTACTCCAAAGACACTTTTTTGGATTTAAGTGCATGTTATATTTATGCATTTGTTTAAATATTTGTCGAAGAACATTCACATTATCTAGTCGTATTAAGGATTTGGCTAGAATGTCATCAACATAATCTTCCAAGATTTAATGTTTGTAATCATGAAATACCAGTGTCATTTCTCATTGATAAGTTGCATCTGCATTCTTTAATCCAAAAGGCATCATAACCTAACAAAATGTTCCCCAAGCAGACGTGAAAGCCATCTTGTATTGATCTTGTGGGTTAATAAAGATTTGATTATATCCATAAAATTCATCCATAAAGGACAACAAAGCATGTCCAATAGTTTAATCCACTATCATGTCAATATTAGGAAGATGAAAATCATCCTTTAAAGAGGCTTTATTCAAGTCATGAAAATCCATACATATTGTAATACGATTATCAAGTTTAGAAACTATGACAAAATTTGATATTCAAGGAGAATAATCAATAGGTCAAATGAAATGTGTGTCAAGGAATTTTTCAAGTTCTAATTTAACATGCAAGGCGATCTTAGGGTTCATCTTGCATATCTTTTAGTGAACAGGCTTAGCATTTTCAACAAGAACAATGTTATGGGTCACTATCTTTGGATTGATTCCTAGTACTCGTCCATAAATGAAGATTTGAACTCTAATGATCCCCAATAATCACCAAGTAATTTAGACATACATTCTTCTTCTTCTTGGTTGGTCTCAGGAGGTTCTATGTTGGAAGTTGGAATCAATGTGTTGAGAGGGATTTTTGTCCCTTTTTCAAGTTATAAGCAACTTCTAGGCTCGGGGTCTATGTCAATTTGATAAAATTTGTTGTTATAGAAATTTCATTTTTTGATGAAGGGTTGAAGGTACCATGTGCATCTCATGAATCCATGGTCTTCCAAATAGAAGATTATAGGAAAGGTCATAGGGCATGGCATGAATAGGATTTTATAGAGTAACCATTCCAACTATAATAGGTAAAGTGATTACACCAAGCGGTTGCTGTGTAACATTGTCAAATCCTCTAATATATAGGGAATTAGATTTTATTTATGATTTATCCACACTTAATCTATCGAGAAGCTTCACACTACATACACTAAGGGCAGAGCCATTTTCAACAAGGGTTCATTTGATGCCTATTCGATTGAATTGGGCTATGATCATAAAAGCTTCATTTTTATTCCTTAATTCTAATGGAGGGAGCTCATGTTGATAGAAGGTAATGTCTACATTGGTTGTATTCATTCCTTGTTTTAGAGCTGCCCAATCATTTACATTTGTACAAGGAGGAACCACTATTTGTTATAATGTTGTTTGGAGCATAGAATGATAGTTTTGTGGATTTTGAAGAAGATCCCAAAGGGATATCTTTGTGGTAGTATTCTTAAGTTGCTCAATGAGATCATACTCCGTAAGGTGTGATTTTAAGAAAGGGGCATCAAGCAATATGGGACTAGGTAAAGGTAAGGATGTAGTGGTGTCTTTTTGGGGTTGTAGGTTATTTCTAGTGTTATATGTGTGAGGGACAATATCATGCTTAGGTTGTAAAAGGGTAAATTCAGGTTTAGATGGATTTGTAGGGTTATGGGAAGGTGGGTAGGGAACAGGATAAGGTTGAATTACATTAAAACATGTTTTGTTGTAGGGTTCTCACAACAAACCATAATGGATTAAGTTGGTGAGATAAAGTACTAAAGGGCTTCATCTAACATATCCAACTCATCACAGCTAAAAGGTTTGGGAGATAGATTCTTAGTGGTTGGTTTTTGTTTTTCATCACAAAGCTTAGTGGATGAACTTAGTGAGAGTGTTGGTGTAGTTAAATGTCTTGTACCTTGTCCTAGGTCATCATTACACCTTAGTTAAGTTTACTTAGGGACCAAATAGGATTTGTTGAAGAATTTCCACCTTTGGTGGACTTATCATGTTATCACTCTATCCATCTCACCTTTCATGGACATATAATGTGATTAGGTTTCCACCTTTTGTGGTGGTTATCACATTATCACCTTTCCACTTTAGGTGGAGTGATAGATTTTCATATTTGTCTCATGTCATAAGATTACGACACTTGTCATAATATTATGCACTCCTATGTTCTCACCTTGGCTATATAACCAAGGGGTCTCTCATTGTAAAATCATATCATTGAACAATCATATCATATCATAATCGTATTGATGGGAATATAGTTTATTCTTGTCACATTATTCTCTCTTCTTGTGCTTTCCATTTGGTCCATAGATCTTGGCATCCATAGCCAATTCTAACATGGTATCAAAGAATGTTTGATTCTAACATGGTATCAGAGCATGTTTGATTCTAACATGGTATCAGAGCGGGTTGGGTGCCATTGGAGAGTCCTTTTCTGAGGAGAGATACCAGATTTGGGCAGGCTCCATTTTTGTCTCTTTATTGCAAGTTTATATCAGAGCTTGTTGGTGCAAATTTGAGCTCACCATTGCATCCAAAAGGTTTGAGAAAGTCGATTTTTCCTTTTGTTTCATCCAAATTGGACATGTGAGGCCAAATCTATGAGGGTTTGAAGCTAAATTATGGTTGCCAGATCTAGAAGGTAGCTGCATTTTTGGAGAATTTTGGGTCAAATCTGACCCTACCATTGCGTCGAGAAGGGCCAAAAACCCTAAGATCGATTGTCAATTCATCCATTTTGGAGCAAGTTCTTCAGTGAGGAAAAAAATTTTTGCCCGGAGAGCCATACGACCCCCCAAGTCATCATAAATATTGTCGGTACAAAATATATATATATATATATTTCTATCAGCATTTTTAAAATTTTTTTATTTTTTTTTGGGAAAATTCAAAAAATTTATAAAGTTTCTGGAAAAATTCATTCATAAATTTTAGAAAAAAAAAATCAAAATTATTTTAAGTTTGCATACTACAAATTGCAGGTGTACTCCCCCGCGGGTACAGTGCTTGGGCAGGGTGCCACGTGGCGATCTGACCATGGTCCCATCTATGGCCAATTCAAAACACCCAGTGGGCTATTTCATACCGACAACCGACGACAATTTCCAGGTGGTAAAAACAAAATTTCGATGCCATTTTAGGAGATCCAATGTCAGTGGAAGATTCAGCAGTGAAAGAATATTCAACGCAAATATTCAAGCCTAGGATATTTTTCAAGTGACGTGGCCGCAGGCCATCAAATTTAACCTTTGGAATTGCTGACATCAGTGACACGTCAACATTTTCAAGAAATTTTTTGCCCCCTCATGGTTTGCAGTTTTGATTTTGCAGTTCGACTTTGAGGACTCATATCTTGCTCATTTTGGCTCCTTTTTTCGAACATTTTTTTTTTATTGGGCTAATTTTTCATGCTCATCATAGTGGTGCAATCATTTTTTGGTTTTGGCTTCTGGTTTTTCTAGAAATTTCAGATTCTCACAGGTGTTGCTACTTCATCCCCATTTTGGGAGCTTTGGGAGCTCGTAACTTGCTCCTACGGTTACATTTTTGAGTTCCATTTTTTTTTTTAAGTGCATAATTTTTTATGTACTTCTCAGTGGTATGATCAGGTTGATCTTATTTTCTAACAAAAATTGTACTTGAATCTATGCCCTATTTTTGCATCTGCATGTACCAAGATCAAAGTCCACTTTGCTGTTTTTGGCAGTGGCAATTGTAAATGCACTAAGAATAAAGTGCCAAATCAGATATTTCTTGGGGGGTCTCTTGATTGAGTGAATTTGGGGGAGTGTCTTTTGTGTGATTGTGCCTATTTTGTGCTCTTGCATTCCATCATGGGCTCATCTAAAGTTCCACTCTTAATTGCATACAATTATGCTACATGGAAAGTACTTGTATGGAGTAAAATAATGGAAAAAGGTTTAATTTATTACATTGATGGAACCATAACTACACCTATGGATCCTAAGGTAGATCCAACTGCATATATGGATTAGCTCACTAAAAATTCTATGGAATTGGGTACACTAAGAAAGCTCATTTATGATGATGTCATTTTTCATGTTGATAAATGTTCTATAGCCAGTGAAGCTTGGGATAAGCTTGCTACTTTGTATGGCAAGGTTGATAAGGTTAAGGGATACAAACTTGAAAATGATCTTCTAAGCCTTGATCCTAAGAATTTTGACACTATTCAAGATTATTTCACTAAATAAAATGAGCTAAGAGCACAACTAAAATATTGTGGTACTAAGAAAGAGGATGATCAATTGGTCTTTAACTTGCTGGAAAAGCTTTCAGCTGAGTATGCAACCTTTGTTTCAAGTTTCTAGACTCAACAATTGACAATTAGCAACTTCATATCACCATATTTTGAGCTCTCACAGATCTTTTGATTCGAGAGAGAAATAAGCTTATTCAAATGGGTACTTTGAAGTCTTCAAAATCACATGGCTTGGTTGTCAAAGATGAGAAGTCTTCAAGTGGCAAAGAAAAGAAAATAAACAAGCCTAAAAAGAACACACAATCCACAGAAGAACATAAAGATTCATCTTTAAAAGAGAAATCATCTAAGAAGGAGATGTCCTTCTGTGCATATTGCAAGAAGGATGGACATGAAGAATGTATTATTGTTATAAGAAGGAAATTGATGAGTTGAAGAATCTTCTCAAAAGAAATCACATTGATTTGCCTTCTAGAATGTCTGAATCTTCTTCCCCTTCTTCTACAAAACAGTCTAAGGGAAAAGGTCATGTTGATTTTCCATCTACATCAGGATATAAAGGACAAGATCTTTGTGCTTTTTCAGGTTCAGGATTAGGCAGATGGCTTCTAGATTTAGGAGCATCACATCATATGGAATCTTCACAATCTATATTCTCTTCATTTCAGCCTTTTTTTATGTCTCCTATATTAATGGGAAACAATACATACACGAGTGTAATTGGGAAGGGATCTATTAGTTTTGGGGAAAACAATTTTCAGGATGTTTTGTGTGTTCCTCATTTGACGAACAATATTCTTTGCATATATCAGATTACATATGGTGGAGATGGGAGAACTATGGAGTTCACACCTGATTCAGTCATCATTTGAGACTTGGAGAGTAGAGAGATCATTGCTACTAGGGTGGTTGATCATTCATCTCGGTTGTATACCTTTGTAGATTTTTCTTCTAATGGTGACATTGTTCCTTCGGCTCAGAGGAGACATTTGGCTACTTGAAACTGGGAGTTCTCACGTCAAATCCAACACTTGATCCATGAATTTCATCTCGTCCATCTACTGTTGCATTTGATGATGCTTTTGATTCCATAGTTTTGGTTCCTTGTGATTCAGTGCAATAGGATATACATTGTCTTCCAGATATGGCTACTTTGGATGGCTTCTTGATAGGTATTTCAAATTTGTTTGTGGAGTCTCATCTTGTAGATTTGGGGGACACAATCGATGAAATTCATATTCTCTTTGATGAAGATGCTCTTTCTTCAGTTGTTGTGAGGGATCACTTTGACCCTCTTGTTCATTCTATACATGATCATTATTTGCAGTTTGACATGAGTGTGGATACTTTTGGACAACATTTGGAGGAGGCTTCTCTATCTTTAGAGGCGATATCCTTTTCTTTCAATTGTGATCTATATTCATCTCTACTAGATGTTGGATTGTACTCTTTAGTAGTGTGGCCTAGAATGCCTATTTGGAGTGTTTCAAATTTTGACATCGACATGGAGACACTTGAGCATCATTCAGAGACATCATGCATCCTGCATACATTCTTGGTTTTGTTTCTTCCTAAGGGGAGGAACGTTGTTCGACGAGATTGGATCATCTTTAGCATTCAATGTCAAGATTCTATGATCATTGTAGGAGACTCAACATTGAGGGGGGGCTTCCTTGTCTCTCTTCTAGTTCTCTCTTATGGGGGGGTCTTTTTCCTCACATGGGGTTTTTACCTTCTCATGCATCATTGAGAGAATTTCCATTATTGTATTTCATCTCTCCTTTGGGGAGGATTTTTGTCCCACTTGGTATTATCCTTTTCTCTATTTGTGAGAGATTGCATTGCATATGTACATGGGTACCTAACATGGCCTAGTTGTCAGGACCCATCTTGCATTGTTTTCTTTTATGTACATTCTCCCTAAGTTGAACTTAAGGGAGGGTGTTTGTGTAATTAAATATATTGTACCTTGTCCTAGGTCATCATTACACCTTAGTTAAGTTTACTTAGGGACCACATAGGAGTTGTTGGAGAATTTCCACATTTGGTGGACTTATTATGTTATCACTCTATCACTCCCACCTTTCATGGACATATCATGTGATTAGGTTTCCACCTTTTGTGTTTTTTATCACATTATGAAATTTCCACTTTAGGTGGAGTGATAGATTTTCATATTTTTCTCATGTCATAAGATTATGACACTTATCATAATCTTATGCACTCCTATGTTCTCACCTTGGCTATATAACTGTGGATGCTAAAATCTGCAAACGAAATCATCTCAAACCATTTCATGTTGTTAGCACGAAAGTTAGATTAAAACAAAAAATTTAACATCCCTATGAGATATTCAATCATGTCTAAATATGCAGCTAATGAGCATAAAACCAGGTTAAACAGAAGCATATAAAAACACAATTAAACCTTCATTCCATAGTGGATTGGTGCCACCATTTTTGTGTAGTAAGCAACCCTTTCCCAATCCTTGAACAAGCTAAATGATGGTATGAGTAAGATTAATTCTCAAATGAAGAGAATAACCTTGCATGAAGATGTGGATATTGAACTAAATTTGAGTATAGCAAGTCTACTCAAAATTGTGGATTGATAATGAAGAGAGAAGCCTCCAATTTATAGATTTCTAAACTGGAAAAGAGAGTAAAATAGAGCAATGTGGGATCATTCAACATCCAATAGCCAAGTGCCATTTGTCAAGATGTGAATGGTTGAAGGTTGTGCACATTTTGGCCAAAGTGCCAAAAAATGCAATTAGGTGGCATTTCAAATTTGAGAAATGACATGTGAGAGGGAAAAAGGAATGAAATAAATGCCACTTGGCTCAATGCACAAGGACATGTAAGAGGAATGAATGCCTTGTTGGATGTACAAATCCACTTGGCCTTTTTGAATTCAAAAGAGGAATATTCTCTTTTTGATGCCTTGTGAGGGAAAATAGGAGAATTAATAAATCAAAGTAATTGATTTATTGTGCAAGTTGCATTCTCTAGAGGATTTTAGTGAGAGGGATTAAGTTAATCATGGATTTGATTAGCTTAATGAAGAATTAGGTGATGTGACAATTTAGACTTAGATTTATGAATTGATTCAAGTCAGAAATTGAGAGGAAATGATTTATTAAATAAATGATTTGATTTATTTAACCAAAGAGAATAATGTTAGATTAAATCAAACAAGGTTCAATTTAATGAGAAGACTCAGGGATTAATTAAATAAAATGATTTATTTAATTAAAAGAGGAATTACAGAAATAATTAAATAAAATTGATTTATTTAATTAACATGAGATGAAGAGTGATGAATTTAATCAAATACAGATTGTTTTATTAAATGACTAGCAAAAGAGATGATTCAGGATGAAATGGTGTTAATAGATCAGGATTCAATGTGTCAAACCGAATTGTACATTTTCCATGTCTACAATAACTAAAGGGTCTCTCATTGTAAAATCATATCATTGAACAATCATATCATATCATAATCATATTGATGAGAATACGGTTTATTCTTGTCACATTATTCTCTCTTCTTGTGCTTTCCATTTGGTCCATAGATCTTGGCATCCATAGCCAATTCTAACATGGTATCAAAGAATGTTTGATTCTAACAGAGAGGAAGTCCTGGAGAATTGCATCTAACTTATCCAAGTCATCACTACTAAAAGGTTTGGATGATGTAATTTTACTAAAGTCAAGAAGTGTGTGGATTGTTTCATGTGGTTTTTCTAATGTTTTGTTTTCATGTTTTTGATGAAGCCCCATAAAGACCTCATAATCACTAAGTTTTTACCTTTTTAATACTTTATAATTTGGCTTTAAAACTCATAATATTTTCCTTTATGTATGCATTTATGAACTTAATGAGGTATAAAGACTTAGAATATGAATGGTTAATGTGAATTATTATTTCTATTAAATGCATGATTAATGTGGTGATTAACCTATGAATGTTTAATAATACGTGAACCTTTATTATGCAACTGGAACTGATATTTATTTCTTAGCTGAATGATAACTATTTCTATTTAAAAGTAATTAATGGTTGGATTATTTGTGACTCATCCTTAAATGAGTTATTGTCCATTGATCTCCTTTCTGACTCATCACATCAAATGAAGACTCTACCACCTACAAACAAAGCTCCAACAAAGCACACCCAGCTCATAAATCTGGAATTAAATTTAACTGAAGATATTTTCAAGGATCCATTGCAATTATGTTCCTGCGCGCCAAGATATCTTTTAGACTAGGATTAGATTAGTTTCTCGCTTATCTTTTTCTTTTGAAATAAATATGGATATTTATATCCAGACCCAACACAATTGGATGTTAGATAGTATCAAGTTTTTGATCGTTATCATGTAATTTCATTTTCTATTTTAAGTTAGAATTATTTTCTTTGTACTTCATCCCTATCTAGGCAGATTCTATGGAAATAAAAAGAAGTTGATTTCAAATTTGTGCTCATTTTTTTCTAGAAGTAGAACAACCCATTTTCAAAAGGAAGGTGATCCTTTAGATATTAAATTCATTTTTTATTTATATGTTCTATTTTATATTATATCTTAGATATTAGAACCATTTCATTTTTTGTGTGTTGGGAAAATCTTAGATCAAAGTTTATTTTACTGTTTACGTTTTCTATGGTTTATTTCTCAGTCCAAAGTCATTTACAGATCTAAAATATCCTAGATTATCATTTTAATGGAGTTTGTGATAAGAGGAATAGTTACTTGTCAATTTAGTGAAGTGAGGAATGCAATAGTTTATTTCTAAAGAAATTAGTTAAGTTATAAATAGATCTCAAGATTCAACAAAGTATATAAGATTAATCTTCCATTCTTTCATAATCTGAATTGTCTTGTAATAAACCCTCTTTGTTTTACTTCCATTTTAAATTTTATTTAGAATAAATCAGGAAATAGGAGGATAGAATATAATCTCTTTTTATTGAATAGGTATAGCACAAAAATGCTCTCGACTAAGCAAAAATAACTCTGAAATGCTCCTAATCGAACCAGAACCGATCTAACTCCTACTGCAACTAGCTTTAGACACCCTTGGGTTGAAATTTTATATATTAAATGAGCTGGAATTATGACATCATCGACTGGGTATGTGCAGGATCATGATGGGCCAAAAAGTGGCAATGAGAAAAAATCACATTTTGGATCAACTCAAAAATGTGGAAATGCCAAATTGACTTTTCTAGGTTCGGGTGTTAGAACATTTAGCTGAGCCAAAGCCCAAACTTAGTTTCTACAAATCGGATATTTGATTTGTGGAAACATTATATAAAAGCCAGCCAACTCTTATAACTTCATTTTTCACTGTTTGCACGCAGACACACAAGGAAAAGTGAATATCTGATATCTGCTTCTATCGGATATCCGATTTCAAAGGTAAGTATTTGGTTTTTTAATTGTTGTAATCGATTTTTCAAGTAGACTCTCTTAATTTGAAGTAGTTTTTATGAGATTTTTATCAAAAATAGGGTTTTTTATTGATTTTTATCAAAAATAGGGTTTTCTATTGATTTTTATCAAAAACTAGAGTTTACATTGAATTTTTATTAAAAATTAATGTTTCTAAATGGATTTTGATTAAAAACTAGTGTTGCTGATGTATTGTAATAAAAAATAAGAGTTTGTTATGGATTAATGTGAAAAAGTAGGGTTTGTTTGGGATTTTTTTTTAAAACTAGGGTTTTTTAACAATAATTTTATTGATATTGTGTAATTTCAATTAGATTAATTACTTTTTTAACTTTAATCAGGTATTATGGTTGAGAATGAAAATCCACAAATTCCAAACACTCCACCACCTCTACAGCCAAATGCTCCACCACCTCCGCAACCACCAATTGAAGACTTCATTGGTGAAAAATTGGGGCAATTGAGGGGCATTTGTGAAGTTTATAAGACAATCCCTCAATTGAGAGATATGACAAACACATTGAAGGAAATAATAAAAAATATAGAAACCCTCTCCACCCAACATAATTCCTTTCATTCATGGTGAGAAGACATGAGGGAATATTATAGATGTGGATTTTCTTACGATGATGTGAAATATCTCCAAATAACCAAAGCCCAAATAACCTCTTTATTAATTGAACCCCGCATTAGTTTGCCAGTGAATGTTAATAATTATTTTTTTTCTATAAAATGGTGCATTCATAGGGACATTGTAGCTAACTTTTGGGATCATTGGTGTATGGTTTTTGATAAACCACCAAACAATAATTCCGTTATACCATTTTACTTTATTAAAAAATTATATGCTAAGTTTGTGTTAGGGCATCATGTCAATTACTTTGACATTAAACCCTTCCAGGGCGTCGGTGGAGGTATGCCTTAGGATAGACCAGGGGCAGTTAGGGTAGTCCTGCACCCAAATGTTCCCCTTCCTCCCCTTCCTTCACCACCTCCAATATATCATTCAAAGATTATCCAAGATGCATCCACAAAGACTATTTAGGCTATTCAGTCTTTGAGTGGTCATTTGGTTTTGCATGCTTCTACAGTAGCTAAACCACATTCTAGTGATGTTGGCAAAGGCTCGAGTGTTGGTGCATCATCCTCCTCAGGTACACATATTTGTTTGCCACATACTTGCACTATGTGCTACCAGATATGCTTGGGTCCTCTTGTACAACCCGTTGAGCATCCCTTGGACACTTCTGATTATGACCTCCATGATATGGACATTATAGATCAGTTGCAGGGGAGTGGAGCACACCCTACAGAGTCCTCTCTTGCTAGAGAGGGGGATGGTGGAATAGTGACACAAGTAAGATTTAAGCTATAATTTCATAACATGCATTTTTTTTAAAATGAATATTAATAAGAGAGTATTAAGTACTAATATTTATTTACATGGTCTATTTAACAGTTGATGTCTAAGGAGGAGCTCACATGGGTGACTGATAGCACCCTTAGGGCCATTTCATTTGGCTTGGACACACACACAATATATATTTTTTCATTCACTCATTTACATTTTATATTATATACTTTCTTGTCATTTGAATTGTCATTAATAAAATTATATAATAACTTATATGCTTATCTTATTTTCCTCTTGTAGGAAATACCTAGTGCGAGTGAGGTGTAACCTCGTCTAGATGATGGAGGCACAAATTTAGATAAGGGGAAGGTAATTGAACTCAAATTGGATTGAATTAAGATTATTAAGATCTCATATTGATTATTCATACATCGACATAGATTGGTAGTTTCATATGTACTTGTAAAATTTATGTACAGACAATTATGAGCTATACAGATTTGATGAAAAAGGACACACCGCCTAAAGGAGTAGGTATTGGAACACCTCAAGGAGTAGGTGTTGAAGCACCTCAAGGAGGAGGTTTTGAAACACCTGAAGGAGATAAAGAAAAAGATCAAACTAAAGAGGTATGTGTTTATTTTATTTTATGTTTGGTAAATATGTTCCTATTACCAATAATCGTATGCTAATTTGGATAAATTTTATGTTTTTGTTCACATGTATAGATTGGCATTTCAAATGTTGGTTTGGTACATTCTAGGACTCCTGACCCTTTGAAGAGACGTATATTTCAGGTAATCAAGATTTCAATTTTAGAGTTCAATTAAAATTCAATGTATATTTATTTTGATGTTAATTATTCGATTTTAAATTATATTGTATAACTAATCTCAATTATGGTTTGAATTTTTCTTGTGAAGCTACCTTCAGAGCCAACTAGTGCTTCAAAGAGGCTCCATTTTGATGATCCACCAGTAGTTTAGGATAAGATAAACATTTTGGCATGTAAATATTGAATACATATTGAGATAGCATATGCCACATTTTGTAAAAAATTGTTTGAGTTGGCGTCAATTCCATTTTTGTATATGGACATACACTTGATTATTGGATAATTTGATATATAGAAGTTGACAATCGAAATTTAATTTTTTCCTCATGTGCATGATTAAACTCTTTGAATTTTTTATCTTGAGCAATGGTTAAATATCAATGTACAATAGCATAAAAAATAATGGTTATATTATGTAGTTTATATTTATATCACTGATTACATTGAATTACACATCTTTCAAACTCAAATCATTACTTCACATTGCATAACTAAAAACTATGAGAAGTTGTCAATTGCAATTATTTGTCATTGAATTCTATTAGATCACATTTCTTTGAATTTTTTTTTCAAATAGTCCACTACCTTGTCTATGCTACAACATTTTTCATAAATGATAGTGATCACATTAAGTTGTAATAAATTAAATGATAGCCTATGGCTATTTAATTTATACTCATTTTATTTAAATGGATGAGGTCGACCTTCCTTGATATTATTTTGTAATTTATTATTTTCAAGAGAGGCCGACCTCCTTGAAGAGTCACCTTATTTTGTATAAATACAAGGTGATTTTTGTTCATTTCCTTAATCAAGTTCATTCAGCATAATTCACATTCCAAGAAAAAATTTGCACTTGAGCAGCAACGCTTCATCTTGCAGCAGCAAGCTGATTTCAAGGAGAAGCATATTTGATTGCATCTTTGCATCTAGGAGAGGTGCTATTATTCATTGTGTCAAATTCAACCATGAGTTGGGCCTAAGTTGTAAGAAGATTTCTTGTTGTGTTTATTGTCTTATGTGTTGCATTTTTTTAGTGCTTTTAGTTGTATTATTTGATCGTTAAAACACTAACATGTTATCAGAGCGGGTTTGAAAAAGATTGTGTTGAGACCAGTTACTGCAAGGATATCTCTATTCCCTTTTTTTTGTGTCTACCTCTATCTTAGTCAAGATGGTGAATGGTCTTAAAATTGAGGATAGACTCGAAGGAGCATCAAACTTCACTTCATGGAGATTTAGAATTATGCCCACTTTGGAGGAAAATGAATTGGTTGAGTGTGGAGAGAAAAATTTCCGAACCTACGGATGAGGAAGAGAAAGTTCAATGGAGGAAGAAATATATCAAGGTGAAGAATATGTTAGTTGATTCTGTGAAGGACCATATTGTTCGTATCATCTCTAAGTTGAAGACAACGAGAGAAATGCTTAAGACTTTGGAGGAGATGTATGAGATCAACAACACAATTCATTCTCTAGCCTTGAAGCAACAAATTCATCATGTTAAGATGGTGGAAGGAGAATTTTTCATCACCTACTTCATGAATATTTCTGAATTGAGAGATCAACTCTCTACCATTGGTCATATTGTTGACGACAAAGATTTGACCATGTTGGCTCTTAATGGTTTTCCTTCATTTTGGGAGTCTTACATTCAAGGAATAAAATTTTCTTGAAGTTAGTCAACTTGGATTTAACATTGGTAGCTCCGCAATACTATTCAAAATAGAGTGATCTGAAGAGGACATCCCTAAATCTCTATAGAGGTGTAAAGTTGCAAAGTGGTGCAACTTTCATTCTCAAACTCGTATGACCAAATGGAATGTTCCATCACATCCGGATGGTTATGTTTATGCTAGGTATGGTCCTATTTTCCACCCAAATATGCCAAATCACTCTGAGCTGCATTGGACCGATGATTTCCCTTAAGAATCCAGAGTGCCAAAAGGAAGAAATCTTAGATGAACTATTCCTTAGAAATGGTGATTCTTAAAAACTCTTCGTCTGATGATATGGGATCATACTAGGACCATCTACAATAACCTCTCTCAAATTTTTCTATCTCGAAGGCGTTTTCCTGTGGTGATGAGTTTTCAGTTGAGGGAAAAGTTGCCAGATGCAAGCAGTGTAAAGTTGCAAAGTGGTGCAACTTTCATACTCGAACTCGTACAAACAAATGGACTATTCCAACATGTCTGTATGGGTATTTTTACGCTAGGTATGTTCCTTTTTTTAACCCAAATACTCTGAATCACTCTGGGCTGCATTGGACCGACAATTTCCCTTAAGATTCCAAAGTGCTAAAAGGCAGCAATCTTGGATGGACTATTCCTCAGAAACCATGATGCTTACAGACTCTTCATTTGATGATATGGGATTGTGCTAGGACCATATACAATAACTTCTCTTAGGTTTTGCTATCTCAAAGGCATTTTCCCATGGTGATGAATTTTCAGTTGAGGGAAAAGTTGCCAGATGCAAGCAATGTAAAGTTGCAAAGTGGTGCAACTTTCATACTCGCACTTGTACGAACAAAAATATTGTTCCAACACATACAGATGGGTACATTTATGCTAGGTATGGTCCTCTTTTGCACCCAAATATGCCGAATCACTCTGAGTTGCACTGAATAGGCGATTTCCCTTAATAGTCCAAAGTGCTAAAAGACAACAATCTTTGACGGACTATTCCTTAAAAATCGTGATGCTTATAGAATCTTCATCTAATGATATGGGATCGCTCTGGGACCATCTACAATAAACACTCTCGATTTTTTCTATCTCGAAGGCATTTTCCTGTGGTGATGAGTTTTCAGTTGAGGGAAAAGTTGCCAGATGCAAGCAGTGTAAAGTTGAAAAGTGGTGCAACTTTCATACTCCAAATTTTATGACCAAACGACCTATTCCAACACATCCAGATGGGTACGTTTATGCTAGGTATGGTCCTGTTTTGCACCCAAATACACCAAATCACTTTGAGCTGCATTGGACCAACGATTTCCCTTAAGAGTTCAAAGTGCTAAAAAGAAGCAATATTTTATGGACTATTCCTAGGAAACTGTGATTCTTACAGACTCTTCGTTTGATGATATCAGATTGTGTTGGGACCATCTACAATAACCTCTCTCAGTTTTTTCTATCTCGAAGGCATTTTCCTGTGGTGATGAGTTTTCAGTTGAGGGAAAAGTTGCCAGATGCAAGCAGTGTAAAGTTGCAAAGTGTTGCAACTTTCATACTCAAACTCGTACGACCAAACAGACTGTTCCAACACATCTGGATGGGTATTCTTACGCTAGGTATGGTCCTATTTTGCACTTAAATACACCGAATCACTCTGAGCTGCATTGGACCGACGATTTCCCTCAAAAGTCCAAAGTGCTAAAAGACAACAATCTTTGGTAGAATATTCCTCAAAAACCATGATGCTTACAAAATCTTTGTTTGATGATATGGGATTGTGTTGGGACCATCTACAATAACCTCTCTTGGTTTTTTCTATCTTGAAGGTTTTTTCTCGTGGTGATGAGTTTTGAGTTGAGAGAAAAGTTGCCAAATGCAAACGGTGTAAAGTTGCAAAGTGGTGCAACTCTCATTCTCGAACTCGTACGACCAAATGCACTATTCCAACACATATGGATGGGTACGTTTGTGCTAGTTATGGTCTTGTTTTGCACCCAAATACGCTGAATCACTTCGAGCTGCATTAGACAGACAATTTCCCTTAAGAGTCCAAAGTGCTAATGTCAATGAAATGTGGGGGTAGAAATATTTAAGGTTGGACCAAGATTCTACAAGTCCTAGGTCTTGCATTAGAAAAATATTACCCAATCAACATGAAATTTTTACTTTTTTGTTTTCGAAAAAGTGCCAAGCCACTATAATTTTTTTATATATAAATAGGATATATTACAAAATTTGGTTCAAACGAGCATACCGACAGGAAAGAACTAGGAAGAAAACCTTCGATTGTAGCTTGATTAAGTGCAAAAATCTTTTTACATTTTAAACATACCCTTTATACAATGCCAGACATTTGACTCGTATTTCAAAAAACATCACTGGATACAGATTATTCCTATACATAGTTGACCTTTTTACATTGTTTCACATTTAAATATTTTCCTATTTGAGGCATTCAGGGCACAGTCTTCCACAAGAGTAGTATTTTGGCATTTTGGAGTGATAAGCACCTGTACAAACCATCAAGGTAGCAGTTAAACTACATACAATAGAAAATATGCTTAGAATAACCAATCTATATTATTGTAATTTTTCACATACCTCTCTGAAAGGATTAGAGCTCCCTATTGTTGCAGCAAGTCCATGATCAATCGTGTCAGGAATATTGCAAAAAAAATCAAATGATAAATCTATATTGTCACAACAAAAAAGATGCTTAGACAAACAAATCTATATTAATCTAAACAACTTGAATGATGATGAATTGGTAATGCAAACTATAAAAGATGCTTTGAATAACTAATCTATATTATTTTAATCTGTCACATACCTCTTTGAAAGGATCAGAGCTAGCTATTGTTGCAGCAGGTCCATGATCAATCGTGCCAGGGATATCGCAAAAATTTTCAAATGATAAATCTATATTGTCACAACAAAAAAGATGCTTAAGCATTGTACCTTCCATTTTTGAATATTCTATTCAAGTGTGCCTGAAGGGTCATCTCTTTGCTTAAGAGTATCCAATATTGCTTCATGATCAGCATTACTAAGTGTCCATAGTTGTTTTGTCTTTGGTTTGGCATGATGCTTCAACAACTTAACATCTATTTCTATAACAAAGTGTGAATACATGAGAATGGTTTTGTGTTTCTCGTAGTCTTCAAATGTAGGTATACCATTCTTTTAATCATGTATGTTCGCAACCAAGTTCCTGCAACCACAACTGAACCTGTATGATACATGAACCCATCAACATCTTCCATCGATTGTGTTAGCTTGTGATTTACCCACACACATCAAGCCAACTAATATTTTGATCTCTCTTCATTCCCCTGTGGTGCAACAACTGCAAAAACATGTCCTAGATGTAGTAGATCTAAAACTCGATCGTAATCAAGTGAAGTTTCCATTGTGTAATTTGTCATGGATATAATTTGAGATAAAGGAGTTAGATACTATGGAACCCATGTATCCACCCACTCACTTGAATCGCATTGATCCCACTCTCACTGAATACAACTCTAACAAAAAAAAGCCAACTGTCATGTCCAAATGGTCCATGTGCTTGCAACTGAGCTTCGAAACAAATGCATCTTTGAAGAATCTTTGATTGTATGACAATCCAATCTACCTCCCATTGTACCCTTCTCAACCAACCAAAAAAATATGTGCGCTATTGAATCAAGTGTCCCTCCTTCTGACAATGTTGAACTACACCAATCAACGATAGAATGTGCATCATTGAATTTTTCTCCTAAAATATTTAATTTCTCATTAACTAGAGCTCTCTTTACACATGCACCTACTCCATCATGCTCCCCTTTCCCATGTCCAACTTAAAAAAAACTCCAAATATTAGGTACACCCCTTTCTACATGCATTCTACTCAGCCAACAAAACATATGAGCATTCTTGAATTGACCTATGCAGTTATCTGACCAAATGAGATGTCAGACCAGTGCTATATCATGCTCCTGCAAGAAAAAAAAATTATCGAAACAATGTTGGACATAATCGGACAAGTGAGATCTATCATCACTCATATAAAAATGATACTCTCTAATTATATTTTGATCCTCCTCTATACTATCAAGTGCATGTCTAAATGTTATGTGGACAAAATAGCAATCTGAATGGAATTATAATACTGAGATTGTACCTCGTTTTGTGGTTTCAATGTATAGTTTTTAGCAAAATCAACAACTGATATAATAGTGCTAATTGGAAAAGAGTCCTTACATATCCTAAATTTTTGATCCAATCACTGAGACCTATGACTATGACTTGCATATTTGTAGAAAATATTGTCCTTAAAATCTGAAATAAAATCAGCAACACTGCATTCTTTTGTAACCAGCTCACATCTAGAACCTTCACCTCCACTCTGCAAAGTATATTTGACTATCTCATATCTTTTTTTCTCAACAAGATTCTTTCCAGATTCATGTTCAGAACCCTCATGAAAACATTGAACAAACTTGGACAAGCCACCACATTGTGAGCACTTCGCATTTAAACAATCATTTCTATAGAAAAAGGAACCATCATCCCTAGAACATAAAAATAAATCTAGCAAGTCCCTTGGTGATTTCAGAAGATGCATTGCACCACACTCCTGCAACATTTCATTAGTATGCAAAGTAGAATGGATATAGCATAATACTTCATGGTACATTGAAAACTCCACATGGTATTTGCAACAAGTATTACGAATCTTAAGAGGCACACAATAAAATGGATTCAAACCTTCAAAAGTTCTTTGCGAGATTTCCATATTTGGATGTGTTTGAATAAATTTGTTGAACAACATTGTTTGGCTTGATTCCAAGAAATGTTTAGGATGTGGTGTACGGTCTCGACTGCCAATTCTTAACTTTAAAACATCCTTTGCATTGGGTGATACTCTAGAGTTATCATGCCAAAAGTGATGACTTGCTTGCTTTACATTATCGGTTAGCTTCTTATCAACACATGGAAGCCTCTCAGAAAAATCCCATGTATCATTTTGAAGAGGATCATCTATTCTTTCTCTTCTTGCAAGTGCTCTATCCAAAGTTTTATGATTTAAGTCGAGATCAATACAAGTTTGTCTCCTAAAGAGAGCCTTTTTCAATTTATGGCTTACTAGGGAGGTTGTAATGACTCTCCGAGCAACTCTCTTATCTTTTTCCTTGTTATTTTTTCCAATAGACTTGAGAGCATTAAAAAATATTTTTGACAATAATAGAATTTTTTTGGTTCTCTTGTTCACAGAAATCTTCAATTTAGCTAGTAAAGGTATCATCTTTTGCATCTTTATCAATTGTACAAAAAGTTGGAATTGCTCGGTCAATGTCTTATCACTAAAATATTGGTTGAAAATTATTCTAGCCCTTAACTGAATAGTTCGTGTTGACCTCTTGCCTTCAAAATTGTTTATAATGTTATCATCAATTTCAACTAACCATTTAGGGGTCCTTGAAGGTCTTGAATTTGGAATATGTCTTTCTTCCACACAAGATTCTTCATTTCTCATGTAATCTGGTGAAACATAATTTAGACTTGCTTCAATATTATGTTCAACATCTTCATTTCAAACATTTTCAATATCAATTTGAATAATTTCATTCCCAATTTCAATATCATGTTCAACATCTTCAATTCCAACATTTTCATTATCAGTTTTAATATTTTCATTCCCAATTTCAATACCATGTTCAACATCTTCAATTTCAACATTTTCACCTTGAAAATTTTCAATATCAATTTGAAAATTTTGATTCCCAATTTCAATATCATGTTCTACATTTTCACCTTGAATATATTCAATTTCCTAATCACTTGAAAAACCATAGGGCTCAGGTTCACCAATATTTTACATACCTTGTCTTTTCTTCCTATAACCTTCTCTATCTCTTTGTCTATATTCTGATATTTTTTCTTTTGTAAGCTTTCTCTTATGCTTTTTCTTCTAATGACTACTACTCCCCATTATACCTCATAAAATATGCTAAAAAATCATTCCTTATGACAAATTTGAGTACAAGATGCTCCAAAAAGTTGATCTTTGTCTCTTCCTATCTAAAACCCCACATTTTTCGGTTGAAAAGTGCTACAAATAAAATGTAGGGTCTGTTGGAATGCACAAAAATGACCCACATGGGGTTTCTCTATGATCCAAAAATCTAATATTCGATATAATCAGATATTTGATTTGTAAAACATGTTTTGCAATGGTAAGATTATGGCTCTACAGCTCAAAGTTTCACAAATCAGATATCCGATTTTTACACACATAGACCTAAGGGTTAATGGTAGAGAGTGGGAGAGAGGGAGGAGAGTGGGAAGGAGGGAGGGAGAGTGGGAGGGAGAGAGGGAGGGATAGGGAAAGAGGGATAGGGAGAGAGAGGGAGAGGGAGAGAGAGAGGTCG
>CM021102.1:292629886-292642477 GCA_007115665.2 Sequoiadendron giganteum | reverse complement strand
GAGAGAGAGAGAGAGAGAGAGAGAGAGAGAGAGGAGTGATTGAGTGTGAGACTTGAGAGAGATAGAGGTGGAGAGAGAGAGAGGGAAAGAGATAATATTTAAATATTTTATATATTGGTAATATATATATTTAAATATTTATAGATTAACTAAAATATTGAAATAATATTTAAATATTATACATTTAATAATATATTATATATTAAATACATAATTCGGTAAGAGATTATCATAAATTGTATGTTAAATATATTACATTATAAACTTTATTGGATATTATATATATTAAATTATAAATTTTATTGGATATTATATATATTACATTATAAACTTTATTGTATATTATATATATTAAATTATAAACTTTATTGCATTTTTAAATCATATATTAAAGATTTTATAATTTTTTTTAAACTCATAGCTAAAACATATCATATATCGAATTCAAATCGGATATCAAATTTGAATCGGATATCCGATATGCTCACATAAAATTTAATGCCTAGGGATTAGGATCGGTATTAGGCTCAGGATTTGGTTTGGACTTGTCAATCCTAAATAGTCAACACGTAAAATGTGTTTAACAACTTACCTTGTTTTTCCAAACTTCGCCCATGTGGCTGACGACTATTATGTTACCCAAAATTGATGAAACGAAAAGTGTTTGTAAAGGAAATTTTCAGATTTATACCAAAATAAATTATATTTTACTTAGAATCTAATAAATAATTATTATTTATCTTTTATTAGAATTACGACTAAAGTCCCGATTGATAGTTTGATAGAAAAACATATATAGCTTTCAAACGGTATCACATTTTTTGAATCCAAAACATGCATCGCATTCTATGCTTGGCATGCTATAGGATTAAAAAAACAAATATTGAATTTCATGAAGTTTTGACCAAGTTAAGGTGGTCAGACATACAAGTTTTTATATTTTTTAAAAGTTGTAATCAAATATTCTTAATTAATTATTTATTTGAAAACAAATTACAAAAAAATATGCATCACATCCGGACATGAGTCCTATAATTATATCTAAAATATTATAAAAAAATATTATCATTTTATTATGGTTAGGGTGGTTAGACAGACACCTACTTCTTATTTTTTCCCTGAAATTTTAGTACTACTGCATTGAAATTTCAAATTTTCACCAAATAGATATTTTTTTTACAAAAAATAACCTACTAGTTTAGAAACTTCATTCAATTTTCCACATATTCTATTCCTACATAATTTTCAAATAATATAGATAACTTATTCAAATTTTTATGTCAAGTTGCCCAACTCTGATTTTGTAAATTTTCATTGCCATTTAAGGGCCTGTTTTTTCCATGATGATCCTGCACATACCCAACTATTGGTATGTGGTGACACATCATTCTATACTATACACTTATTAGTATTGTACACTCTTCATTTATCCTTGTCCCTGAGAAAAAAATTTCACCTCTTTTTGCTTTGTCACTGAAAAAGGAAAAAGCCAACTTTGTAAACCCTAATTTTCGGAAGTTTCTAAAATCTTGTTATAAGTGGTTGGGATGGAGATTTGTAGTATGGAATTATTTGCGATAGTGTAATATGTTTTGCACCAGATAATAAAATCATTGGATGGCTGTGGTTTGGTGGATGTAGCCCATATTGGGTGAACCACATTAAATTCTCTGTTATAATTTTTTTTTATTATTATTAGAATTTTCATTTAACTTGTTAGATATCTACCTTTTAACCCTAACAAGTGGTATCAGAGCGGGTTGTTTTCAGTCATTCTCTATAAGAAAGGTCTCATGGTTGAGTGGGAGAAATGGCATACAAGGGTAAGTTGAAGGTTGAGAAGTTCAATGAGAAAAACTATCAGTTATGGAAGATGTAGATGGAGGAATAAATCTATCAGAAGGATTTATGGCGACCATTGGAAGGGAAAACCAAGAAACCCTCAACAATGTCTGATGAGGATTGGGATATTTTGGAAAGAAAGGCACTTTGTAATATTCATTTATGCCTGGCACAATCGATGGCATTCAATATTACAAAAGAAAAGAAAACTCAAGAGTTAATGGAAACCCTAGAAAAGTTATATGAAAAGCCTTATGCTTTGAATAAGGTATTTCATATGAACCATTTATTTAATATGAAAATGGTAGAAGGTGGGTCAATTACTAATCATTTAAATGAGTTAAATACGGTTACCAGTCAATTAAATTTTGTAAATGTAAACTTTGATGAAGAAGTTAGGGATCTTTTGGTTTTGTGTTCTTTGCCTCAAAGATGTAATAGATTCGTAATGGTTGTTAGCAATTACGTTTCTAGTTTGAATACATTAAAATTTGATGATTTTGCTGGTGTTATTTTGACTGAGGAAATTCATAGAAAAGGCTTAGGTGGAACATCCACATCAAGTAGTGTTTTGAATGCAGAAAGCAGGGATAAAACAAAGGAGAGAGGAAACCATTCTGGAAGTTGTGGGAAGTCACAAGGAAAATGAAGGGATAGAAGGTCCCAATCTAGAGACGAGAGGGATTGGTGATACTGTGGTAAGCCAGGTCATTTAAAGAAATATTGTTGGTCTCAAAAAATAAAAGAGACAAAAAGGAAGGAAATAAAGAGGAAAATGTGGTAAGGAATAAATCTGATGAGGATTCTCTGATTCTTTCTCTTGACAATATTGATGATTCTTGGGTCCTATATTTAGGGGCTTCATTTCATGCTACACCCCATAGAAATTATTTTCTTGATTATGTCCAAGGGGATTTTCGGATAGCTTATTTGGGAGATAACGAACCCTCTCAGATTGTTGGAAAGGGAAGAATCAAGATTAAGTTGCAGAATGGATATCATTGGCTACTACATGAGGTAAGGCATGTTCCAAAGTTAAGAAGAAATTTAATTTCAGTAGGGCAATTAGATGATGAAGGTTGTGTTGTTACATTTAGTGATAAAAATTGGAAGGTTATGAATGGTACCTTAGTAGTAGAAAAATGTGTGAAAGTAGGCAGCTTATATCTTTGTACAAGTCATACTATTCCTTCTACTTTAGCTATTGCAGATAAAAATCAATGTTCAAGAATAGTTGTTGTAGTTTAGAAGGTAGAAAATTAGATAGTTGTTGTGGATTCTGAATCAGCACTATGGAATAATAGACTTGGGAATATGAATGCAAAAGGTATGAAATTAATTCATTCAAAGAATGTTTTACCAAGTATAAAATGTGTTAATATGGATTTTTGTGAAAGTTGTGTTTATAGGAAACAAAAGAGAGTTAGTTTTCTCAAAGATGGGAAATAAAAGAAAAATGAGAAATTGGAGCTTATGCGTACGGATGTATGGGGGCCAACTCAGGTATCTTCTCTTGGTGGTTCTTAGTATTATGTTACATTAATTGATGATGCAATTAGGAAGGTATTGATTTATTTCCTTAGGCAAAAATATGATGTATTTGAAACTTTTAAAAAATGGAGAAGCTTGGTTGAGAATGAGATGGGTAAAATTTTAAAGTCTCTCAGATCTGATAATGGTGGTGAGTATTTCAGAAAAGAGTTTGAAGATTATTGTTCCTTTAATGGTATTTGTAGGAAAAAATGGTTCCAAGGACTCCACAGGAAAATGGAGTGGTTGAGCACATGAATAGAACAATAATGGAGCATGCACGAACTATGAGATTGTATGTTGGGCTGCCTTTAAACATGTGAGTAGAGGTTGTAAACATTGTTGTGGTATTCCAGAGGAAGCATGGATAGGTAAGAAGGTGAGTTATTATTTTCTCAAAACCTTTAGTTGTGAAGCATTTGCACTTGTAGATTTTGAAAATAGAACCAAACTTGATGCAAAATCAAAGAAATGTATATTTGTTGGATATGGAATTGATGAATTTGGTTATAGGCTTTGGGATTTTGAAAATAAGAAAATTGTGAGAAGCAGGGATGTCATATTCAATGAGAAAGCGTTGTACAAATATTTATTGCAGCAGCATGAAAAGAAAGAAAAACATTATGTGGTATTGGATGATATTACAAAAACAATGTTCCAAAGGTTCCTCATGCTCTTCAACAACAACAACAAGAAATACTACAAAATCTAGTGAATGTTAGACAATCTTCAAGGATAAGTAGACCTCCAAAAATATATTCTCCCTCTTTATATAATATTTTATTAATTGATCTTGGTGAACCATAATGTTATCATGAAGCTATGCAAGTGGATACCAAGGTTTAGTGAGAGCATGGCATGGAAGAAGAAATGGACTCCTTGCTGAAAAATTGGACTTGGGAATTATGCAAGTTGCCTACAGGTAAAAAGGTTTTGCCAATAAAATGGGTTTAGAGGCTGAAAGATGAGGATGGACGTAAGAAAATATTTAAATCTAGATTAGTTGTAAAGGGATTTGCATAGAAAAATGGTATTAATTTTGATGAAATATTTAATCTAGTTGTTAAAATGACTTCTATTTGGACTATTTTAAGTATTGTGGTTGCTGAAGATTTGTATTTAGAACAACTTGATGTTAAAACAAACTTTCACCATGGTGATTTGAAAGAGGAAATATATATGGAACAACCACAAGGATTTGAGGTCAAAGGTAAGGAGATACTAGTGTGTAGATTGAAGAAAAGTTTATATGGCTTGAAGCAAGCACCTCGGCAATGGTATATTAAATTTGATAGTTTTATGGTTGAGCAAGGCTACAATAGGTGTAATTCATACCATTGTGTTTAATTTAAGAGGCTAGCTGAAGATAGCTACATTATTTTACGTTTATATGTTGATGATATGCTTGTAGCAGGGTCTAACATGGATCACATAAAGGAGTTAAAATAACAGTTAGCAAATTCATTTGATATGAAGGATTTGGCGGTAGAAAAACAAATCCTTGGTATGAAGATTACAAGAGATAGGAAAAATAGAAAATTATTTCTATCTCAAGCTAATTATGTTGAAAAGGTGTTGTAGATATTTCATATGGAGAATGCAAAAGTTGTTAGCACACCTTTGCCCAGTCATGTAAAGTTGACTTAGGATATGTATCCAAAGACACAAGAGGAGGAAAAAAAATGTCCAAGGTACCATATGCCTCACCTATAGGCAATTTAATGTATGCCATGGTATGCATGAGACCGGATATTGCACATGTCATAGGAGTTGTTAGCAAATATATGATTCATCCAAGAGTTGAGAATGGGAATGCAATAAAATGGATTCTTAAGTACTTGAGAGGTACATCCAATAAATGTATATGTTTTGGGGGCTATAATACTGATTTAAAAGGCTATGTTGACTCAGATTTGGCACAGGATATAGATACTAGGTGGAGTACCATAGGTTATGTATTTATAGCTGGTGGGACAATAGTGAGTTGGATTGCTTGGTTGAAAAAGGTGGTTGCTTTATCCACCACATAGGCAAAGTCTGTTGCTTCAACAGATGCAGGAAAGGAGAAGATATGGCTGTAATTTTTCATGGAAGAGCTAGGTAAACAATAGGCTGAAAAGCACTTATTTATAGAAATCTAGAGTGATATACATCTTGCAAATAATTTTTCCTTGCACTCTAAGACCAAACACATACAACTGAGATATCATTTCATTCGGTCAGTGTTGGAGGATGGACTGGTAAAGCTAGAAAAGATACATATAGATGTCAATCAAGCAGATATGTTTACAAAGTCAATGACAAGGGAGAAGCTAAGCTCCTCTTCAGCTTTGATTGGTCTTCATGGTTATAAGTATAACAAGAGCAACAAGGTCCAAGTTGCTTATTTCCCATGGAAGCTGTAAGTGCAGCGGTGTCATCCAGGATCAGTCTCCAAGTGGGAGATTGTGTTGGTGTGGAGCCTTATCAGTCTCCAAGTGGGAAATTGTTGGTATGTGGTGATTGGTCATGCTATATTGTACACTTTTTAGTACTATACACTCTTCATGTAAAGCTTAATTTTTGGAAGCTTCTAAAAGCTTGTTATAAGCGGCTGGGATGCAGAGTTGTAGTATGAAATTATTTATGATATTGTAATATGTTTTGCATTAGATAATAAAATCATTGGATGGCTGTGGTTTGGTGTATGTATCCCGTATTGGGTGAACCATGTTAAATTCTCTATGTTATAATTTAATGTGTGTTTTATTTCTCGGTTTATTAATAAAATCTATATTTAACTTGTTAGATATTTTCCTTCTAACCCTAACATCGACTTCATACCATCATTTTTGGTGTTGTTGCCGGGGAATATTTAGCTTCAAAACAAAATCTAAGCCTTAAGTGTTGGTGAGAATTTATCTTTCAATTAATGAACAGGTGTAAAGACCAGTTTGGAAGACTTGTAAGAGGATATTTAGAGGTTTATTTTGAAGGATCCTAGTCTATTACTATGAGTTCACCCTCTACTAGGACATAATCCACCCAGTTAGAAAAGATGGGAGACAAAGATCAGGAGGAGGAGGTTCCCAACATAACTTTTTCCTTTCCCATTGCCATAAATGTCCAATAAAATGAGCCACTAATGAAAAATATCTCACCATTTATTTTTCCTACATTTTGTGATAAAATTTTGGAAGATCTTGATCAGTTTTTATTAGAGTTCAAAGTATTGTGTCAAACTTATGATTATACATCTGACAATCAAAAATTGAAATTATTTCCATCTCGTCTTAAGGAATAAGTTTTACGTTGGTTTATGGAATTGAATGGAAACTCAATAAACACTTGGGATGAGATGGAAATAGTTTTTCTAGATAAATATCAAGATTATTGTAGAGTCTGAGATAGAAAGGAATAACTATTTAAAATGAGGCAGTTAGAAGATGAGAGTTTAAAGGACTATGTAGATAGGTATCAATTTTTTTTGCAAAGGTGTGGAAATGGATTAGATCGACAAATTAGTAAATCTATCTTTTTAAAGGGTATTGATGACGATTGTAGATAGGCCTTGAATCTAATAGGAAAAGGATATATTAACAAATAGACCTTTGAGGAAATCATTGATATTTGTAGGAATTACTCCAAAACAAGACTAGGTTATAGAAGAAGGAACAAGGGTTCCTCTGCTAATGTCTCCAAAGTTATGGAAGAACTTGCAAACCTAAAAATACACATTCTCCTTCATCTTAGTTCCCAGCTAGATAAAAGAACAGTTGAACTGTTGTCCATTTACTATCCTAAATATAGGGATAAGCATCCACTAAGAGAATGCCATCTTAATCAAGTAGATATATGCGCAGATATAAGAAAAGAAACATTCTATTGGAAAGTGTAGTTTCCTTTCTGAAATTAGGAACCGGTTGAAAAAGCCAACACCAGTAGAAGAGGAATTGAATATTGTAGGACAAAGATAGTTTAACTCCACCTTTAGTCAACCTAGAAATAATCCTAGTTGGGGTTCAAATCAGTGGAATAACCAATGGAATTCTCCTTCCCAATGGAACCCCCAATCATAGTGGAACCCTCAAAAAATGTAAAATCCACCTCCACTCATGAAAAACCCTTGGGTACCATCATGGGGACAACCTGACTATCCATAATGGAACTAACCTCAGTGGTAGCCATACTAATCTCAATGGCAACAAAATCAAACCTAATGGAAAAATCAAGGGCCAAAGAATCTCTGGAATCATAATCAAATAACTGGACAAAACCAATCTTCAATATTTGAATAAGTCAATTAGCCTCAAATACCTACTTAGCTAGTTCCTAATCCTACGAATGTGAAACCTCAACAACCTTACTATAATGGTGACCCTAACATAGTTAATGTGAATAACATTGAAATAGGGGATATTCATTTAATGAATAGAGTTATACCATCAAAACCTGATGAAACTAAGGAAGATCAACAACAAAACTTAGTGAAAGAGATACAAAAATAAATCAAGAAAGATCATTCTAAACAAGCACCAGGGTAAGTGCACCAAGATGGTTTCCAAAAAGGGGACTTAAGTGGACAACTTTTTTCTAAAATCAGGAAATACTGACCTTGGACATGAAATTGAGGATACTTACACTCATAATTTTGAGATGGAACAAAAAGAAGGATTCAAGTTCTCTGAGTCTACTTTACTAATTTATTTTGAAAATGGTTGAGATTAAGGGGTTCAAATGAGGGTCGTACACAAATTGGTGTTGTTTTTGTCTGAAAAACATAGCATAGCAACTCTTGTACGACCCTCGTACGGTGAACTTTTTTTTAGTATTTTAAAAATCACAATGGTCAGAAGTTAGTTAATAGTATGTAGTTGATGCACAATTTTTCTGATAATTTTTTAATAAATATTTAATTTTTTACTAATTTTCGAAGTGGACATTTCCTAAAAATAGAATTTTGGCCATGCTACCCCTACAAATTTTGGAAACTAATTGAATTTATATTTATTTATTTTTTAAAATTTGTAGAATGGAGTCTAGTTTCTAAAAAAATAATTTATTTGAAAAATCGATTAATGGTTAATTTATAATGAAAAATTATCAAACACTGCTTTTTGGCAAAAAAAGACATACAAATAAAATAAATTATGGATGAAAGGCTTAATATTTTCAGAAAGTGAAAAAAATTACATCGTTGGATAGCTAGGAGAGAACCCAACATTACCCAAGTGCTTGATTTTTATTGATATTGAACCATGTGCAATCCTAACGATGAGGACGAACTCGATTATGTGAAATATGGAAGATTGTTTAAAAACACGTCTCTGGTCATTGGGAATGCCCTCCAAGCCTTTGGGTTGGTATTCCAGGGCAAATACCAAGCCCAAGGTTCGGGAATTCCCAAAGCAAGATATAACACGAGCGCATTATAATGCGCTTGTGGTATAATGCGCTCACATTATATCTTAGTTTTGACGTGTTTTGTGAATGCATTGACAAAACGCGAGCCCGTTATAACGCGCTCACGTTTTGGTCTACATTGAATTTTTTTCTTCTCTTTTTCTTATCTCTTTCCTCTGGTTATCTTTCAAGGAAACTATATACATGAAATAAACATTTAAGTATATATGGACATTTGCTTTCTTATACTTTAAGTTATATTTCATGTATATACTTCCAGGATGTTTGAGAGTGGTTTCAGATCTCTAGGAGTTATAATGCAAATTCTAGTTTTTGGAAGATCTTTAAAATTTCAGACTTAGTCAAATTTCAGTAATGAGCATGTCAAATTTTAGTAATTAGGAGGTCAGATTTTAGTAGTCAACAAGTTATATCATCTTTCTCTCTCACTCTCTCCTTCTCTCTACTCTTTATGCCTCCACTCCCTCTCTCTCTCCCTTCCTCCCTCTCTCCCCTCTCTCTCTTCTAATTTTTGGAGGATCTCACAAATTTCAAACTTAGTCAAATTTCAATAATCAGGAGGTCAAAGTTTAGTAATCAGAAAATTGTATTATTTCTCTCTCTATCTCACTCATTTTTATCACTTACACTCTAGACCTCTCTCTCACTATATCCCTTTTTCAGACACTCTCTCTCTATCTCTCTCTCATATTCCCTCTAATTCTTTCTACCTCAATTATCTCTCCCTCTCTCCCACCTTCCCTCTCTACTTCTCTCTATCTCCCTCCCCCCTCTCTCTCTCTCTACCTACCTAACTCTCCCTCCATGGCGTCCTACCACTCTCTCTATTTCTCTCTAGCTAACCTCTCTCTCACCTCCCTCTCTCTCCCTCCATACTTCTCTCTCCCTCTCTTCTTCCCTATCTACTCTTTATCTCCCATCTCTCTTTACCTACCTCTACATCGATCAAACCTTACCACTCTCTCTACACCTCTCTCCCTCCCTCCCTCATTCCCTCTCTACTTCTCTCTATCTCACCTCTCTCTACCTCTCCTTCCATCTCTACTTACCTACCTATCCTTCAAACACTCTTTATTTCTCTCTATCTCACCTCTCTCTCCCTCACTACATCTCTCTCCCTCTCTCCCTCCCTCTGTACCTAGTTCTCCATCCATCACAACCTACCACTCTCTCTCCATTACTCTCTATCTAACCTCCCACTCTCTCAATCCATACCTCTCCCTCTCCTTCCCTCTCTACTCTCTACCTCCCTAATCCTTCTCTACCTACTTCTCCATCCACCACTCCCTAATATTCTCTCTACACCTCTCTATATTGCTTCTCTCCCTCCCTCCCTCATTCCCTCTCTAATCTCTCTCTACCTCTCCTTCCCTCTCTAATTATCGTTATCTCCCCTATCCCTCTCTCTCTCTCACTAGATGTCTCCCTCCCTACCTTTTCCCATATATACTCTCTATCTCCCCTCTCCCTCCCTCTACCTCTCTCGCTCACTCTCTCTCCCTCCTCCCTTAACCTCTTTCTCTCTCACTCTCTCCTCTTTATCTCACCATTCTCTCTTTCCCTCTTTGTAACTCTCCACTTCTCTATATGTCACCATTCTCTCTCTACATATCTTTATCTCACCTATCCCTCTTTACCTCTCCCTTCCTCCCCTCTCTCACCCACCCTCCCTCTTTCCCTCTATCTCTATCTCTCTCTACTTCTCTCTATCTCACCTATCCCTCTCTAGCTGCATATCCCTCCATCACTCCCTACCACACTCTCTCTATTGCTCTCTATCTCACCTCTCTCTCACCTCCCTCTCTCCCCCTCCATACCTCTCCCTCTACTTCCCTATCTACTCTCTATCTTCCTAATACCTCTCTACCTACCTCTCCATCCATCACTCCCCACCACTATCTCTATACCTCTCTATATCGATTCTCTCCCTCCCTTATTCTCTATCTACTTATCTCTACCTCTTTGTCTTTCTCTAATTATCTTTATCTCCCCTAGCCCTCTCTCTCTCACTAGATATATCTCTCCCTACCTTTTCCCCTATCTACTCTCTATCTCTCCTCTCCCTCCCTCTCCCTCTCTCTATCATGCTCTATCACTCCTCCCTCACCCTCTTTCTCTCTCACTCTCTCCTCTCTATCTCACCATTCTCTCTTTCCCTCTCTATAACCCTTTCCTTCTCTATATGTCACCATTCTCTCTCTACTTATCTTTATCTCACATATCCCTCTTTACCTCTCCCTTACTCACCTCTCTCGCCCACCCTCCCTCCTTCCCTCTATCTCTATCTCTCTCTACTTCTCTCTATCTCACCTATCCCTCTCTACCTGTGTATCCCTCTATCACTACTTACAAAACTCTCTTTATTTCTCTCTATCTCACATATCTCTCACCTCCCTATCTCTCCCTCCATACCACTCCATCCATCTATACTTCCTTATCTACTCTTTATCACTCATGTATCTCTACCTCTCCTTCCCTCTCTACTTATCTTTATCTCCTCTTTCCCTCCCAACCTCTCTCTCTCCCCCCAATCTCTCCCTCCCCCTATGAGGGTTGAGAGTGCAAGGTTTAGTGTTTAAGGTATAGGGTTGAGGTTACAGTGTTAATTTTATAGGGAATAAGGTTTAGGGTTTAGGATATTAGGTATAAAGATGAGGGTATGTGGTATAGGGATGATGGATGAGGGTTTAGGGTTTAAGGTATCGGGTTGAGGGTATCGGGTTGAGGGTTGAGGGATATTGTTTAGGGTATATGGATTCTGGTTTAGGATATTGGGTATATAGTTGAGGTTATTGGGTTGAGGATATTAGGTTTAGGGTTGATGGTTTAGGTTTTAGGATTTATGTACAAGTTTAAGGGTTGAGGGTTGAGGTATAATGTTCAGGGTTAAGGGTATGAGGTTAAGTGTATAGGGTATTGGGATTAGGGTTTAGGTTGTAGGGTTAAGGGTATAAGGTATAGGGTTAAGACTTGAGATTGTAGGGTTTTCTGTTTAAGTATAGGGTTGAGGGATAATGTTTATGGTTTAGGGTATAAGGTTGAGGATGTAGGGTATAGACATGAGGGTTGAGGGTTGAGGGTATAGGGCTCAGTGTATAGGGTATAGGGATTAGGGGTTAGAATAATGGGTATAGGGTTGAGGGTATTGGGTTTTAGATTGAGGTTTAGGGTTTAGGGTTTAAGCATAGGGTTGGAGGATGATGTTCAAGGCTTAGGTTATAAGGTTGAGCGTATAGGGTATACGGATGAGGGTTGAAGGTGTAGGGTTGAGGTATAGTGTTCAAGGTCGGGGGTGTAGGGTTAACTGTATAGAGTATAAGGATTAGGGATTAGAATATTTGGTATAGGGTATAGGGTATTGGGTTTAGGGTTGAGGGTTTAAGGTTTAGGGTAAAAGGTTTAATGTAGGATTTAGTGTTTAAGGGTTGAGGGTTGAGGGATTAAGAGGGTATAGGGGTTGAGGGATTATGGTTTGAGGGTTTAGGGTTGAGGGTTGAGGGATTACGATTTAAGGGCTGAGGTTTGAGGGTTCAAGCATTAAGAGGGTATAGGGGTTGAGGGATTAGGGTTTAAGGGTTGGGGGTTGAGGGTTGAGAGTTGAGGGTTGAGAGTTGAGGGATTAAGAAGGTATAGGGGTTAAGGGATTAGGGGTTGAGGGTTGAGGGATTAAGAGGGTATAGGGGTTGAGAGTTGAGGGTTTAAGGGTTGAGGGTTGAGGGATTAAGAGGGTACATGGATTGAGGGATTAGGGTTCAAGGGTTGAGGGTTGAGGGATTAAGAGGGTATAGGGGTTGAGGGATTAGGGTTTAAGGGTTG
>CM021102.1:292510166-292627323 GCA_007115665.2 Sequoiadendron giganteum | reverse complement strand
GAGGAGATAAAGATAAGTAGAGAGGTAAGGAGAGGTAGAGATACATGAGAGATCAAGAGTAGATAAGGAGGTATAGATGGAGGGAAAGGTATGGAGGGAGAGAGAGGGAGGTGAGAGAGAGGTGAGAGAGAGATAAATAAAGATAGTTTGGTAGGGAGTGATAGAGGGATATGCAGGTAGAGAGAGATAGGTGAGATAGAGAGAAGTAGAGAGAGATAGAGATAGAGGGAAGGAGGGAGGGTGGGCAAGAGAGGGGAGGAAGGGAGAGGTAAAGAGGGATATGTGAGATAAAGATAAGTAGAGAGAGAATGGTGACATATAGAGAAGGAGAGAGTTATAGAGAGGGAAAGAGAGAATGGTGAGATAGAGAGGAGAGAGTGAGAGAGAAAGAGGGTGAGGGAGGAGTGAGAGAGAGTGAGAGAGAAGGTAGAGGGAGGGAGAGGAGAGATGGAGAGTAGATAGGAGAAAAGGTAGGGAGAGAGATATCTAGTGAGAGAGAGAGGGCTAGGGGAGATAAAGATAATTAGAGAAAGACATAGAGGTGGAGAGAAGTAGAGAGAGAATAAGGGAGGGAGAGAATCGATATAGAGAGGTATAGAGAGAGTGGTGGGGAGTGATGGATGGAGAGGTAGGTAGAGAGGTATTAGGGAGATAGAGAGTAGAGAGGGAAGTAGAGGGAGAGGTATGGAGGGGGAGAGAGGGAGGTGAGATAGAGAACAATAGAGAGAGTGTGGTAGGGAGTGATGGAGGGATATGCAGCTAGAGAGGGATAGGTGAGATAGAGAGAAGTAGAGAGATATAGAGATAGAGGGAAGGAGGGAGGGTGGGTGAGAGAGGGGAGGAAGGGAGAGGTAAAGAGGGATAGGTGAGATAAAGATATGTAGAGAGAGAATGGTGACATATAGAGAAGTGGAGAGTTACAAAGAGGGAAAGAGAGAATGGTGAGATAAAGAGGAGAGAGTGAGAGAGAAAGAGGGTAAGGGAGGAGTGAGAGAGAGAGAGAGAGGTAGAGGGAGGGATAGGAGAGATAGAGAGTAGATAGGGGAAAAGGTAGGGAGGGAGACATCTAGTGAGAGAGAGAGAGAGGGATAGGGGAGATAAAGATAATTAGAGAGGGAAGGAGAGGTAGAGAGAGAGTAGAGAGGGAATGAGGGAGGGAGGGAGAGAAGCAATATAGAGAGGTGTGGAGAGAATCTTAGGGAGTGATGGATGGAGAATTAGGTAGAGAAGGATTAGGTAGGTAGAGAGTAGAGAGGGAAGGAGAGGGAGAGGTATGGATGGAGAGAGTGGTAGGTTAGATAGAGAGTAATGGAGAGAGAGTGGTAGGTTGTGATGGATGCAGAGCTAGATAGAGATGGAGAGGGGATATATATATATATGTAGAGAGGGAGGGAGAGAGGTAGAGAGAGAGAGAGAGATGTAGTGAGGGAGAGAGAGGTGAGATAGAGAGAAATAAAGAGTGTTTGAAGGAGAGGTAGGTAGAGAGAGGGAGAGAGGAGATAAAGATAAGTAGAGATGGAAGGAGAGGTAGAGAGAGAGGTGAGATAGAGAGAAGTAGAGAGGGAATGAGGGAGGGAGGGAGAGAGCTGTAGAGAGAGTGGCAAGGTTTGATGGATGTAGAGGTAGGTAAAGAGAGATGGGAGATAAAGAGTAGATAGGGAAGAAGAGAGGGAGAGAGAAGTATGGAGGGAGAGAGAGGGAGGTGAGAGAGAGGTTAGCTAGAGAGAAATAGAGAGAGGGGTAGGGCGTGATGGAGGGAAAGGTAGGTAGGTAGAGAGAGAGAGGGGGGGAGGGAGATAGAGACAAGTAGAGAGGGAAGGTGGGAGAGAGGGAGAGATAAGTGAGGTAGAGAGAATTAGAGGGAAAAGGAGAGAGAGACAGAGAGAGATTTCTTGAGATCAAGGGAGAGAGAGAGTCAAAAAAAGGGATAGAGATAGTGAGAGAGAGGTCTAGAGTGTAAGGGATAAAAATGAGTGAGATAGAGAGAGAAATAATACAATTTTCTGATTATTGAAATTTGACCTCCTGATTATTGAAATTTGACTAAGTTTGAAATTTGTGAGATCTTCCAAAAACTAGAAGAGAGAGAGGGGAGAGAGGGAGGAAGGGAGAGAGAGAGAGAGTGGAGAGATAAAGAGTAGAGAGAAGGAGAGAGTGAGAGAGAAAGATGATAGAACTTGTTGACTACTAAAATTTAACCTCCTGATTACTGAAATTTCACATGCTGATTACTGAAATTTGACTAAGTTTGAAATTTTAAAGATCTTCCAAAACTAGAATTTGCATTATAACTCCTAGAGATCTGAAACCACTCTCAAACATCCTAGAAGTATATACATGAAATATAACTTAAAGTATAAGAAAGTAAATGTCCATATATAAATGTCAACTTATACTTGAATGTTTATTTCATGTATATAGTTTCCCTAAAATATAACAAGAAGAAAGAGACAAGAAAAAGAGAAGAAAACATTTTAAATGTAGACCAAAACGCGAGTGCATTGTAATACACTCATGTTTTGGAAATATTTTTTTTTATTTCAAAAAATTCACATTTTTGAACTCAAAATGTGCGCATTTTTCAACTCAAAATGCGCGTAATTTTTGAAATTTAAACCATAACGCGAGAGTGTTATAACGCGCTCACGTTTTAAAACACCCATGTTAGGCTCAGTAATGACCGAGCCTAGGCTCAGTCATTACCAAGCCATAATGCGAGCGCGTTTTACTATAACGCATTCACGTTTTTTCTATTTCAGGATGAAAAAGTAAGTTTTTCATGAAATTGCTACCCATTTCCATGCACCTGCCCACCATTTCATTCACAATTTCATTAGGAACCATTGGTTGAGAAAGTTGATAAAAATGATAATCTAGTTGATCCTCAGATTATTGATGAGCTTAAGAAAATAAAAATTGTAACTCCCCTTTTAAGGTCTATTTGTGACATACCAAAAATCAATCAGATGGTTAAAATTCTCTGTGTTAAGACACCAGGAAGGAAAAAAAAAATCCCCCTATAATTCAAGTTGGAGGGAAGTTGTCTGATTTGTTATCAGGAAAGTTAATTCCACATAAGTATGGTGATCCAAGAAGTCCTATAGCTATTCTTTGCATTAATGGTGTTGAAATTTAGAATGTTCTTATTGACTTAGGAGCCATCATTAATATTATTAATACTAAAACAATTAAAAATATAGGAATTATGAATGTCAAGCCAAAAACTACAGTTTTGTAATTAGTTGATCAATCAATTGCAAACCCTGAAGGAATTCTTGAGGATGTCATTATCACTATTGACACCTGGGATTATCCTATTGACCTCCCTTTTTTTACAAACTAATCAAAGAAATAAGGGTTATCCTATTAATTCAGGGAGACCTTGGTTAGCAATAGTTGTCAAACTTATTGATTGTAGATATGGTAGTATGACTATTTATAATGGGATTAGACATAAGAAATTAACTTTGTATCCACTAATAAAACCTTCTTTAACATCCGATAACCAAATCTAATTGATGATCCTAATTCTGAAGATGAGGAAATAAGGGGCCTTGCAATGATGACCTTGGAAAAGCATGCTAAGGAATACTAATAATTTATGGACATAAAAGAGGAAGACGTGGAAGGTTGTTGTGACTCAGAAACTCTTCCATGTTAACCTTTTTCCAGAAACATTAAATTTGATGAGAGTCAGTTACTTCATAAAATTTTACTGTATCCTTGTCCTCAGAGCACTTTAATTGGTAATCCCTCAAATCTTTAGGAAAAGACAAAACAAATCCTAATTCAAGATGATAAACCTCTACTTATCAATAGTGCCTTAATAACAAAACAAGAGGAAAGTTTAAAAGGAATTTTGGAGAAAAATACAGAAGCCTTCACTTGGGATTATAAGGATATGAGAGGAATCCATCCTGATATATGTTCACACCACATCTATATTGAGGATCTAAAACCCATAAGACAACCTCAAAGAAGAATCAGCCTTGTGCTAAGAGATTTTGTGAAATTATAGATAGAGAAATTACTCTAGGTAGGATTTATTTATCCTATTTCTGATAGCAAATGGGTTTCTCCATTAGTCATTGTACCTAAGAAAAATGGGAAATGGAGGGTGTGTGTGGACTATAGAGAGCTAAAAAAAGCTACAAAAAAGGATTATTTTCAATTGCCCTTCATAGATTAGGTATTGGAAAATTTGTCTAGAAGTAGTTATTTTTCCTTTCTTGATGGGTTTAGTGGCTACAACCAGATTCAGGTAACTTTAGACTTGGATCAAGATAAAATGAAATTTACATGTCCATTGGGTACCTTCGCTTATAGGGTTCTACCTTTTGGATTATGTAATTCTCCTGCAACCTTTCAACGTGTTGTCCTTGCTATTCTCGCAAACCTAACAACAACATGCATGGAAGTTTATATGGATGATTTCACGGTCCATGGAAAAACCTATGAGGAGTCTTTGGAAAGTCTGGAAAAAATCATAAATAGATGGAAATAACATAGGATTTCCTTAAACCATGAGAAGGGTTTGATAATGATGACATAAGGAATTATCTTAGGTCATCACGTGTCAAAAAAAAGAATTAAAGTAGACCCAAAGAAAGTTGAAATAATTTTACAAAAACCCATACCTCAAAGTCAAACAAATGTAAGGAGTTTCTTAGGAAACTTTGGTTATTACAGAAGGTTTATTGAGGGATTTAGTAAAATTACAGGACCACTCTTTACCTTGTTGAAGAAAGACTCTGAATTTTTGTTGACTTCATCATGTTAGGAGACATTTGAAGAAATCAGAAAAGCTTTAATCTCACCCATTATTGTTGGTCTAGTTTGGGGCGAACCATTTCACATTAACATAGATGCCTCCAACTTTTTAATCAGAGTAGTTCTTGGGAAGAAAGATGAATTTGGAGCAATGCATGTTATATATTATGTAAGGAAAAACATCAATCCAACATAAATAAATTACACTACTATTGAGAAGGAATTTTTAGCGGTTGTGTTTGCTATAAATAAATTTTGACATTGCATCACTGGATATAAGACTTTTGTGCATATTAACAATGCAACTATTTTTTATCTTATGAACAAAGTTGTTGTGGGAGGACGTATAATTAGATGGTTGTTATTACTACAAGAGTTTGATATAACCATCATATATAATAAAGTAGAGATAATGGTGTATTTGACTTCCTAGAAGAATGGTTTTGGAGGGTAATAACAAACCTGTAGAAGATACATTTCTTGATGAACATCTATTTGCAATATTTATTTAGTCACAAAGGTTTGTTGATATTGTGAATTACTTAGTAACTAGGAAATGTCCTTATTTTTCAATAAAATAGAAAAAAATATTGATTAGGGAAAGCTACTGATTTGAATGGATTAATGGTTGTTTATTTAAAATGTGTCCAAATCATGTAATGTGAAGATGTGTGTAGGAAAATTAAGTATATGATATACTGAGAGCATGTCATGATGAACCAGGAGCAAGAAATTACTCCACAATAAGAACAATGCATAAAATATTTGGAGTAGGCTATTTCTGGCCCACTATGAATAAAGATACATCTCATTAAATCAAACACTCTGATCAATGTCAAAGAATGGGGAGGCCTACAAGATAAACAAAAATGCCACTATAGACACAAGTCACTTGAGCCATTTGAAAAGTGGGGTATTGATTTTTTTGTCCCAATAGATTTTCCATCAAAGAGAAATCATTACATACTTGTATGTACTCGTTATGCTACAAAATGGGTAGAAGTCAAAGCATTGCCAACTGCTAAGGAGGAGAAAGTTGCAGATTTCATATACAAGAATATTCTATAAAGATATGGAGCACCTAAAGCACTTGTGTCAAATCATGGGCCCGGATTCATTTCTTTGATGGTTCAAGAATTTCTAGCTAGATATCAAGTTCAACATAGAAATTCATCACCCTATCATCCCCAAACAAATGGACACCTGTAGAGATGACCAATAGAGCGTTAGAAAATATTCTCACAAAAATAGTCTCATCTAGAAAAAATGACTGGTCTAATAGGTTAACTGAAGTTGTATGGAAATATAATACAACATGGAAGTCAACTACTAGATTTTCACCATATGAGTTGGTTTATGGAAAAACTCATATCTTTCCTATTGATTTTGAGTTAGAGTACCACTTAGAACAACTGTAAATGTAGAGATAGATCTTACTGAAGCATAAAAGAATATAATAATGTAACTGAGTAAGCTGGATGAGATGAGAATTGAAGCTTTTCACAGAAACTAAAATCATTCAAGGCCAAAGGAAACAATGGCATGATAAAAATATCTGCAGTAAGCAATTTACCACAAGAGATTGGGCTTTGTTGTTTGATTCAAGGTTTTAGGAATTTAAGGGGAAATTGCATACAAGATGGCTTGGGCCATATGAGATTGCACAAGTATTTGATAATGGAGTTGTTTAGTTAATACCTATAGATGGAGAGAGAAAAAAAATGTTGGTAAATGGGCATAGGCTCAAACTTTATTATAAACCAGCATCAAAGGAGGAATTTGTTCCAGAGCTTCAAGCAAGAATTGAGCATTTTACTGAGAAATATTTTTCTTCTTTTGGTGAAATGACCAGTCCTTCGATCAATTTTTAGATGGCCACAAATAAACAGAGTAAATTGAAAACTAGAAATGATTGTTTACTCTACAAAAAATAAAAATAAAAAAATCCTTCACTCCTAGGAATAAATATGAATATTTTTTATAGAGCCTAATTAGGTGTAATAGCTCATAATAGCTCATGATCATGATTGATTAGAATGGAAACAAAGCATTTGTTCTTGATAGTTCATAAATAGCTCCTAATCATGCTTGATCAAGAAGGAAATGAAATTATTTAAAGGGACACAAAATGGTTCTTATCATGTTTGATCAGAATAAAAATTCAAGTGATTCAAGTTTATAATATCTCCTTATCACACCTAATCAGATAAAAGTTCCAATTATTGAAGTTTTCATAAATAACTCCTGATTGCTCCTGATCTCTTCTGATCAGTTGTTCTTGATGAAGTAGCCTGAAGGAAATTTTTTTGAATGATGATTATAGTAATTCATGACAATCAAGAGCACGAAGAAATGATCATGTGCTGTCAGAAGCTTTCAGCTTCATTTATTACTAATTCATTTGTATAAATGTGCAAGTATATGATTAAACGAAAAATTCAAAATCAATGACTTAGCACGTGGAAACAGGTGGGCTCCCACAAGGGTAGAGCTCAGCTTGTCTTGCATTAATTAATGTTGATTTTATTAAGATCAAATTTTGTTGTAGATTGCATGCATTAAGTGGACATGTATTACCATTATTCGCCATCATTTAAATTTGTCATCATTCTTAGGTAAGCATTCATATCACTAGGATTTTTTTGAAATCTGAAGTACATTAATTATAGTTTGTAAATTTTGCTTAATGGATAAAATTGTGATTTTTTGATAAGCCAAATATAGTTTGTTTTAAATGTACAAATGGATGTATCATTACTTAATTGGGGAATAAATATGACATGATGGTTTTCAAGGTGAAGTGATGGGAAATATGGTTGAGATGTATATGACACACTATTGTCAGTACCTTGACAAGACATAATAGGCATGCAAGTACATGCAGTTAATATTGCATTCACTATGATATCTTGTCATTAATTTTGAAGAGAATTTAACACTGCCATTTCAAAACAAAGGAGATTTATCATTTCTAGAAATTGGTTTCCGACATTGCTGGAAAATCTCCGAGCTTCTGAAATTTTAGTCTTTTAAAAATGGGGTAAAAAATAATGGTGAAACCAAAGGGAATCACCTTGGATGCTTAATTAAGGAGGTATTTACAACAACCTGGATGGTTGGATTTCATACTTAAATATGAGGGATATGAATGGGATATAGTGTAGAGTTTATTAAAAACTTCCACATTAATTTCACTATGGTCGGAGGAGAACCCATTGAGGTATCCGTAGCTGTGATTAGTTCTTTATCTAGAATTCCAGCAGAAGGTGATATTATTCAACCTCGGCTTTCCAATTTGCAAGAGTTGCTTGAAATCTTCCATGTGCCACCTGAGCCTTTACCAGTATTTCACATACACAAAGGAAAGAATAAGGGCATTGAGTGTGAAAGTTTACAAGACCCATGGGCATCCATTGCACTCTGCATTATTAAGTTTTTCACCTTTGAAGGTTAGTTTTCCACCATCCTAGAGCAACCACTCAAGATGTTGAATCATGTTCAACATGGTGTGACTAAACCAGAAGTAAGGGTTAATCTGTGTGCTTTTTGTTTTTCTCAACTTACTAAAATGGTTGTTAAATGCAAAGAAAAATAAAATAGAGTGACTCATAATGGTCAAAAGCATTTAATATTCAAACATCATTTCATGCAAAAACCTAACTAGGAAGAGGAATGGAGAAAATTCCTATTAAATATTGATAAGAAAGAGGAAAAATCTAAAATCTCTGATAGAAAAACACTTAAAATAGAGAAAACTGAGGTTTTGACAAGAAAACCTAGTTAAACCTATTGGGAGACCTAAAAAAAAAAAACCAAAGAGTTATGCTCAAGCAAAGGAAAGGAAAATAAATGTTTTGAAAGAAAACCTAGTTGAACCAATAAAGAGAATTAGGAAGAAAATTTTAGAAAGTTCTATTTTAGTAAAGAAGAGAAAAACAAAGGAGAAGAAAACCTCAGAGGGTTCTGATACTAAGAGAAAAAGCTCCAAAAAAAAAAGAAAACTATAAAAATTGAAAGACCTAAAAGAAGAACCAGGTCAGAAACACAAAGGATGGAGCAAGAAAAGTTAGAGTCTAAAAAGACTCCTTGCACCATCAATCTTGATGAATATGGGGGAGAAGAATTTTAAAAATATGAGTTTGAAAAAAATGAACATGAAAAAGAAGAGCCTGGAAGGGAGGTGTTGAAAGAAACAGAGCCTAAAAAAAGAGGAGTTAGAAAAAGAAGGAGGGTCACAACTTCCAATGCAAAGTATAGAATGTACTCCTCCGTAAGAACATTTGTTAGCTCCTAATTCCCCTTTTCAAGATGTTAATTTGTTAACTCCTAATTTTTCAGGATGTTGATATGTCAAATATGGAAATTGAACATGAAGTTGAAGTATTGAATGTAGAATTTTTTTAGGAAAGTGAAATTCCATTTATATTGAATTTCAATAGGAAGAGATAGTTCAATGCGATGAAGAAGAATTTATCCATCCTGAAGGGAAGTAGCCCATAGAAGAGGAAGAAACACCTTCTGATAGTGAAAATTTAGATAAAAAAAAAGAAGAGAAGATTCAAACTGCTCTTAGGATATCCAGGTTAGATAAAGAATTCGAAGAGTTTAAAATGAAGAATTTGATATTAGAGGAGAAATTAAGGCAAAGAGATGAGGAGGCATTAAAATTTCATTAAGAAACAAATGATCTGAAAGAACAACTTGAAAAGAAATTTAGTCAGTTGTGTTCATAGTTAGAGGAAACAGAGGAAAATCTAACTAAAATAACCATTTAGAATGAAAAAAAGGATAAATAGATTCAAAGGTTTAAAAAAGAACTGGAAACAAGGACTGAGACAAAAGAAAAAGTACAACCATAGATACTCAATAATATGTTGCTACTTTTGCCTCCACCTAAGGAAGAACATAAGGAGAAAACTACAGGACCTAGATACCTTTCCCTTAAAGCTATGACATACAAGCAATTTAATAAAGAAATCCAAGAAAAATTGGATAAAGTTACAAAGGAAAAGGAAGAAGTAGAGGAAAGGGTTTTAAACAAGACTGCAAATATTGCATTTTCCTTAGTTTGCACTAGAAAACCTTCTAGAGTGTATGGATTTTTTCTTAGAGAGTTGTTCGTGAAATGGAAATTGAATTAGATTGTGCTAAAAATACCTATTGACTTCTGGACAGATTATGACTTCATGGATTTTTTATTTTAATACTTACCTAGACATTAAAAATCAGATGTGTGAGTTCTTCCAACATGGATTTCTCATTGGTAATAATGATGATTCACTTCTTAAATTCTACATTGGTGAACTAAAAATCAAATCCTTTGTTTCATTGTTGAAAAACCATGTTGAATGGTTAGCTAGAATGGATGAATATGGAAAAATTCAACAGACATATGGGGTACCAATGAGACCAGAGTATCCAGAGCCAATCTATTTCATCAAAAGATCTAGGTCCATTGCATGACTCATTGATGTAACTCCTCTTTATCTCAGTAATTTGTTAAAAATCATTGCATCTTTTTAGGATATTGTAGGAAGTCTTCCTCCTTTTTCTCTATAGGCATGTGAAGAAAGATTCAGATCACTTCTAGGAGCACTAAAGAGGAGGGAGCCAATTACTCCAAACAATATCAAGTGGAGCTTAGTATGGGTGAGACATGTGATCAACCTAATTCATCAACAACAAGAGTTCTAGACTAGTATGAGATTCAGAATTCCTATAATCATCATGCCTGGACCGAAGATAAATGCACCTTCACAAATAGTAGTTGAAGTCCTCAAAGCCTAGTATGATAAGCTAGAGAAGAATAATGGATTTTTTGTGTCTACAAGAACTACAATGGAATACAAAGGAGGAGTATTTGATTGTGCCATTTGGATGAAATCACTCAATAGGGGTATTCCAATTCCATCTAATTTTTCAACCATGAGGGCATGGTTAAAAGAAGCAGGAGGAGAATGATGAGGCCCAGTAAATACCTCATAATCACTAATTTTTTACCTTTTTAATACTTTATAATTTGGCTTTAAAACTCATAATATTTTTCTTTATGTATGCATTAATGAACTTAATGAGGTATAAAGACTTAGAATATGATTGGTTAATGTGAATTCTTATTTATGTTGAATGCGTAATTAATGTGGTAATTAACCTATGAATGTTTTATAATATGTACATGTTTATTATGCAACTGGAACTGATATTCATTTCTTAGCCAAATGATAACTATTTTTGTTTAAAAGTGATGAATGGTTGGATTGTTTGTGAATCATCCTTAAATGAGTTATTATCCATTGATCTCCTTTTTGACTCATCACACCAAATGAAGACTCTACCAACCACAACCAAAGCTCCAACAAAGTAGGCCCAGTTCAGAAATCTAGAATTCAATTCAACTGAAGGCAGTTATAGGGATCCACACTAGTCAATTATGTTCCTGCGTGACAAGATATCTTTTAGACTAGGATTGGATTAGTTTCCTGCTTATCTTTTTCTTTTGAAATAAATATGGATATTTATATCTAGACCCAACATAGTTGGATGTTATATTGTATCAAGTTTTTGATCCTTCTCATGTAATTTCATTTTTTGTTTTAAAAGTTAGAATTTTTTTCTTTGTACTTCGTCCCCATCTAGGCAGATTCTATGGAAATAAAAAAAAGTTGATTTCAACTATGTGCTTAAATTTTTCTAGAAGTAGAACAATCCATTTTTGGAAGTAAGGTGATCCTTTAGATTTTAAATTCATTTTTTATTTATATGTCCTTTTTTCTATTCCATCTTAGATATTAGAACCATTTGATTTGTTGTTTGTTGGGAAAATATTAGATTTGAGTTTATTTTACTCTTTATGTTTTCCGTGGTTTATTTCTTAGTTCAAAGTCATTTATAGATCTGAAATATCCTATATTATAATTTTAATGGAGTTTGTACAAAGAGGAACAATTACTTGTCAATTTAGTGAAGTGAGGAATAACATAGCTTATTTCTAGAGCAATTAGTTAAGTTCTAACTAGATCTCAAGATTCAACAAAGTAGATAATATTAATCTTCCATTCTTTCATAATCTGAAGGGTGATCCCACAATGCTAGTTTACAATTTCTAGGAGATTTAGATTTTTGTTGAAATCACATATTTTTAGAAAATATAATAATTTAAGCCTTTAAAAATTCCCTTTGAAGGATTCTAATTGAAGAGTGTTTGATCAAAGCACATTATATCAAACTCCCTTGGATAGAAACCCACTAGTTTTAAACCATACCTATAAGAAGTCTCCTTTACACCTATAAATATGTTGATAAAAAACCACTTTTGATTTACCTTTTGGGGGATCAAATGAATTCATTTAAAACTTATTTTTTGTAAGTATGTAGTCCTTATTATAAGCTTTCCAAAAATTATAATTTTAAATAAATTTTATTTAATTATTATGGGTATGTGCAAGATCGTGATGGGCCAAAAAGTGGCGATATGTAAGCCATATGATGTCCCATGTGGCTAACGACTTTTTTTTTACCCGAAATTGATGAAACAAAAAGGGTTTTTAGAGGAGATTCTTAGCTTTCCACCAATATAAATTATGCTTTAATTTGAATTTAATAAATAATTATTATTCATTTTCTATTAGAATTACGAATAAAGTCCTGATTGATAGGTTGATTGAAAAATATCTATAACTTTCAAATGGTATCACATTTTTTGAATCTAAAACATGCATCACATTCTATGCTTTACATACTATAGGATTAAAAAAACAAAAATTGAATTTAGTGAATTTTTGACCAAGTCAAGGTTGTTAGACAGACGAGCTTTTATATTTTTTAAAAATTGTAATAAACAAATTATAATTAATTATTTACTTGGAAAAAAATAATAAAATAATATGCATCACATTAGGACATGAGTCCTCTATGTATATCTAAAATTTTATAAAAAAATATTATCATTTTATTGTGGTTAGGGTGGTCAGACAGACGCCTACTTCTTATTTCTACATTGAAATTTTAATACTACTATATTGAAATTTCAAATTTTCACCAAATCGATTTTATTTTTTAATAAAGATCTAGTAGTTTAGAAACTACATTCAATTTTCTACAGATTCAATTTTTAAATTTTTTTGAAATAATATAGATAAATTATTCAAATTTTTACACCAAGTTGTCTAACTCTGATTTTTTGTCTTTTTATTGCCACTTAAGGGCCTATTTTTTCCATGATGATCTTACACATACCCTTATATTTTTTTTTATTTCTTGTGAATGTAGGTTTCTGTCCGAAAATTAAGCTGTTTGTTCTGCACATGTGAAAAATAAGAAGATTATCAATTTTTTATTTTTTTAAAATATGAGTGCACTAGATATTGAAGTCTTTGATCCAACAAAAATAAATAAATTTAATTTTGATACATACAAAAAAAGTTGTGTTATACGGTTCACCTATGTTTGAATCATAATTGGTTTGACTTCAAAACTTAATTAAGGATAAAATATTCAATAAAACACTATGAAACCAATTTAATGCACTAGATAGCGTAGTTTAAAATCTAGATTTTAAAATATTAGAATTTTATCCTTCATGGAAAAAAGTTGTGTTATACGGTGAGTGTCACTCCTAAAAAATAGTGTTTACTAAAAAAAACTATTTTTCAAAGTAGATAGAAAAAAAAGTGCAATCTGATTCCAATTTTTTTTTAAAATATATATCTAGAATCTACAAAAAAAAATTCACAAATCACTAGTTTGCATGATGTTCAAATTCCTCACAGTTTAGCCGCTATAGGTGTCTAAAAGTGAAGATTTAGTTAGAAAAAATCAATTTAGTGTCTAGTTTGGCCAAAAATTATAAACTAGTATAGTGGGATCACCTTGAATTGTCTTGTAATAAACCCTCTCTATTTTACTTCCATTTTAAAGGTTATTTTGAATAAATCAAGAAATAGGAGGATATAATAGAACCACTTTTGATTGAATAGGTATAGCACAAAAACGCTCCCGACTGAGTAAAAATAAATTTCAAATGCTCCTAATCATGCCAAAACCAACAAAATCCCCCCCAAAACCGATCCAACTCTTATTGAAAATAGCTTGAGACACCCCTGGATTGACATTCAATACATTAAATGAGTCAAAATTGTGACAACATCAACTTCCTACCATCAATTCTCATCAATGTGACCTAAATGAAATAGGAACTAATGTTGAAAAAACAACTTCCAAAGATCTAATGCTATCCATAAATGTTATGAAAGTAAAATATGATAATGCTAATGATTACAATATAACAAAAAATATTGAATTTAAATAGAAGAGTCATTGAAACAAACAAAAAATTCAAAAACTGGAAACTAAATATGGAAATTACTGATGCAAAATGAGCACAGGGACTAAGTCGCCCAAGGTGGCGAATTAGTCTTAGAAGGGGTATTTTTGAATTTTTTCTTATTTTTTTGATGAATACTGATGTGTTTTGTACTGTAGAATGCAAATATAAAGTGCAGATGCAAAATTCCACTATTGTTCAAGGAAATGAGGTCCAAAAATGAACATTTCACTAATGCAAAGCATGAAACCCTAGGATGCAAAATTAAACAATGCAACATGCAATGAAATGTTAATAGAAGGTATTCCTAGGATGCAAATACATGCTAGATTATAAGTAAGATGCTTCTAAATGCAGGTTCACCAAAATGAATCATAGATTTTGAGGGAAAAAGGGGATTCTCTAGCACTTCTGGGTTTTCACCTAAAAGGAGAGAGTTCTTTCAAACCCCAAAATCTAGGAGCTTCACTCAAGCCTTATGTAAATGTAATTGAAGTATATCCCTACAAAATGTCCTAAATGCAATAAACTGGAAATATAAATGAACTATTGATGTACAACTAATGGAATGTAGGTTGTTTGAAAACACATGATGATATGCAGAGGGATAAATTAAAGACAATACAAAGCAAGACAAAAGAGGAAACAAGAAGAATGCACCTAGAAACAAACAAGAGTTGAAGTGAAGACTGCAAATGTGTCTGAAATTCTTAAAAATCTAATTTTTAGGTCAACTGGGACACTTACGCCAAGTTGGGAAACTTCGTCCCATTTCTGGGAAACTGCTCCAAAGCCGTTTCAGCCAATTGGGTATCCAGATCTTCAAAAATCCCTGAAAAAAACATGCGGTGGGACTAAGTCATGATTGTTGGTAACTTAGTCCATTCAAGCTTTTCTGAAAATTTGAAAGTGGAAATAGAAGCCTACAGTCTGCAATTTGTTGTCTAACTAAAATCCAAGTCCAAAATTATAAAATCACCTATAAAAATGAATATAGTTTGGTTTCTAATGGGGGGTTTTCCTTATTCAAACCCCTAGTTGGTATTTAAACCTTGAAAGAGATGAGAAATTTGTGTAGAACCCTAGCCCTAAGTGTGTCTAAGACTAGGAGATATGAAGTATGGTGCAACCCTATTTTAATATGCAAGAATAAGATGCATAAATGAAACTAGAAAAATACAAGAATCATTCCAAGAGACCCTAAATCACATTAGAAAATTAATCTTAATGACATGTAAACCTTCCTTAGGCTGAATATAGAGAGAACATGGAAGATGGAACCACTTTCAAAACAAGTCTTTAGGTTGATTTGATGGGTAGTTGCATCTCCTCAACCTAGATTTCTCCATGATTCTCCATAAGCATTCATGATCAATCCTTTGCAATGTGAGATCTTGAATAAAAAGTGAGCTTCGAGACCTATAAAAACCCTATCTTGTTGCCCTAAGCTTCAAGTTTTCTTTAGATAGACTAATGAATCTTCTTGTGGAAGATGTTCAACACTTGATACTTGAATTTTCTTGTGAAAAATGACTAAAGGTTTCAAAAAATGACCTAAAAACATGTATTTATAAGCATAAATACCTAATTGTAAATTATTTTGACCTGAGAGGTCGACACCCATTGGGAATTTTTATTGAGTCAGAGATTTTCTTGCTCAAAAATTCAAATTACCCCAAAAGGGACTATGTCACCACCTTGGGTGACTTATTCCCACCAAGGATTTTCGAGATGGGATGTGTGAATTTTTAGTGATTTGAATGTTGTTTTTTGGGACTTGTATGATTTATTAGGTGGAATAAGCCTCAAGGTAAAAAATAATGAGTCTTAGGGGCCTATAAATTTTATTTTTAAAGGGATGATTGGTGCACAAATGCCAAAATAGGTCCAAATTAAGCATGAAATTATCTCTTTCTTCAAGAGTATATAATTTTATACGTTACAAATGTGAAACTTGTAGGAAGACATAATCATGATCATAAAGATGTTGAGTAGTGATTTGTCTCAAGTCAATTGTTGCAAGAGTTGGATTCAATAAGCTATTATTAGAAATAAAATTGATCATAACCTATAGAAGTTTGATTGTAGAAGGAACTAGTTCTTGTTGATCTAGTTATAGGTTACAAGATATAAGATACCTTTAAAGGTGATATTTAAAATTAATTTTCCTTTCCATAGGGATTAGTGTATTTTAGAATTTTAATATATAACTTAGATGATTTATCAATTTTATTATAGTTTATTTTTCCATCAATCTTAAGGTAAGCTATGAATATCTTGAAGTAGAATTAATAGTTTAAAGAACCCACTTCAAATTTTTCTTTGTAGTCAATTATAAGGAATATATTTCCTTGGTAGTATAGCTAATATAGTAATAATATGGTACTCTCTATAGGTTGAAAGGAGAAAGAAACATATAATCTTCTATGGCCAAATGTATTTAAAATCTAAACCCTATATTTTCATAGATTCAAAGGAGAAATATGTACATATAATATTCTATATCCAAATCTATATAAAATATAAACCCTAAATATCCATAGGTTTAAAGGACAAAGATATATAATCATTTTCCATGACCAAACCTATCTAAAATTTAAACCTCTTTGTAGTGTTGAAAAATGTCATTTGTGATATTTTAACAATTGTTTGGGCCCTCCTTATAAAATTGTGCTTGATGATGCCTTGACTTAGTGTTGTACTGTGTTTAACAGGCTCACATTAGGTCTTGGGCCCTTGTGAACCAAATTAATTCAAATGTACCTTATTTTAGAGTGTTGTAAAGTATTGTAACATAATTTCACAATTTTCTAGGGTTTCATTAAACAATTGGGATTCTTTATTCTTTAATTGACCTTATTTTGCATCCACAAGCCTTAACTATTGCATCATTTTGAGGATAATCCTGACATAAATCAACATCCAATCATAATTGATATGTTCTTAGGTTGTTAGGAATATATTTGGTGATCTAGGACTCATACACCACCTTGGGTGTATGGGTACCACCTATATTTTTGGGCCCCGATATGGATTTCACATCATTCTAATCATTTTTGAAAATATGTCCCATAATTAATGCCTAATGGGACTCATATTCCACTTGTATAATATGAGTCCTGTGTCACCCAAAATAAACTTTAATTCAAATTCTTTATGAGATTTTATTCTCCTAGATCTGATGTTAGGTTGTAGTGTTGTAATTTTGGGAAAAATTGGTAGAAACAAGTATAAATACAAGTTTCTTTCACTCATTTTACACCAAGGAAGTTGAATGTGCATCCTTATAGAAAATTTAAGTTCACATGAGAATTCAACTGTTTACAAGAGAATTCAAAAGCAGTCAAAGTCCGATTATCAAGTGTTTTGGAGCATTATTTAAGTATCAAACATCATGTCAAAGTCATCATGCATCATGTTTATTTTTGAGTTAAAATTTATGATGTAGGGTTTTATGGTTCAAACTAGAATTCAATTCAAGATCTATCACATTCAAGCAAGAGTCAAGATCTACATTCATTGGTGTCACTTCTTACATGTTTGCAGCAATTTACTGCAAGGGTTTTTTGAGTTGTAACATTTAATGTTGTTAATTCATCATTACTTTATCAAATTTGATTTCATTATAGGGTTTGATTAAAAAAATAGGGTTTGACCAAGACAAACCCCTTTCCACTAACAATTTTTTTTTTCCCTCTCTTTAGTGTGTGATTTGCAAATCTAGGTTGAAGACATATTGAAGAGAAATTTGGTAAAATTTGTCAAAGTGTTCAAAGTTTTCAAAGTTGTCACCTTGCATTGGAGATCATTGGAGGACATCTACAGGTTGAAAATTAGAGATTCAAACCCAAAAATCAAGTGGAAAGGATAGATATGACATTGAGGAGAAGAATCAAACTTTTAAGTTTCAAAAATCCCTAGAAGTACTAATACACCACTTTTGGCATATGAGTCCCAATATAGTGATTTTTCCAGATTTTATTAGTTTCAGTCATATCTCTCCCAGATTCTAGTTCTTTCCCAAAAACCTTAATTTGGTACTAAATTTCCAAGTCTAGCGAATGAGCCTCATTCAACATTTCAGAGCTCATTCCAAGCATATTCAAGTTTCCAGGTGCACATATTTCATCTCTTAGCTTTCTATTCTGATTTACATGCATTTTTAGGTCATTTAGTGAAGTTTTGCATTACATTAGGTTTAAGATTTAGGTCTTGCATTTCATTAGTCTTTCCAAGCCCTAGCTTGGTGGTGAAACCCTCTTTAGTTTATAATCAAACCCTAGGACAACCCTATTGCAAGATCTCTTTCTCCTTGATATACCTAAGATTGAGATCTTTAGGGTTTTCCTTGAATGAGAGAGCTAGGGAGATTGTTGTTATATGTCCTAAACCATAAGAAACAACAATTTTCTTTCTTTCACTCCCAAATAATCAATCTCCTAGATCTTGAAAATAAATTAGAGGATGTTGGACACACAGTAAATACTCTGAGCTTGGAAATCTCTATGGCCTTTGACCTTAGGCTTTGATATTATTACTCAAGTATAATCTCATATGCCTTGGAGTTTTCCATATTTTTTATATGCTTGGCATTGTGTTTATTTCACACATGTTGTTCGATCTTTGCCATTTAACTTTTTATGTTTTGTTGATTTCTTTGAAATAAAGAAGGTTGGTATTGATTTTTAATGAAATTAGACACAATGGTCTTTGGGGACCCACCCAATTATTCTTATAAATCCTTAGAATTGAATAAATTGGATGGAACAATCTCTGAAAAACCTAAGAATTCTTACAAATACTTTTTCACTGGTGCGAAGGAGGCTTTAACCCCTCGCTCACAAAAACTTATAAAGTGTAGTGATGGTGATGTTGTTGAAGGCAAGGACGTGGATGAAGGAATAGGTAAAGACTCTCTATCTTGCCCTAATAAATTTTTTATCTTTCAAAACCATGATATGGTATCCACTATTCTAAATGAAGAGGTTAGATTAAATAAAACTATAATTTTCTTGCAGCCCTAGATCCTAATAAAATCCCAACAAGAGAATTCCTAGATGACTAGTTCAATATTGTTTGGATTAGAAAATTTGGGATGCATATTTCATTCTATATAATGCTACAAAAAGGGCTCTTTGTAATCTTCTTCAAAGATTAGAAAATGTAAAAAAATCTCTAGATAAAGAATATTGGAATATAGGGAAATTTATTTTTAGGGTTTTGGCATAGTCTACGAAGGCGATAAATGAAGAATGCATGGCCCTATCCTATCAAAGATGGATAAAAATTAAAGGAGTCCCCCCTCAATACCAAAAATTTTTTCCCTAGATGAATTCCCATTTTAAGAATCTCATGAAACTAGAAGAATCAAATTTGACCATTCTTAACTTGGATGCTAGAGCCTTAGTTTCTCTATCACTAGGTGTAGACATTCCAAAAGAAATTATAATTAAAGCTCATAAAAAATGGGTAGCCTACAAAATAGAAGCTAGGGGGGAATTAATGCATGGTTTCTCTATAAAAATGAGGGATGTGTTGGGAAAATTGCCCCATAATTAAAAGAAAATTGGAAGCCCAAAAATCTAAACCTAATTTTTCTAACGCTAGTTCAGAAGAGTTTGTAGAATATGAAAAAAGTTGAATATGTGTCTCCAAGCTCTAAATGAATCAAAGGGGTCATAAACGGAAATAGTTCCCCTTCTAATGAAAGGAGTAAGCCCACAAATATAATCTTGAGCATGTTTGATTCTAATTCTACAGAAGTATTGTTTCCCATAACAATTGATGAAAAGGTTAATCAAATTACTAAATTGATTAAAAAAAATGGAATATGGATGAGTGTGGTACTAGTAGTCTCCATTAAAATTATGGCTCTATTATAGAAAAAAAATCCATTGTTCTAGTAGAACCAAATTGTGTTAATGGCCAAAAGAAAAATGCAAAAGAGTTGGCCATGAATAAAATAAAGCAAAGAATTTCTCAAAAAATAAGAGCAATGAATCCTCGGGTAAGGAAGAGAAAAAAATTTAAATTGGAGTTGAGGTTGCTAAGAAGTTAGGAGAAAATGGAAAAGAATCAATTCTCTATGAATCAAGCATGGTATCTATCCCTAAGGTCTCCCCTCTTAATCAAAGTAAGAGAAATGAGAATAAAAAAACATTAATTGAAAAGGGAGATACAAAATATGTGGTTGACCCAATTAAGGTGGGCTCTAACAAGATTATTCTACCTAGAATTAACTCATGGAAAAGTGATGTTCCTAGAGAGTTAAATATAGGCAAAGAGTCAAATACTATTATGGTCTCTCAAAATATTGATGTAAAAAAAATAGAAGGGGCTCTAATAGAAAAGAAAAAGGGAACATCGATAAACCAAGTTCATTGTCTAACACTGGTCCAAAGCCAAAACATAATGATGGCTATGGATTTCAATATTAGACAAAGAAAAATCTAATTTCCCTTTGCCAATAGGGATTGAGGGTCTCCCTAAAATTGTGAAAAAAAAATGTGTTTTTGAATTTATCTCTTTTGATAAAGAAGGTGAACATGGGAAAAATATAGAAGGTACCCCCTTATGATAGCCTAAAACAATGAACAAATGGAAGAACCTATTATGTTGGTAGGAACATTTAGAATCAAGAAGACATTAAAAAGAAATAGACTAACTAGGAAATTTGAAAGGGCACCTTTGTTGGCTTTCAGTTGTTTCAGTATTAGTTTGTTCTTGATGCCAAAACTATTTTATGGGATTCATGTTATCACTAGTTATATTATTTGGATTCTTAGTCTAATGAATGTATGTTATTCAGATTCACATGGTTGGTATTATGCAGTTACACAGTTAAAGGATTGCAATTATATACTTGATGATATGCTTGATGGATGTTGATAGGATGTAGATTGATATATGATTTGCAGTTACATGTTATAGTTGGTTCACATGGTGATTCTCATGGCTCACGTTTGTCCCATGACACATTTACATGATGATTATAGTTGATTTACATGGTCCTTTCATGGCATGCAGTTACAGATTTTAGTTTTTGATACTTGTACATGTTGACATTGATATTTGACATGGTGTTCATTGTGACAGGGTGCCATTAGCCTCAAATATATGACATTGTTATCTTGACAGGTTTTGGTTATTTAGGTTGATCATTTTCAGATTGATCATATTATGAGTGATCATTTTCTTTCGGACATGTAATTTATTTCAGGTATAAATGTTACATTCTTTTCATTACAAGTCTTTGTTTTATCTAGTTTGATCTCTTTCAGGTTGTGGTATATTCAGTTTGGTTCAAATAGAAAAAGTGTTTTAGCATGACATACTATCTTTTCAATACTTATGAGAAGTTTTTTTGATCTCGTGACTTCACCATTGGGTAAGTGCACCAAGATGGTTCCCAAAAAGGGGACTTAAGTGGATGGTTTTTTTTTCTAAAATTAGGAAATACTGACCTTGGACCTGAAATTGAGGATACTTAGACTCAAAATTTTGAGATGGAACAAAAAGAAGGATTCAAGTGCTTTGAGTTTACTTTCTAAACTACTAATTTATTTTGAAAATGGTTGAGATTAAGGGGTTCAAGCGATGGACATACACAAATTGGTGTTGTTTTCATCAGAAAAACATAACATATAAACTCTTGTATGACCCTTGTACGGTGAATTTTTTTTAGTATTTTTTAAATCGCAATGGTCAGAAGTTAGCTAACAGTATTTAGTTGATGCACAATTTTTCTAATAATTTTTTACTGAATATTTGATTTTTTACTAATTTGCGAAGTGGACATATCCTGAAAATAAAATTTTGGCCGTGCTACCCCTACAAATTTTGGAAACTAATTGATTTGTTTTTTTTTTAAATTTTTTAATTTTGTATAATGGAGTCTAGTTTCTAAAAATGTAATTTATTTGAAAAATTGATGAACGGTTAATTTATAATGAAAAAAATACCAAACACCGCTTTTTGGCAAAAAAAGGACATACAGATAAAATAAATAATGGATGAAAGACTTAACATTTTCAATATATTAATGTATGCTTATATATTTTTATGTACATGTATGTCATGTACGGATGTAAGATTATATGTACATATGTATTATGCTTGTATGTATGCATTTATGTATGTCTTTAGATGAAGGGAGAATTTAGAGAGAGTCTAGAGAGATGAAGAGAGGGTGGAAGTGAGATTTTAAGAGAGAGTGAGTGGGAGAGAAGGGGTTGGATTGAGGGGGAATTAGCTAGGTAGGGTGGGAGGGATAGAGGGAGGGAGAGAGAGAGGGGAGGTGGGAGAGAGAGAATTGAGGGAGAGGGAGAGAGAGAGGGGGGAGAGACAGAGAGACAAAGAGAAAGAGAGTTTTATGTAGGTAGGGTGCGAAAGGGAGAGACTTGAGAGTGTGAGGGGGGTGAGAGGGAGAGACTGTGAGAGAGTAGGGAGTGGGAGAGAGAGGGAGTGTGAGAGAGATGGAGTGTGAGAGAGAGGGAGTGTGAGTGAGAGACCTGAGAGAGGGAGAGGGTGTGAGAGGGAGTGACCTGATAGAGGTAGAGAAAGAGGGGGGTGGAGTGAGAGGGACTTATCTAGGTAGGGTTGGAGGGATAGATAGAGAGAGGGGAGAGAGATAAAGAGAGAGTTACCTAGGTAGGTTGCCAGAGGGAGAGACCTTAGAGAGAGAGGGTGTGGGAGGAAGAGACATGAGAGAGAGGGAGAGAGAGGTAGTGTGAGAGAGTGGGATGGAGTTAGAGGGACATAAAGAGAGATGGATAGAGGGAGTGAGAGAGGGTAGCTGGGATTTATTGAAAGAGAGGTACACAAAAAGAGGGAGATGATAGACATAGAAAATTAGAGAGGGTAGGAGGGAGGGAAGGAGGGAGAGTTGGGATGTATAGATAGAGATAAATTTATAGGGGTTGAGGGATTAGGGTGGAGGACCTATACGGTTGATCGTTTCTAGGGTACTAGGGTTTAAGGTTTGAGGGTTGAGGGAATAGGTTTGATGGTAGAGGGTATCTAGTTGAGGGTATAGGGTAGAAGGTTTAAGGTTTAAACATTTAGGGTTTAAGGGTTTGGGGTTAAGGGTTTAGGGTTAAGGGTTTACTTGGTTGAGGGTAGAGGGTTTAGGGTATAGGTTTGAGGGTATATGGTTGAAGGATTAGGTTCAGGGTCCAATGTAAGGGGTAGAGGGTTTAGGGTATAGGTTTGAGGGTATATGGTTGAAGGATTAGGTTCAGGGTCCAATGTAAAGGGTAGAGGGTTTAGGGTTTAAGGATTGAGGGTTGAGGAATTATGGGTTGAGTGTTGAGAATTGAGGGTTGAGTGTTTAATGTATAGGGTAAAGGGTAGAGGGTTTATGGGTTGAGGGTTGAAGATTGAGGGTTTAAGGTATAGGGTCTAGGGATTAGGGTTGAGGGTCCAATATATAGGGTAGAAGCTATAGGGTTTGAGAGATTAAGGGTTGAGGGATTGGGGTTTAGGGTAGAGAGTATTAGGTTGAGGGTAGAGGTTAGAGGGTAGAGGGTAGAGGGTAGATGGTAAAGGGTTTAAAAGTTTAGGGTTTAATTGGTTAGGGTTGAGGGTCGAGGGTTTACGGTTGAGTGTCTAAGGGTTTAGGATTTAAGGTTCAAGAGGGTTGAAGGATTAGGGTAAAAAGTTTACTAAGTGGGTTTAAGGGTTGGGGGAATAGGGTTCAAGGTAGAGGGTAGAGGAATTATGGGTTAGGGTTTAAGGGTTTAGGGTTTAGGATGAGGGATTAATAGGTTATAGGGTAGAGATTGTAGTAGTTGATGGATAGGGGTTTAAGGGTTGAGGGTTGAGGGATTTAGAGGGCATAGGGGTTGAGAGTTAAGGGTTGAGGGATTAAGAGGGTATAGGGGTTGAGGGATTAGGATTTAATGGTTGAGGGTTGAGGGTTCAAGGATTAAGAGGGTATAGGGGTTGACGGATTAGGGTTTAAGGGTTCAGGGTTTAGGGTTCAGGGATTAGGAAGGTATAGGGGTTGAGGGGTTAGGGTTTAAGGGTTGAGGGATGAGGGTTGAGGGATTAAGAGGGTATAGGGGTTGAGGGATTAGGGTATAAGGGTTGAGGGTTGAGGGTTGAGGGATTAGGGTATAAGGGTTGAGGGATAAAGAAGGTATAGGGGTTGAGGGATTAGGGTTTAAGAGTTGAGGGTTGATGGATTAAGAGGGTATAGGGATTGAGGGATTAGGGTTTAAGGGTTGAGGGTTGAGGGATTAAGAGGGTATAGGGATTGAGCAATTAGGGTTTAAGGGTTGAGGGTTGAGGGATTAGGGTTTGAAGTTTGAGGGATTAAGAGGGCATAGGGGATGAGGGATTAGGGTTTAAGGTTTGAGGGTTGAGGGTTAAGGGTTGATGGATTAAGAGGGTATAGGGGTTGAGGGATTACAGTTTAAGGGTTGAGGGTTGAGGGAGTAAGAGGGTATAGGGGTTGAGGGATTATAATTTGAGGGTTGAGGGATTAAGAGGGTATAGGGATTGAGGGATTAGGGTTTAAGGTTTCAGGGTTGAGGGATTAGGGTTTGAGGGTTGAGGGAATAAGAGGTTATAGGGGTTGAGGGATTAGGGTTTAAGGGTTGAGGGTTGAGGGTTGAGGGTTGAGGGTTGATAGATTAAAAGGGTATCGGGGTTGAGGAATTAGGGTTTAAGGGTTGAGGGTATAGGGATTGAGGGATTAGGGTTTAAGGGTTGAGGGATTAAGAGGGTATAGTGTTTGAGGGATTAGGGTTTAAGCTATGAGGGTTGAGGGTTCAAAGTTGACAGATTAAGAGGGTATAGGGGTTGATGGATTAGGGTTTAAGAGTTGAGGGTTGACAGATTAAGAGGGTATAAGGATTGAGGGATTAGGGTTTAAGGGTTGAGGGTCGAGGGTTGATGGATTAACAAGGTACAGGTGTTGATGGATTAGGGTTTAAGGGTTGAGGGTTGAGGGTTGAGGGATTAAGAGGGTATAGGGGATGAGGGATTAGGGTTTTAGGATTGAGGGTTGAGGGATTAAGAGGGTATAGAGGTTGAGGAATTAGGGTTTAAGGGTTGAGGGTTGAGTGATTAAGAGGGTATAGGGGTTGACAGATTAGGGTTTAAGGGTTGAGGGTTCAAGGTTCAATAATTAAGAGACTATAGAGGTAGAGGGATTAAGGTTGAAGGGTTGAGGGTTGAGGGATTAAGAGGGTATAGTAATTGATGGATTAGGGTTTAAGGGTTGAGGTATTTCGATCTCAGTTTGAGGGATTAAGAGGGTATAGGGATGTAGGGATCAGGCTTTAAGGGTTGGGGGTTGAGGTTTGAGGGTTGAGGGTTGATGGATTAAGAGGGTATAGGGATTGAGGGATTAGAGTTTAACGGTTGAGGGTTAAGGGATAAGGGTTTGAGGGTTGAGGGATTAAGAGGGTATAGGGATTAAGGGATTAGGGTTTAAGGGTTGAGAGTTGAGGGTTGAGGGTTGAGGGTTGAGGGTTGAGGTTTGATGGATTAAGAGGGTATAGGGGTGAGGGATTAGGGTTTAAGGGTTGAGGGTTGAGAGTTCAAGGATTAAGAGGGTATAGGGGTAGAGGGATTAAGGTTAAAGGGTTAAGGATTGAGGATTGAGGGATTAAGAGGGTATGGGAATTGAGGGATTAGGGTCTAAGGGTTGAGGGTTGAGGGATTAGGGTTTGAGGGTTGAGCGATTAAGAGGGTATAGGGATTGAGGAATTAGGGTTTAAGTGTTGAGGGTTGAGGGATTAAGAGGGTATAGGGGTTGAGGGATTCGGGTTTAAGGGTCGATGGTTGAGGGATTAAGAGGGTATATGGGTTGAGGGATTAAGAGGGTATAGGGGTTGAGGGATTAGGGCCTAAGGGTTGAGGGTTAAGGTTTGAAGGATAAAGAGGGTATAGGGGTAGAGGGATTAAGGTTGAAGGGTTGAGGGTTGAGGGTTGAGGGAATAAGAGGGTATACGGATTGAGGGATTAGGGTTTGAGGGGGTTTGAGGTTTGAGGTTTGAGGGTTGATGGATTAAGAGGTTATAGGGATTGAGGGATTAGGGTTTAAGGGTTGCGGTATGAGGGTTGAGGGTTTGAGGGTTGAGGGATTAAGAGGGTATAGGGATTGAGGGATTAGGGTTGAGGGTTGAGGGTTGAGGGTATAGGGGTTGACGGATTAGGGTTTAAGGGTTGAGGGTTCAAGGATTAAGAGGGTATAAGGGTAGATGGATTAAGGTTGAAGGGTTGAGGGTTAAGGTATGAGGGATTAAGAGGGTATGGGAATTGAGGGATTAGGGTCTAAGGTTTGAGGGTTGAGGGATTAGGGTTTAAGGGTTGAGGGATTCACAGGGTATAGGGATTGAGGGATTAGGGTTTAAGGGTTGAGGGTTGAGGGACAAGGTTTGAGGGTTGAGGTATTAGGAGGGTATAGTGGTTGAGGGATTAAGGTTTAAGGGTTGAGGGTTGAGGGATTAATAGGGTATAGGGGTTGAGGGATTAGGGTTTAAGGATTGAGGGTTGAGGGATTAAGAGGGTATAGCGGTTGAGCACTTAGGGTTTAAGGGTTGACATTTGAGGGTTCAAGGATTAAGAGGGTATAGGGGTAGAGGGATTAAGGTTGAAGGGTTGAGGGTTGAGGGTTGAGGGATTAAGAGGGTATATGGATTGAGGGATTAGGGTTTAAGGATTCAGGGTTGAGGGATTAGGGTTTGATGGGGGTTGAGGTTTGAGGGTTGAGGGTTGATGGATTAAGAGGGTATAGGGATTGAGGGATTAGGGTTTAAGGGTTGACGATTGAGGGATTAGGGTTTGAGGGACTAAGAGGGTATAGGGATTGATGGATTAGGGTTTAAGGGTTGAGGGTTGAGGGTTGAGGGTTGAGGGGTTGAGGGATTATTGTTTAAGGTTTGAGGGTTCAAGGATTAAGAGGGTATAGGGGTAGAGGGATTAAGGTTGAAGGGTTGAGGTTTTAGGGTTGAGGGATTAACAGGGTATGGGGATTGAGGGATTAGGGTCTAAGGGATGAGGGTTGAGGGACTAGGGTTTGAGGGTTGAGGGATTCAGAGAGTACAAGGAATGAGGGATTAGGGTTTAAGGGTTGAGGGATAGTGTTTGAGGGTATAGGGTTGAGGGATTAGGGTTTAAGGGTTGAGGGTTGAGGGATTAAGAGTATATAGGGGTTGAGGGATTAGGGTTTAAGGTTTGAGGGTTGAGGGATTAAGAGGGTATAGGCTTTGAGGGATTAGGGTTTAAAGATTGAGGGTTGAGGGATTATGAGGGTATATGGGTTGAGGGTTTAGGGTTTAAGGGTTGAGGGTTGATGGTTCAAGGATTAAGATGGTATAGGGGTAGATGAATTACGGTTGAAGGGTTGAGGGATTAGGGTTTGAGGGGGGTTGAGTTTTGTGGGTTGAGGGTTGATGTATTAAGAGGGTATAGGGATTGAGGGATTAGGGTTTAAGGGTTGAGCATTGAGTGATTAGGGTTTGAGGGTTGAGGGATTAAGAGGGTATATGGGTTGAGGGTTTAGGGTTTAAGGATTGAGGGTTGAGGGTTCAAGGATTAAGATGGTATAGGGGTTGAATTATTAGGTTTTAAGGGTTGAGGGTTGAGGGTTGAGGGATTAAGAGGTATAGGGGTTGAGGGATTATGGTTTGAGGGTTCAAGGATTAAGAGGGTATTGTGTAGAGGGATTAAGGTTGAAGGATTGAAGTTTGAGGGTTGAGGGATGAAGAGGGTATGGGGATTGAGGGATTAGGGTCTAAGGTTTGAGGATTGAGGGATTAGGGTTTGAGGGTTGAGGGATTAAGAGGTTATAGGAATTGAGTGATTATGGTTTAAGGGTTGAGGGTTGAGGGATAGTCTTTGATGGTTGAGGGATTAAAATGGTATAGGGGTTGAGGGATTAGGGTTTAAGGGTTGAGGGTTGAGGGATTAAGAGGGTAAAGGGGTTGAGGGATTAGAGTTTAAGCGTTGAAGGTTGAGGGATTAAGAGGGTATAGGGGTTGAGGGATTAGGGTTTAAGGGTTGAGGTTTGAGGGATTAAGAGGGTATAGGGGTTGAGGGATTAGGTTTTAAGGGCCGAGGGTTGAGGGTTCAAGGATTAAGAGGGTATAGGGGTATATGGATGAAGGTTGAAGGGTTGAGGGTTGAGGGTTGAGGGATTAAGAGGATATATGGATTCAAGGATTAGGGTTTCAAGGTTGAGGGTTGATGGATTAGGGTTTAAGGATTGAGGGATTAAGAGGGTATAGTGGTTGAGGGATTAGGGTTTAAGGGTTGAGGTTTGAGGGTTTGAGGGTTGAGGGTTAAGGGTTGAGGGTTGAGAGTTGATAGATTAAGAGTGTATAGGGGTTTAGGGATTAGGGTTTAAGGGTTGAAGGTTGATGGATGAAGAGGTTATAGGGGTTGAGGGATTAGAGTTTAAGGGTTGATGGTTAAGGGTTGAGGGATTAAGAAGGTAAAGGGGTTTAGGTATTAGTGTTTAAGGTTTGAGGGTTGAGGGTTGACGATTGAAGAGGGTATATGGGTTGAGGGTTGAGGGTTGAGGGATTAGGGTTTGAGGGTTGATGGGTCAAGAGGGAATAGGGGTTGAGGGATTTGGGTTTAAGGGTTGAGAATTGATGGATTAAAAGGGTATAGGTTTTGAGGGATAAGGGTTTAAGGGTTGAGGGTTGAGGGTTGAGGGATTAATAAATGTTAAGCAGTTGAGGGATTTGGGTTTAAGGGTTGAGGGTTGAGCGTTGAGGGTTTAAGAGGGTATAGGGGTTGAGGGTTGAGGGTTGAGGGATAAGGGTTAGAGGGTTGATGGATTAAGAGGGTATAGGGTTTAAGAGATTAAGTTTTAAGGGTTGAGGGTTGAGGGATTAAGAAGGTTTAGGGGTTTAGGGATTAGGGTTTAAGGGTTGAGGGTTGAGGGTTGAGGGTTGAGGGTTGAGAGGGAATAGGGGTTTAGGGATTAAGGTTTAAGGTTTGAGGGTTGAGAGATTAAGAGGGTATAGGGGTTGAGGGATTAGTGTTTAAGGGTTGAGGGTTGGGGGATTAAGAGGGTATAGGGATTGAGGGATTAGAGTTCAAGGGTTTAGGGTTGAATAATTAGTGTTTAATGGTTAAGGGATTAAGAGGGTACATGGGTTGACAGATTAGGCTTTAAGGGTTGAGGGTTGAGGGTTGAGCATTGAGGGTTGAGGGTTGAGGGTTGAGGGATTATGAGGGTATGGGGATTAAGGGCTTAGGGTCTAAGGGTTGAGGGTTTAGGGATTAGAGTTTGAGGGTTGATGGATTAAGAGGTTATAGGGATTGAGGGATTAGGGTTTAAGGGTAGAGGGTTGAGGGATAGGGTTTGAGGGTTGAGGGAGTAAGAGGAAATGGGGGTTGAGGGATTAGGGTTTAAGGGTTGAGGGATTAAGAGGGTATAGGGGTTGAGAGATTATAGTTTAAGGGTTGAGGGTTGAGGGTTCAAGGATTTGGAGGGTATAGGGCTAGAGGGATTAAGGTTGAAGGGTTGAGAGTTGAGGGTTGAGGGCTGAGGGATTAAGAGGGTATATGGATTGAGGGATTAGGGTTTAAGGGTTGAGAGTTAAGGGATTATGGCTTAAGGGTTGAGGGATTAAGAGGGTATAGGGGTTGAGGGATTAGGGTTTAAGGTTTGAGGGTTGAGGGTTGACGAATTAAGAGTTTATAGGGGTTGAGGGATTAGGGTTTAATGGTTAAGGGTTGACGGATTAAGAAGGTATAGGCATTGAGGGATTAGAGTTTAAGGGTTGAGGGTTAAGGGTTGATAGACTAAGAAGGTATAGGGGTTTAGGGATTAGGGTTTAAGGGTTGAGGGTTGAGGGTTGAGGGATTAGGGTTTGAGGGTTGATGGATTAAGAGGGAATAGGGGTTGAGGGATTAGGGTTTAAGGGTTGAGGGTTGATGGATTAAGAGGGTATAGGGGTTGAGGAATAAAGGTTTAAGGATTCAGGGTTGAGGGATTAAGAGGGTATAGGGGTTGATGGATTAAGGTTTTAGTGTTGAGGGTTGAGGGATTAAGAGGGTTATTAGGTTGAGGGATTAGGGTTTAAGGGTTGATGGTTGAGGGTTCAAGGATTAAGAAGGTATAGGGGTAGAGGGATTAAGGTTGAAGGGTTGAGGGTTAAGGGTTGAGGGATTAAGAGGGTATATGGATTGAGGGATTAGGGTTCAAGGGTTGAGGGTTGAGGGTTGATGGATTAAGAGGGTATAGAGATTCAAGGATTAGGGTTTAAGGGTTGTGGGTTGAGGGATTAAGAGGGTATAGGAATTTGAAGGAAAAATAAACATGGATATAGAGACCCAACAGTGTGGAATACATTCCCTTAACACTAATACAACAGAGGAGTTTAGCAAAAATTTAGTTCAATAGCTAAACATAACTACTTGAGATGGATACATGCAAGTAAATTAAATATAACACAAGGAAGAGCATTCACAGTTTGACATAGGATATACATGGGAAAACCTTTTCAGGTAGAAAACCCACCACACAAAGTCAAGTCTATTTTTTGTATTACAATAACAAAACCAGTTACATAAAAAACACATACTTCTCTGTTCATCTCACAGTAGCACATAAAATCTCTCTCTCTATTTTTTTTGTTTCATTGTTCTTCCTCTCCCAAAACATACATCACTAACTCTCTCCTTGCAATCACAAATTGCAATCAATCCTATCAAACAACCACCATTCACATAGTACAATACATCTCTGATTGAATCGCACTAATGAACAACCCATGTCAATTTTCCTGCATCGAGCCACCCAGCCATAACTGTCATTACCAAATTCTGGTCCTGTTCGCCACCCTGAAATGACCTGCACCTGCTGCATTTACATCATTGGCCTTTTGCCAATCATTGCATGACACTAAGCCACATGTCCCTACATTATTCACAGTTGAGCTTTGACCCAAGTCGAACTCGATCAAACCGGTCATCGAGCTCTATCGAGCTCACAATTGAATTTTCCGCGCTACCGTGGACTCCCCGAGCTCCCCTTGCGGCATGGTGGTATGCCTATCGAACTTTCCATGTGGTCTTACCGCGGCCACCGCGGTCAAGCTTTTGGCTGGCCGCGATATTGTAGTAACTGCTAGCTAGACCACTGGCGGTCTCACTGCGGCCACCACAGTTAGCCATTTGGCTGGCCATGGTACTACGGTAACCGTTAGGCCAAGCCGCAGGTGGCTTACTGTTGTCACCATGGTATGGTGGTAATCGCCAGCTAGTCACTAGCGGTCTTACTGTGACCACCGTGATTAGGCCTTTGGCTGGCCGCGGTACTGTGGTAACCACCAGGCAAAGCCACAGGCGGCTTACCGTGGCCACTGTGGTTAGCCCTTTGGCTGGCCGCGGTATGGCAGTAATTGCCAGAGACAAAACCGTCATGGTAAAGGGCAAAAGGACGACATAACCAAAAAATTAATGGCAAGAGTTTAAAGGTGGGGCTTCAAGCTAGAAGTTGAGACAATATTTCTCAACAGAATTGAGGGATTATGGTTTAAGGGTTAAGGGTTGAGGGTTCAAGGTTGAGGGTTGAGGGTTGAGGGTTCAAGGATTAAGAGGGTTTAGGGGCAAAGAGATTAAGGTTGAATGATTGAGGTTTGAGGGTTGATCGATTAAGAGGGTATGGGGATTGAGGGATTAGGGTCTAAGGGTTGAGGCTTGAGGGATTAGGGTTTGAGGGTTGAGCGATTAAAAGGTTATAGGAATTGAGGGGTTAGGGTTTAAGGGTTGAGGGTTGAGGGATTAGGAGGGTATAGGGGTTGAGGGATTAGGGTTTAAGGGTTGAGGGTTAAGGGATTAGGCCTTAAGGGTTGTAATTATATAGATTAGGGAGATTAAGGTTTAAGGTTGAGGGAGTTGAGAGATTAGGAGTTTAGAGAGGTTGTAGGAGGATTAAGAAATTATAGGGGTTAGAATTAGTTTAAAGGTTGAGGTTGATGGATTAAGAAATTATAAGGGTTGATGGATTGAGTTTAGGAGTTTAATGATTTAAGAAGGTTCAAGAGGGTCTAGAAGGTAGAGGAGTAGAAAGGAGATGATAAGTTTGAATAGATTTGAGAGCTTGGGGTTGAAAGAGGGATTAAGAGAATTATAGGATTAGGGGGATTAGGAGTTTAAAGGGATAGGGATTTGGCAATTAGGGTTTTTGAAGTTGAAGCAGAAGAGGTTTAGGGTTGACAAATTTAAAAGAGGTATAGAGTTTGAGGATTAGAAGTTTAGGAGTTGAGTTAAAGGTTAAGAGTTTAGGGGTTGCTTGAAGTTGAGGTTGAGGGATTTAACTAAAGTACTATAAGGAGTTGAGGTTGATAGTTTGCTTAGGATTAAGAAGTTATAGGGTTGAGATTAGAGTTTAGGGTTGAGGTTAAGGAGTTGATGGTTTAAGAGACATAGGGTTGAGGTTGAAAGGGATTAAGAGAGAATTATAGGGTTGAGGAATAGGGTTTAAGCATTGATATGTTGAGGACCAAGAGGAGTATAGGATTGAGGGATTAGGGTTTAAGGGTTTAGGGTTGAAAAATTAAGGTTTAATGCTTAGGGGATTAAGAGGGTACATGGGTTGAGGGATTAGGGTTTAATGGTTGAGGGTTGAGGGTTGAGCATTGAGGGTTGAGGGTTGAGGGTTGAGGTTGAGAGTTGATGGTTGAGGGATTAAGAGGGCATGATGATTGAAGGTTTGGGGTTTAAGGGTTGAGGGTTGAGGGATTAGGGTTTGAGGGTTGAGGGATTAAGATGTTATAGTGATTGAGGGATTAGGGTTTAAGGGTTGAGGGTTGAGGGATAGGGTTTGAGGGTTGAGGGAGTAAGAGGGTATAGGGGTTGAGGGATTAGGGTTTAAGGGTTGAGGGTTGATGGATTAATAGCGTGTAGCGATTGAGGGATTAGGTTTTAAGGGTTGAGGGTTGAGCATTCAAGGATTAAGAGGGTATAGGGGTAGATGGATTAAGGTTGAAGGGTTAATGGTTGAGGGTTGAGGGATTTAGAGGGTATATGGATTGAAGGATTAGGGTTTAAGGGTTGAGGGTTAAGGGATTAGGGTTTCAGGGGGGTTGAGGTATGAGGGATTAGTGTTTAAGCATTGAGGGTTGAGGGATAAGGGATTGAGGTTTGAGGGATTAAGAGGGTATAGGGATTGAGGGATTAGGTTTTAAGGTTTGAGGGTTGAGGGTTGAGGGTTTAGGGATTAAGAGGGTATAGGGGTTGACTGGTTAGGGTTTAAGGGTTGAGGGTTGAGGGTTCAAGCATTAAGAGGGTATAGGGGTAGAGGGATTAAGGTTGAAGGGTTACGGTTTGAGGGATTAAGAGGGTATAGGGATTGAGGGATTGGGGTCTAAGGTTTGCGGGTTGAGGGATTAGGGTTTGAGGGTTTAAGGATTAGGAGGGTATAGGGATTGTTGGATTAGGGTTTAAGGGTTGATGGTTGAGGGATAGGGTTTGAGGGTCGAGGGATTAAGAGTTATAGGGGTTGAGGGATTAGGGTTTAAGGGTTGAGGGATTAAGATGGTATAGGGGTTGAGGGATTAGGGTTTAAGGGTTGAGGGTTGAGGGATTAAGTGGGTATAGGGGTTGAGGGATTAGGGTTTGAGGGTTGAGGGTTGAGGGATTAAGAGGGTATAGGGGTTGAGGGATTAGGGTTTAAGGATTGAGGGTTGAGGGATTAGGCTTTAAGGGTTGAGGGAATAATAGGGTATATGGATTGAGGGATTAGGGTTTAAGGGTTGAGGGTTGAGGGATTAGGGTTTGAGGGTTGAGGGATTAAGAGGGTATAGGGATTGAGAGATTAGGTTTTAAGGGTTGAGGGTTGACGGATTAAGAGGGTATAGGGGTTGATGGATTAGGGTTTAGGGTTTGAGGGTTGAGGCTTCAAGGATTAAGAGGGTAGAGGGGTAGAGGGATGATGGTTGAAGGGTTGAGGCTTGAGGGTTGAGGGATTAAGAGGGTATAGGGATTGAGGGATTAGGGTTTAAGGGTTGAGGGTTGAGTGATTAGGGTTTGAGGGTTGAGGCTTGAGGGTGTAGGGTTGACAAATTTAAAGGTTATAGGGGTTTAGGGATTAGGGTTTAAGGGTTGAGGGTTGAGGGTTGAGGTTTGATGGTTGAGGGTTGAGGGTTGAGGTTTGAGGGTTTAATAGGGTATAGGGGTTGAGGGTTGAGGGGTATGGGATTAAGAAGTTATAGGGGCTGAGGGATTAGAGTTTAGGGGTTGAGGGTTGAGGTTTGAGGGTTTAAGAGGGTATAGGGGTTGAGGGTTGAGGGATTAGGGTTTGAGGGTTGAGGAATTAAGAGGGTATAGGGGTTGAGGGATTAGGGTTTAAGGTTTGAGGGTTGATGGATTAAGAGGGTATACTGGTGTAGGGATTAGGGTTTAGGGGTTGAGGGTTGAGGGTTCAAGGATTAAGAGGTTATAGGGGTAGAGGGATGATAGTTGAAGGGTTAAGGGTTGAGGGTTGAGGGATTAAGAGGGTATAGGGATTGGGGGATTAGGGTTTAAGGTTTTACTGTTGAGGGATTAGGGTTTGAGGGTTGATGGAATAAGAGGGTAAAGTGATTGAGGGTTTAGGGTTGACAGATTAAACGGGTATAGGGGTTGAGGGATTAGGTTTCAAAGGTTGAGGGTTGATGAATTAAGAGGGTATAGGGGTTGAGGGATTAGGATTTAAGGGTTGGGGGTTGAGGGTTGAGGGTTGAGGGTTTAAAAGGGTATAGGGGTTGAGGGTTGAGGGATTAACAAGATATAGGGTTTGAGGAATTAGGGTTTAGGGCATGAGGGTTGAGGGTTGAGGGTTGACAGTTTAAGAGGGTATACGTGTTGAGATTTGAGGGTTGAGGGATTTAGATGTTATAGATGTTGAGAGATTATGGTTTAAGGGTTGAGGGTTGAGGGTTTAGGGTTGACAGATTAAAAGGGTATAGGGGTTGACGGATTAGGGTTTAAGGGTTGAGGGTTGATGGATTAAGAGGGTATAGAGGTTGAGGGATTAGGGTTTAAGGCTTGAGGGTTGAGGGTTTAAAAGGGTATAGGGGTTGAGGGTTGAAGGTTGAGGGATTAAGAAGGTATAGGGTTTGAGGGATTGGGGTTTAGGGGTTGAGAGTTGAGGGTTGAGGGTTGACGATTTAAGAGGGTATAGGGATTGAGGGTTGAGGGTTGAGGGATTAGGGTTTGAGGGTTGATGGATTAAGATGATATAAAGGTTGAGAGATTAGGGTTTAAGGGTTGAGGTTTGATAGATTAAGAGGGTATAGGAATTGAGGGATTAGGGTTTAAGGGTTGAGGGTTGAAGGATTAGGGTTTGAGGGTTGAGGGTTTAAGAGGGTATAGGGGTTGACGGATTATGGTTTAAGGGTTGAGGTTTGAGGGGTTAGGGCTGATGGCTTATGGATGAAGAGGGTATAGGGGTTGAGCGATTAGGGTTTAAGGGTTGAGTGTTTACCGATTACAAGGGTATAGGGGTTGAGTGATTAGGGTTTAAGGGTTCAGGGTTGAGGGATTAAGAGGGTATAGAGGTTGATGGTTGAGGGTTGAGTGTTGAGGGTTGACAAATTAAGATGGTATAGGGGTTGAGGGATTAGGGTTTAAGGGTTGAGGGTTGAGGGTTGACGGATTAAGAGGGTATAGGGGTTGAGGGATTAGGGTTTAAGGGTTGAGGGTTGAGAGATTAAGAAGGTATAGTGGTTGAGGGATTAAGAGGGTACAGGGGTTGAGGAATTAGGGTTTAAAGGTTAAGGGTTGAGGGATTAAGAGGGTATAGGGGTTGAGGGATTAGGGTTTGAGGGTTGAGGGATTAAGAGGGTATAGGTGTTGAGGGATTAGGGTTTAAGGGTTGAGGGTTGAGGGATTACGGTTTAATTGAGGGTTGTGGGATTAAGAGGGTATATGGATTGAGGGATTAGGGTTTAAGGGTTGAGGGTTAAGGGATTAGGGTTTGAGGGTTGAGGGATCAAGAGGGTATGGGGGTTGAGGGATTATGGTTTAAGGGTTGAGGGTTTGAGGTTTGAGGGTTGAGGGATTAAGGTTTATGGGTTGAGGGTTAAGCGATTAAGAGGGTATAGGGGTTGAGGTATTAGGGTTTAAGGGTTGAGGGTTGAGGGATTAAGAGGTTATAGGGGTTGAGGGTTGATTGATTAAGAGGGTATAGGGGTTGAGGGATTAGGGTTTAAGGGTTGAGGGTTGAGGTTTGACGGTTGAGGGTTGAGGGTTGAGGGTTGAGGGATTAAGAGGTTATGGGGGTTGAGGGATTAGGGTTTAAGGGTTGATGGATTAGGATTTGAGGGCTGAGGGTATAGGGTCTAGGTTTTAGGGTTTCTCCTACTCTCCCCCTCTTTACCTCCCTCTATATCTCCCACTCTCCCCCTATTCCCCTCCCACTCTCTGTTTCTCCCACTGCCCCCTTCCCCCACTATCCCCCACTCTCTCCCACTCCATATTTCTCCCCCTCTCACCCTCTCTCCCTCCCTCTCTATCTCCCACTATCTACCACTCTCTCGATCTCCCACTCTCCGCTTCTCCCCTTTTCCCACTCTCTCTTTCTCCCACACTCCCCCTCTCTCCCAACCTGTCTATCTCCCACTCTCCCCCTCTCTCCCTCCCACTCTCTCTTTCTCCCACTCTCCCCTTTCCAATCTCCCCCACTCCCTCCATCTCTATTTTTCTTCCACTCTCACCCTATCTCCCTCTCTCTATCTCCCACTCTCTCCCACTCTCTCGGTCTCTCACTCTCTGCTTCTCCCCTTCTCCCATTCTCTTTCCCCCATTCTCATCCTCTTTTACTCCCTCTTTATCTCCCACTCTCCCCCTCTCTTCCTCCCACTCTCTCTTTCGCCAACTCTCCCCCACTCGCTCCCACTCTATCTTTATCCCACTCTTACCATCTCTCCCTCCCTCTCTATCTCCCACTCTCTCGGTCTCCCACTCTCCACTTCTCCCCTTCTCCCACTCTCTCCCACTCTCTCTTTCTCCAACTTTCCCCCTCTCTCCCTCCCTCTCTATCTCCCACTCTCCCCCTCTCTCCCTCCCACTCTATCTCCCACTCTAGCCCTCTATCCCTCCCACTCTCTCTTTCTCCCACTCTCCCCTTCTCCATCCCTCTCTATCTCCCATGCTCCCCCTCTCTCGATCCCACTCTCTCTTTCTCCCACTCTCAAAAATATACTAAGAAAACCAAATTTCACATAATGCGAGCACATTTTTTAATCCACTAAAATGGTAAAAAATTCGATATACCCATGATTTGAAGGCCCACAGTCTGCATATTCGCTTGGTTCTGCACGTGCTCCAACAAAAAGTACAAGCTGGAACTTTTGTGAGGCTGGACATGGAAAGGGGGAGCATGATGGTGCAGGAGCACGCATGAAAAGAGTATTAGCATTAGAAGAGTTAAAGTATAAAGACAGTGCAAAGTTGATAGATGCAAAATCAATTATCGAGTGGTTTAATGCTTTGATGGGTCCAGGTAATGAAGGTACATCTTCATTTCATAGATTTTTTTGGTTGATGGATGATACTAACACTGCACCATATGAAGACATTTGTACACTAGCAAGATCGAGTGAGGTACACTCTTTCCTTAGCTCAAATTTGGGTTCATGGAGTATCAATACACGAAAGATGGCATGCTTTTGTTCTTCATGTACAATGCAAGCCTAGAATGATTGTTAGTCAGGGGAGTGGGTTGACAAATGGTTAACAAGTTATCTTAGCCCATTTCACATGTATCACCCTCCGACGACATTGGAACTGACACAGATGGAATCATCGATCGAATTTGACCACGTATTAGATCTAGTTCAACCAGGTGATATATCTACTTTTTTAGTTGTTGAAATTCCATATCGGTATCTTACTTTGTACTGTATTCGTAATGTTGACAAATTTCAAGAGATTTTTGCACATATCAATGCAGGGCATGTTTATGCAGTTATTGCAGATGAAGACAATGAAGAGGGAATAGACTATTACTTGTGTCATTGTGTTGAGACCAATTTCTTTTTGGAGGCCCTAGTTATAGATGCAGAAAACATCAATTACCCTACAGGCTCAATTGTGGTTACTGGAACATGGCTTAGAAGGTACCCACATTCAAGTGTTAAACATTGGCTATTTCAGGACTTTGACATGCATCGTAAGATTCTTCATTACTCGAACCTTGTCGTGGCATCCAATGTTCATTTGACCAAATATGGGGGTAGACCTTTGAACAAGACATTATGGAAGGTTCGTGAGTCTGACCATGAGGCAATAATTGACACAATAAAGAGTAGAGAAGACCTAGATGGTTCATTGGATTAATTTATAAGTATATGCACATTGGTTTTTATTAATTTATACTTTTATGCACATTAATTTGTTTGATGCTAGTTCTATCATCTTCTTTTACAATGATTGGTGTCCCCTTGCAAAAAATGCAGATATATGAGCCATCCAAGAGAATGTCAGCTAAAAAAGCAATGGAACATCTTTATTTTGATGCCTACATGCAACATTTGTAAGTGCCTTCCATCTATTTTTATTTAATTTCAATTTTGGATGCTCTTTCTTTTTCTCTTTTACTTTGCGTATTTGTAAGTAAACTACTAAAAATTGATTGATCTTTCATTGTAGAAAATGCTGATTCAAGAGCCATCAAAGAGAATATCAGCCAAAAAAGCAATGCAACATACTTATTTTGATGATTTTGAAAAGTCTCAATTTTTGTTTCAATCCATTATAAGATAGCATGTGAAGCTTAGCAAGGGAATCTCAAGTTACTCATTTCAAGTTAACCTCATAATGAGCACCTATGATGTAGACATTTAAAGAGAATCTTGAATGTATGAGTGACATTGTAAAAGATTTGAGAGAATGAAGTGCCGGAGGCATTGTAATAAGATTTAATTGCATAATGAGATATACTCAAATATTGTAAGGTTGGAGTTAATGTTTGGTGTAGTAGCACCTTGTTCTATAAATGCCTTGAGCAGGAAAATTTGCAAAATTTGAATTTTGAAATGTAAACAATGTGAAAAAGGTCATATAAAGGTCATGTAAACATTTTGTACACATTTTTTTGCAACTCGTGTGACTGCTCCAACACGTATGAATAGGTATTTTTATGCTATGCATGGTCCTCTTTTGCACCGAAATACGTAGAATCGCTCTGAGCTATGTTCCACCGGATCAATCCCTTAAGAGTCCAAAGTGCAAAATGTCTGCAAACTTCAACATGCTATTAATTGGATACCATAACACTTAGAAACTTCTCATATGATCCAATAGAAAGGCGTTGGGTCCCTCTAAAAAAACCTTTCTCGGTTTTGGCTATCTTGGAGTGGTTTTCTCATGGCGGCGGATTTTCACTTCATGGAAAAAGCATCAAATGCAAGCAGTGCAAAGCTGCAAAGTGGTGCAACTTCCGTTCTACAACTTGTGTGACCAAGATGACTATTCCAACACATTCTAATAGGTATGTTTATTCTATTCATGGTCCTCTTTTGCACTGAAACATGTGGAATCGCTTTGAGCTATGTTCCACCGAATCGATCCCTTAAGGGTCCAAAGTGCAAAATGGTTGCAAACTTCAGTATGCTATTACTTGGATACCGTGAAACTGAGAAAATTATTGTCTAATCCTACAAATAGGCATTGGACCCCTCTAGAAAAAACCTCTCTCGGTTATGGCTATCTTGGAGTGGTTTTCTCGTGGTGGCAAATTTTCACTTGATCGAAAAAGCATCAAATTCAAGCAGTGCAAAGTTGCAAAGTGGTGAAAATTTTGTTCTGCAACTTGTGTGACCAAGAGGACTATTCCAACACATTCAAATATGTATATTTATACTTGGAATGGTCCTCTTTCACACTGAAACACATGGAATCACTCCAAGCTATGTTCCACTGAATCGATCCCTTAAGGGTCCAAAGTGTAAAATGGTTGCAAACTTCAGCATGCTATTACTTGGATATTGTGACACTTAGAAACTTCTTGTCTAATCCTATAGAAAGGCGTTGGGTTTCTATAGAAAAACCTCTCTCAGTTTTGGCTATCTTGTACTTGTTATCTTGTGGCAGTGGATTTTCACTTGATGGAAAAAACATCAAATTCAAGTAGTGCAAAGTTGAAAAGTGGTGCAACTTTCATTCTACAACTTGTGTGACCAAGAAGACTATTCCAACACATCTGAATATGTATTTTTATGCTAGGAATGGTCCTATTTCATACTGAAACGCGTGGAATCGCTCTAAGCTATGTTCCACCGGATCGATCCTTGAAGGGTCCAAAGTGTAAAATGGCTGCAAACTACAACATGTTATTACTTGGATACCATTATACTTAGAAAATTCTCGTCTGATCCTACAGGAAGGCATTGGGTCCCTCTAGAAAAACCTCTCTCGGTTTTGACTTTTTTGGAGTAGTTTTCTCATGGTGGCGGATTTTCACTTGATGGAAAAAGTGTCAAATTCAAGTTGTGCAAAGTTGCAAGGTGGTGCAACTTTCGATGTGCAACTCGTATGACCAAAATAAATGTTCCAATGTGTCTGAGTAGGTATTTTTATGCTAGTAATGGTTTTGTTTTGTATCAAAACACATGGAATCGCTCTGAGCTACGTTCCACTGGATGGATCCCTTAAGCATCCAAAGTGCAAAATGGCTACAAACTTCAGCATGCTATTAATCAGATACTGTGACACTTAGAAACTTCTCATCTAATCCTATAGGATTATGTTGATCCCCTCTACGAAAACCTCTCTCGGTTTTGGCTATCTTGGAGTGGTTTTCTTGTGGTGGTAGATTTTCACTTGATGGAAAAAGCGTCAAATGCAAGGCGTGCAAAGTTGCAAGTGGTGCAACTTCCATTTTGCAACTTATGTGACCAATTAGACTGTTCCAACACATCCAAATAGGTATTTTTATGCAAGGAATGGTCCTCTTTCACACCAAAACATGTGGAATCGCTCCAAGCTATGTTCCACCGAATCGATCCCTTAAGGGTCGAAAGTGCAAAATGGCTGAAAACTTCAGCATGCTATTACTTGGATACCATGACACTTAGAAACTTCTCATTTGATCCTACAAAAAGGAGTTTGGCCCCTCTAGAAAAACCTCTCTCATTTTTGGTTATCTTGGAGTGGTTTTCTCATGGTGGCGAATTTTCATTTGATGGGAAAAGTGTCAAATTCAAGCTATGCAAAGTTGCAAAGTGGTGCAACTTTTGCTCTGCAACTGGTGTGACCAAGCAAACTATTCCAACATGTCTGAATAAGTATTTTTATGCTAGGAATTGTCCTCTTTCACACCGAAACATGTGGAATCGCTCTGAGCTATGTTCCACCTGATCGATCCCTTAAGGGTCCAAAGTGCAAAATGGCTACAAACTTCAGAATGCTATTACTCGGATACCATGATGCTTAGAAACTTCTCATCTAATTGTGTAGGATTGTGTTGATCCTTTCTACTAAAACCTCTCTCAATTTTGGCTATCTCAAAGTGGTTTTATAGTAGTGGCAGATTTTCACTTGATGGAAAAAACATCAAATGCAAGCTATGGAAAGTGGTGCAAATTTCATTCTACAACTTGTGTGACCAAATAGACTATTGAAACACATCCAAATAGGTATTCTTATGCTAGGAATGGTCCTTTGTTGCACCAAAACACATTGAATCACTCTGCGCTATGTTCCACCGGATCCATCCCTTAGGTTGGAGGAGTCTAAAGTTGCTTAAAGAAATAAATTTGAAATGATATTGAGGAGCCTAGTTAGCACTCATTGCATCTAGGTGATGCTTACAAAGGTGAGGCACTAGGTGTTCCTAGGAGGTCACCCATTCCGATATACTCTAGCTCAAGTGCTTAACCACAAAGTTTTTTCCCCAAGGTTAAGCCCACTTAGCTTGCAACCCCATTTGCAAAACCTTCAGCAAGTGTTGTGCCTTATGAAACATTCATTATAGATCCCCTTTAGCTCATCAATTGATAAGTAGGAGGTATTTTGTACAATATGTTAAATTGTGATATTGCTATTAGGATTACATTGAGCACTCATTTGTAGTATTAGATATAGCTCTAGCTTCTACCGTATTGGACATGATTGTAGACAGTTTCAAAGATCTAGATGACATCAATAGTTCACATTACTCAAGAAGGATGAACATCTTAAAGACATTTGCGAAAATAAAGACAAGTAACCTTCTTGTGGACTTAGGGTTGCAATATTTGATCTACAACATGTTCCACCATTTCTTCAATAGGATTAAGAACACATATGTAATCAAGGTGTGTTTGTAGCCATGAAAGATTATGGTTCAAACTATCTAGAAGAGTGATGTTTTATCTCGACCAACCATATCTATATGATGGTTTGTTTGGAAAAAAGGACGGGTTCTCTCTTCATTGGCATATACATTATTGCTCGATGTGTTCACACCAATGTTACAAGACTAGGACTCACCTCGGACTCGGAGCCCAAACTCAACAAATATAAAAACCTAATTAATTCAAATATTTTTAAGGATTTAAAACTTGTTTCATGTACCCTTTAATAAATAGACTTTAAAGACACAATAGCATCATCAAATAGAAATTACTATGATGCCATACACAAACATAAATCAATCACATAAGTATAAGCACAAATTTAAGTTGAAGGAAATAATACATTTAGATATATAAATATTGTGATATTTCTATCAAGATTCAATCGTGTAGTTTTATAAGTCAAACTCATTGACCCATGATTCATCAGTAGTGGTTCACAAGAACCCATCTCTCATGATAATGAATGGTTCATGAGGAAGATAAATCTTCATACATTTCTTCTATCACAAATGAGATAAGTGATTGGTTTCATGAAGGTCATGAGACAACCATTAATGGGGAGTGGATACATGAAGAACTGATGGAGAATGATAATGGCTTTAGACCTACTATAAAGGAAAAAAAAAATTGTTTCAATGATGCAAGAGGTTTTTGGTTTCACTACCAAAATGAGCCTATGAAGAATGCATGTGAATTTCCTTTTGACCTTGAGGGTGTTCTTACTCCATCTCAAGGATCATGCATTGAGGATGACATAGATCAATGCTAGGGCTAACCAATTAATAATTATACATGTGAATAAGTTAAACATGTACATGTCAATAAGGGAAGTACAAGTACTCAAAAACACGTAAGCCTCAAAAATTATACTCATGAATAAATAGTATACACAAATTAAAACAATGTATATGCACAAATACAAGGTATATGCATGAAAACATGTAAGCCACAAAGTATACATTTGAATGAATGTAATTCACAAAGTATACACGTAACTCATATCTATTGAACCATCAATTTAGAATGAAAATATGGACAGGCATTGATAAAAGATATTTGTATTAACCAAATAGCCATGTAGGCATACATCAATATATGTCGATATAAGTATGAAATATATGTACAAAATAGCCATATAGGCTTATGAGAATGACATCTAGGCATACAATGTCAAATATGTCCAATAAAAAATATGTACAAAATTGCCATGTAGGCATACAACAAAGGACTCTAGAATCAAAATTCATTCCTCTCCATGCTCTGAAAATAAAATCTTTCCCTTTCCTTTTCACTCGGATGGCGATAGGTCTATCACTCATTTTTGCTCTGCTCGTGGAGGGCTCTTGCTACTCCTCCTAGGGTTTAGTTCATGGTGAAGTTTTAACTGTTACATGAATATATAGAAATTACATTATAAAAAATGATATATTTGACAAAATAATCACTTATAGTCATCTCACGATCTCTCTCCATGAGGAAAATATTATCACACCCATGATCAAGTGTGCTCAAGCCCTATATAAACCATACAAATATAAATTAAACTATGTGAATCAATAATGGTTTGATTTTTCACTAACTAACATCTATAACAACAAATGTAAATGTAAATTTACTAATTTTCCTCATACCTCTTATGTCAAGGCCATCGAGGATTGTATAGTAGATGTCACACAAATATCCATTACCCTCGTCAAATTCAGAGGTGTATTGTCTTGCGACAATTGAAAATAACACAATAAATTATTCAACATAATCAACAATGTGCATGTATAAACTACACAAATCTATTTAGTACTTGATGCATTAGTTAAACTCTTTATTCTATTACCTGTGTGAAGGTTTGAGTAAATCCATCGCCACTAGGAAGTGTTCCATCAAAACCTCCAATATTAATCTGTTCAACATCCAAAATTGCATATTAAATTACCATTCGTAAAACAATGCCATTAACATGCAATAAATTTATAATTGTTTACTAGTTACATACCCTAGAGATAGGTGTACTACAGATATAGGTTGGTGGGGGGCTACTGTATCCAGTCTCAACACTGTGACCTTGCAATTTTATTAAAATCATAAAACATTTTTAGTTAATCTTGCATTTCAAAATCTAAATTTAATAAATTCAATTCAATGAACACATGCACTAACTTTTACCTGACTATCAATGCCATATTCCTCATGCAAAATGTCAGCTGCCCTCTCCATCTCCATAGCTATAGATGGATCATGTGTACTAGTCTCTTGAGGGTCAATGGGGTCATGTGAACAAGTAGCCCCGTAAGATTGAAACACATGTGTTTGAAGGCCACCACTCGAAGACTCCCATGGATGGTGTTGTAGAATAGGGCTAGTATGATGGATGACACTCTAGGTCAAAGTGTTGATTTCCTACAATGTCTCTACATCAACACTTTCCTTCATGACAGAAGGAATACCAACGTGCTCACAAGGTGGCCTAGTGAGAGCTTGTCTACCTTGCCACGTCGGATCTGGTTGTGCACCAGGTCTATCTTGAGCTAACCCCCCACCTCTCCCCTGGAAATCCCTCATATCAAAATAATTTGGGATTTTGTTCAATATGAACTCACTATATAGTTTTATAAGGAAATATTGCCAGACCTCACAATTTTTGCATGATGGGTAATCGAAGACCATGTACCACCTATCATAAAACCAGTCCCTAATCTGTTGGTGGTGGCACCAATGGATAGTAAAGCTCTTCTCATTAAGGGTTTGACTTGTGCGTGGGTTGGTGAATAATGAGCACAAATCACCTTTTGTAATTTTTAAATCCTTCACATCCTTGTTTGATAGTTTATTTGCATAATAGTCCTTAGCCGCCTGCCTCCTATCTTCCCATCCAATTATTTGTTTGCTCATTGAATCTATGTTTTCTAACATATCTTTCAATGAATTTGCTAGGGTCATTCTTTTTGTTGTTGAACCATTTGGATCACTCAGCCTATTGATCAAATATTAAATTTGTTTTTTGTTGTTCTCAATTTCACTCGTTAAATCTTGTTGAGTGCCAGGAGGGGGTTGAGTGATGGGTGGAGGAGGTTTATGTTGTGGTTGATTTTGATCTTGAGGATTTGGTTGGTCTTCCTATTGAGGATTTTGAGGGTTTACAAGTTGATTTGCATCTCCTAAAAATTCAAACAAATAGATATCAATTTCAACCTAAAACTAACAAATTCAAAACAAAAACCATAGAGTCCTTACCTCTCACAACTCCTCATCGTCATGGCACCATTGTTGTGAAGTAATAGGGATTGTTAGTGAAGAGATTCTCCTCCTAGAAGATGAGCGTGATATTGTGGGGTTTTTGGTCACGGGTGCAACAAAAAAACTAGTTGAAATGCAAATGAGAGATTTGCATTTGTTTTTTTGCTTTTAACAGTAAATAACATGAGCGCATTCTAACATGCTCAAATTATTTGTTTGTAGCTTTCGATACCTAGCCTAGCTTAATAGATACAACGTGCTCATGTTATGGTTTTCAATTTTTTTTTTTGAGGGTGTCCACAAAATTGCTACCCATTTCCATGCACCCACCCCATTGGTACTTGGTATGTTTTCATGAAATTTTGCTCATTGATTATATAGTCCACTACTAGAAATTACCTTGTCAAAGGTTCCAGGAATTATGGTTATTGACTTACATTGTTCTAAAAGGTTCATGGTCATTGTTTTATCATATTTTAAATTCATGTGACTTAGCAAAATTCACCTTGTGGCTCGAAAGGTATATGTAATTAGTCACTTTGTATTTGACATTGATATCAAAAGGTGATTTATGTGGTGGCATGGTTTATAAACCCTATTGAGTTTCCTTGAGCATATAACTATGGTAATCTTACCATATTGGTCACTTTACATTTACCTTGAATTTGAATTTGAAGTAAAGTCACATGAAAGTAATGGTTGGTACCGACTATAAGTTTTTGTTTAATTGACATCAATGTGTTCTGAATATTGTTTTGGGTTCAATGAGTGTATCGGGCTTCTTAAGATGATTCGGAAATGGTGATTTGGCACCGGTTGTGTGTATTTGTTTGTGATGTGGCATCAACAGTTTTGAAGTAATAATCAAAGAGATTATGGTGTTAGTATTCTTGGTAAATGTTTTTGACAACGGACTTAAAAACCATTATGATGTTTTAATAAATCATGTCTGTTAGTAATTTAAGACTTCAAACATCATTTTCCTTGGAAAATTCTTTGAATGACATGAAGAAAGATTAAGGCGAAGTATTCTTGATTACTTTTCTTAGGGTTTGGAACCCTAACCACCACCATGATAAATTGTTTTTTCTTCTATTGTAAATATCTCTTTTGGCCGACTCTAGAGGAGTTGTCAGTTCGTTGTAAACTTGGTCTATGGATTATGAGACAATTCAAGCTCGACAGAGGATAAGGGAGTTATGAAATTGGGCAACTATGGTGATGGGCATCGATTCTATTGGGTATTTGTTTGATTTCTTTGCAACATGAATAAGTATTATTTTCATTGCTTGAAGAAATTTTTATATGGTAGTTATTGTTTTAGTCTACTCAGATATGGAAAAGATTCAGTGGGTTCTTATAGGATATCAAGCATTTCATTTGATTTTTATTTTTTCTGCATTATCAGTATTCTGAAAAATGTTCTTGTTTCATTCAAGCCATATAAACATTATGTGGGAAATTGGTTATGACACTTGGCAGTTTTTGATCTGTTATTGGTTTATGAATAAAATCTTGTGGCTGAAGGCATTTTTTTTTGGAAGGGAACATATTCTTTTATGTGTTGTCCTCCTACCATAGGATTAAGGATTTTCTTGAAACATATCAGTGATGGTCTTCAGTTTGAACTAAAACCTTCAAAAAAGACACATGATATCATTGGTGTATATTTTATTGTATTTAGTATTCTTGGAACATAATTGACATTGTATTCTGTCTTATCTAAAATCTTCGGTGAAGGTACTGAACAAAATGTTTTGCATTTAGGTAAAAGATATAAAAAAATAGTGATAAATTACTATTGTGGTGACATAAAATTTTTTAAAAGCAATAGTGCAAAAATCTAATAGAAAACCTAGAAAATATGATGTAGAGAAGATATATAATCTAATGTGTTTAGTATTTTGTAGATTCAAGTTTAATCTTCAGGATATTAGATAGATCAAAATGACAGGCAAATGTGAGTTGAATTTAAATAGAGAATTCATCTGATATATTATTGTTCTGAGTTTTTTGAATATGGGGTTGGTGCTCTTTGGAATGGGTGTTCCTAAATTTGTAAGGGGTTGGTGCTCCTAAAGTGGGTGCTCTAAAAATTTCCAGTAAGGCATTGTAAAAAGTGCTTTTTGGAGTTAATCCAATAAGGCATAATGTTTGGAGTAGTTTTTCTACCCCAAGAGGGTTTTCCACTCATCACATTATTTGTCTTGTGCTCTCATTTGTGGTTTCATTGCTTTAAATTTATAATTATTAAGATTGTAAAGATCTCTGATTTTATTATTTAAGTTCTTTAATGGTTGCATTCAATTCATGATTGTATTTATGTTTGAAATATTTAAAGTATAAATTAATTAAGTTTTTATGTGAAAAAAGTTAAAGTTTGTTTAAAACATTGATTCACCCCCCCTCTCAGTGTTTTTTGACTCCAACAATTGGTATCAAAACATAGGGTCCTCATATAGGTCTAAACCACCTAGGATTGATTTTGGTTTTGGATTTTATCAAATATGTCACAAGTTCAAGAAAGTAATTTTATTTGAATAACACAGACTATGTGTTTTATGGAGACATATCTCATTTCAATTGATGTTGGTGTATAGAGCCATACCTATGTATAATTATAACCAGCTTAGGGTTTATTGATCATGGATTATTCGTTATAGCCAAGTGAAAAAGAAACAAAGGTCAAAAGAAAACCACAAGTGTCATGCAAAAAGTTGATCAATGAATTACTGTCAATTCTAGTGAAGTTTTGTCTCATGAAATTCCCTTGTCATTCAATACTAAAAGTGATTTTGTAGTTGGAGAAGAAGGAGATGACTTAGTAAGTGACTTTGAACAAGAATTTGGTGAAAAGGAATGTGAAGGTGATGAGTTTGAAGTTGATTTTGAAGGAGACTACTTGTTGCTTTAGATGAACTTAAAAGGATTAAACAAGAAAATTAGGAACTTAAGGTCCAACTTCAAAAGAGTATTGATACTAATAAGGTATTAAACCAAAACTATGATAAATCTGAAAAAATATTATTGAATTTATGAAAGCTCAAATGGTTGATATAGAAAAAGGACTGAAGAGGGACTGGATGTCAAGTTAAAAGACAAGAATTAATTGTGTAATAAAATAGAAAATGAGGTTGCTTTATTAAAGAAAAGTTCAGATAATGATTCCCTATTAAGAGAACTAACTCTTAAAGATGACATGATTATAAGTCAAAAAATTGAAATTTAAGAATGTAAGAGGATAGCAGATGTTGTAAGGTCTAATTTGGAGGTTAAAAAGATTGAATTTCAAAAAATTTAAGGAGAAATAGTTGCATTAAGGAAAGAGCTTGAAAGTGTCAAGTTTCAATCAAGTATAAACCATAAATATGATTGTAGCACTAATCTATTCAATGATATGTTAGACAGGAAAAAGTATTCTAAGGATCCTATAGGATTGGGTTATGAGGTTAGAGAAAACTCTACCGAAGAATCTAAAAGAGTGTTTGCTACTGCAAATGGAAAGAGGTTTACACCAAGAATGAAGGTTAATCTTGGTCACCATGGCTGCACCGAAGAGTGAAGAGAAAAAAAAATAGAGGATTACACTACTTCTAGAAGATAATTTAAAGGTATTAATAGAGAAAGGATAAATGCTTTCAGATCTTCACATGATTGGCATAATCATTCATTTAGGTATAATCATTCATTTCAAGGATATTTTTAAGTTTTTAATGACTTTGGTCATAATGCAATTGATTGCATGAGATGGTCAAATAAGAATCATTCTAATGTCTCTACAAATGAGAATGTGGTGTGTTACAACTGTAAAAAATTTGGTCACTTAAGAAGAGATTGTAGAATGAATACAAGTGATAATTGTGTAGGGAACAAAGCTGGAAATGTCTATAGGAATTCTTTTGTTTCTCAAAACAATCATAAGATAATTATTTTCAAATGTAATCATGTTGGCCATAAAGTACAACAATGCATATTTAACACTTTAGACAAAAAAACGAAAAATTTTACATTGGTGTGGAGAAGAAAGAGTAATCAAGATAACAAGAAGAGAAATAAAGATGAATTTTTGAAAACTCCTTGTCTAGGTGTTTCCATCTAGGTCCTGAGAAGAAGCAAAGACTCTAGGGGAGTCTATTATGGTAACATATTTTTCCCCTATTAGGTCGAGGTATTACAACATGCATTTTCTATTGGCGGTATAAGAAGTAAATAAATGTTTTGTAAATGTCAAATTTTCATTCTATTTTATTCTGGTTGAAATGTTTATGAAGGTTTGCATATGATATTGGAGGCTTATGTTTAACAAGAGTTCTCAAATATTGACAACCTTGGATATAATAAAGCTCATCATGATTATTGTACTGTGTATAATGAGATCAGCTATTACAAGTTGTTAAGGAATTCAAGTTTAAAGTACAATAATAGTTCATTGGTGATAGTTTCATGAGATAATTAATTAAGACAAGATAAAATTGAAGTGATAGAAAAATTTGTTGCTTGGACACATGCCAAGTAATATGCAATGATAATGGTGAGTAGTGATTGAACAATGCTATATCATAAAGGAGAGGTTTCTTGCATATTTCATTCTCATGGTATAAAATATTGTTGGTGATTGGTTGTAATACAATATGGTGATCTGTACATTCTTAGATTGTCATTGGTGTATGGCAGTGGTATTTATTACATTCTCACTTCGTTCTTGAGGTGCTTGACAATGATATTCCTTTCTATTTTTGGTAGTGAGTTGCTACTTGCAGGTTGTGCAATTGATGCATACATTGATATTTTTGATCGCACAGTACTTGATTTTATGATGTTTACATGTTGATGTTTCTTTGGTATAATTTTTCCATTGTTTAAAATTTGGTATCCTTGTCATTAAAGGTCTTTGTTCCCAAGGATGGTGATTCTTGACATTATTATTATTTCTTGTGTTCCTATTAATATCTTTGAAGACGTCAGCAGGCTCCAAATAAAGGAACAATATCCACAAAGAAAGTTAGCAAAATATTTTAAAGGTGGCATTCATAAAATAGTGACAATTTGTATGATAATAGAAACAGTATTATGGTTGCACAATACATGGTGATAATATATTGTATGAACAACAGTCTAAAGGGGAAGTTGTGTGTTGATATGGCTGTAGGCATCTATCTTTTTGTTAGTGATAGTAGACTATATTTTGTGATGTGATCTTTATTTAATGTTATTTGTGTTGATTTCTAGTCTAATGTACTTTGTGTACTTTTTCATCGTTGTGGCAGAGGGAGACGATGTTATGAGGTTTGGATTTCCTTGCTTGATGGTATGAATGCTTATCTCTTGTGCCTTTCAAAGGGGAAAAGTATATTAGGTATGGTCAATTATCTATTTTTCTTCTAGTGTATGTTTGTTTTTTGCATAACACAGTGTGGTGTATCACTTGTTACACAATGAGAACAATGAGAACAATGGTTTTTGTTTTGACAATGTATCTTGATAACAATGAGAATAACTGACGGTATATTGGAAAAATAATTTTTTTCTTTCTCAAAGTTACTTTTGGCAATATAATGGACAATATTTTGGCAAAGGGATAGTCATTACAATGTGGCTTTGTATATTGTCAAAGAAAACATGAATAATGTTTGCACAAAATTGGTGGACAGATAGTCCATTTAATGGAAGTGTCTCTTCTCTAATCTAATAAAACTAACAATGATAGAAATGGTTTTTCAAGCTTTGATGATAGCATCCTCTTCTATGGTGGATAGTGATTTAGGTATTGAAGCTAGATGGATAGTGGTAAAATCCTATTGACTATTTTTTCTTGTACACTTCTTGCTTTCTTTTTGAATTTGTTAGTGGTACCATGTCTTGAATTTATCTTCACATGATTCACATGTGTGTGAATGTCAATAAAAGTGCCTAGAAAATTTATTCCCAACTTTTGTTTTCAAAGGTCAGTTATACTAAGCTTGGTCAAAGACAACACTTTTGATTATAAAAATATCCACAGACATATCATGGATCAAAAGGTGATAGTGTAAAGTATAATGCATTGCCATGTCAACTTAATACTATAGTGTTGTGTTCTTACTTTGATAGTACACATTCAGTTCATGTGTTGTAAATGTAGACAATGAAAAGTGGTCTAGGCTTGTGAGTACCATTTTCGACTTAATTTTATAATGTCCAAGGTCATGATTAAATAATGATAATTATTTAATTATTTTCTAAACACATCTTTCTTCTATTAATTAAATAAACTTTTAATTATTTAATTAATTCATTATGACCTTTATTCAACTCTAATTAATGAAATAAATCATATTTATTTAATTATGTCACTAATTAATTAATTCTCTTTGTAAATTAAATAATTTATTATTTAATTTACCCCTTTATCATATTTTGACTATAATTAAATATTCTTTTCAAATTATTTAATTATTCAACTAACCTTTTCAATCAATTAAATAAATCATTTCAATTTTTGAATGTTAAATTAAATTAAGATTTAATTCATAATTAAGTGTTTCTATCAAAGTCTTATGTCATCCAGTTACTTAATTATATACTCACCATCTGACTCGAGATCTATTTAAATCTGTCAGTTATCTTCAGATTCGATATTTGATCATCTCTACGAAGAGACTCTCTATCAAAACCAGCCAGTTAACTAGTTCTAACTCATATGCATGAACATACTTATTAATTAAATATCTTTATTTAATTAATTAATTCATGTGTGCATTCAAAAAAATCATTGTTTGAGTTCTAACTTTATTTCTTTCATTCAAAGTCTAATTCTTCTATTTTCGAAGACTTTCAACTGAATATTAAATCATTTATTTAATCTTGAACTCTTATTCTTTCTATTTTCAAACACTCTTAACACTAGATTAAATTATTATTCTAATTTAATCTTTATCTTGCAAAATTTCCCAACTCACATTCTAACTGACACATAAATCACATCGCATGAAATTCATCAATATTGATCATTGATCTCTCTTTCAAATCTGAGTCAATCATTCGAAAACCAGGTTTGTATAAATTGGTTGATCTTTGACATTATTCCTCCTCCCAAAAAAATTACTTTTTAGAAGAACATATAATCTTTGATATTTTTCTTATACATCCAGGCTATGCTTGCATACATACAAAAACTACGAGGGCAAGAATACTGACATAGAAAAATGGAGAAGGACAATCAAGATAATTAAAGGAAATGAATTGATATTCATGACACTATTCTATGTTATTGTTTTATTTCATTTTATCTCGTTCTTTGTTGTTTGATTTAGATTTGTGCATGTTAGATTAAATTTAACTATCTTACTATGCAACATCCATTTTATCTACATTACATTTGGTGAACTTGACGTGAAGCAGACTTCAAAATTCAGGAACTCCATTTCCGCTTTTCCATTTTTTATTTTGTAGGTATCGTATGAAAAACTGCATCTGACTGATGAAACGACACATCTAAGTTCGCGAATCGCATCTGAAAAATATCACAACGCATCTGAAAACATGAGCCACATATGAGACTTCTCACAATGCATCTAACTATCAACATCATGATGCATCTATGAATTGAAACGATGCATCTTCCTGGTAAAAAAAATAATCATTTTTTTTAACTTTCATATTTTTGCGTTTTGGTAATTTTTGTTTTGTTTTGTTTTTCACTAATATTTTGTTTGTAGCTATGTTTTAGGAGGATAAGATTTTTTTTGCAGGATGAAGTGTAGAAAAATTTGAAAAATAAAACCCCTTCTCTTCTATAGGACAAAGGACAAAGACAACCAATAAACTACTAATCAAATGCATGCAAAACCTGTTTTCGAAGACTTTAAATATTTAAAATTAACTTTTGTGTTTGGTAGTTAGAAAATCATCATTTGGAATTAAAAAGAATCAATTTTTTTGTGACTATTTATGTTGGTGTAGAGCCCTGATTCAGTATATCAAAGTATCCTCTCCCCTTGCACATTCATGTGATCTTGGGTGTAAGAGAACCGATTAGTGACTAGAAATTTGGGCCTGTGTTGATGGTTAAGAGTAACCAACGTGACTCAAAACTAGTAACACGCTTGTCGCCAAACACTCCCAACTGGTATATAAATTTTAATATTCAAGGAAAGCTTGGTATTACTAGAGCTCCTGAGGACAAGCTATTGATTCTCCAGTACCCTTGTGGTAAGTCAAAACCTACAGAGCCTAATCTATGCAGACTGGGATGATATTGCCTCTCACGTGGTCTTCATGAATGGGTGCTTGAATTAAATAGAAAACTTTTTATAGTTTTTCCAAAATCCCAATCTATTTGTTGGTGCAACAGGTCAGACCTGTGAAGTAGTCTTAGATTCTTATGGTTCATGTGTTGAGATGAGATGTATGCAATGCGAGTTTCATGGGTACAGTAGCCTGGCTGCCCCATATAAGTGATTATCATGGAGAGGAGCCAGTGGGGTCAAGCTACTAGTCATCTGCCTTGAATATGCGTAGCTGGAGAAATCCAAGTAAGAACTCAGTAAATACTTTCCAACACAGCCTAGGTTGTAATTGTCTTCTGGTTTTAACAGATTCAACATGTCAAACTAAAAAACTTTGTATTCTATGATTTCTTTTTGCTTTATTCGTCAAAAACTTGATCACTAAATTGAGTCAGTCGTAACATTGTCTTTAGAAAACCACAATTGTCAACAAAGTTGCAACTGTCATATTTCAAGCCACATGTGTCTTTGTGAGTCGTAACTGTTAAACAAAAAATTGCATGTTTGTCAACAATTTTTAGTTTCACAAAGATAATATTCCAAATCGTAGATACTTTATGAGTCGCATTAGTTTTATGAGTCAGATCTGATTTATGAGTTGCATCTCTCATAGTTGAAACTGCATCTGTCATAAAAGGTCACAATTGTCTGTCAACATTTGAGATTTAGTTTGGTCAATTAACCACATCCGAAACTTGAAACACCTCTGTCAAATTTATCAACACATTTTGAAAGGCGAACAACAATTGGTTGTCAATAATTTTTTTTGAAAAACTGCAAACTTAGTCCAAAAGAAAAATTGTCTTTCTCGCTTCTATTTCTTGTGATCAACCTTGGACATAAACTGGAAAAAACTTCTCAAAACCTTGCATTATTAGGTGTCATTTATGTCTTAGTCGTAGTTATCCTAAGTTGTACATATTTAGATAATTCATAGGAAGTTGCATATTGTAGAATAGTACAATGTTTCACATCATTGGATACATTCATGCTCTAGTTTTTCATTATCATTGAACCTAGTCACTATTATCCTATTAATGAATCTTTCCAGCTCAACAGTCTAGTTTGGTAAATTCACCTTGTCAGTTGTCTTTGTCCTACAATCAGGTTCCTTGGTGAAGTTAATTAGATCATTGCTTGGATTTATTCCATAGGTGGTAGGTTATACCCATCTTAGAATCATTTACCGTCATAATCTACTTGAAATTTTTCATACTATACATCCAAGCATATGTTATCCTAGTATACATCATTTTAGAAATCTTTATTTTTTAGTGTTATCCTTTATATTCAGAAAATCCAAAAAACGTAGAAATAGGACATATCAGTTTTTAGACATAGTTTGCATTACCTCATTCTGAGAAAATTTTCATGGTTGAAACAAGGTATAAGAAGAAACATAGAGAAATGTCAGACCCTAACAAATTTTTCAATCCATTTGAAAACCAACCATCAGGGAAAGAGAGACCACACAAAAATTTTCTTGAAAAACACGTCACTAGAGACACACATGGATAATTTTTTGTCGAAGACATAGATGTCGCCATACAAGATCCTGAGTTTGCATCCTTTATGGATGAATTTTTGGAAAATGATCCCCAACGATATCTAGCAAATTTTCTAGTAGAAGGTGCCACACTACCACAAATATTTGATGTTCACACTTTCAAAACAACATTTACTCAACAAACACAAACCATAACGTCAAGTGTATATGTTCCTCAAATTACCACAACAATACCAACTGGCCTACCTACTCAAACATCGCCAATTGTAAAAATAATCCCATTCAACATAACACAAGGTTTACAATTCATTGTGGGAGCATCTTCATCGAACCCCTTTGGCACAAACACTACTGGTAAAAGTTCCCAAGCTGGCAGAAGCACAACTATACGAAATTAGAACATTTCAACATGAAATATTCCTATACCAAATCAGAACATTCTGATAGGATATATCCCTACATAGAATCAGAACATTCAAATAGGATATATACCCTTGCCAAATCACAATCCATCACAAAACATAGCATTTTAGAACACCTACATTGATCCCAACAATGCAAACAACATGTCATTGACAGAAGTAGATGTTCTCTAAAATCAAATGCAAATCCTTCAACAACAAATGGAGAACATGTCTATGTCAGGAAAATGAACTATCTTAGTGCAATATTTATGTCCATGTCCTTTTGACAAAGTGTTATACATGACACCCTTCCCACACGGATACATTATAGCAAATTTTTCTAAGTATAATGGGAGGAGGAATCATTTAGAACACATTAGAGAATTCTCTACAACATGCATGGATGTATCATATGACCCCACATACTTGATGAGACTATTTCTATGAACCCTTGTTGGGATAGCATTGGAATGGTTCTCTAAACTACCATATGACGTACGATCATGCGGTGAATTAGCTGAGAATTTTGTTAAACACTTTGCCTTCAACATAGACACCAAAAAAAAAAAATAGCTACCTTGTGTCACACCATTCAAGAAGAAGGTGAAAATTTCACCACTTTCTTCTAGAGATGGAGAAGTTTAGCTAGTAGATGTCTAGTTGAGATACCAGAAAAACAAAAAGTCACAATATTCCTTGAAAATATTCATCCAAAAATGAGAAGTGACTTAAGGGTAAATTGTACTACTTCATTTCTAGACTTGGTACAAAAGGGCATCATACTTGAAAAAGGCCTTATTGACAAAGGATAAATTAAAGTACTAGGCAAGAACCCAGTTGTTCAACATCAAAATGCTCCCAAAGATAGAAACAAGTTTTGGTGTAGAAACAAAAAATGTTACAAATGATGATATTGTTGATGCTAAGACCATACATATAGGACTAATCATCACATTTAGAGGTTACAACCACAATCAAGACATGACGAGTAATCTAGATCAAACAACAAATTTTATCCAAAATTCACAACAACAACAACAACAACAACAAAGTAGATTTCCTAAACAAGAATTTACCCCTTTGGGGAAACCAATCAAGAAAAATTTCAAAGAATTTATTAAACATGATCTCGTAAAACCTCTGGAACCAAGATAGTATAATTGTGGATAGTTTAAAACCTTAATCTAGGATGATAATTCCTATTGTGAATAACACCAAACACATGGACATAATCTACAACAATATCGATAACTGAAGAATATCATACAAGAATTTGTTGAAGATGGAACCATAGAATTCATTGGGAAGAAACATACCAAGAATAGTGATCATAAGGTCTTCAAAGACCCATTTAATGACCGTGCAAAAGGAAATGCCTCCAGTTTGAGAACTCAGAATACTACATCGACTACTTATGCAAATACCAAGTATGACTATGGCAAAGGTATGATCATAAATCACCTTCGAGTTGCAAATGAAAATGTCCATACCATCACCAGCAAGAAGCATCCTGAATGTGCTCTGAATACACACATAACTAAGATAACTCTTCCAGGTCCTTCTTCTGAGCCACCTCCACAATCTTCCAAATTTAAGTATAATTTGCATGATCAATTGGGAAAGACCCCAACACAAATATCCATCTTGGAACTGTTAAATTTATCACTAAATCATCAAGCCATTCTCAACAAAGCCTTACATTGCACAATTGTCCCTACCAACTTAGATGTCAATCGTTTCAAAGAAATGGTAGGATACTTAACCAATTCCCATCGTGCCACATTTTCTCAACAAGATTATTCAATAGAAAATACCAATCATAATGACCCATTACATCTTGAAGTTCTAGTCCATCAAACCAAAGTCAGACGAGTCTTAGTAGACAGAGGAGTAGGTTTGAACCTTTGTACCTTGAAATTGGTTAAGGCATTAGGATTTTAAGAAGCATGCATGGATACCTCTAAGAGTATAGTCATCAAGGCTTACGATGATGAGGAAAGATCATCCAAAGGAGTTGTCACACTCCCTATCAGAATTGGCTCCATAGTTATGAACACCAACTTCCAAGTCTTGGATCTCACCCTTCGATATAACCTATTGTTAGGTAGACCTTGGATACATGCAATGAAATTTGTACCTTCCACATATCACCAATGTCTTAAATTCCCATATATTGGCACCGAGATCATGATTGATGGTGATCCAGATCCTTTTCAATATTGCACAAGCCTACACAAAATTCCACAATGACAAGTTCATGTTAATCAAGAAGCTTCATAATCTACTTTATCTCAGTAGATTGATCCATCACATCTTACCATGTCCATTTCATCAAAGCCACCATCATCCTCACCTAAGTTCGAGATCCAAGAGAAGGGCTGTGGAGAATATCACATGAAGGCATCCTATTGTGTCAATCAACTAGTTCCACCTAACACATATGGTTTACCCATGGAAGATAGGAGACAATCCATAGTCACATTTCATGTTCCTCCCACAATGAAATTGAAAAAATGGGGAGAGTTAAGTGAAGAAGTTGTGGAACAAGGGGATATTACCTCCTGGTTCTACTAGGAAGATAATGAATACCCCTCACCATCTATTCAAATAGCTAAGGATCAATATGGAAAAGGCTTTATGATAACGCAAACAAAATTCTATGATGGACATCATGGATTAGGACTACATCAGAATGGAAGGATTGAACCAATCATTATCTCACCACGACTAAAGGGCCTAGGGCAAGGGTTTCAACCGCTTAGAATTGGCTTTCCTAGTACTTCTTCACCATTTCAAGAGGAAGTAAGTGCTTATGAAGACATCGAGATATCTCATGAACCACTTGACCTAGTTTAAGATGAATCCCTTGACTCGAGTGACTATGAATGGGATTCCCTTTCCTCTATGAGAACCATGAACCTTGATAAGTTATTTGGGGAACTCGATCAAATGATAAAACCTGTACCAAATCCATCTAGCCCCCATCTTAAAAATCCCTTGTCCAAAGAAGAATGGCTTAAGCATTATTATTGGGAAACCCTTGATCATGCATCTTGGGCACCTGACGAACCATCTTCTAACGACCTAGCCATTACAATATTCCCACATCAGAGTTTACCTACCCATAGGAAAAGAACAAAAAAGAGTTAGTCCAAAAATTTTGTGACCATGTCAACCACTCTATATTCACCTTGTCAGCCTCCAAATGTTGTAACTTTGATGATGACATGCTCCTCGTATATCCCCAACTTCTCGATTGGGATCAACAAGGTACACCCATCTTAGACATATTCAAGAACGATGAAGCAATAGATGAGTTCATGGGACTTCGAGAAGGCATAACAAGAGCGGATCATAAATTTGGATGAAAAAGCATATTTTGGGGAGTCTGTTTACAACTCTATTCGTAAAAGTGAAAATAAAAATAAAAACAATGAAAATGAGGAAAATGGCAAGTCCCTAGGTGAAAACCGAAAGGCACCTTTGGATGAAGAAATAGTAAAAATAAAGGACATATCCAAGGGTGAAAACCTCTCCGAGGCACCCAAGTATGGAGGTTTAAACATTCTCCCAGTTACTCAGGAAAAGTCACCAATTTTAGTAGAGGAGTCTGTTGAGGTCAACATAAATATAGAAGAAAACCCTCGTGTAATATATTTTTCTACATCTTTAACAAAGACAAAACAACTTGAGTTCGAGACTTCTTCACAAAGAGACAGATAAATTTTGCATGGTCATATGTTGACATGCAAGGGGCTGGATATAGACCTATTATTGCACCATTTACCATTACAACTAGGTATTAAGCCCTTTAAATAGAAGCTAAGGAAGATGCATCCGCAAATTGCTCTACTGGTCAAAGTAGAACTTACGAAACTATTGGATGTCGGTTCATAAGATCCATAGATTATGCAAACTAGATTTCAAATCTTGTGCTAGTGACTAAACTAACTGGGGGCATCCACATTTGTGCAAACTTTAGAGATATCAAAAAGGAAAGTCCTAAGGATGACTTCCCTTTTCTGAACATTGACATGATAGTCGACCTTACAACAAGATTCAAGGTGTTATCCCTTATGGATGGTTTCTCTGGGTATAGCCAAATCAAAATCGCAACGGAATACCAACACAAGAAAACTTTCACATGTCTATGGGGAACATATTTTTGGAATGTTATGCCTTTTGGGCTTAAGAATGTAGGAGCTACGTATCAACGTGCAATGATGATATTTTCCATGACCTTGTACATACTCTCATTGAAGATTATTTTGATGATCTCATAGCTAAATCAGTAACAAGGGAAGATCATTTGAAAGTTCTAGAAAAGATATTCCAAAGGCTAGAAAATTACAAATTCAGATAAAATCCAAAGAAATGTTTTGGAGTGAAATCAGAGAAACTTCTAGGATATATCATTTCTAGAAGGAGGATTTAAGTAGACCCAAAAAAGGTAAAAGATATCATATAAATGCCTCCCCCAACCAACATTGGTCAACTAAGAACACTACATGGAAGATTATAGTCCATCAGGCACTTCATAGTATAACTAGCAGACAAAATACATCCATTCCAACATTTTATCAAGATAGGAGTACCATTTGTATGGACACCTAAATGTCGAGAAGCTTTCCAATAGATCAAGGATAATATTCTTGCTCCACCTATGTTAATGTCACCTACAGATGATAGACCTTTGATACTTTACATTTAAGCAACTCAATCAGCATTAGGAGCCCTTCTCACAAAAAATGATGATCAAGGTAATGAAAGGGCAGTATACTACATCAGTTGTACCTTGGTGGGATATGAAATAAACTACATTAACATAGAATGTGCCTGTCTTGTGGTAGTTTTTGCTACTCAAAAACTTTGGCACTATATGCTAAACCACCAAACCATGTTGGTCACAAAGATTGATCCCCTCAAATATTTCCTAAGTAAAGCAACATTAATAGGTCAATTGGCTAAATGGGTGATGATACTTAGTGAATATGACATCCAATATGTGGAGAGGAGAGCTATAAAAGGACAAGTAATTGTAGTTTAGTTAACGGATGCACCCATGAAGGTAGACCATCCTTTAGTGGCAGATTTTCCTGATGAGTTTATCTTCAAAGTTGACACTAGAACAAATGGAAATTTGATGCATCACATACTAATTATGGGTCAAGAGTAGGCATACTATTTGTTACACCTCAAGGCGATACTATTTGTAATTCATTCAAAATTTCTTTCCCTTGCACCAACAACATAGCAGAATATGAAGCCTTAGTGACATAACTAAGAATGCCAACCTAACGGAAGTTTAAGAGCCTACATGTTTATGGGGATTCTCAATTAGTAGTCTGAAAAGTAAATGATGATTATGAAACTAAAGATGAGAAAATTTCCCCCTACAAGTGCATGTATGATAGTTTCAAGTAGTACTTTGAGGACATCACCTTTCAACAAATACCACATATTCAAAACATGGCAATAGATGCTATGGCAATGATGGGTTCCTTATTGGATATTCTTAGCAACATGCCCAAATTCAATTTTTTGGTCAAACAACTATTGGTCCTTGCCTATGATGTCCCCTATTCCACGATGGTGTATATGATTGTTGGTTCTACTTCCCCTTGGTAGAAGGAAATATAATACTATATAAATGCCCAAATATTACCTTTGGACCTGTCAAACAACCAACGTAGAACCTTTATTCATAAGTCTGCCAAATACACCATCATCAGAGATACCCTATATAGACATACCTTAGATAACACCTTAATGAGATGTCTCGATGCTAAAGAAGCACAAGCCACCATGTGAACGGTACATGAGGCTATATGTGGATCCCATTCTAGCAGTCCTACTTTATCCCATAAGATTATGAGATTAGGTTATTATTGGCCTACAAAGGAAAAGGACTCAAATATCTTTGTTAAGAAATGTCGACAATGTCAGATGCATGGAGATTTGATACATGCACCAACATAGGAGCTTCGTCCAACTGCCTCACCATGTCCCTTTTCCCAATGGGGACTTGATCTCATAGGTAAGATACACCCTACATCATCCAATGGCCATAAGTTCATCATAACTGCCATTGAATAATTCACCAAATAGCTTGAAGCTATTCCCATGACCTACATAACCGACACACAAATATCCAAGTTTATCCTAAACTATGTATTTTTTTAGTATGGTGTACCTCAATCCATTATCATAGACAATCGTCATGTATTCAAAAACCAATAATTCTTCCATCTACGAGAAGAGTTCCACATCCAACATCATTTTTCCACTTCATATTACCCACAAGGTAACGACCAAGCTAAGGCATCTAATAAAAGCATTATCAGAATTCTCAAAACGATTGTCAATGCAGCTGGCCATGACTGGCACCTATAGCTTAATCCTACCTTATGGGCTTTGTGCACAAGCATCCGTACTCCCACCGACACCACTCCATACTCCCTAGTATTCTTATTTGAAGCTATCTTACCTATTGAGGTTCAAATTTCTTCCCTAAGGGTATCCTTGAAAGGTCATATTGACGATAAAGAATACCATGTATCCAGATTGTAGGAGTTAGAATTACTGGATGAACAAAGATAGAAGGCACTAGACCATTTGCAAGCATATCAAAATCATCTTCATCATAGCTATAATAGGAAAGTTCTAAATCAACACTTTGACATTGGTGACCTGGTCTTAATAGAGAACCCCAAGAATCAAGTTGAAAGATTAAAACTAGGTAAGTTTGAACCTAACTGGTTGGGACCCTTATATTGTCATAGAAGCTTTTGGTTCAGGAGCGTATCAACTCTCTAACCCTGAAGGAGAACCATTTTTGTTACCAATTAATAACCTTCATCTGAAGAGGTTCTATGTGTAGCTTCTGAGAGTCTTGTCTTAATCGATAAAATACAAAAAAAATGGTTACCTTGATGAAAACCTGGAAAACATGTGTCTTGGTAACACCAAAAAAATTGAAAAATCAATAAAATAGTAAAGAGAAATAATTCATCGAATAGTGAAAACCACTTCAGTGGTTCTATGGATAAGTACCACGGTGAAAACCTGACAAACAGAGCCATGTGTAGTTGAATTCTCTCCTTTGTCTACCATCATTCCAATCATACTTTTCACCTTCACTCATAATAAATGGTTGTCTTGTCCATTACTTGGAATGATTGAAATCAATTCCACTGCATCACATTCCCCACTCCATCCTATATGTCTTATTCTTGAATGTGGGAAATCCTCGTTCTGTGTCATGTGGACCTTGTACATAGCAACCCAATGTCATAAAATGTCCTGAAAAAATCCAAAAACACTAGAAAATGTCTTAGAAAAAAATCCAAAAACTTAAAAAAAAAAAAAAGACAAAAAAAATTCAAAAACATGTCAAAAATCCCAAAAATAGTTTCGGAGTCGGTCGACTCAAGTCATTTGTAGAGATAGTCAAACTAAATTGCCTTTACGATTGGATGTAGGAAAGGCCATCTGCCAATGTGCCCTCGAGGCTTTAGGTATATCTGTCTAGGTGTCTCACGTCTCACACATATAAAATAATGACTCTTTGTACATATCAATATCATTGGCCTTGTCGAACTATGAGGTCTCTATGTGTACAACGTAGGCAAGGATATCGATTGATGAGCCGCCGAGACTATACTAGGTCAGTCCAATAGGGTTTATCACATTCACTATCATAGATTTTGCATATCATCAACTTAAGTACATATTTTTAGTCAGTTATGTCAGTTAAAGTCTAGTCAAACTACGAGGTCTTTGTGTGTACAACGTAGGCAAGGCTATCAATTGATGATCCCCTGAGGCCACATTAGGTTAGTCCTTTAGGGTACATCATCTCAAGTCATACACTATGAACACACACACTCATAACAGTCAAGGAATCAAGAAAAGTCATGCATCAACAAGGCAAACATGTCAAACTATCATCAAGTCAAAATCAAACACATTGTCAAGGTGATCAACTTATGTCTTAATCAGGATATGTCTTTCTTGTCAATCGACATCATCAATTTTCATAGCCTCATGTATCTTGTCACATCAACGACATCAGGCTCAACATCATATATGACACGTGTCTTTCTGAAACTAGGCTTTGTCATGCCTTACACAAATAGTCACCAAGTCAAACCAAACTCAATGTCTTATACAGTATGTGCCATCCCTCACATCAAGATATTTCAAACATCAAACAATTACACAAGATCAAGTTTTGGCAAATAATTTCATTGGATTTTTGACTTATATCTTACTTTGTTTTTTTTTTTTATTGATTTGTGCATAAGTCCGCTTACTAGCTTTCTCAAAGATGTCCCTTGAATGATTTAGAGAAGCAAGGATGTCTCAAGAATATTTTTCTTTTACTGCTATCTGTCAGCTACCTTTTTAAACTTTAGATTTTGAGTCATGTTACTAGTTTCCTCAAGGATATCCCATCAAGGATTTAGAGGAGAAATGAGGTCTCATGACCCATCTTTTATTTGTTTTTTGTCTATAGTTTGTTTGGACAAAAGGACTGGGGCAATCCTGCCCTTAGTATGAGTTAAGACACTCCTTTTCTGTGACTGTCTTTTTTTCACAGATGGATGACTTTATACACTTTGGTCTATCTCATATCATGGTGTGTATTATCCATTTGTGTCAGTCCCGCCCAATAATGATAAAATGCAAAGCTTAGTATATATATGGAAAAATATCGAAGATCATATGTCTTTTAATCAACCTTATTTTTGAAATGATCCATGCTAACATTTGTCCTATCCGACATAATGATAGAGTCCTCAGACACAAAAAAAAATTAGATAATCTTCATATGCATACATTCTATAAGAATTATGTAAACAGTGTTGTATGTCTATATATAGTACAACATATAGTTATACCGCATTTCAAACAAGTAGGAACATTTAGACATCTCCATTGCATATCTAGGGAAAATCATGGCATAATAGGCATTCAATCATCATAGGTACATAATAAGAACATTACATGTATATAACTATTACACATAGATAGCATTATATATATAATATTGCATTCCATTAACATAAAGTACATTACATCCATCATCATATAGAATCAATATAACATCATAGATTGCATGAACACATCATAATGTAGAAGGTGATCATCCATAACATGTACATATATCATATAGTTTCATAATCATATAGAAATAAATAACATCATCATGTAAGACATGGAAATCATATAAACACCACCAAAAATGATATATATATATATATATATATCACTCAAAATAACATGTGTCACAGTACAATGTCAGAGTGTGTCAATAAATAAAACGTTCTGACAGGCTCTAGGATCAAGGTACAATATCTATAAACAATAAAATGTCAATGTGTCCCACTATCTCTACTACCATATGGAAAATGTGGAGGAACTTGTCACTGATGTGCTCTTTGTGTAGTGGGAGGCCTGTCATATGGTATTGTCCTCAATGGTCCTACCACACCCTCTATGCTATGTGTCCTGGTCTGACTCCTGCTATGTGATCAATGGCTACATACCGTAGAAAATCTAGGAGCTCATCTCTCAGTTGGCACCACTGACTCATACAAATCCTTGTAATATGAGGCCATCTCTACTGCTCTTACTAGCTCATGAGTGAAGCCATCAGATGAGGTACCACTACAAAGGTGTCTAATATTTTTATACTGCTACTCTATCTCATGCCTTCAAGCTACTACTTGATCTCTCTCCATGAGAGAACTATCTATCTGCATCTGTAAGGCATACCGTTTTGTTGTAACTACTCTCAATCTCTCCTCCAATGACTCTTTATCACTGTATCTAGGAGCCTCCTCATCCCGTCTCCCCTATACTATCATGTCCTAGAGCTCTATCTCCTCCTCAACATCATCCTCTCCATAACCTGCTAGAATGACAAGAGAATAAATGTCCATGTACTCTCTCTCAGCCTCCTCCTCTACATGCTCCTCTCTACCAATCTCTGGCTCCACATGCTCCTCTACCAATGCCTCCTCAACAACATGCTCACCTCCAATCTTAGCCTTTGCTCCACCCCCAAGATCCAACATCACTATGTCCTCAGCCTCAGCCTCTTGGGTAGGTGATAATCCACCTACCCGACCACCTCTCCTTCCTCTCTGACCTCATCTCCCACCTCTACCACCACCACCACCTCTACCATCTTTACCACCATATCTACCACCACCTCTGCCACCACCTTTACCTCTATGTCGCCCTCTCGGTCCTCTCCCTCATCTCTCCACTGGTGTTGGTTTGTCTAGATTTGTGTAAGGCATAGGACAATGCTCTGCCCACTAGGTATCATATGCAGTTGTAGTCCCAGGATCTATTGCTCCACCTCTCCATCCCCATTGTAAAGGTTGTAAAACATAAATCTTTTCCTTTGTAGTAGCCATTGGTATCATAGTCCCCCATAAAGGAACCACTCTATATGATCAAGCAAACTCTGCTCATCCTCTTGGCTCATCCTGCACCTCACCAAACTCTCTCAAACCACGGTCTGGCATATGTCTCTCTATGATATGCACACTAGAAATAGTCCTCCCAATTAGGTATTGTGTTTGTTGATAGTAGGGTAAATTCTTGTCCTCATCTGACCATCGCTCACAATCCATGAACGATCTCCATGTGAACTGCATCAATGTGTCTAGTGCATGTCTCCAAAAACCTGTATCTCCTACATGACTCTATGTGATGTTTCTCGCATACCGAAAAACATATAGAAATCTATCTGCTCGCTTAGCAGTAATAGGAGAAAAAAGCAATACAATGTGTTCCCATGCCCAAACCATGAGAAAAGTAGTCTTGCAGCTCATCAACTACGCATCTCTATATGATATATCATGCAGATGGAAATATAACATGGCCAATAGACAGGGACCCCAAGCATACACAACCTCCCTCTCCAACATCCCAACTAACATCTCCCCCCACCTGACAGGAAATCCATGACCCCGATGGTCAGGAAGAACTATCCCACCAATCAATGTATATAATATATAATCATTCCACTCATATCTATCCACTAGCACCTACCATCTAATCTTGTAATGCTCTATGCCCAAACAATGAACATCATCATATACATAATACCTCATAATCTCACTATATCCATGCTATGTATCGTATATCACTCTCTCTCCTCTAATGGAAAATCTAAGGATCCTATACACATTCTCTAACATGGTAGTTGCCTCTCCAATAGGAAAATCAAATGATGAGGTCTCTGAATGCCATCTCTCACAGAAGGTAGTAAGCATACCTCTTTTTGCTCGAATCGTGGGCATGGTAAACATATGATGGAGTCACAGTCTCCATAGCAAGTGTGTCTTTGCACTCGGTAACCAATCTCTAAGCTCAAAAGTATCTGGTCATGACTCCTAGGTATGTGCAGGATCATCATGGAAAAAATAGCCTCTTAAGTGGCAATAAAATTCAGAAAATCAGAGTTAGGCAATTGACGTAAAAATTTGAATAAGTTGTCTATATTATTTCAAAAATATGTAAGAATGTAACTTGTAGAAAATTTAAAGTAGTTTCTAAACTACTAGGTTTATTTATTTTTTAAATCCATTTGGTGAAATTTTGAAATTTCAATGTAGTAGTACTTAAATTTCGGGGAAAAAATAAAAAGTAGGTGTATGTATGACGACCCTAACCACAATAAAGTGATAATATTTTTTATAATATTTTAGATATAAGTAGGGGACTCATGTCTGGATGTGATGCATATTTTTTTGTAATTTTTTTCCAAGTAAATAATTAATTATTATTTTTTATTACAAATATTAAAAAATATAAAAAACTCGTATGTCTAACCACCTTAACTTGGTCAAAACTGCATGAAACTATTATTTATTTATTTTTAATCCTATATTATACGCAGCATAGAATGTGACACATATTTCGGATTTGGGGACGTGCAGGATCATGATGGGCCAAAAAGTGGCGATATGTAAGTGATATGATGGCCCATGTGGCTGATGACTTTTTTTAACCCAAAATTGTTGAAACGAAAAGGGTTTTTAAAGGAGATTATTTTCTTTCCACCAATATAAATTATGCTTTACTTTTAATTGAATAAATAATTATTATTCATTTTTTATTTGAATTACGACTAAAGTCCTGATTGATAGACTGATTGAAAAACTTCTATAGATTCCAAACGGTATCACATTTTTAGAATTTGAAACATGTGTCACATTCTATGCTTCACATAATATAGGATTACAAAAAATAAAATTGAATTTCATGAATTTTTGACCAAGCTAAGGTGGTCAGACGTACAATTTTTTATATTTTTTAAAAGTTGTAATAAAAACATCATAATTAATTGTTTACTTGGAAAAAAATTACAAACAAATATGCATCACATCGAGACATGATTTTTCTACTGATATATAAAATATTATAAGAAAATATTATCATTTTATTGTGGTTAGGGTGGTCAGACAGACACCTACTTCTTATTTTTTCCTTAAAATTCAAGTACTTCTCCATTGAAATTTCAAATTTTCACCAAATAGATTTTTTAAAAATAAAAATAAAACTAGTAGTTTAGAAACTAAATTCAATTTGAAAAAGATTCTATTCTTACAAGTTTTTAAAATAATATAGTTAACTTATTAAAATTTTTACGTGAAGTTGCCTAACTCTGATTTTGTTGAATTTTATTGCCACTTAAGGGCCTATTTTTCCATGATGATCCTGCACATGCCCATTCAAAAAATGTGATACCGTTTGAAAGTTATAGATGTTTTTCAATCAACCTATCAATTAGGAATTTAGTCGTAATTCAAATAGAAAATGAATAATATTTATTTATTAAATTCAAAGTAAAGCATAATTTATATTGGTGGAAATCTGAGAATCGCCTTTAAAAACCCTTTTCGTTTGATCAATTTTGGGTAAAACAAAAGTCATTAGCCACATGGGTCATCATATCACTTAGATATCACCACATTTTGGCCCATCATGATCCTGCACATTCCCTCCGGAGTATAAATAGGATCTAGGATAACCTATAAAGTGCATTCAAACAAGGTGTCAAACGTCAAATCATTCCACTTTTCTATCAATTTTTTTTCTTTCTAAAATTTGACAATCAAATGCGTCATTTTAAAAACATATGTGGTGCACATCATATGTGTCATTCTTAATTAAAAATGTGGTGCATGAATATAGATGCATCAAACAACTAAGCATATGCGTCGAGCGATTTCAAATGTGGTGCACATTCACTACCTATAGAATACACACATGTGGTTCACTTTAGCAAATGTGATTCGCTTTCCTAAATGCGCCTAATCTAAACTCATATGTGATGCATAGAATCATATGCAGTATTCCCTAAATGTTCTAAAAATGCGTAGACATATTTTTACATATGTATCATTCTGCAAGTAGATGCGTTGCATATAAATGCATATGCATCAAATTACAAAAACCACATTTGATAAATAAACTTTCAACGCCTAAAACTATGTGCACAATAAAAATTCAAGAGATTGTTTCAAGGTACATACCAGGGGTCTTGCATCAACTGGTTGTTGGAAGGTCTAGATCCGGTATCTGTGATGTTGGGTGTAGGGAATTGGAGACAGTTTGTCAGGTGCTCAGAGATAAAATCCTCAATTCTTCAAATCTTAAGGGTGCAAATGAATTGATTTTCACCCTAATTTCTATTTATATCTAGGGTTTGGGTGGCATTTCTTCTAACCTTGTCTATTGCCCACATAAAATTTCATCTTCAATCAACCCATACACATCCCTAACACTTCCAAATTCGATTTTGTCAACTCCATAGCATTTTTGGCCATCAAATTGAATTTATCGAGACTATTTCCTGATTTTTTGTAATTTTTGAAAAAATTGTCAATTTTCTCGAGAGGGCATACCCTAATCTATATCATACTAGGGCATGATTGGGGCATATTTTTAATGATTTTCTTTGACAAAAATATTGAAACAACACTATATCAAAGAGGGACAAACTGTAGACACTGAAAATTGGTTTAGGCCTCTGAGTACCATTTTCAACATAATTTTCTAGTGTCCATGGTCATGATTAAATAATGATAATTATTTAATTATTTTCTAAACACATATTTTTTCTATCAATTAAACAATCTTTTAATTATTTAATTAACTCATTATGACCTTTATTCAACTCTGATTAATTAAATAGATCATACTTATTTAATTACGTCGCTAATTAATTAATTCTCTTTCTGAATTAAATAATTTATTATTTAATTTACCCCTTTATCATAATTTGACTATAATTAAATATTCTTTTCAAATTATTTAATTATTCAATTAAACTTTTCAATCAATTAAATAAATAATTAGTTATTTAATTAAATCATTTCAATTTTCGAATGTTGAATTAAATTAACATTTAATTCAAGATTAATTGTTTCTATCACATTCTTCTATCATCTAGTTATCTAATTATTCACTCACCATCTAACTTGAGATCTATTTAAATCCGTCAGTTATCTTTGGATTCGATATCTGATCGTCTCTGTGAAGAGACTCTCTGTCACAACCATTCAGTTAACTAGTTCTAACTGATATGCATGAACGTATTTATTAATTAAATATATTTATTTATTTAATTAATTCATGTGTGCATTCTAATAGATCATTCTTCGAGTTCTCACTTTATCCTTTTCATTAAAAGTTTAACTCTTCTATTTTCAAAGACTTTCAATTGAAGATTAATTCATTTATTTAATCTTGAACTCTTATTCTTTCTATTTTCAAACAGTCTTAACACCAGATTAAATTATTATTCTAATTTAATCTTTATCCTGTAGAATTTCCCAACTCACGTTCTAACTGACACAAAAATCACATTACATGGCATTCATCAATCTCGATCGTTGATCGTTCAAAAATAAACTTTCTATATATTGGCTGATCTTTGGCATTATTCCTCCTCCCAAAATCAATACTTTTTAGAAGAACTTATACTCTTCAATATTTTTCTTAGACATACATCTAGGCTATGCTTGCATACATATAGAAAATTTAAGGGCAACAATATTGACACAACAAAATGGAGAAGGAGAATCAAGATAATTCAAGGAAATGGATTAATATTCAATGAGACTGTTCTATGTTAAATTTTTATTTACTGTTTTAGTTCATTGTATCTAGTTCTTTGTTCTTTTGATTTAGATTTATGCATGTTAGATTAGATTTAACCATCTTACTATGTAACATCCATTTTATCTACGTTACTGTAAAATTTTATGACAACATGATTTTTCCCACGGTAACAAGCCTATACTGTTGAAGTGCATGTTGAGAGTAAGTGAAAAAAAGCAATCGTTGAGCATTATGAGAAATACTCATAATTTTATTTGTCAGTAGGTCCTATGGCATTTCAATGCAAACAATCAAGGAGAGATTCGTGTTGCAATCTATCTTTAATTATCTAAATTTCCAAGGTCTTTGATTGTTATGAGTGCAAATATATTTTATTTATCCACTTGTTTAACTCAAGGAAATATATGTAGCAGAGTTGTTTGATTATAAAGTGATGATATATTGGTTAATCTTTGATTCTTCATTCATAATTTTAGATGGTTACTTTGTTGGTTTATTTTAGTTGTTTATATTCATGGCATCTCACATTCTCTTCTTTCATTCTTTGTCATTGAGGAAAAAAGGGGGAGAGATAATATGTGTTTTTCCATCAACGACAAAGGGGGAGTTTGTAAGATTTCAGTTGTTTCAATATTAGTTTGTCCTTGATGCCAAAACTATTTTATGGGATTCATGTTATCACTGGTTCTATTCTTTGGACTCTTAGTCTGATGAATGCATGTTATGCAGATTCACATGGTTGGTATTATGCAGTTTCGCAGTTAAAGGATTGTGATGATATACTTGCTGATATGATTGATGGATGCTAACAAGATGCAAATTGATATATGATTTTCAGTTACATGTTACTGTTGGTTCACATGGTGATTATCATGGTTCATGGCTGGACCATGACACATTTACATGATGATTACAGTTAATTTACATGGCCCTTTCATGGCATGTAGTTACAAATTTCACTTTTCGATACATGTACATGTTGACACTGATATTTGGCATGGTTTTAACTATGACAGGGAATGCATTAGCTTCAAATATATGACATTTTATCTTGACAAGATCTAGTTATTCAGGTTGATCATTTTGAGATTAATCATATTCTGAGTGATCATTTTCTTTCGGACATGTAATTTATTTCAGGTATAACAAAACTTTGTTTTCATTACAAGTCTCTAGTTTCTCCAATTTGATCTCTCTTAGGTTGTGGTATATTCAACTTGGTTCAAATAGAAAAAGTGTTTTAGCATGACATACTATCTTTTCAATACTTATGAGAAGTTGGTTTGATCTTGTGACTTCAGCATTGGTACTTGGTATGTTTTCACAAAATTTGACTCATTGATTATATAGTGCACTACTAGCAATTACCTTGTCAAAGGTTTCAGGAATTATGGTTATTGACTTACATTGTTCGAAAAGGTTCATGGTCATTGTTTAGGCATCATTGTTTTATCATATTTTAAATTCACGTGACTTAGCAAAAGTCACCTTGTGGCTCAAAAGGTATATGTAATTAGTCACATTGTATGTGACATCGATATCAAAAGGTGATTTATGTGGTAGCATGGTTTATAAACCCTACCAAGTTTCCTTGAGCATATAACCGTGGCAATCTTACCCTATCAATAACTTTACATTTACCTTGAGTTTGACTTTGAAGTAAAGCCACATGAAAATAATGGTTGGTAGCGACTATAATTTTTTGTTTAATTGACATCAATGTGTTTTAAATATTGATTTGGGTTCATTGAGTATATTGGGCTTGTTAAGATGATATGGCAGTGGTGTTTTGGCACCAACTATGTGTATTTTTTTTGTTATGTGGCATCCACAGTTTGGAAGTAATAATCAAAGTGATTATGGTGTCGACATCCTTGGTAAATTTTTTTGACAGCGGACTTAAAAAAAATTATGATGTTTTAATAAATCATGTTTGTTAGTCATTTCAAACTTCAAATCATCATTTTCCTTGGGAAAGTCTTTGAATAACATGAAGAAAGATTAGGGCGAATTCTTCTTGATTACTTTGCTTAGGGTTTGGAACCCTAACCACCACCATGGTAAATTATTTTGTCTTTTGTTGTAAATCTCTATTTTGGCTGACTCTAGAGGAGTTGTGAGTTCGTTGTAATCCTGGTCTGTGGATTATGAGCCAATACAAGCTCAACATAGGATAAGGGAGTTATGAAAATGGGCAACTATGTTGATGGGAATTGATTCTATCAGGTATCTATTTGATTTCTTTGCAACATGAAGAAGTATTATTTTCATTGCTTGAAGAAAGTTTTATATGACAATTATTGTTTCATTCTGCTCAAATATGGAAAATATTTTGTGGGTTCTGATAGGATACCAAGCATTTCATTTGATTTATGTTTCTTCTCCATTATCAGTATTCTGAAAATGTTCTTGTTTCATTCAAGCCATATAAAAATTATCTAGGAAATCGGTTATGACTCTTGGCAGTTTTTGATCTGTTATTGGTTTATGATAAAATCTTGTGGCTGAAGGTGTTTTTTTTGGAAGGGAATAGATTGTTTTATGTGTTGTCCTTCTTCCATAGGATTAAGGTTTTTCTTGAAAAATATCAGTGATGGTATTTAGTTTGAACTGAATCCTTTGAAAAAGACAAATGATATCATTGGTGCATATTTTATTGTATTTAGTATTCTTGGAACATAACTGACATAGAATTTTGTCTTATCTGAAACCTTCGGTGAAGGTACTAAAAAAAATTTGTGCATTTTTGTAAAATATATAAAAGCAGTGATAAATCATTGTTGTGGTGACATAGAAATTTTTGAAAGCACCAGTGCAAAAATCTAATAGAAAACCTAGAAAATATGATGTAGAGAAGATATATAATCTAATGTGTTTAGTATTTTGTAGATTCAAGTTGAATCTTCAAGATATTAGACAGATTGGAATGAGAGGCAAATGTGAGTTGAATTGAAATAGAGAAATCCTCTGATATATTATTGTTCTGAGTTTTTTAAATATGGGGTTGGTGCTCCTTGGAATGGTGTTCCTATATTTGTAAGGGGTTGGTGCTCCTAGAGTGGGTGCTCTAAAATTTTCCAGTAAGGCATTGTAAAATGTTTTTTTTGAAGTTAAGCTAGTAAGGCATCATTTTCTGGAGTGGTTTTTCTACCCCAAGAGGGTTTTCCACTCATCACATTCTTTGTCTTGTGCTCTCATTTGTGGATTCATTTCTTGAAAGTTATAATGCTTCAAGATCATAAAATTCTTTGATTTACTTATTTAAGTTATTTAATGGTTGGATTCAATTCATGAATGTATTTATCTTTGAAATATTTAAAGCATAAATTGATTAAGTTTTTTTGTGACAAAAGTTATATTTAATAAAAAAAACTAATTCACCTCCCCTCCTCTCAGTGTTTTCTGACTCCAACAACCTTATCATAACAAGAAGAGTAAAATAAAAAAGAAAGGGGAAAACATTCCTAAATTATTTGATAACTTTAGGAATAATAAGGAAGAGACTCAAAGCATGAAATATGATGATTCTTAACTTCTCAAGTTGGAACATTAGGGGACCAAAATCCCCTACGAGGAAATCTATTGTAAGAATATATTTAAACATGGAAAAAACTTATATGTGTTCATTCACCAAGAGGTTAAAGCTACCAAGTTTACCCTAGAAAATAATCTAAGTTTTATTTGGAGTGATGCAACACATTACTTCACTAATCGTGGCAAAGGAAAAGGCGGGGCATTCATATTGCTAGGTAGCAAATGGGCTAGATTTGTATCTGACAAGGGTGTCTCCCCATGTAACAAATATGTTTAGATAATCTTAGAACAAGAGAAAAAAATATTTGGAATCTAATCTCTCTATGCCTCTAATGTCTATAAAGAAAGAATAGAGATGTGGCATTGGTTGGGTATTCTAGATAATAGCTCCTAGATCCTAGGGGGACTTTAACATGATTGAAACTAATCAAGACAAATTTGGAGGTGTAGAAATGGAGTGGAATGGTAATGAAAAAATATTTTAGGAAAATATGAAAGCTAAACTCAATCTCTATGACCCCCTTGAAGGTGTAAAAAATCCTTCTAAAATGCTTTTGTAAACCTGATATAATGCTCAAAAGGGTTCCAAAATGATTTACTATCATTTATATAAATTCTATGCAATTACAAGATTTTTTTTTAATAATTTAGGAAATGAGACAAGACTTAAATTTTACCCCTCAACGCTATTGGATCATCACCCAATTATGGCTAAAATTGATGTTGTAAATTAATGTCATAAAATCTTAAGAATTTTTTTTTTTTAAAAGACTAATCTATTAAAATATGAAGATTGCATTAATGTTATCTTCAAGGATTAATGAAAATATCTAAATTGAACTTGATAAATAATTGATCACTTGCTATCTATCCAACTATATGGCCATCTTACAAGATTTGGGCTTGATTTTTGCTTTTGTTGTGCTCATATCTGCAATATGAGAGGGTCTAATATGCAACCTCTTCGAAGAAACTATGATGAATTTTGATGTATTTTACCGGAGCTTAGTGAGCTTGTTCTAGATAGTTCTTTTGATAAAATCAATGACATTCATATTGCAACTAGTTTTTGGCCATGCTACTTTATGTAGTGTTTTTCCATTTCTTTGTTAGAAGTAACTTTTTGGTCTCCTGTCTCCCCATGTTTGCAAATGAATATTTACTTGGAGTTGACATTTTGGCTAGTTTTGATGTATCATTTTGGTTTGTACCTCCCCATCTTTTTAGCCTTTCCTATGGGGGTTTTCACTACATGTATATTTGGTTTATTTTAATATATTGGCGATTTCATCATTTTTTATCAAAAAATTAAACAATGGTGATAAAAGGGTCAAATTACTTCTCTAACATTCTAAGAGGAAAAATAGAAAGGAAAAAATTGATTGTCTCTGAGTATAAGATACCTTAGTTAATAATCTTAAGAAAATTTAGAACCAATTCCATACCCTTTTTAGAAACCTTTTCCACTCAAAAGAGGATAAAATAGCTCTAAAAAAGAAAAGGAAATATGTAAAAATTTAATTCCAAAAAATATTTCAAAAATAAATGAGGAAATAATTAACAAAAATATTATGAAGGAAGAAATACCATAGACCATTTTGGCCTTTAGTGATGATAAATCCCCTGATCCAGATGTGGTGCTTGCTAAATTCTATAAGAAAAATCTAGATTAGATTACTGAAGACTTGTGTCATGTATATAAGAAAGCTATTGACAAGGGATCCCTAGGTAAAGATATAAATAAGGGAATAGTTAAAATTATTCCAAAAGGGGACAACACTAATGAAAAATTGGAGGGTAATTACACTATTAAATGCATCTTCTAAAGTTCTTGCAAAGATATTAGATTTGATATTGAGAGACATTCTACTCTCAATGATTAGTTACACCCATATGAATTGTGTTTATTAAAGGAAGATATATTCTCGAGAACTTATAATTAACTTAGGAAGTGATGAAATGGTCTAAAAGCTCCAACCAAAATATTGGAATGCTTCTTCTAAACTTTGAAAAGTTTTATGATAGAATAGAATGACCCTTCTTATTAATGACTCTTAAAGACTTTGACTTCCCAAAAGAGTTTCACAAAACAGTTGACATACTTCTACAAGATGCAAATTCTCAAATAGAGATAAATGGTAACTTAAAAAAACTATCTCTCTTTGAAGATCCATAAAAAAATGTTGCCCTTTTACCCTTGCACTCTTTATAATTATGACATACTTCTACAAGATGCAAATTCTCAAATAGAGATAAATGGTAACTTAAAAAAACTATCTCTCTTTGAAGATCCATAAAAAAATGTTGCCCTTTTACCCTTGCACTCTTTATAATTACATCTAAAACCATTTATTATCTTTTAAGAGATAATATATTAAACCCCAAAGTAAAAGGAAGATTTGTCTATTCCAAGTTCTCTAAAAAAACAAAAATTGCCAAACTTATCCACCATAGATAAATGTGGAGATACCTAGGGGAGGTTGTAATTTCATAAGGGGTGCCTTGATTTCATTTCCAATATTTCTACCAATACCTAAGAGAGTGCACCTTAATTTTATGTGAGAAGGAATGGCATCATTAAGAGTCTCAAACATATTTTAATCCTCATTGGATAGGATGAACTTAACCTTGAAATCAGCCCAACACAATATTATGACTTAGATTACTACTGCTGTACTCTTGTACGAGATGAATGAGATGACTAATTGTACACAATTTTGTACACTATTGTGTTTGGAAGGAACTGAGAATTTAATGAAAACATATATAAGAAGTATGGACTGGCTCAGGTACATGCAGATTCGAGTTGCACATGTACTGTTAGGGATGTTAGCTTTTCAGAGGTTGAAATCCTAGTGGACTCGTCACCGCACATTCCTAGGCTCGCTACAACACTTTGGTCGGGAATAAGACCTGCTAGGCTCTTATTTCCGACCAAACGCTATGTAAAATTGAATACATGACTAAATTGATTCAACTTTATCTTGTAACTCTCAGAAGCTCAGTAGTGTTCGCCATTACAGCTCATCCAAAGCTGTAAGTGAGAGCTGCCTATGAAAGTCTGACAAAGGTTGACTACAGGAAGTGTTCCATCTAGAAGCCCATGATGTGTATAAATACATCGACTAACTTCCTCATCTATCTTATCCTCAGAAGAAATTTCTATGAATCTAATTTTTCACATGGTGGAATGTTTATGAATCCTTGTAAACTAAGAATTGGAGGTACCCTCCATGATGAGGTATATCATTAAATAGAGTGGCATTGGTCGATGAATTTGATTTATAGTCTTAAGATTTCTTCATGCTCGACATTATAGTCACTTTTTGTTGAGTAGGCTTATATCTATTTTTTGTTTCCCGAGTTATTAAATGTTATAAAATACTCTGCTATGAATTGTTGATTCTGTTAAAAGAACTGTGAAAATCTGCTAATTTTTTAATCTGTTGTTTCACATATTTAAGTCTATAAAAATATTGTAATAAATTTGAATAACTGACATAAGTTTTGGAATTGTGGAAATATTTCTAGTGATGGCGAAGAAATGAGATTTAGAGGCATGAGTAAGAGGAAATGAGGAAAATATGTAGCTGAAATTCGGTTAGGAAAGAGATCACGCATATCGCTGGGCTCATACATCACTCCTCACGCTGCAGCTAGAGCTTATGACGTTGCACTCTTGTCCTAGCGAGGGGTCCATGCTTTTTCTTTCAATTTTCCAGACTCTCTGTTCAACTCAACTGCATTGAACGTGGCAACTGCCCACGGCAATTGCTCGCCCCAAATAACTCGAACTGCCATTGCTGTTGGGTATTATTTCGACATCATTCCTACAAGACACCGTAAATGTAGAGGGTCTAGTACATACAGAGAAGTCTCAACTCATTTTGGCCAAGGCGCTAATGATCAACAGATTGTAGATACATAGGAGAAAGAAGAGGATATATGTGAGCTGAATGATGCAAAATATCTTCTACAGTCTTCAGAGAAATTTTAGAGAGGGTTCATACGTCCCTACTTTTGTCTCAAGAGAAGGAGATGATTAATCATAGAATATGACTTCAAATGTTGATAAAAAACATTTAAACAATCAAATTCAAAAAGTTTTGAAATCATAAATATTAAAAATAATATTGAGACCATTTGGTATTTGGTTAAATACTCTTTCAATATAAAGATTGTGTACAAAAAATATATTTATATTTCCCATGATGAAATAAAACGGGATTGCAAGCACCATGTGATAGCCAGAAACCGTAAGTGTGTGTTTTTTCCATTGCTCAAAACATTACGATAATAAGAATACTGTCTGTCTTCCCCATCGCAATTGAGTTGGTTCATGAAGTTTTAGTGTAAATTTCAGAATATTCATTCAGCTTTGTCAGTATGTGGGGACGCTAATATTAATTTTCCAAATTTTTCATCGTACAATGAAGGATTTTAAGAGCAAGGTGGATGATCTATCTCATACCGTATATGTAAGCCAATATTTCAATGCCCAAAAACTTTATAGCTATTGCTCATATGCTTCTCGTGGGAGGTCTGGAGGTCCATTTCTTGGGATTGAAAAAAAGAAACTTTATATCAATATCATCTGTCGTTGTCGGTTTTCAGTAGTGTCTTAATTTCTTTTTGTCGTCACATCTCTTTAAACATCCTCGTGATTTAAGGAGTTTTGGGTGAAAAGGTGTTTTGGTGTATTCTCTAACTTGTATAAATTGATGAAACATTGTAGGGGAGAAGATCCAGTAGCCGCCTCCCATTGCATAACCGCCACCTCCATGCTCACTCCACCCCCCAATTTTTTTTAAACTTTGATCCATTAATTTTTTTTATTTGAATAAATGAAAAATTACAACAACACCAATCATTGCTCATAACACAATGAGTAACTCGCCAATCATAATAGACAGCTAAACATGCTTTTGAATTTATAAAAAAAGTCAATTTGCACATAAAATGGCTCATTTACAATTTAATTTAAAATATTTTCTCTTACAAATACCCCCACTTGTAAAATTGTATCCTTCATTACATTTTATATTTACAACTACACATGCACACTTAATGTTGCTTTACATGACATAATCACAATCTCCTATTAACGTTATGGGATTTGAAATGCACAGTCTTCCACACACTCCCTAGCAGATATATGTATTTACTTCATTTCCTGTAGGTACCTGCACAATTAAATACAGGTGTATGGCTCCCCAAATAAACATCAAATCCAAATATAATGCAGAATTCCCTCATATCATCTCTAAAAACCTACGTAACTGGCATCTACAAATTCAAATGTTCAAAAAAAATCAAATTTCAAACTCAACAACCAAATTGAATGCATTCAATTGCCACATTTGAATCCCTAAATAAGAGGGGGAAAGCAGCCAGTGTCATTTGATATTTGTGACAACTTATTTTATAATGCCCTGCCATGTAACCCTAAAGGAAGTTGTAATTAATGACTTAAGCGAACCAATTTTATTTTTTTTAAGTGCAATTAACATACACATTCACTTACTAATTAACAAAAACCTCTAAGGCTACAAGGTTAGGATTACTTACCCACACATGCATCTTACATATAATCATAACATTATATACTTTATGAAATAAACATCATACATCATAAGGATACCACATAACATAATAAGATAAACATCCAAGATACAATCTCATAATCATTAACTTAATCCAATAGTTACATCTTTCATTCCCAGAATGAGGCAATAGTACATAAGTGTTACAATTACAGAATTCCACCTCATAAATATAAGAGGGATAGAATAAATGATACAAAATGAAATATTACAATGCAAGAATAAAATACAAGAACCGCAAGCTATCCATCTGGATGTTTCGACACCAAGTACTAAAGATAGATGGGGACCCAATTGTGTATGGTGCATGTTCCACCCAACCAAGTGGTATGCAAAGGCCCACCCCCCATGCTAGGAGATAGTAACAATGTAACATGGACAAATATCTAAAACCACTAACCAAAGGCAGACTCATACTGACTCAACCAAACACAAGTACAACACAAGTACAACTATCACACCACTGACATAGGTCACATTGCTTCTAGACATAGAAATAGATCAAGTATGTTCAGAGAACTATAAACATAAAACAAATACCAATAGTTGTCCTACATAGAGTGTCATCGCATAGTTAGTCATGAGATCTCCTCTAGGCATTCTTCATAGGCTCTGGTAATCCTGGTGACCTCAACCGAACCCCGACCCTCATGCTCACTCATGCAGCATCAAATACCTCTCTTACTGACAAGATAGATGACCACGCCATTTCAGGCTTTCTCACTCATCCCAAGTCTAAATGAGCCCTTGTGTCTATGAGTGAGGCTTAAATTATCTTGATTAGTGTAAAAGGCATCCTAATCATCTAAGTACATTAATTTAATTATCACTTGATTAACTCACTTCTGAAGGTTACCCGGTTTACCTCTTGGGGCTCTGACACCTAACAGAAGCCACTCTTCTAATGGACAATACACGATAAAAACCATACTCCAAGGGGAACACAAGTGCAACAACCTAGGTATCATAACCACTCCAACACAAGGAGGAAACAAATAATAAAATTCACTTCAAACATCTTGGAGGCAACAAACACATAGTCCACTCATTTCACAGGAGACACAAACATCCCCATTCATGGAAACTAGGTAAAAACTGAAAAGACTCCATGCCCTACCCAAGAGAAAAAACAATTGTTTGACATAATGATTCGACAACCCTCATCCTCTATAATATTTTGGAAGACTTTCAAATTAAGGACTAACACTTAATCCCATATCCCATAATGCAACTTGATGACATAGCTACAAAAGCATTCAAGTCATAATTCAAATCTAATAATTTGATTTCTTAAATCCATACTCAATCAATTAGGTAACATTGACAAAGTCAAAGACTCAATAATAGGGTTAACTCAAATTATCATATAACCCTATGTCCTCTTCCATTATAGGACGTCTAAAAAAATTAAAATCACTTCCCTTTAAAAAATACAGAGAAAATAAATCAAAAAGGCAATCACATGGATATCTCTATTTTCAGATCTTAAATCCATATCCTTATTTAATGCTTCTCGCAGAAATAAAAATAGTAACCTTCCATATTTTTAATTAGAACATATAAATTCCTTCCATTAGAATAAATATCATTCTCTATCTTATCTAACCATGCACACTATTCATTTTAGTTTAAATTGCAATCTAAATACTTTGCATGCAACCAGAATGCCCAAAACAAAAAATTAAATATATATACTTAATATATATACAACATACTATATATAAAATAAATACATATGTTTTATATATATACAAAACTATATATATTAAAATAAACCTACATTAAACATTGATTATTAAATTTTCATTTTTTCTAAAATTAACCAAACTATTAAATTGATTATTTCTAAATAAAATCTATACTTAAATACCCATTTTTCCAATATATAATTATATATATATTAAATATTATATACATTAATATATAATATTAAAATGTATATATATAATTTATATTAATCCACATCAAGAAATATAATATAATTAAAACTTATATGAAAATTTAAATACGAATTAAAATTCGCATTACACAAAAATCAAAACTTACTTTTAAACAAAAGTCAAAATTCGCAATAACACAGAAGTCAAAATTTGTAATTTAAACAAAAGTCTCATAGGCGGATAGGTGCCTCCGACGCCTATTGTACATCCGCCAACTATACATATAGTACAGTCAGTGCAGGGTATTGGGGAGGCCGTACTGCCCATGAGATAGTGTGTCCCCCCAAGCGGTGGGCGCACTACCCCATGGGCAGCGTGTCCTTCCCATGGGGAAGTGTGGGCGGTGGGGTACATCCGTCCCCACCAACCACTATTAACATCAATTTTTTTTTTTTTTTTGTAAATAAACACTCCTTTGGTATTTCTGAATTCAATGAAATTATTTCATAAGAATATTCAACTAGTTTCATCGAAATTTGTTTCTCGCAAACACCGTACGGACGGTAATTTTTCAACAAGAATAATAACTTAAATCTATGACAGTAACATAAATATATATATTTATATGTTATGTGTATATATTTACCATAATATAATACATATAATATACAAATATATATATTTACACAGAATAAATTAACTGGTAAAATTGAGAGAAATAAAAAAAAATAACCAGCTACGGGAAACTGAATAAAATTTTCCATAATTCCTTTCTAAATTCACAAAGACTTAATAACTGATTTTTTTAAATTTAAAAAAAAAAATCATTCTTTTAACTTTCTAATAAAACAAAATAGGAAAACTAAAGGGGATCTAAATTTCTCCATTACAATTTTTGCAAGTTTTCTATACAGGGTTTGTTTTCAAAACAAGATCTAATTTTTTTTTAAAGGAATAAAATCTCTTCAACAATCTACATTTTATGCACAATCTAAGATTTTAAATTTAACAATGTTTCAACAAATCCCTCAATTAAAAATTGAATCCTATAGTATATTTATACAATCTTCCCCAAATTTTAAATTAATTTAAATCTAGTTTCTATTAACAAATCCTAATTCCCAATGAATTCAACAAACATATTTCTTAAACAATATATATTTGTTTTGAACAAACAAGAACAAGAACAAGAACAACACATAACAAAACCTGGATTTCGAAGCTATAGGAAAAAATGAATTTTTGATGCAAGCCTCCTCCAAAGAACTCCTGAATTTTCTTCAATCGTGCAATGAATTCAATCCAAAAACTCCAACAAATGCAAACAAACTTTCCTCAATCAAATTCTACAATCAAAAACTTCTTCAAACCCTTCTCTGTGCAATTTCCCAAAAATTATTCACTGCGTTCAAGAAGTTTTTCCCTTCGAAGATCTTCTCCCAGAATGAATTTAAAAAAAAACTCCTCCCCTTAATTAAACATGCATTTGTGTCTTTAATCCAAAAATATCTTAGACAACCAAATCAAATTTTGCATGCAATATTGAAAATTACAATATTAACCTAATTCCATTTTTAAAAACACACTTTGAATTTAAAATGCAATTTGAAAGAGTTTTCAATTTTTGCTTTTATTTAATTTAATCCAAAATTGAACCTAAATAATTAATTTATTTAAAAAATAAATTCAGCCCTTTTGAGATTAAATTTAATTAATTAAATAATTTAAATTTAATTTAATTAAATTCTATTAATAACTTTAAATATAACATCTAAGCATCATTTTAATTTAATATAAAATAATCACCACTTTTAACCAATGCAATGATTCTAAAAATTGATTAAATAATCACACACTTTTTAGAATCAAATAACATTAAAATAAGGTAACTATGACTCAACAAACAAAACTGACGACACACTAAGGCTAAGGCGTAGACTTGACACATGTTACCTAGCTACTATCTCCTGTTCAACTTAACCGTTGGATCGACATGCTCAAACCTGTGAAACCAGGTGGAGTCGATGTCATGTATCTGCAACCTGAAACCAAGTCAACAACATCATATAATATAACCAGCATATAATACACACCGTGAAGAAGAAATTACGGATTCGTAGGGCGCTCGCAAGCAAGTGATGTGAAACCATCCTCTTCACCAATACACCCATCAAAGACTGACATTAACATCATAATCAATAACCTCATAATAACATCTCATATTAACTCTACTAACATCATTAAACCATTAAAGCATGTGAAATAATAATTAGATAAACCACATCACATCACATAAAATAGTTCGTCGCTCTATAAATAGCACTCAATAACACACACAAGATAAAGTATAAGAATATCCATAAACATAAATCAAAGCAAAACAAGGACACATTGTCCAGTCCATAAAGAAAAACAGAGGGGTATTACATTCTCCCCCCCAAGGATTAGGCTTACTCCTAGAAGCTTGCACACAAGTAGGGATATCACTCCCTCAAACAAACAACATAAAATCAAAACCTCAATCCCTGACGACGAGTATCCTGCACTGCACGACCAACACCAGAAGAGTTCTGATACAGACAATTCCTAGCAAGGTGGCCTTGCTGACCAGAAGAATAACACCTAATGAGACCAAACCCAATGCCTCCTATCAGTTCAGTAGACTGCTCCGTACTACCCCAATCAACCACAGACTGTGAACTCTAGGCTGGTTGTACCTGACGATTGTGTTTATTGTGCCACTAGTTCTGGTTCCTTCTAGGCGAAGAACCACCATCATCTTGAGAGTCCTTACGCTTTCTGAGCACACTCTCCTACTGCCCTTGCTGAGTCAACAGTGATCCAATTAGTACGCTTTTATTGTGAATTGAAACTTCCTCTAGAGTTGCGTGGTGGGGCATTACATATTCTCTGCAGAATTCAGAGCATCATTAGACATCCTCTGCACATTCATCTGCAGTTCTAGGTTGGTACTTTATACATTCTACTTATAGTTATTTTCATGAGCTGTGCATTTAACATTTATATTTATGCAGTGTCTTCTTAATTTCATGAAATTTGCATTTAACATTTATATTATGCACTGTATTTTTACTTTACTTTATAAGTAAATGAAGGTCTTTTTTGTTGTCTTTACAAGATCTACAAAATGAATTCTCCTAAGTTTTGCAGCAATTATTTTATATCATTTACGACGTTTCCTTTGGTTTTCCAATACAACTGACTAGCATTTGAAAACGTTTCCTTTGACTATCCAATACAACAGACTAGCATTTGTTTATATTTTTATACTTTCCATTGCACATACAACAGGTCAGCATACATATATTTGTCATTTTATATTTTGTGTCTCTTGTTCATTCAACAAATTGATATATATCTGTGTATCCTTTGCCTATCATTTGGGAATGAAAAAAATGGTACTCGTTAATCATTTTCTTCTACATCTTATTGAATTTGTAAAAGAATGTGTACAATGTTAGGGTATGTGCAGGATCATGATGGGCCAAAACATGGCAATATCTAAGTGGTATGATGGCCCATGTGGCTGATGAATTTTTTTTTACCTAAAATTGATGAAACGAAAAGGGTTTTTAAAGGAGATTCTCACCTTTCCACCAATATAAATTATGCTTTATTTTGAATTTAATAAATAATTATTACTCATTTTCTATTTGAATTAAAACTAAAGTCCTGATTGATAGGCTGATTGAAAACAATCTATAGTTTTCAAATGGTATCACATTTTTTGAATCCAAAACACGCGTCACATTCTATACTTCACATACTATAGGATTAAAAAAAAATTGAATTTCATGAAGTTAAGGTGGTCAGACATACGAGTTTTTATTTTTTTTAAAGTTGTAATAAAAAAATCATAATTAATTATTTACTTGAAAAAAAATTACAAAAAAATATGCATCACATCGGGACATGAGTCCCCTACTTATATCAAAAATATTATTAAAAAATATTATCATTTTATTGTGGTTAGGGTGGTCAGACAGACACCTACTTCTTATTTTTCCCTGAAATTTAAGTACTACTCTATTGAAATTTCAAATTTTCACCAAATAGATTTTTAAGAAATAAAAATAAACCTAGTAGTTTAGAAACTAAATTCAATTTTCTACAGATTCTATTGTTACATATTTTTGAAATAATATAGATAACTTATTCAAATTTTTACGTCAAGTTGCATAACTCTAATTTTTAAAATTTTATTGCCAGTTAAGGGCCTGTTTTTTTCATGATGATCCTGCACATACCCATTATTTATATATATACCTATACAACACACATTAAGCTGTGTGTTTCAAATTGTAAATGAATCTGTGCAATATTTTATACATTCATTTAAAAATTATGTGTATGTTGTCTCTTGTTCATTGACCATATTGATATATATTTATGTTTCCTTTAACTATCCTTTGAAAAAAAAAAAACAACGATATTGGTTAATCATTTTCTTCTGCATCTTTCACGACCCATGAATGATTTTTTCGATGATTTAAAAATTATTACTACTTGTTTATGAAATAAATCATTCCTCTTACACTCCTTTTTTCCATGTGTTGTTTGATTTTGTTGGGTGATGGTGCTAGTTTTTTCTCCCACATTGTATGAATGTATGTATGTTTGCATGCACATACATACATACATACATATATACATACATACACACACACACATATATATATACATATATGTATGTATGTATGTATGCATGTATTTATGTCTGTATGCATATACATACATACATACACACACATATATATATATATATATATATGTACACATATATGTTTTTATATATGTATATATAAAGTTGTTTGTCCATGGTGTGAGGTAACAACAAACATCATTCTCATTTCAAAGTGTATGTGTGTATGTATGTATGTATTCACATACATACATACATATATAGATATATATATTGGTGTTTTACATAGGGTTTTTTTGGGGTTAAATGATTTCCTCTCCCTGTTTTACCGCGTACTCATGGTTTCGTAAAGTCCATTGTATCATGATTTTGTCTGCAAAAATGATAGGAGAATTTTGTGGGTTTGAACACATGTTTGCAAAAAATGATTAATGGTCTGCATCGACCCTTTTATAAAAAACCCATGTGAATACGAGCATAAATAGGCAAACCCATTTAGTATACACCATTTTTTGTGAAAACCCTTGATTTGTTCTTCCAAATACGAGTTTTTTTGGAGTTAAATGATTAAATATGACCTAGTGAAGTCGACAGTCTTATGATATTGTCTTCAGAAATGATGAGGAATTTTGAGGGTTTGACCACATGTCTGTAAATTAATCTCATGAAACCCTTGCCTAGAATATTCCACATCTATCTGAAAACACACTTTTGTATTCCTACAAGTGAGGAATTATTATTATGAAACCCTTGGTTAATTTATTTTGCACATTTATGAAAACCCAAGTGTGTAATCGATCTACCTCTGTTAAAATTACTATACTATTGTTGTTGAATACAACACAACTTCTTTAATTTTCTGTACAATGTGCTTTGAACATTGATGGAAAAGAATGGAATACCAAAAAAAAAAACATTAGTCATGAATTAATCGGACCCCAAATGAAGATTAATTAAGGTGTAAAGTGTTTGATGTTTGATGCTAAAGTAAGGAGATTAATATGTAGGAGTGATTTTTAATGGGTGCCAAAATTATTTTATAAGGTGCTAACGTGAATTAGACCCATTGACTTTTGAGTGGATTTGAATGACATAATAGTTTTATTTAAATATTAATAGTGACATAATTAGCACTGTTTTCTATTTTGGGCTATATATCAGTGATTTTCTTTGTAATTATATTTGTCTAATTATATGTACAGGATCACATTTTTCTAACACTTTATGGTTTACAATGTACAGGATCACTCACAATCATGGCACCAAGGAAGAAGAGGAAAAGATCAAGTGGGAGGTGGTTGATTAGAGTACCTTGTGGAGTGACATTCAATTTTCCAGATGTGGTTGATGAAGAGCCAGCAGTGAACATGAATGAAGAAGTTATTTCTGAAAATGTATAAAAAACTAGTGAAAATAATGGTTTTGAATCTGCTGTTCATAATACTGAGGTAGAAATGGAACCGCCACCTGCTGACCATGTGAAAACCCCAGATCTATGCATGAAAAATTTGGTCTATGGATGATGTGGAAAAATCCATTGCAAATGTTGAGGACAATCGAATGTTAATCAGAGGTTCAACGATCAAATGGGTAATCCTGCCTAGCAATTTGCGGGCATGGCTCAATGGTGTGACATCCACAAAAAGAAGAGGGGGCCGAACAGTCCTAACTGATGAAGAAGAAGCTAAAATTGTGCAGTGGTGTAAATACATGGCTAATATTGGTCATGGCCTTCAAGTGTCACAACTTAAGTCAATGGTGGCCCAAATGGTTGGAGCAAGGCCTAATGTAATACCCCTCCATTTTTCTTCTCGTTTGGTTTGCTTTATGTTATGTGTGGTTACAGTTACTTTGATGCTGGATACATTTTGTTATGATGTTTTGATAGCTACTATTGAGCGACAACTATTATTGTGTGATGTGTTGACCTAATTAGTGTTTCTCATGCTTTAATGGATTAATGATGTTGTAAAATTAACATGAGATGTTATTATGAGATTATTGGATTATGATGAAAGTGTCAGTTTCGATGAGTGTATTGGTGAAGAAGACGGGTTCGCATCACTCGCTTGCAAGCACCCTACGAATCCATAATTTCTTCTTCACGGTGTGTATTATATATTAGATATATTGTATGATATTGTTTACTTGGTTTCAAGTTTGCAGGTACATGACATCGACTCCACCTGGTTTCACAGGTTCGAGCATGTCGATCCAACAGTTAAGTTGAATGGGAGATAGTAGTTAGGTAACATGTGTCAAGTCCACACCCTACCCTTAGTGTGTCGTCAGCTTTGGTTGTTGAGTCATAGTTTACCTTATTTTAATATTATTTGATTCTGAAAGGTGCGTATTTATTTAATCAATATTTAGAATAATTGTATTTAAATCATGTTGATGGTTATTTAATTTAAATAATGCAATGTGGATAAAAGTTTATATTTAAATTAATTAATTATATTTAATTTATTTAATTAATTAAATTTAATCCAAGGGGGTTGAATTTAGTTATTAAATAATTAAATTAATTAATTAAACGTGATGCAAGAAAATGAAAGGAAATAAAAGAATTAAAATTAATTTTGGAATTTAATTTCAACGTGTGGGAATTAAATTAGAAATTGTAATTAAATGTTTATTTGGGAAATGAGTTTCAACTTTGGAAATTAATTTATTATTTGAAATTGCATTTTAAATTGAAAGTGGGCTTTCAAAAATTGAAATTGAAATTAATATCTAATTTGCATGCAATGTGAATTAGGGTTGTAAAAATTGAAATTGAAATTAATATCTAATTTGCATGTAATGTGAATTAGGGTTGTATTAGGTATTTTTGATTTATAAAGAATACATGTTTTAATTTTAGGGCAGAAAAGTTTTTAGAAAAATTCATTTTTACAACAGAGAAGAAATTTTGGAAAAATTTGCACAAAGGAAGGGTTTGAAGAAAGTTTGATTGTAGAATTGATTGGAGGAAAGATTGTTTGCATTTGTTGGGTTTTGGATTGGATTCATTAGATGATTGAAGAAAATTCAGAAATCTTTGGAGGAGGCTTGCAGCAGAAATTCATCTCTTCCTGTAGCTTCTTGAGCCAGGTTTTCTTCTGTGTTTTTATTGTTCTTGATTGTTTTTAAAATAGTAGTGATTAAAGATTTGTTTGTTAAATCTGTTTTAGAAAATAAATTTGTTGTTAGAAGAAAATAATCAAATAAATTTGCAGCTTTTGTTTTGTGAAAATTCTTGAGTGAAAATTGTGAAAACCTCAGTTGAATTTAATTTGTTTGAGGAAATCAATTATTTTGTTTTGGATTCAAACATAGAGATTGAGCAATGTTTTTAGAATTTTTAGAAAATGAAACCCTCTGTTTATTATTAAAAATCGGATTTTAAAATCCGCAGGGTAGTTATATTTTTCATGGTAAAATGGTCTGGTTGCGTCGCATATAACTCCACTTACACAAACTGGGTTGTCAGGAAATTTAAAGGGTTTCTGCACCTTGGAATTTTCTTATCCTTGTAAAAAATCGCAAATACCCAGATCGTAGTTTTTGAGTTATGCTTGAAACACGAGACTGCTATTAAGTTATTTTCCCATGGCTGCTCTGATAATAAAATAATAATAAATTGATATTTATAAATATTAATATTTTATGTATTGTTATTATAATATTAAAGTATTATATTTATTTATATTATTTTAAATAAAATTTGTATATTAGATTAGTGGAAATAAAATTATAAACGTATGGGGAAATTATTGTTTATTCTAAAATGGCATGTTAAAGTTTAATTGAAGGAGTTAAATATCTGATTTAAAGAATGCATAATTTAAGATTTAATTGTGAAATTTAAATTCATGTGTAAAAGGTCCAATTATTAATTTGATTTAATTGGAAAAATATATATATGATATTGGGTTATAGTCCAAATATTGATCTTATTTTAACACAATAAGTTATGGAAGAGACCAAATGTTAATTTGATTAATTTTATAATGATTTAATTTGCAAGGGCAATTGGTTATTTAATTTAAAACGAAATGTGTTGAGTTATAGTGAAAAATACTTATTTTGTTAAGAGCAATTAGAGAATTAAATATTACTATAATTTTTCTCCTATCTGAAAAGATGAATTCTTAATTCAGTTTTATCGATATAACAAATTGTAGAAATTAGAAGAGTTAGTTGTATATCTGAAAGAAATATTTTTATTGGAACTGATTAGTATGCATAATCCAGTTTAATAAGAAAAAGGTATTTTATATTAAATAATTAAATCATTTGAGTTAGTTGGAAAATGAAAGGAATCCAGTTAATAGAGAACTGATGTTAGTTTTAGAAGTAAATATTGAAATTGATTTAAATTGTTTAAATTAGTATTTCTTATATTTGTAGATTGAAGATACTTGTTTAATTATTTCAATTAAGTTGAAAGAGCAAAAGTTTTATATTATTGGGAATAGGGATTTTAAATGATAAAATTAGAATGCGTGGTATAGATTTTGGATAGAAAATTTGAATATAGTATTTGCAATAGTTTATGTTGTATTAGACGTAAATTTAGAAACTAATTATATTGGAAAAGGCAAATATTTGTTTTGTTTCATTTATTTCTATAGAGCAATTTTAATCGTTGTGATTGGAATATTAAGTTATTAATATATATATTTGGTGTATACATAATATGAAACATAAATATACATATATTAAGTGTAAATTCATTATCGTATTTTATTTTAATAAGAAGCATGCAATATATTAATGAATAGAGATTTAAAAATGGTTTGATTAGTGTATATGGGAAAATGGATAGAGAAACAATATTTTATGATATTAAAGGGATTGAATGTTTTAAATAGAAAATTGAATAAGATGTAAGATTTGGTTAGGAAATGGAAAGAGTTTATTTGCATGGATTTGTGTCGATTTAAAGGTAAATTAAGAAGTTGTTTATATTGATAAGGCAATTGACTATTTTAATTTATTATATTTCAATTAGAGCAATTAATTTATTATGAATGGAATATGAAAGAGATATGGATTTAGTATATCCAAAAATAGTAATTTTCTCGTGATTGCCTTAAATGTTCTAGTTTCTCTGTATTTCGTAAAGGGATGTAAGTTTAAATTGTTTAAGATTTCCCATAATAGAAATAGAAATATGGGATATGATTATTTGAGTTAACCTTGTAAGTGTGTCTTTTGACCTTGTTGACGTTACCTATTAAATGAATATGGATTTAGGAAATCCAAATTTTAGATTTGATTAATGACTTGAATGCATTTGTTGCTATGTCGTCAAGTTGCATTATGGGTTTTGGGATTTAGTGTTAGTCCTAAATTATAAGACTTTTAGAAGAACTTAGAGGATAAGGGTTGTTGAATCTTTATGCCATCCAGTTGTTTTCCCTTGGGTAGTGCATGGTGTCCTTTCAGTTTTACCCAGTTTTTATGAACGAGGATGTTTTGTACCTCTTGTAAAAGGAGTTGACTATGTGTTTGTTGTCTCCAAGATGTTTGGAGTGTGTTCTATTACTTGTATCCTCCTAGAGTTGGAGTGGTTGTGTTCTCTAATTGGTGTGCATTTGAGATGCCCTTGGTGATTGGTATTTGCATACGTGTATTGTTATCTAAACATACTTGGTCGATTTTATGTCTAGAAGCAAAGTGACCTATGTCAGTGATATTAGTGTTGTACATGAGTTGTACTTGTTTAGTTCATTTGTTTGGTTATGTCATTATGAGTCTGTCTTTGGTTAGAGGCAGTAGTATCTTAACCATGTTGTGTGGTTACTATCTCCTAGCATGGGAGGTGGGCCTTTAAGTACCACATTGGTTGGGTGGAACATGCACCAAAACCATTGGGTCCCCCTTGATCTTCAGTTCTTAGTCGAGACATCCAGATGGACAACTCGCAGTTCTTATTGTATTTTCTTGCATTGTAATATTTCAGATTGTATAAGTTATTTTATCCCTCTTATGTTTATGATGCGAGATTATGTAATTGTTATACTTTTGTACTATTGCCTCATTCTGAGAACGAGTGATGTAACTATTGGATTAAGTTAATGTTTATGAGATTGTGTCTTGTTGATTATCTTATTATGTTATGTGGTATTCTTATGATGTATGATGTTTATTTCATAAAGTTTATAATGCTATGGTTATATGTAATATGTATGTGTGGGTTTAAGTAATCCTAACCTTATAGCCTTAGAGGTTGTTGTTAATTAGTAAGTGAATGTGTATGTTATTGCAGTTTATAAAAAAAAATTATTTCACTTAGGTCGTTAATTACAACTTCCTTTAGGGTTACTTGGTGGGGCATTACACCTAACCCATTCACAAATGGGATACCAGGGAGATCATGGTGGGTTGGATTTCATCAAACACAACCCGATTTAACAATTCAAACACCCAAAGGAGTGGATAAAGATCGAGCTATAATACTATGCCCAAAAAAAGTTTCTTTATTCTATGATAGCTTGGATGAGTTGTACAACAAACATAATTATGGGCCCAACAAAATATGGAACTGCGATGAAATAGGTGTGTAGGCTAGCAGAAACTATGCAATGAGAGTTATTGCAAAAATAGGGACGAAATGTGTTAAACAAATAATTTGTAAAAGCAAAGAATAGATCATTGTTCTAGCTTGTGTTAGTGCAACAGGTCAATCTATACCTAGTTACTATTTGTTAAAGTCCAAAAGGAACATTAGAAACTATATTGTTAACTATGAGCCAAGGGCATCCATGGCAATCCAAGAGAAATCTTGGATGACCAAATAATTATTTGTGGAATGGTTAAAACACTCTGCAAGAAATATCCTAGGAGGGGTGTCACCAACCAACAAAACAACTTCTCATCTTTGATGGTCATGGCAGCCATGTGGCATTCAAAATGATTGAAGAAGTAAAGACTATGGGAATAGATCTACTCACACTTCCAGCACATTGCAGCCACAAATTGCAACCCCTTGATGTTAGTGTGTTCTCACCATTTAATAACTAATTCAAACAACAAAGGAGTATATGGATCTCTGAAAATCCTCAACTTGACATTTGAAGGGTAGAGTTGGCAGCACTTGCTAGCAGAGCTTTTGCATAAGCTTTGACTTCTAATAACATTGCAAGTGGTTTTAGAAGAATGGGAATTTGGGCATTAGATAGACATGCACTTGACTTCGATATGGGGCCAAGCCAGGATTTTGTGGTTGAAGAGTAAGGAACCACATTGGGAGCAAAAACAAAGGGTGATACAACTGATGATGAGGCACAGTTCATGGTAGCGAATTTTTTTTTGAGGATAGCAGGTTGGAATGAGGATCAGATTGGATAGTTTGTGGACACCTTTTGTAATGCCCTGCCACACAACCCTAGAGGAATTTTCAATTCACTATAAAAGTGTACAATTTTTTTTTTGAAAAATGAAATAAACGTACATGTTCATCTACAATTAACAACATCCTCTAAGGCTACGTAACTGAGATTACTTAATCCCACACATACATCAATATATAACCATAGCATTTAATGATATTATGAAATAAGTATTTAAACAACATAAAGGTACAACATAACATAATGAGATATACATCTAAGATACAAATTCAATAACTTAATCCAATGGTTACATCACTCATTCCCAGAATGAGGCAATAGTACAAATGTGTTACAATTACATAAATCCACCTTATAACATAAGAGGGGTACAATAACTTATTACAAATTGAAATATTATAATGGTTGGATTAAAACAAGAACTATGATTTTTCCAACTAGATGACTCATCACCAAGTACTGAAGATATAAGGGGGACCCAACAGTGTATGGTGCATGTTTCACCTAACCAACTGGTACCAGAAGGCTCACCCCCCATGCTAGGAGATAGTAACAATGTAACATGGACAGTATCTATAACCTATAACCATAGGCTGACTCATACCGACTCATACTGACACAACCAAATAGATAAAACAACACAAGTACAACACTCACATTACAACCATAGGTCACATTGCTTCCAGATATAGAATTGATCAAGTATGTTAAGAAAATCGTACATAGAAAACAAATACCATTGTTGTCCAAGACAAAGTGTCATCACACAACTCATAATGAGTTACCCTCAGTGGATCTTCATAGGCCCCAATATTCCCTGAGACATCAACTGACCCTCGGCCCTCATACTTACTAATGCAGAATCAAATACCTCTCGTATTCACAAGATAGATTACCTTGCCATTCTAGGTCTTCCCACTCACTCCAGGCCTAAACAAGCACTTGAAACTATGAGTGAGGCTAAAACTTATCCTTTTAGTGTGAAGTACTAACTAAACTTCTAAGTACATTGTTTTAATTATCACTTGATTAACCCACCTCTCAAGGTTACCCAATCTTACCTCTTATTATCTCTGTCCCCTAATGGAAGCCACTCTTCTATTTGACAACACACATGCAAATCAATCACCAAGGGAATATCAAATGCATACAAAATAGATAACATAGCCACTCCAACTCTAGGAGGAAACATATAATGAAACTCACTCCAAACACTAGAGGCAACAAGACACATAATCCACTCCTTCTAAAGGAGGCACAAATCATCCCCGTTCGTGGAAACCGAGAAAATCACTGACAAGGCACCATGCACTACCTAAGGGAAATACAAATGGTTGACATAACAAATCAACAACCCCCATCCTCTAGAACCCTCTGGAATACTTACATAATTAAAGACTCATTTAACCGTTTTCCCCAAACATGAACACAAAGGAAATAAATACATCAAGGCAATTGCAAGGAAATAATGTATTTTTGGATATACTAAATCCATTTCTCTTTCAAATACATTTCACAGTTAATAAGCCAATTGCCTCAACAAAATATTTAACTACAACAATTAAATTGCCTCTATAGTAAAATCATTTTTCAAATATTTTTAAAAACAACATATTTCCTTCTACATTTAATTCCTTCCATTTTCCAATCAACATAAGATATAATAATTTTTAAATAAAAACTATTTAAATTAACAACATATATATTTAATATATATTCATAAAATATACATACACAATTATATTTTAATATATTATTATATGTATATATACTCATGATATATATATATATATATATATATACTGTCGTTTATTCAAATAATAGAAACTCATAAATAAAAAAATTGAATCCCAATAAGGAAAAGGTGAACAAAATTATTTTCAATGAAGTTATTTTCAAAAAAATAAAGAAAACTAATTGCTTGGGGCGGGGTCGGTTGTAGCTGAACCCCCACCTGTCCTCCACACATACGCCTCCTTATGGGGGTTGTGCTGCCCCCAAAGGCAACACTCCCTCCACTTAGTGGAGGGTGCTGCCTTTTGAGGCAGCCACACCTCTATTGAAAGGGGTAGTTGGGGGATTTAGTCCCTCCCAATGTGCATATAAAACACAACTTATAAAAAAAATGAAAAAACCTACGAATTTTAAATTCGCCCAGCACACCAATGACGTCCGTCGTATGATGATATTCAAAATTAAATATTTTCTAATTGATTTAAATATATATATGTTATATATATGTATATATATATGTTATATATATATATAAATAAAGAATTCAACATAATAGTCAAATTGGGAAAAATTTCAAAACATCCATTTACAAGAAAAAAATTATTAAATTTCCAAAGAACACCCAAATTTCTACAGAGGGTTTTAAATTAAATCTTTCAACTAGATTTCTCAAATTCATACACAAAGAAAAGAGAAAAGTAACTACAGGAAGATCTTGATTTCTTTCCAAAAGCTTTCTATAAACATATCCTCTAGGTTTCTCCACTACAAAATGCACAAAGATTTCAAAGAAAAATCATTTTTACTACAGAGGTTTAGTTTTCTAAAACAAAACTAGATATTGTTTCCCTCTAAGTTTGATTTACAGTTTGGATCTGATAAATTTCTAAATATAATAATTCCTATTCAAAGGTTTTTACTGTAAATAATTTTTCCTAAATTCTTCACGGAAACAACAAAAGCTTTAAAATTTTCCTTTCTCTAAAATAAAATCATTTCCTTTAATGTATCTATCAATACAATTAATTGCACAATAAAATTTCTAAACTAGATTTTAAACAAACTAATTTCACAAGTAAAGAACCTATATCAAGAAGATTTAGAAAAATGAATCTTTGATGTCGAGCCACCTCAAAAGTTTCCATAGCTTCTTTCCAGCAACCACAGTATTTCCAGCACCAAAATTGTATCCAATAATCACAGCAAATGATAAAGAATAATTCCTTAACAATTCCTACAACCAAGAAACTCTACAATCCTCTGTGTATTTTTCAATTTTTCATTCTTCTCCCAAAAATATCCTCACACACCCGTGAATAAGCTTTCCTCTTCTTTTTCCAAGATCCAAAATTTTCTCCCATGAATAAATTTCAAACAAATTCTTAATTAATACACTCACACATGTGGAAAATAACAAATATCTTTTAACATCCAAATTTAATTTCGCAAAATACAATTTAATAATTTCTAATTCAAATTCATTCCAAATTGAATTTAATTACTTATAATTCAAATTTAAATTCCAAAATGAATTAAATTTCCTTTTTTCAACTTTCTAATTAAAAATATTTAATTAATCAATTTTAATTACTTAATAAATGAATTTAACCCAATGGATTAAATTTAATTTACTAAATAAATTTAATTTAATTAATTAATTTAAATAAATAGCTTCTATCAAAATATCTAAAATTAATTAAATAAAAAAAACACTATTTAAAGCAATAATATTAAAACAAGGCAACCAATGACACAACAAATACGACTAATGACACACTATGGCTAGGGTATAGACCTAACACATGTTACATAGCTACTATCTCCCATTCAAATTAACTATTGGATCGACACAGTCAAACATATGAAACCAGGTGGAGTCGATGTCATGTACCTGCAAACCTGTAATAAGATAACAAAGATCATATATATAAAAGCAACATAAAATACACATCGTGAAGAGGAAATCACAAAATTGTAGGGCGCTCACAAGCGAGTGATGTGATCCTGTCCCTTCACCAATACACTCATCATAAACTAACAATTCCATATTACTCAAATATCTCATGTAAAATAAACATGTTAAAGCAATAAGTATTTTACTCCAATTAAAGCATGTCAAATAAAGCATCTCACAAATAAAGCATCACATAAATAGTTCATCGCTCAATAAACAATGATCCAATCACACACACATGATAAAGTATAAAAAGTATCAGAATATCCAAAAAGAAACACAAAACAAAACAAGGACACACTGTGCAGTCCAGAAAGAAAAATGGAGGGGTATTACACCTTTTCTGCAAGCCTTCCCCCAAATCCAACAAATGAAGAAGGATATTGCCCAAAAAACATCAAGGCAACATAAATTGAACAAGAATCAACAGTTCAATCATGTAATCAGGTAACTGAAAATGAAGAGAGTCTCAATCTGCCATCTAAATTTCAAGATGTAGCTTTGAACCTAGGGTTACATCTCAATTTTAGTCAAGTGGATGAAGGGTTGTCCATGCCATGACCACAAGATGTTGATCCTGAAGATTTCATCCATTACTTCACAACTGGGAGAAATTGGGAGGCTGAAAATGATGATGAGGATGGACTCAAAGGTAATGACTCAAGTGACGAAGAGGTTGACTATGTGCTATGCACTCAAGTCAATGATAAAAAACCAGCAGGCATGAGAAGCAATTTTTTGCAACTCCCAATGAAAAGGGTGCACCAATCATCTAATACAGGTTGCAATGGGGTCCTATGCCTTAGTAGGCAGTCTCAAATTTTGACATTAGATGATTTATTCAATTTGTTGAATAAACAAGAGGCACAAAAACAAAAAACCAAGAATTGCAGCAAAGGAAAAAGGAGCAAATGGATGAAAAGAATGTAGAAAAAGAAGAAATCCTTGCGTAGAGGGAGGCAAAGAGATTGGAGCGTGCTAAAAAAAAACAAAAAAATACAAAGGAGAAGTTGAGGCAGTGACATCAAAAGGAGCTTCAAAGGGAGCAAGCAAATATTTCTCAACAATTGAAGGAAAACCAAAAGTAGGCAAAAAGAGCAGAAAGAAACAGAAGTAAGAGTACTCCTACAACTCCTCTTCCAAGTAAATATCCAATTGTAAGGGACATGGTTAAAATTTTGGCTCCAGCCCTTGCTACTCTTAGCAGCGTACAAAATGGGTCTTCTGAAGGCTACTCTCCACAGTTAAAACTCACTCCAGAGAAAAATCATGTATTGTTTGCTTGTATTGCAAGTGCCATACAAAAAAATCTGCAGTCCTTAACATCTTCTCTAGTTGATACAGAGTTAGTTGACCCACTAGGAAACACCACTTCTTAATCAAATATGTGGATGTCTGATAAGGATTTTTTGCTGTCAACGTTTTTACCTCAAAGTGTGCTAGAGTGTTTTTTGTAAAACTGAATGCTAGTCTATTGTATTGGACAACGAAAGGATAGTAGTTTGTTGTATTGGATAGCCAAAGGATACTACTATCTAATTTTGTAGAACTGAATGGTAGTCTATTGTCAACTTATATACTTTGATGTATGCGAGTGTCTTTTTTGTAAGACTGAAGACTCCTTGTCTTCTTTCCAACTTTGTCTTAATCATGTTTATGGTGTCTTAATCATGTTTAAAGTTAATGATCTATGCTTCTGTGATTCGAAATCAATTTTTTGTTTGTTGTATTCATCTATCATTTTGTTGGATATGTGTTTGTTGTATTCATCTAACTAACATTGTTGAAAATATAAATTTACATAAAAAAATGTATGTAATTGAAGTTCAAAAAATTATGTACATATATAAATATATATATACTATGTATGCATATACATAGTTGTGTGTGTGTGTGTGTGTGTGTGTGTATGTATACACAACTAAGTATATGCATACATATATATATTACTATACATATATATGTAGCATATCCATAAATTGTAACTGTAAGTGTAAGTGGAAATCAATCTAATTGTAAATTGTAAGTGTAAGTCTACAATGAATAAGAAAAATGAACATCATATATGAACACAATGTCTACCAGGTCACAACCAAAATAAAACTTTGAAAGACTTGACCTGAAATGTCATCTTGTAATTTGACATGATCTTTACAACCTTCCTAGTTGTGTATACATGCATACATATATGTATATATATATGTATGTATGTATGTATAAACAACTAAGTATATACATACATATATATATACATCTATATATAACATATCCAAAAATTATTCTATTTGAAATTATAAATTTTTCAACACCTACACTTGGAAATCAATCTAACTGTAAATTTTAAATGTAAGCTTACAATGAATATGAAAAATGAGCATTATAAATGAACACTATGTCTACCGGATCATAGCCAGAGTAAAGTATTGAAATAATTTACCTAAAATGTAATATTACAATTTGACATGCTCTTTACAACCTCCTAGCCATTTTACATGCTTGCCATAACAAAAAAATATAAGAAAACAAACAAAGATGGACAATAGTTATTGAAATAAATAAAAAAACATACTAGTTAGTGAAAAATATAGAAAAATAATTGAAACATAGAGCCATTTGAACAAAAAATCCTTAATTATTTGGTGTGTTGACAAACACATTTACAAAATTTTCCACCATGAAGATTGTTGCACCACCTCTCCTTGTTCTCTCATGCCTATAAGAAAACATTTTCAACCATGGATAGTCACAAGCGAGGCTAGGATATGTGCAAGATCATCATGGAAAAATAGGCCCTTAAGTGGCAATGAAAATTCAGAAAATCAGAGTTAGGCAACTTGATGTAAAAATTTGAATAAGTTATCTATATTATTTCAAAAATATGTAAGAATAGAATCTGTAGAAAATTGAATATAGTTTCTAAACTACTAGGTTAATTTTTATTTTTTTTAAATCTATTTGGTAAAAATTTGAAATTTCAATGCAGTAGTACTTAAATTTCAGGGAAAAAATAAGAAGTAGGTGTCTATCTGACCACCCTAAGGGTAAATGCACAAATTTGGGTCCACGAAACGTGGAAGTTTTTGCCTTAGCCGAAAAATGAAATTGGCTAAGCAAAAATGGGATCTTGATTTTTAAGAACGAGATCCTGATTTTTACAAATTGGGATCTCGTTTTGGTTTGGGATCCTGAGCATGAATCAAAAATGTGATCCCATTTGCTAGAGGGTCCCTAACCGACGAAGAGGAAATGAGATCCTGGTTTGTAAAGAATGGGATTCCGATTTGTAAAAATTGGTACAAATTAGGATCTTGTTTCGTAAGACTATATTTATTTTTTTAAATGAAGAAATCTTCATTTTTTCCTACACGCACGGGATCCCAGTTTGAGAGTGACATTGACTACCAGAAGACCTCGAGGTACCCATACTCTTCCTCTTTTTATTGCATTTTTACATTCGAAATTGAAATTGTTGATAAATTTAATGTTTCTAGCATGTTTATTTCAAATTTTATTTCCATTTTAAGCGTTTTATTTCATGTTATTTTTGAAATAAGAAATTTTAGAAATAAATTAAAAAAATACATCAAATTGTGAAGATTTTCAATATAATCAAAAAAATAAAACTTGAATTGTATTTTAGAAACAAAATTTAACTTTTAGAAACTTGAATTATTTCATGCAAAAAATAAAAAATTCAAAACCCTAATTGAAACGAAACAAAAAATTTGCATTTCAAAACCCTAGAAATTGAAATAAATTGAAAATTTGCATTTATAAACCTTAATTATTTCAAATCTCAAATTCAAATCAAAGCAAAAAAAAAAGAATTTCAAAACTCTAGTTTGAATTGAAAGTAAAAAATTGTATTAACAACCCTAATTGCTTAGAAATTGAAACCTTGAATTGAATTGAAACAATAAAAATTGCTAAAACCCTAAATTGAAATCGAACAAATCATTTTGATTTTGAAAACCCTAATATTCGAGCTTAATAAAATTATTTTGCATTACTTAAATGTTTTAAATTTGATTTGCATTTTATGGATAAAATGATATGTTAAATTTTAGTTTCAATGTTAAATTATAATTAGATTAGAAAAACTTTCCATTTTTTGTGAAATGAGTACATTATTGCTATATGAATTTTCATTTAGAACTATCTTTTATATGAATTTTGGTAATTAATTTTAGGTCAAATAATTAGTCTATTCTAAATCTAGCTTCATCTAGGGTCTATTCAAAACCTTAAGTGAGAATTAAATTTGAAATCTAGCTTCATGCAGGGATCTAGGGTTCTTGAATTGAAGTTGAACTACTTAAGAAGAAATGTGGTATTTTGATGAAATGTAAATTAATTTAGGGATGGTAAATAAATCAACTCTCTTTAAAAAATATAGATTTCTATTCTATTTGAGAAAAAATGAGGATTTTGAACAATTAATTATTAGAAATTAAGATTTAAATTATAATCTATTTTGAAGAAAAAAATAGTTTTTAAATACATTTTTGAGAAAAATAGTGGTAAGAAATATATAAATTAATTTAAAGAATAGAGTTTATGACATATGCATAATATTCATTTTTTGTGAAATTAAATGAGAGGGTTACTTGACACATAAATTAATTTGATTAAAAATGAAGATTTAAGTTATTAATTAGTGGACTTTAAAAACACTTAGGGGAACTGAGTGTTGGATCTCAATTGTCATGTTCTCATAGGTTAGCCCTCATGATAAGATCAAGTTCATGATTATGGAAATGATTGAGGAAATAGTATTCAAACTTGGAAATGGTGATGCATAATTAGATTAAATTTAGGTCCTCCTATTGAAGTGTTCCTATCATATAGTACTTTCAAAAATTTAAATGATTTGTGAATAATGATCAAGTGTAATTAAATGATAAAATAAAGACAATTGAATGTCTTCGAATACTAAGTGCAAGTTTAGTTGGCTCATAATGTATTATTAAATGTGTAAGGGATGAAAAATTTTGAATTTAAATTTTATAATTTTAATGTTTAGATCCATGGTTTAGGATTTACCATATATATGTACTTAGAGTATTGGTCTAGGATTTAAATTTTTGCACTAGTTACCTAGACAGTGAATAATCTAAATATTTTTGTTTTCTAAGTTATTTTAGGTTATTTAAATTACAAAAAATCTAGAATAAAATAATTTAAATTCAACATTAACTAATTTTATATTATACATGTTTAATATCATAAAATTCATTTAAGTGAGTTCACTATTAATGAAAAAAATATTAAATAAAATAATCTTATATTCAATTAAAAAAACATCCAGTTAAAATATACATCAAACTCAATCTTAATCACACATAATTATGTGTTTCTATTATGTAAATAGTCAATATATTCATAAAATAAAAAATATATTCATAAACTAGGCACTAACTTGCAAGTCTATTATTCCAAGGGCCACCCAAACTTCACCCTAAGTTCGTTAAACCCTAAACCCTGAACTCTAAAATCTAAACCCTCAACACTAAAGCATCTATTTTGTCTTAGGACCTTATAATCAAATTTGGTTGTCTTAGGCAACTCCACCAAATTTGATTCCCTTAAGCCATGTCATTTTGTTGTAGAACCTTATTACAAAGATCCCCTTAAGCCAAATTTGATTCCCTTAAGCCATGCCATTTTTTAGTAGAACCTTATTGCAAAGATCCCCTTAAGCCATCATATTACCGTAAACCCTAAATAGGCTAAAGACATCATTTTTTCACCAAATTTTATTCACTTGAGCCATGTCATTTTTCCTAGGACTTCACTAGACATAGATCTCCTTAAGCCATCCTATCACCCTAAATCGTAAATCAATGTCTTAAGGGGTCCTAATATGACATTCCTTAATGGGATGAAAGAAGTTTCTAAAATTTGGTGAAGTTGCCCAAGGCAACTAAATTTAACAATAACAAGATTGTGAAAGATTATAATATTAATGATATTTGAAACAAGACCTATCTCAATCAATTGTTCTACAAGAAAATGTTCTTCACTAAAGCATTCATTTTGTCTTAGGACCTTAAAATCACATTTGGTTTCCTTAGGCAACTCCACCAAATTTGATTCCCTTAAGCCATGTTATTTTGTCCTAGGACCTCACTAGAAATAGATCCCCTTAATCCTTCCTATCACCCTAAATCGTAAATCGATGTCTTAAGGGGTCCTAATATTACATTTCTTAATGGGATCAAATAATTTCTTAAAATTTTGTGAAGTTGCCCAAGGCAACCAAATTTAACAATAACAAGATTGTGAAAGTTTATAATATGAATGATATTTCATGATCTAGGTTGGTTAGTTGAAACAAGACCTATCTCAATCAATTGTTCCACAAGAAAATTTTCTTCACTAAAGAATTCATTTTGTCTTAGGACCTTAAAATCAAATTTGGTTGCCTTAGGCAACTCCACCAAATTTGATTCCCTTAAGCCATGTTATTTTTTCCTAGGACCTCACTAGACATAGACCCCCTTAAGCCATCCTATCTCCCTAAATCGTAAATTGATGTCTTAAGGGGTCCTAATATGACATTTATTAATGGGACCAAAAAAAATCTTAAAATTTGGTGAAGTTTCCCAAGGAAACCAAATTTAACAATAACAAGATTGTAGAAGATTATAATATGAATGATATTTCATGATCTAGGTTGGTCAGTTGAAAAAATACCTATCTCAATCAACTGTTCCACAAGAAAATGTTCTTCACTAAACCATTCATTTTGTCTTAGGATCTTAATCAACTGTTCCACTTAAATCCTATAGGGTACTCCCATGAATCATATCCTATAGACCTATCTCAATCAACTATTCCACAAGAAAATGTTCTTCACTAACTTGCAAACTCATTATATTCCAAGGGACACTAAAAATTCACCCTAAGTTTCATAAACCAAATTTAACAATAATTAGATCATGCAAGATTATAATATGAATGAGATAAATCATGATCTATGTTGATTAATTTATGGTTTAGGGTGGTAGGATGTATTAAGGGGATCTATGTTAAACTCTAAACCGTACACCCTATAATATTCATAAATTGTCTAATATTAATAGTTAATTGTATTTTCATTCAAGTAACTTGCCTTAGACATAAATGAGGATTAAAAGTATTTTATCATATGTATTCAATTAGGCCATTTATATTGAATGGTTTAAGGGTATAAATCCTAAACATGTATCTTACATTTTGAAATTACAAATCTAATGCAAGCTCACTAATATCTTCTAGATATCACATGGATCGATTCAATAATATTCTCAATCAATCTCCATGCCCTCTATCTCCACCACCTTCACCTCCACCTCCACCCACTCCACCTCATAACCCCCCACCTCCACCACCTGAAATCGATGGTGCTCGTTTGCAAGAACGAATCAATTCCAATGTTAGAACCATCCAAGATCAAATCAACATTATTCAAAATGAAGATTTTTTCGCACCACCTATGAGGATGATTGCATCTAGGATGCAAACCATTTTTGATGTTGTCAAGGCTATGGATGGGATCTTAGATGAGCATTGACAATGGCTAGAGGAGAGGAGAACTTCTGATTCTGAAAAGGAAAACACAAATAAATTAAGAGATATAGTAGAAAGCCATAATAGTTTTTAAATTAAGACAATGATCTTAAATAGTAATGAATTTATGAATCTGGTGAACGATGGATATTTTGTGTGATGAATTTGGTAAATGACGGATATTTTGTGTGATGTGAATTTATGATTTTGGTTCTAGATGGATATGTTTAGATGGATGGTTCTAGATGGATATATATATATATATATATATATATATATATATATATATATATGCATTAGACATAAAATGAGCTTTTTGTGAATCTTTCAAGTTTATTGTTTACTATGTATACATGTATTAAAATTGCACATATAGTTGTTAAATTTTGAAATTTATATCTACAAATTTTACTTTAATGATGTATGCATGCAAATTATGCATAGTATTTTTTATTTTAAATGTATGTATGTTAAATGCATTGTATTTTTTTATTTTAAATGTACGTACATAGTTTACTTGATCAAGTTCAATCAATGTATATGTGTGTTTCAACTTTATATGATCTTAATATATGTATGCATGTATCATATTTAAACAAATTTGCACGTGTGTTTCAAATTTAACTATTTCGTGTAATTTTTTAAGTTTTTATGTTAATTTGGTATAATTTAATGCAGGTGCACACTTATATCTCATATCATGGATGATTTTAATATTGATGATATCATCAATCCACCACCCCAACCACCTTCACCTCCACCTCCACCTCCCCCTCTACAACCTATTACATCTGATGAGGCTCGTTTATGAGCACACATAAATGATTAGGTTGCATCAATACAAAATAAAATCAATGTTATGCAGATTCAAGCATTGATCCCACCCAATGTTAGACATTTTGCATCTATAATGCACAATGTTGTGGATTCCATAAAGACCATTGATTTTGATCTAGATAGGCATAAACAAGACAAAGAACAAATGAGACAATTTTATGTTGATGGTCTCTCTTATAAAGAAATATTAGACCTTAAAATAATGAAAGCCCACCTAGCCCCCTACTTTCACGACCCCATTACTCGACAACCCATTCTTACGAAAAAATCTAGAATATACATGAGGTGGTGCATACATCCATAGATGAGTGAACATTTTTGGGATTGATGGTAAATGGTTTTTGATAGTCTTCCACATGCTAATTGGGAGTGCCCATTTTATTTTTTGAGGAAATTATATGTAGAGTTTGTTATGGGGCACAAGCCCAATTATTTTGATTTTAAATCATTTCAAGGTGTTGGTGGTAACATGCCATAATAGAGGTTAGGGGAAAGGGTTGATCTCTAACACCCTCTACATGCACAACCTCTTGTTGTTGCTCCTAGTCCTCCCATTCCTGCACTTATGCATCATCGATCTATGGTCCTGAAATTAGGTTCCCTTAGTACACTCGTAGGAGACCTTGATCAACATGCTTGTAATACCCCTTTGTTTTGCTTCTTGTTCAAACTACTATGATATTTGACATACTTTTATATTTGTGTTTTGATCGGTACTTATTGAGCGACGAACTATTATTGTGTGATGTGGTTTATTAGATGATTGCTTTACATGCTTTAATGGTGTAATGATGTTAGTAGTTATAACATGTGATTTTAATAAGAGATTATTAAGGACGATGTAAATTTCAGTTTTGATGATTGTATTGATGAAGGGGACGCGTTCACATCACTCGCTTGCGAGTACCCTGGGATTCTGTGATTTCCTCTTCATGGTGTGTATTATATGTTGTTTACTTGGTTTTCAGGTTTCAGGTACATGACATCGACTCCACTTGGTTTCGCAGGTTTGAGCGTGTCGATCCAATGGTTAAGTTTAATGGGAGATAGTAGCTAGGTAACTTGTGTCAAGTCTATGCCCTATCCTTAGTGTGCCATTAGTCTTGTTTGTTGAGTCATGGTTTACCTTGTTTAATAATATTGGTATCTGAAAGGTGCTTGTTCATTAAATTAATTTTTAGAATAATTGCGTTGTTTAAAAGTGGTGAATAATTAAAATTAAAATTAAAATAGTGGACAAAAGTTATATATAAATTCATTAATAAAATTAAATTTAATTAAATAAATATAATGCCAAAAGGGTTGAATTTAATTATTAAATATTTAAAATTAATTAATTAAGTTTTATGTTGAGTAAATTAAATAAAAGCTTATAATGTAATGTATTTTGAAATTAATTTTTAATTGGGGAAATTAGTTTCAAAATTTGGAGTTAATTTATATTTTTAATTTTCAAATTAAATGCAAATTAGATTTGGTTGTTGAATATATTTTCAATTATGCCAACATGTGTAAATTTAATTAATTAGAAGATTTTGTTGCAAATTCATTCACGGAGAGAAATTTGGAGAGGAAAAGCTTCTTCAGGTGGGAGAGGATATTTTTGGAAAATTTTGCACAGAGGATGGTTTGAAGAAATTTATTGCTATAGAATTGATTTGGAAAAAAATTGTTGAAGTTTGGTTGTTCTTTTGGATTGTTTGATTACTTGGAATCACAACACTGTTGAAGAGAAATTGTGGAATCTTTGGAGGAGGCTCTGCATCAAAATCTTCTTTTCCTATAGCTTCAACACCCAGTTTTATTCTGTGGTTTATTGTTCTTGAATTGTTTAAATTAAATTGGTAGTGATTAAAGAATTGCTTGTAAATTAATTTAGGAATAGAGATTACTATTTGAGAATAGAAATTAATTATTTAGATTTTGGAAGTTTTGTTATTCCCATGAAATTTCCTTAGGGAATTTGTAAAAATATTCTATAGAATTTAATTTTAGACAAGGAAATTGTATTTTTGGTTGTTAAATCAAACCTTAGATTGAACAACACATTTATATTGTAGGAAATTTAAATACTTGTTAAAAAAAGTAAAAATTTAATTATTTCAAAAGAAAAACCTCTGTAGAAAATTTACGGTGGAGAAACCTAGAAGATTATAAAACTTTTGGCTATAATTTAGTTTCCTTTTATTATATTCATTCTTTTATTGTTATGAATTTAAGGAAATGGTTAAAAAGAATTAGTTTTCTCATCCTCTGTGAATTTGGTTATTCTCTGGAAAATTTGCACAACTTCTCCTGTAGATAGTAATTTTTTTAAAATTATCTCAATTACATTATCAGGTTGAAAATATATATATATATATATATGTAATTGAATATATACATGCATATATAATATATAAATAACTAATTTATTTTATTTTATTTTGAAAATCGTCGTACGTGAATTTTTATTTAGGCGTTTTCTGTGCGAATTTCGCACTATGTATCAGTGAAAAGTTTTTATTATAAAAAAAAATTATTTATAATGCGGACGATGGTCATGACCCCACCACCCATCTTCATTGGGAAGGACTCACTGCGCATGAGGTAGTGCGCCCACCCCATTGGGGGACGCACTGTCCCATGGGGAGTGTGGCCTCCCCAACTCCCTGCAGTCGGCTATACTGTGTGTACAGTCGACGGTCTTTTCACATGGGCGCCAATGGTACCGTCCCATTCAACGGTACTCCATCTGCCCCTGGAGAATATTTAATGCAAATTTAATTATTTATTTGCAGGTTCTTTAAATTTAAAAGTTTTTTTTAGGATTTAAAATTAATATATATAATATGTATTTTAATATTCTATATTAATATATATAATATTTAGTATATATTAATATATATATTTATATATTGGAAATAGGTGATAAGGTATGGATTTATTCTGAGTTAATCAATTTAATATTCTGGTTATTTTTTTAAAAGAAGTTTTAAAATCAATGTTAATGTATGTTAGTTTTTTAATATAGAGTTTGGTATATGTATTTAATGTATATATGGTATGCTGTATATATATTTAATATATTGTTCTTGGTCATTTTGGTTGCATGCAAAATATTTTAAATAGTGATTTAAACTGAAATGAATAGTGTGCATGGTTAGATAGATAGAGAACGATATTTATTTTAATGGAAAATTTGGAATATTATTTATAGTAGAATTATAATGTTATTTAAAAGTAATCAAGGTTTTGTCTCTGATAACAATGGTGTTTTCCTTTACTAAAGTTTGAAAAGGTTATTATTTTAATTTCTGCGAGAAGCATTGAATAGGGAAATGGATTTAAGATATCCAAAAATAGTGTATTCCTTACCAGTGCATTTTGGTATTAAAGTTCCTTATGTTGATAATTTGGGGAAAAAGGTTTATTTGTGTTTTTAAGTTGTAAGTCTTGCAGAGGATGTGGGTTGTTGCTTTGTTAAGTCAACCATTCATTTTTCCCTTGGGTCGTGCTATATGTGATTTATTTCCTCCAAGTGTTTGGAGTGAGTTTCTATACTTGTTGCCTCCTAGAATAGGAGAGATTGTGTAGTGTAGTTAGTAAGCACTTGAGTTACCCTTGGAGTCTAGTTTTGTATAGTGTGTTCTCCATTAGCAGAGTGGATTTTGTTAGGCATCGGAGCTTAAAGAGGTAAACTAGGTAACCTTCAAAAGTCATTTAATCAAGTGATAATTAAATTAATGTACTTAGATGATTAGGATTCTCTTCACAATAATCAAGATAACATAGCCTCACACATAGATGCAAGGGATAATTTAGAGTTGGGGTGAGTGGGAAGGCCTAGAATGGAAATATCAAGTATTTTATCCCCATGAGAGATATTTGATTCCGCATAAGTAAGCATGAGGGCCAGGATTTGTTAGAGGTCGCTAGGAATTGCGAAGCCTATGAAGAATGCCTAGAGGAGATCTCAGGACTAATTGTGCGATGACACTTTGTCTAGGATAACATTGGGTTTTGTGTTATGTGTATGGATTTCTTATCATACGTGATTAATTTTATGTCTAGAAGCAATGTGACCATGTTAGTGCTAAACTTATATTGTCCATGTGTTTGGTTGAGTCAGTATGTGTCAGTATGAGTCTTCCATTATGTAGAGGTTGTAGATCTTTTTCCATGTTACATAGTTACTATCTCCTAGCATGGGGGGTGGGCCTTCGGGTACCACTTGGTTGGGTGGAACATGCACCATAAACTGTTGGGTCCCCCTTTATCTTCAGTACTTTGTGGCGAGACATCTAGTTGGACAGCTCACGGTTCTTGTTATAATTCAAGCATTATTGTATTTCAAATGTAATAAGTTATTTTACCCCTCTTGTATATACGAGGTGGAATTATGTACCTGTAACATTTTTTTATTATTGCCTCATTCTGGGAATGAGTGGTGTAACCAGATGTTCAAGTAATGAATTTATGTTATGGGTGATCCCACAATAGTGGTTTACAATTTTTTGGCAAACTGGACACTGCAATTATTATTTTTAACTAAATCTTCACTTTTGGGCTCTTGTAGCGGCTAAACCATGAGGAAATCGAAAATGATGCAAACTAGAGTCTCATCAATTTTGTCTCTAGATTCTAAAAATATTTTTTTCAAAATTTTTGGAATCAGATTGCACTTTTTTTTCCATCTCCCATGAAAACTAGTTTTTTCCAGAAAACAACATTTTTAAAAAGTGATGCTCACCATATACAACATAACCTTTTTTGTATGAAGGATTAAATTCTAATTATTTTGAATTTAGATTTGTTACTACAGTATCTAGCACTTTCATTTGGTCTCATAGTTCTTTATTGAATATTTTTTCCTTAATCAAGTTTCAAAGTCAAACCAATTCTAATTCAAACATAGGCAGATTGTATACAACATAACTTTTTTTGTATGAATCGAAATTCAATTTTTATTTTTTTAATGGATGAAGGACATAAATACCTAGCTTCAACATATTTTTAAAAATTTTATTTTGATAATCTGCTATTTTTACACATGTGCAAACCAGAGATTTTAATTTTCAGTGAAAAACCTATGTTTAATAAAACTAAAAAATAAAATACATAATAAAAGAAAATCATATTAAAATTTTATTCGACGGATAACTCATTCTGAGGAATATCATTATCTAGTTGGGTTTTTGAAGTTTTCTACATTTTCATTTTCAAATTGAGCTTCGAACAACAATTTTTTACAAAAAAATTTTTTTTTTGAGGACATAGGGGAAAAAGTGTGTTCGGCCGAACCCCTTTAAGTGGTTCGAATGAACCTATGTTTGGCTGAACCTCTTAAAGGGGTTCGTCCAAACCTAGCCCCTTTAAAATAATGAGAAAAATTCATGGGGTCCGAGAAAATGATAGGGTTTTTTAAAAAAAATCCCTATTAAGGGGGTTCGACCGAACCCTAGTTCGCTCGAACCCCTTTATTTTAATATTTCCGCCCACATGTCAATGGGGTTCGAGCGAACATAGGGTTTGGTCAAACCCTGTGGTTTGACCGAACCATGTTAAAGGTTCAGTCAAACAGTTTGGTTCGGCCGAACCCCTTCACTTTGTGTAGAGGGAAAAAATGACTTTTCCCTTCCTCCACAAAAGTGTTCACCCTTATGGATGTTTATTTTATATCTTATGTTGTTTATGTATGTTGAGTTAATGATTTCTTCATGAGTAATTAAATGCAATGGTTTTAATTATGTATGTTGTATGGGTTTAAGTAATCTTGGTTATGTTGTCAATTTTAGATGAACATGTATGTTTAATTCACTTTAATAAAAAAAATTAGTACACTTTTATCATGAATTAAAAATTCCTCTAGGGTTGCGTAGCAGGGAATTACACCTGGTATCAAAGCCTAGGTTTAAACACTAAGTGTTGTGGGACTATGATGTACCCATTAAGCTTAGTTGCATAGGTTTTCCTAGTGAACCTTGTCTTATACCTTTTTATGTCTATGTAGGAGTATGCCTCCTAGTCGTGGATGAGGAAGAGGATGAGGACGTGGCCAGGTAGGTGGTCATGAGGGGAGTCAACATGACTCGCCACCTCATGTTACACTTATACCAGAGTAGGAGGAACAACAAGCCTTGTAGAATAGTCCAAGAGGCGATGGTGGATAGTTAGATCCTCTAGGGATCGAAGCTGCACGTAGAGCTTTTGAGGAGGCTTTTGCACTTTTAGGTATGAGACAGGCAGTACCAGAGATTAATCCTGGTGTGAGGACAGTCACAACATAGTCAGAGATGTTAGCATCTTTCTATATGAGAGATTTCATTTGGTCACAACCACCTCGGTTTGACGGAGTAGGCACCGATTTAGAGGTTGATACTTGGCTGATAGGTCTAGACCGATTCTTTTCTATGCATCCTTTTGATAGTAATACTAAAGCATGGTCCACTGTTATACACCTTCGAGGATTTGTGACCACTTGGTGGAGACTTGAGGAACAAAAGCTCCACATTGACATGAGTTCGATATCTTGGGAGATTTTCCTTGAGCAGTTCAGAGCCCGCTTTCTTTCTTACCATTAGCGTCAGCACAGGGGTGATGAGTTTCATGCCCTACGACAATTAGCCTTGATGGTGGATTAGTACGAGAGACGTTTATATGAACTTAAACAATTCACAGGAATAGGAGATATGAGGGGATGCTCGTGCAACATTTCATCATGGGCTTAAATGCTCGTATTAGTGGTGGTGTGCGGGTCTTTGAGCCCAAGTCTATGGAGATAGCTGTGGAAAAGGCACGACTTGTGGAGGAGAACTTGACTATGGCACTGGGAGGCCATACAAGTGTTCTTATTGGAAGTGGTTCAGGAGTTGGGACTAGTGCTCGAGGGGGATAGAAATAGGGAGCCATGCCTCCTAAGACACAATAGGGATCAACATAGGGCGATCAACAGCAGGTATTTCAGGGAAAACATAAAGGTTTCCAGCAAAGACAGGGTGACAGAAACTAGAGGCGCATGAAGCATATCAAATCTGAGCAACCTGCTCAAAGCGTCAAGTCTAATTTTGGAGGTAGTGCACCAGCTAGAGGTAGAGGATATGGTAGAGGCACAGGTTGCTTCTCTTGTGGTCAGTAGGGCCATATTGCTAGGATGTGTCCTAATAAGGGCACGTTAGGATTCACGCAGAGATCAGCAGCGTCAGAGCCAATAGTGGGAGATTCTGGCAGAGGCCATCGTGTGTTCGTAGTGATTGATAACCATTAGGGAGAGCACCAAGGTACCATGGTTGAGTCTTATGGTAAGTTCTTGGGTAACCTTGTTACCATTCTATTTGATTCAGGAGCATTCGACTCCTTCATTTCTTCATATGTAGTGTCACATTGTAGACTGGGGGTCGTAAGGCAAGCTGATAGGTGGTAGGTCAAGTTAGCGTCTGGTGCAAAAGTCACATCTCATTCTGTAGTACCTGACTGTAGGTTGGAGATTGGACCACTCCTTACTACCTTGGATCTTCGGGTTATACCTTTGGGATCCTATGATTTTTTCATAGGTATGGATTGGTTAGAGGCTCACCGAGCAGTTATTGATTATCGACGTAAGTCGATTCGGTGCATTAATGCATCTAGTGGTGAGGTGGATATTATAGGAGTACAAAGACTGATATCATTGAGGATTATCTTAGCTATGCAGTTGAGGAGATGTGTCCAGCATGGATGTTAGTTATTTGTCATTATAGTTGAGGACCTGGGATTAGGAGATGAAGAGGAGAAGGTATCTCTTGATAGTCATCCTATTCTTCATGAGTTCTTAGATGTTTTTTGAGATGGCATTCCAGGGATGCCACCACAGAGAGATATAGATTTTAAGATTGATTTAGCAACTGGATTAGAGCCTATTTCATGAGCTCCCTACCGTATGACCACTCAGGAGTTGAAAGAGCTTCGCTTGCAATTAGAGGAGTTGTTAGAGAAGGGATTCATTCGTCCTAGTGTTTCTCCTTGGGGAGCACCGGTAATCTTCATGAAGAAGAAGGATGGTTCAATTTGATTGTGCATTGATTACCGACAATTGAACAAAGTGACGATCAAGAATCATTATCCACTTCCCAAAATTGATGACTTGTTTGACCAAGTCAAGGATGCTACCATCTTTTCGAAGATAGACCTAAAGTTGGGATACCATCAGCTCCGTATTTTTGACTCAGATATCCATTAGATGATGTTTCAGATGTCGTATGGTCATTACGAGTTTACTGAGGGGTAAGTGCACCAATATGTAACACAATTTTGGCTCTTAAGATGCCACTTTTTTCTGAAATCAAGAAAAAATGATTTGCACGAGAAAATGAAGATAGTTACGCTAAAAATTTCAAGATGCAGCAAGAACAAAAGTTGAAGTGCTTTGATTCTAGTTTCTAAGATACTATTTTTTTTAAAAATTAATGAAGATTAAGGGTCTGAAAAGGGGGAGGGGTGCAAAACAGGTCCTATTTTTATCAAAAAAATAACATAGCGCCTGAGGGCTCCCCCTTTTTGGTTAACTTTTTTTTAGAATTTCAAAAATCCCAACAGTGAGAAATTAGCTAACACAATGGAGTCTAGTTTAAAAAATGTAATATTTTTCACGTTCTGATGAACATGTAAAAATCTATTCTAAACCTAGCACATGTTGGTTTTTGATGAAAAACGAAGGAATTTACAATAGAAGCCGTGGATCAAAACCTTTACTAAATCAAAATGAAAAAATAATTATATATTTAGATAGTTGAGACAGAGGTTAACGCTATCACGTTTTTTTTTATAAACTTGCATTGAAATACGTGCAAATGAGATGGGGAGCACAAACGGAAATATGAGAAAATTTAGAAAATCCTGTTAATTAACAAGTCTAAAGCAATCCTTTAGGTGAGCGCCAAATGACTCATCACATTTGGTGTGTGCAAAATTTGGCATGCACCAAATGTGATGAGTAATTTGATGAGCACCAAATGGCTTGCTTTGCACAAAATTAGATTTTCGCTTTCTCTGTTAGGGAAACTATATACATGAAATAAACATTTAAGTATAAGTTGACATTCACATATGGAAATTTAATTTCTTATACTTTAAGTTATATTTCATGTACGTATAGGTAGGATGTTTGAGAGTGGTTTCAAATCTCTAAGAGTTATAATGCAAATTCTAGTTTTTGGAAGATCTTAAAAATTTCAAACTTAGTCAAATTTTAGTAATCAACATGTCAAATTTCAGTAATCAGGAGGTCAAATTTTAGATCCTAGGAGATCAAATTTCATCTTTCTCTCTTTATCTCACTCATTTTCATCGCTCATTCTCTAGACCTCTCTCTCGCACTATCTCCATACCTTATCTAACAATATCTTCCTTGATCTCAAGAACTATGTCTCTACATGTGCATCTCTCCTTCCCTCTCCAATATCTATCTCCCTCCCTCCTTCCCTCTCTAAATTTTTCTCTCATCCCTCTCCTTTTATCTCTATATATCTCTCTCTACTCTCTATACCAACCTATCCCTCCCTCCCTCCCTCTCCTCTCTTTCTCTCTCTCTCTCTCTCTCTTTGCTTCCCTCTCTCTCCCCTCCCCTCTCTACTCTCTATCTTGTCATTCTCTCTCTCCTTTCCTCTCTAGTTCTCTCTATCTCACTTCTCTCTCCTTCCCTCCCTCCCTCTCTAATTTTCTCTATCTCCCTCTCTCTCTCCTTCCCTTTCTACTTCTCTTTATCTCACCTCTCTTTCTCCCCCCTCTCTCTCCCTCTCTCTTCCTTTCACCCACCTTTTCTCTCTACTTCTCTCTATCTAACCTATCCCTCTATACATCTCTCTCTCTCCCCCCTCCTTCCATCTCAATCTCTCCACCTTCCTCCTTATCTCTCTACTTTTAAGCTCCATCACACATCTCTATCACCTATCTCACTTCTCTCTTTCCCCTTCCCTCTCTACTCTCTTTCTCTCTATCTCACCCCTCTCTCCCTACCTATTCCTCCCTCCTCTCTCTTATCTCTCTCACCTCTCTCTCTCCATCCCTACCTCTTCCTCCCTCTCTCCTTCCCTCTATTTTTCTCTTTATCTCCTCCTCCCTCTATCTACCTAGACCTCTCTCTATTTTTGTCTCACCTCTCTCTCCATCCCTACCTCTCCCTATATCTCTCCTTTCTTATCTACTTCTCTCTACCTAGTTGCCCCTCTATACCTATCTCTCTCTCCCTCCTTGCCTCCTCTTTCTCAATATCTCCACCTTATTTCCCTCTCTAATTCTCTCTTTATCACCTCTCTACATCTCTCTCATCCCTCTCTACTCTTTCTATCTCTCCCTCCCTCCCCCTCTTTCTATCTCTCCTCTCTCCCTCCCCCTCTCTCTATATCTCTTGTCCCTCTCTCTACCTATATCTCTCTCCTTCTATCTATCTCAAATATGCATCTTTACCTATCCCTCCCTCCTCTCTCTCTTCCACCAAAATTCACTCTATATCTCTCTATCTAGCCTACCCCTATATACCTCATTTTCTTTGCCTCTCTCTTTCCCTCTCTTAATATATCTACCTTCCTCATTATGCCTCTACTTCTCTCTATCACCTCTCTCTCCCCCTTCCCTCTTTACTTTCTTTCTCTCTATATCACCTCTCTCTTCTTAAATATCCCTCCCTCCCTCCTCTCTCTCTATCTCACATATCTCTCCCTCCCTACCTCTTCTTCCCTCTCTCCTCCATTCTGTACTTCCTTTTATCTCCCCTCCCTCTAGTTACCTACCTCTCTCTCTCCCTTGATCCCTACCTCTCCATCCTCTATCCTTCCCTCTCCACTTCTCTATATCTCCCTTTACTATCTCTACCTACCTCTCTCTCTCTCAATCCCTACCTCTCCCTCCAACTCTCCTTACCTCTCTACTTCTCTCTACCTACCTATCCCTCTATACCCCATTCTCTCTTTCTCCCTCTCTCAATCTATCCACCTTCCTTCTTCTCTCTCTAACTTCTCCCTCCTTCCCCTCTCTCCTTCCCTCTCTACTCTATCTCTATCTCTATCTCAACTCTCTCTACCTACATATATATCCCTCCCTCATCTCTCTCTCTCTCTCTTTCTCCTACCCCTCTCCCTCTCTCAAGTCTCTATCTCTCTC
>CM021102.1:292265846-292510146 GCA_007115665.2 Sequoiadendron giganteum | reverse complement strand
CTCCCTCCCTCTCTCTCTTTCAAGTCTCTCCATCCAACACTCTCTCCCTCTCTCATGTCTCTCTCTCACTCACTCAATCCATCTATCTCTCTCTCATCTCCCTTAAACCCTATACCCTCTACCCAATACCCTAAAACATCAACCCTATACCTTCAATTATCAACCATCTAACCTATACATTGGATCCTCAACCCTCATCTATCTTTGTCCCTCCCTCCTCTTCTCTCCTTAACTCTATCTCACTTATCCCTCCATCTCTCCCTCCATACATCCCACCTTCTCTTCCCTAATCCCTCAACCGTATAACCTCAACCCTTGTAACCTTAAACACTCAACCCTATACCCTAAACCTCAACCATCAACCCTTAAATCCTAAACCCTTCCACCCTCTACCCTCTACCCTCTACCCTCTACCCAATAACCTCAACCCTAATCCCTCAACACTTAAACCCTTAAACCCAATTAAACGCTCTACGCTAATCCCTCTCATAGGTATGCCACTCACTCACTCCCTCTATCTCTCTCCAATTCCCTCTCTCACTCACTCTATCTCTATCCCTCTCTCTCACTATCTCTTGGTTATCTACACCCCCCCTCTCTCTCTCTCACTATCTCTTGGTTATCTACACCCCCCTCTCTCTCTCTCTCACTACCTCTCTCTCTCATTCTCCCCCCCTCTATCTCTGTCTTTGTCTCTCTCTCCTACTCTCTCTCCTTCTCTCAAGTCTCTCTATCTCTCTCCCCTCTACCCTATATCTCTCTCCTACTCCTTCTCTCACTTTCTCTCTCTCTCTCTATCTCACGTCTCTCCCTCCTACAACCTCTCCCTATCTCAAGTCTCTCTCTCTCTCACTAATTCACTCCTATATTTTTCCTCTCTACCCTTAGCCCTCTACCCTCTATCTCTCTCTTACTCTCTCCCTCTCTCTCTCAATACTCTCCCTCCTATCCCCTCTCCCTCTCTCAGGTCTCTCTCTCTCAGTCCCTCTATCTCTCCCCCCTCTACCCTTAAACCTAAACCCTAAACCCTAAACCCTTAACCCTTAAACCCTCTAACCTCTCTCTCTCTTAACCATATCTCTCCTACACCCTCTCCCTCTCTGAAGTATCTCTCTCAAGTCTCTCCCTCCTACCCCCTCTCCCTCTCTGAAGTATCTCTCTCTCACTCACTCCCTGTATCTATCTCCCCTCCATCCTTAACCCTTAACCATTAAACCCTCTACCCTCTACCCTTTACCCTCTATCTATCTCCAATTCCCTCCCTCACTCTCTCTCTCTCTCTCTCGTCTCTCCCTCCTACATCCTCTCCCTCTTTCAAGTCTCTCTCTCCTCTCTAGCCTCTAGCCTCTACCCTCTACCCTCTACTATTAACTCTTAACCCTCTACCCTCTATCACTTTTCCACTCCCTCCCTCTCTCTCTCTCTCTCTCTCTCTCTCTCTCTCCTTTACCCTTTACTCTAAACCCTAAACCCTTAGCCCTTATACCCTTAAGCACTCTACCCTCTACCCTTAACTCTACCCTCTACTTCTCTTTATCTCCTCCCACCTCTATCTACCTAAACCTCTCTTTGTTTTTTCTCACCTCTCTCTCCATCCCTACCTCTCCCTCTATCTCTGCTTTCATATCTACTTCTATCTACCTATTTTTCCCTCTATACCTATTTCTATCTCCCTCCTTGCCTCCTCTCGCTCAATATCTCTACCTTCTTTCCCTCTATACTTCTCTCTCTCTCTCTATCTCAACTCTCTCTAACTACATATATATCATTCCCTCATCTCTATCTCTCTCTCTCAAGTCTCTCTAGTTCTCTCCCCTCTACCCTTAACCCTTAAAATCCTCTACCCTCTACCATAAATCCTTTACCCTATATCTCTCTCCCACTCCCTCTCTCTCTGTCTATCTCATGTCTCTCCCTCCTACCCACTCTCCCTATCTCAAGTCTCTCTTTCTCACTCTCTCACTCACTCACTCCTATATCTCTCCGCTCTATCCTTAGCCCTCTAATCTCTATCTCTCTCTTTCTCTCTCCCTCTCTATCTAGATCAAAAAATTCATTACAAAATTCATTAAAAAACCCTAAGGTTCTCCCGTTTAAATTTAATATTTTCCATAAAAATATTGAATTTTTATTCATTTGTACCCTATAATTTCCTTTACTTTTATTAAAAAAGGGTAAACAATGACTTATATCCTATACCACTACCCTAAACCCTTTAATTTTTTCTCCCTACCGCTTTACTATGGATAGCCTTCAGACAGTTCACATTTATGCGGTAGAGGGTCAGCTTGGGGGTCATGAAATAGCCACCGCTATACCACGCATAGTGAAATCTATACCCGCGATAAACTTTGTATGATGCTGCGAAGTCCTTTTTATTTCTACCGCCTTACCATGGTCAAACTTATGTCTCCCCGTGGTAACATGGTACATTGACCTTGGCTACTTTGGTGTCATTTATCACCTTACCGTGCTACCACGGTTACCATTTTCATAGGTTGCGGTATAGCGGTAACTGCTTATCGACAACTATATTGCCACTGCTAGGCCGCTAACCATTCAGCATCTCCACTTCCAGCACAATCACCGTGGTCACCGGCTTGACCACCAGCAATACCACTGTTAAGGGTAGAGAGAGAGAGGGGGAAAGAAGGTAGAAATATTGAGAGAGAGGAGGCAAGGAGGGAGAGAGAAATAGGTATAGAGGGACAAATAGGTAGAGAGAAGTAGATATCAAATAAGAGATAGAGGGAGAGGTAGGGATGGAGAGAGAGGTGAGAAAAAAACAAAGAGAGGTCTAGGTAGATAGAGGTGGGAGGAGATAAAGAGAAGTGGGAGAGAGGGAAGAAGATGTAGGGAGGGAGAGATAGGTGAGCTAGAGAGAGGAGGGAGGGAGGGATATTTAAGGAGAGAGAGGTGAGATAGAGAGAAACAAAGTAAAGAGGGGAGGGAGAGAGAGAGAGGTGATAGAGATAAGTAGAGGCATAATGAGGAAGGTAGATAGATTGAGAGAGGGAAAGAGAGAGGGAGAGAAAAAGAGGTATTTAGGGGTAGGCTAGACAAAGAGATGTAAGTAAATTTTGGTGGAAGAGAGAGAGGAGGGAGGGATAAGTAAAGATGGATAGTTGAGATAGATAGAAGGAGAGAGATATAGGTAGAGAGAAGATAAAGAGAGATAGAAAGAGGGGGAGGGAGAGAAGAGAGATAGAAAGAGGGGGAGGGAGGGAGAGATAGAGAGAGTAGAGAGGGAGGAGACAGATAGAGAGATGATAGAGAGAGAATTAGAGAGGGAAAGAAGGTGGAGATATTGAGAGAGTGAAGGAAAGGAGGGAGAGAGAAATAGGTATATAAGAACAACTAGGTAGAGTGAAGTAGATATGAAAGGAGAGATATAGGGAGAGGTAGGGATGGAGAGAGAGGTATAGGTGGAGAGATGTGTGATGGAGTTGAAAAGTAGAGGGATAAGGAGGAATGTGGAGAGATTGAGAGGGAAGGAGGGGGAGAGAGAAAGATGTATAGAGAGATAGTTTAGATAGTGATAAGTAGAGATAAAAGGTGGGTGAAAGGAAGAGAGAGGGAGAGAGAGAGTGGGAGAAAGAGAGGTGAGATAGAGATAAGTATAAAGGAAAGGAGATAGAGGGGCATATATATAAAATTAGAGAGGGAGGGAGGGAAGGAAAAAGAAGTGAGATGGAGAGAACTAGAGAGGGAATCTTAGGTCTCTCACTCATTCACTCACTCACTCCCTCTCTCTCTCTCCCTCTATCTCTCTCCACTATACCCTTAACCTAAACCCTTAACCCTTAACCCTTAAACCCTAAACCCTTAAAAACTCTACCCTCTACCCTTTATCTCTCTCCAACTCCCTTCCCCTCTCTCTCTCTCAAGTCTCTCCCTCCTACCCCCTCTCCCTCTCTCAAGTCTCTCTCTCTCACTCACTCTCTCTATCTATCTCCCCTCCATCCTTAACCTTAACCATTAAACCCTCTACCCTCTATCTTCTCCTATTCCTCCCTCTCTCTCTCTCTCTCAAGTCTCTCCCTCCTACTTCCTCTCCCTCTTTTAGGTCTCTCACTCACTCATTCACTCCTTCTATCTCTCTCCCCTCTACCCTTAACCTTCTACCCTCTACCCTCTACCCTCTACCCTCTATCGTTTTTACACTCCCTCACTCTCTCTCTCTCTCAATAACTCCCTATATCTCTCTCTCCTTTACCCTTAACTCTAAACCCTAAACCCTTAGCCCTTAAACCCTTAAACACTCTAACCTCTACCCTTAAATCTACTCTCTACTTCTCTTTATGTCCTCCCACCTCCATCTACCTAGACCTCTTTTTGTTTTTTATCACCTCTCTCCATCCATACCTCCCCTCTAACTCTTTTTCCATAGCTACTTCTCTCTAACTATTTGTCCCTCTATACCTATTTCTCTCTCCCTCCTTGCCTCCTCTCTCTCTCTCTCTCTCTCTCTCTCTCTCTCTCTCTCTCTCTCTCTCTCTCTCTCTCTCTCTCTCTACCCTAAACCCTAAACCCTTAAAACCTCTACCCTTAACAATCTACCCTTAACCCTCTACCCTCTATCTCTCTCCCACTCCCTCCCTCTCTCTCAAGACTCTCCCTCCTACTCCCTCTCCCCCTCTCCCTCTCTTAGGTCTCTCTTTCTCACAAACTCACTCACTCCCTCTATCTCTCTCCCCTCTACCTTGAACCCTAAACCCTTAACCCTTAAACCCTAAACCATTAAACCCTCTACCCTTAACCCTCCCTCCCTCTGTCTCTCTCCCACTCCCTCCCTCTTTCTCTCTTTCAATTCTCTCCATCCCACCCCTTAAACCCTTAAACACTCTACCCTCTACTTCTCTTTATCTCCTCCCACCTCTATCTACCTAGACCTCTCTTTATTTTTTCTCACCTCTCTCTCCATCCTAACTGTAAGAATTGGCTATGAAGGTAGCCACCCAAGATCTAGAGCCCTAATGGAAGCACAAGCATAAGAGAGATAGAAACAATATGAAAAGAATAAATTGTATTCTACCAATAATGCATATAGAAATAATGTATGTATCAATGTACAAATGAAGTAGAGACCCCTTGGTTATATAGCCAAGGTGAGAACATATGAGGGCATAAGATTATGACAAGTGTCGTAATCTTATGACATGAGACAATTGTGAAAAGCTATCACTCCACCTAAAGTGGGAAAGTGATAATGTGATAACCACCACAAAAGGTGGAGAGGAATCACATGATATGTCCATGAAAGGTGGAAATGATAAAGTGATAACATGATAAGTCCACCAAAGGTGGAAAATCTTCAACAACTCCTATGTGGTCCCTAAGTAAACTTAACTAAGGTGTAATGATGACCTAGGACAAGGTACAAAACAATTAATTACACCAACACCCCCCCTTAAGTGCAACTTAGGGAGAATGTACACAATGCAAGATGGGTCCCGACAACTGGGCCATGTTAGGTACCCATGTACAAATGCAATGCAATATCTCATAAAGTGGAGAAAAGGAGAAAACCACGTGGGAAAAAAATCCCCCCCAAAAGAGAGATGAAAAAAGAGAAAAGTCTCTCAAATGTATGAGAAGGACAAAACCCCTAGAAGAGGAAAAAGTCCCCCCATAAGAGAGAATGAATAAGTCAAGTGACCCCCTCAGATGAAACATCCCGCACCCCCAAGAGAGCTTGCAAATGATGATAGGTACTCTTAGTGAAAGGTTTGGTGAAGATATCTGCAACTTGCTCTGCAGTAGGACAATACTGCAAATCAATGAACTGCTCCTGTATCAGCTCCCGAATGTAGTGCATATGAATCTCGATGTGTTTGGTCCTCTGATGGTGAACTGGATTCTTTGAGATCTGGATGGCACTCTGATTGTCACAATGAATGACTGAAGGACATGGAATAGTTAAGCCAAACTCAGTGAGAATATTTTGAAGCCAAATAGCCTCATTAGTTGCATTAACATCCCCTCGATACTCAACCTCAGTCGAAGAAAGAGCAATAGCATGTTGCTTCTTACTCTGCCAACAAATGGGGCCAGAACCAAGATGAAAGTTGTAGCCAGAAGTGGACTTGCGATCATCAATATCACCACCCCAATTAAATCTGTATATCCCACCAAGGTAAGTCCTGTACCTGCTGCATAGTGAATCCTATGATGATGTGTACCCTGTATGTAATGCAAGATGTGTTTGGCTGCCTTCCAATGAAGCTCATGTGGTTCCTACATAAAGCGTGAAACCATGCCAACTACAAAGGAGATATCAGGGCATGTGTGAGTCAAGTAGATGAGACTCCCAACAAGTTGACGATACAAAGTGGCATCAACAAGTGGAGTAGAACACTTAGCCTCAAGCTTGACTCCTGAAAGAAAGGGAGTCGGAGCAGGCTTACAATTAGCCATGTGAAATCGAGATAGAAGATCAAGAGAATACTTGGGTTGAGAGAGAGATATACCAAAAGCTGACTGTGTGATCTCAATCCCAAGAAAATAGTGCAAAAGGCCCAAGTTAGTCATAGCAAATCTATCCTGCAAAGTAGATTTGACACTGCCAATGATGGATGAGGTACTCCCTATAATGATCAAGTCATCAACATAGAGCACAAGTAGCAAATGAGAGTCACCCTATCACAAAATATAGACATTTGGATCTGAATGACACCTTGTGAATCCTGTAGAGAGAAGAAAGGAATCCATCTTGGCATACCAAGCCCTAGGGGCCTAGCTGAGGCCATAGAGAGACTTCCTCAATCTACAAACCAAAGAAGAATCTTGTATGAATCCCTGTGGTTGCTCCATGTAAATATCCTCATGAAGATCCCCATGAAGAAATACACTCTTCAGATCCATCTGATGTACAACCCAACCATGAGCTGCAGCAATAGCAAGTGTCAAGCGAATGGAGTTCATCTTAGCAACGGGTGCAAAGGTCTCTGTGTAATCGACACCTGGAACCTGTGAGAAACTGTTTCCACAAGTTGAGCCTTGTATTTATCCACAGTTCGATCTACTGCATACTTGGTCTGATAGATCCACTTGCATCAAACCATCTTTCTCCCCTTGGGGAGTGGAACTACATCCCATGTGTTGTTCCTCATCAAGGAACTATACTCTTCCTCCATTGCTGAATCCCACTCTGGAACTCATGATGCTTCCTTGAAGGACTATGGATCGGAAGTAGTAGCAATAAAAGCATGTGGAAAATCCTGATGTTGTGACCGAGTCCTTCGAGTATCTGAAGGATCCCCAACAAGAGAACCTGCTGACTCAAGAGTTTGTCAAGCCCAACGAGGTCTAGTAGGAGATGAAGGATGAGGCTCCTCAAACACAAATGGACCCTGCAAAGGTGTGATCTTGCGAGTCAAAGTTGAGGGAGAATCATCATCTAAGTCACTATCGTCACTTTCCACTATGGAGGAAGGAAGAGGAGGATTAAAGGCTAAGCTAGGAGAGCTTTTCTCAAAGTGAACACTCTTCTCAATGAATAGCTCATGTGTCTCTGGATCCAAAAGTCTGTATGCCTTAACACCTTCAGGATATCCAACAAATATGCAAGGCCTACTCTACGGTTCTAATGCCTTGTGTTTCTCTAGAGGTATGCGTGCCCAAGCTGGACAACCAAAAACTCTGAAGTGTCTCACAACTGGTTTTCTACCACACCAACCTCAAAAGGAGTCATACCCTTCAAAGCCTTATGGGGAACCCAATTCTGGATGTGAGTGGCACAACTGATAGCTTCTGCCCAAAATTGAGGATCAAGAGAATGGGCATGAATCATGCAGCTAGCCATCTCCTTAAGGGTTCTATTCTTCCTTTCTACAACACCATTCTATTGTGGAGTGTATGCAACTGAATGTTGAATATCAATCCCCTCAAGAGTGCAAAATTCTTCAAGTCTATTATTCACATATTCCCTTCCATTATCTGTGCGGAGAATCTTGACTTGCTTCCCTTATTGCTTCTCAACATGAGCCTTGAAGGCTAGAAATCTGTCAAACACTTCACTCTTGTGAACAAGAAAATAGACCCATGTGAAGCGGGAGTAGTCACCAATGAAGGTGAGGACATAGCAGGCCTTGCTGAATGATGGCACTAGAAATGGACCTGCTACATCACTGTGAACCAATTGAAGAACTTCCAAAGCTCTCCAAGACTTCCCTTTGTCAAACTTCTCTTCTGGATGCTTACCCAAGGAACAACCTGAACAAACACCTTCTGAAAATCTAATTTGAGGGAGTCCTGAAACCATATCCTTTGTGCTAAGCTGTTGAAGATAGCGGTAATTTAGATGTCCAAACCGCTCATGCCATAACTTACTTTTTGAATTTGAATGAGTGAGCAATGCTATAGAAGGAGACTTGGGAATAAAGTGGGAAAATGAGTGAAGCCATGTGTTGGGATTGGCTTGTCCCACTGCAACCAAGGCATCATCCTTAAGTTCTTTGACCACAACTGAATCTATTAGAAACTCAACTTTCTTGCCATCTCCAAAGTGAGTGATTTGGTAGATTGAAAGAAGATTAGTGCTCAAGTTAGGAACATAGAGAAAATCCTCAAATGTTCCATCATCCATGACAACCGAACCTTTGCCTTCAACATCCACTTGAGTGTCATCACCTATAAAGATGTGAGGTATGTTAGATGGCTCCAAAGAAGAAAACTGCTCCCTTGTAGAAGCCATGTGATGAGTAGCACCCGAGTCAAGTATCCATTGTTGTGAAGAACCTGTAGTAGCCATAAAATCTTGCCCTTTTCCTTTTGATTGTGAGGAAGTGGAAGGAGATGAATCCTTCTTCTTGTAGGTAGATGGAAAATTGATGTTGTTTTTCTTGATGATGTTTGTCAACTCATCAATTTGCTTAGTATGGCAATGATGCTCATCATGACCAAATCTCTTACAATATGAGCAAGTTGGTCTTTCCTTCTTGCTTGAATTTCCCTTCTAAGGAAAAGGTGAATAATTCCTTTGTTGTGGAGAGGATGACCATGCTTTATCTTGTTGTGTCTTTGGCTTAAACTGCTTCTGCTTCTTATTGGAACCCTTTCCTTGAGTCCCTTGATTCCCTTGATTAGCCACCAAAGCTTTGGGCTTTGAAGACTTGAGAATCCCCATGCTTATCAATTTTGCTTGCTCTAACATCAACATTTCTGTGAATGCATCAAATGATGGAAGAGTGAAAGAACTACCCACTGTCAAGCGATGGGTTTGGAAGTTAGAAACAAATGTTGCATATTCTGATGGAAGCTTTCCCAACAAATTGTAAACCAATTGTGCATCGTTTTTGTCAATTCCACAATCCTTAAGTTGTGATCTTAACTCATTTGCCTTAGTGACATAGTCTTGGATTGTATCAAAATTCTTAGGATCTAACATTGTGAGATCATTGTCAAGCTGATAACCTCTAATCTCATCAACTTGGCCATACAATTAACCAAACTTTTCCCAAGCTTCTTTAATTGTTGTAAACTTTTCAATTTGATAGATTAGATCTTTTGATACATATTTCCTCAATGTTCCAAGAGCTATAGTATTTTTAGTGAGCCAATCCAAATGAGCATTAGGATCAGATGGTGCAACAATAGTTCCATCAACTTACTCCAAGCATCAATTTTCCAAGAAGTATAGTTATGTGGAGTTAGCAAAGGAAACTTAGGAGAACCCATAGCAGCAAAGAGAACAAGAGAGAGAGAGAGGCACAATCACACAAGACACCCCCCCAAATTCACTCAATCAAATAACCCCCCCAAAAATGATGATTTGACACTTTATACTTAGCGCATTTACAATGGCCACTTGCAAGCCAAGCAAAGTGGGCTTCCAATTTTAAATGTTTTACAACAGCCTTAATTAGGCAACAACAGACTCAAATAACTGATACAAAAGACCAAACTGAGATCTTGTCCTTACAAATGCCAAAATAGGCCAAACTGACCAAGTTCTGAAAGTACAATTTCTGATCACAATCACTACAAGCTGATAGTAACACTATGAAATTCAAGAAAAATCACGCACTTTCAAAAAAAATGGCACTTGAAAAGGAGTTCGTATGAGTTTGAACGGAGTCCCGGAAGTTGCAAAAATGGTGACAATTCAGCTACACACGTGAGAAACTGAATTTTGTGACAAATATGTGCATCAAAACTAGAAACTGATTACACCACAATGTAGACCACGAAAAAATAGCCCAAATCAAAAAAAAATTCTCGAAAAAAAGACTCAAAATTAGCAAGATATTTGTGTTTGAAGATGAGCTGCAAAAGTCCAACTACAAATGGAGAGGGGAGAAATTTTTTTGAAAAAACGTTGACATATTCTGATGTCAGCGAGTGATGCAGTTAAATTTGATGGCCAGGGGGCCGTCATCGATGTCGCCGGTCCTTGCTAGAAAGCGTGCCAGAATATTCCTGTTGGATTCACCGGAATCTTTTGAATAGCGTCGGAAACACCGACGGTGGGTTGATTGGTCGTCGACCGGGATGGGGGTAGAGCGGGCTAGTGGCCACCTACCACGTGGGTACTCGCATACTCTACGGGTACAGTAAGTACCTGTAGGTGCAGGTATAGTCTACAACCACAGACTTAAAATTTTTTTTAATTTATTTTTATTTTTACAAATCAAAATTTTATTTTGAAAAAATAAACGAATTTTTTTTTTTTTTTTAAATGATTTTTTGATAGAAAAATTTCAAATTTTTTTTCAAAAATAAAATCGTACCTGACCTGTAATAATGTCGATCCATACGACTGAGGAGGAGAAATTTTTTCCAGATGGCTCCGGCCAAAATTGTCTGATTTTGACCAATTGATAGTCAATCTTAGGGTTTTTGGCCCTTCTGGATACAATGGCAGTGTCCTTTTTGGCTGAAAATGCTCCGAAAATATGGCTACCTCCTGGATCTGGCAACCACCTTCGATCTTCAAACCCTTGTAGATTTGGCCTCCAACGTCCAACTGAGACAAAACAAAAGACAAATCTGACTTTCTCGAACACTCCAGACGCAATGGTGAGCTCAAATCTGATGCAACAAGCTCCCAAAATGCACCTACAATACAAAGCCAAAAATGGAACCCCCAAAGAATCTGATATTTCTATGAAAAGAATGCAAGATTGCACTCAATATCTCCCCAAAATGGCAATCCAAAGGCACTCCAATAGCTCTGATACCATGTAAGAATTGGCTATGAAGGTAGCCACCCAAGATCTAGAGCCCTAATGGAAGCACAAGCATAAGAGAGATAGAAACAATATGACAAGAATAAACTATATTCTGCCAATAATGCATATAGAAATAATGTATGTATCAATGTACAAATGAAGTAGAGACCCCTTGGTTATATAGCCAAGGTGAGAACATAGGAGGGCATAAGATTATGACAAGTGTCGTAATCTTATGACATGAGACAACTGTGAAAAGCTATCACTCCACCTAAAGTGGGAAAGTGATAATGTGATAACCACCACAAAAGGTGGATCTACCACAAAAGGTGGAGAGGAATCACATGATGTGTCCACGAAAGGTGGAAATGATAAAGTGATAACATGATAAGTCCACCAAAGGTGGAAAATCTCCAACAACTCCTATGTGGTCCCTAAGTAAACTTAACTAAGGTGTAATGATGACCTAGGACAAGGTACAAAACAATTAATTACACCAACACTAACCTCTCCCTCTCTATCTCTCTCCTCTCTACCATAAACCCTAAACCCTTAAACCCTCTACCCTCTACCCTTAACCATCTACCCTTAACCCTCTACCCTCTATCTCTCTCCCACTCCCTCCCTCTCTCTAGTCTCTCTTTCTCACACATTCACTCACTCCATATATCTCTCTCCCCTCTACCCTAAGCCCTAAACCCTTAACCCTTAAACCCTAAACCATTAAACACTCTACCCTCTACCCTTAATGCTCTCTCCCTCTATCTCTATCCCACTCACTCCCTCTTTCTCTCTTTCAAGTCTCTCCATTCTACCCCCTCTCCCTCTCTCAGGTCTCTCTCTCACTCACTCAATCCATCTATCTCTCTCCTATCTCCCTTAAAACCTATACCCTCAAACCAACAACCCTATAGGTCCTCAACTCTATACCTTCAATTCTCAACCATCTACTCTATACATTAGATCCTCAACCCTCATCTATATTTTTCCCTCCCTCCTCTTCTCTCCTTATCTGTATCTCACTTCTCCCTGCATCTCTCCCTCCATACATCCCAACTTCTCTTCCCTAATACCTCAACCCTATACCATCAAACCTTAAAACCTTAAACACTCAACCCTATACCCTAAACCCTCAACCCTCAACCCTTAAATCATAAACCCTTAAACCCTCTACCCTCTACCCTCAACCCAATAACCTCAACCCTAATCCCTCAACACTTAAACCCTTAAACCAAATTAAAATCTCTACCCTAATCCCTCTCTTAGGTATGTCACTCACTCACTCCCTCTATCTCTCTCCCATTCCCTCTCTCTCCCACTCCCTCTCTCTCACTCTCTCCCACTTTGTCTTTCTCCCTCTCTCAGATATATCTCTCCCACTCTCTCTCTCTCCCTCTATCTCATGTATCTCCCCCCACCCCCTCCATCTCTCTCGAATCTGTCTATCTTGAGTACTCCCTCTCTCTCCCACCCCCTCTCTATCTCTCAAGTCTCTTTCTCTCTCTCTCTCTCTCCCTCTCTCTCCTACTCTCTTAGGTATTTCCTTCCCACCTGCTCTCTCCCACTTTGTCTCCCTCTTCTTCTCTCTCAGGTGTCTCACTCCCACACCCTCTCCCTCCCTCTCTCTCACTCTCTTTATTTGTCTCTATGGATTAGGGTTTAAGGGTTAAGGGTTGAGGGTTGAGGGATTAAGCCTCACTTATCTCACAATCCCTCTCTGCCAGGCCTCACTTACCTCCCACCCTACTTTCTTAGGTCTCTCCTTCCCACCCCCTCTCTCTCACTTTGAATCCCTCTCCTTCTCTCAGGTGTCTCCCTCCCAGCTTCTCTCTCTTAGGTTTCTCCCTCCCCCTCTCTCTCTCTCCCTCTCTCTGAAGTCCTTTTTAGAGGAACATATTTGACGAGCGCCAAATGGGTTATACCTTGAAACGGTAAAAATAAGGGTTGACCCCATGATTTAGGACCACATTCTCCTATCTTTGTTTGGTTCATTGCTTTATCCAAGTCAGAAACACCTTTTTTTCTATAGTTGACTTCATATTGTACCAATCTATGCTTGATCCATCACCTTTTTACCAACAATCTGCATGGTAGACAACATAGAAGAAGATATTTTGAATTTTCTACATCAATTTACATTATCTCAGGTAATATATTCATTTTGGTAAATTGAAATGTTTGTATTTAGTGTATTTGTTTTTTTTTTTGACAATATAAACTAAATTTACTTAATGATTTTATTAATCATAACAATTGGACTTAGAATTCAACATTGAATTAGATGGGATTTGCATAAAAAAGTTCAATTTTTATGAGTTTGAAGAACAAAAAAAATAAAAAACATGACATTTACTTAACATAAATTTACTTATGAATTCTATTTGCATTGCTTATAGTAGTCCATTTCCAACATGGCTAGTGGAATTCATTGTATTTCATTCTTTTTTCAACTAATTTGGAAAAGTTCTATTTTCATCTAATTTGGAAAACCTCATTGCCAAATAAATATTGAATAATGATAAGATATAGCATCACGAACCCTTCTTTGAATCCATATTCTTCATGACTTTTTTGACAATAAAAATATGGTTTTGAGAAAAATAAACACAAGAGTCTCTAGTTTTCATTTAGGTGGCAGCAATTTATACCCTAGGTTTGTGATTCTCATTGATTTCTGTATTGAATGGTTTCCACCCCTCTCTGCATCAATTTTTTTGTAAAATGCATTACTTAATTTTGTTCTATGTGTGTTTGTGCACATGTAGCATTCAAGGTGAAACCAAAGCCTCTAACACCAGAAGAACGTGTAGTTTAAAAATGCAAGGAGAAGAGAATCAAAAAATTTAGCTTGTGAAGCAAAGGAATTGCAGCCCATACAACCAAAATTCCCGTGCAATCTAAGAGAGATGTCAAATTGGCAAAACAAAGGGCACAAATGAGGAAAGTTCGTGGAAGGATAGGAATGGATACATAAGTTGGAGGCACATCATCAACCGTAGGTTAAGGTCAATGCACATCTCTAGTTGAAGACACATTGACAATAACATGTGGTTTTCTAGGTACATCAAAAATCACATCTCCAATTGAAGACACACCATCAAAAACATTGCATTTTGAAAGTACATCAGCCAACACATCTCTATTTGAAGGAACTCCACAAATGACATCTAAAGTTGGAGATACAACATTGTTTACATGTCAATCTCAAGGTATGTCATTGCATCTCCAATTGAAGGTACATGATCTATCCCCAATGTTGTTGACCTTCCCAATATTGAAACAAGTTTACATTTGAGAACTCCTCCTAGAGTTTTTCATAGAAAACCTACATTTTTGATTGATATTGATTCCAATGTTTTGAAATGGATGCCTAATAAGATTCCAAAATGTACATGTCAGAGATATGCATAAAGGATATGGATTTTGTTTTTTGCGAAGCTAAGTGAGGGTGGAAGATGCCAACTATTTGTTGAAATGATGAGGCAACTCAAATTTAGGCCCACCATGAATGCTCTTGGGCTAAGAGTTTTGAATAAATCAAGTGAAAAATCCATTGTAAATAATTTGATGAGTGCATACGAGAGCGTGGGTTCCACCTCATGCATGACGGATAGTTGTGCCACATGGCGTGTGATGAAAACAACACTGTTAAGCAGTCAAACAAGGAACAAGGTGAACCTTACAAGGGCAATTAAGTCTTTGAAAATAAGTAGATCATCTCTAATGAGAGCCAAAGAAAGGCGTGAAAGAGTGAAAGATCCAAATAGCAATGAGTTATGGGTATTTTTCGGGTAGAGTGCCATGGAAAGACACAAGAATTGCTCAAGGCTTGAGATCTTTAATTGTGAATTATTGGAAGGATAACACAAGGACCTATCCTAATCAAAGATATGTTGTAAGAAGGAGAATTGGTAGTATAAACCATGAGCCACATCCAGTGCATTATTTGGATACCACTCAAACTCAATTTTTTGCTGATTTTGTACAAAAGTTTCCTGAAATTAAAATATGTCAAAGGTATTTTGAAATGCTAAAGCCTTTTTATTTCAAAATAAATCACACACGCACTACTTGTTGTTGTAGGGTTCATATTGAGTTTTCTAACCATTATGATTTTTATCGACGTATATGTGTAGATATGCATACTGACAATGTTTTGTAGGAATGTAACATAATGCCTCCACCTAAATCGTCAAGGAAATTTTTGTCTTCCATTTTAAGTGAAAGAGAGGATGGTCAATATTTTTACAAAAAATCATGTTTGGATGGCACATGTGATCATTGTGGTGGCATGCAACATTTGCCAATTTTCCAACACATGGCTAGTACACACACAATTGGAGACAAAATTGTGGAATTTGGCAAATATACGACATTGGAATACAGTCTAAAAGATGGGAAAGAAGCTAAGAAGTGTGAATTGTTCAATGATAAGATTCTAGTGTATCAGTTTATGGGAATTTTTTGTGATCAGGTGGTTTATGATTATGCAGCACATACACACAAAGCACAATGGTTGGACTCACAATTCAAGTTATGCAAGGACACATTTCCACTTCGTCATATCATTTCAATTGTCAACTTCATTGAGAACTACACACTGCAACCCTAGAACAAGGTGCAATCACAATACTACAACTCCATGCACATTGCTATATTTGTACATATAGAATTCATTCATGCAAATGATAGTACAAAGGAAAATAGGAAAGTATTGAGGGAGTATCACTTGTACATTAGTGATCATCACACACATTCTATAGGAGTTTCTTCAAGGTTGCTTTCATATGTTCTATGTTGATCTGGCTAGTAGGGGTATATCATTTAGTCAGCATATCATATGGTCAGATAACTGCACATCACAATTCAAGAAAGCCAGAATGTTTTACTGGTTGAGTAGGATGCATAAGATTAGTGGTGTTCAGCATATGTGTAACTTCTCAGAGGTCAAGCATGGAAAGGGGGAGCATGATGGAGCAGGTGCATGTATCAAAAGAGCCCTAGCACAAGAAGAGTTAAAATACACAAATAGTGTAAAGTTGAAAGATGCAAGATCAATTTTCCAGTGGTGCAATGCTTCAGTGGGTCCAAGTAGTGAAGTTAATTCTTTAGTTCGTAGATTTTTTCATTTAGTAGATAATACTAACATTGCAAAATATGAGGATTTTTGTACACTAACAAGATCGAGCGAGCTACAATCTTTTAGAAGCTCCAATGCAGGTACATGGACTATCCATATAAGGAAGATGGCATGCTTTTGTTATGCATGTAGACTTCAATCATGGAATGATTGCGAGTCAATAGAGTGGGTTGACGATTGGTATATAAGAATTTTAACCCCACTTGACACTTATCAGCTCCCGATGGCTCTACAAATCATGAAGATGTAATCATCCATGGACTTTGATCATTAATCAGACCTACTAGAACTAGGTAATAGATATTACTTACAAGTTTTATTATGTTGCTCAGTAAATAAATCTAACAAGATGAACATATCAATGTAGGGCATGCTTATCCGGTGATTGTAGATGAAAACAAAGAAGAGGGTACAAATTATTACCTGTGTCGTTGTATTGAGGCCAAAAAGAAATTGGAGTCCCCAGTTATAGACGGAGAAAAAATAGAATATCCTATAGGTTCAGTGGTTGTTACTAGAACATGGCTTCAAAGGTATCCAGTTAAGAATGTTGCAGTTTGGTTTTTTGAGGACTTTGAAACACATCAAAAAATTATTCACTATTCGAACCTTGTCATCACCACCAATGTTCATTTGATCAAATATAAGGGTAGACCTATGAGCAAGAACTTGTGGGAAGTGCATGAGTCTAACCATGAGGCAATACTCGACACAATAAATAGTAGAGCAGACCCAGATGGTTCCCCGGATTGATTTGTAAGTATGCACATTGAATTTGTAAAGCCATGTTATTGATCACTCTTTTGGACCAACATCTTGCAATAAGGATTTTTCACGATTACTATTTGATGTCATATGCATTTATGACTATCATTGATCCTTTTCTGATTGTGACTGTAGGTAATACTGAAGTTTTTCAAAGTATATAAGAAAAGAACAACATCAGTTGCTAGTGCAAGTGTTCAATGGTATGAGAAACATCGGTTACTGGTGCATTTTTTGGTTGTCAATCTTCTCTTTATTTTCCATCTCCTAGATTTATCGGATTCTTATATGCTACACGTTTTATGTTAAGCCCCTCAGTGATATATTTGAAATTTATATGTAGGGTCGTCGAGAGATGATAAAGTAGTGAAGGGGCACATCACCATTGTAGGACCTTCAATCAACTGCCTTATCTAGCATGCATGAAGGTGATAGTAGGTCTTGTCAGCTGTATCACTGACATTATTTAGTTATTGCTCTTTTAGTGATTTTTATGTGAGTCTATGTCTAAGATTGAGAGGCTTTTGGAGGTTTTTTGTCAACCAAATTCCTATTATACTACACAACCACAAAGAGGCTACTACCCATGTGTTTCATAGGGAGCAAGGGATGTACATGTTTTGAACCATTTTGGAATGCAAATAGTTGGGCCAGGTAAGGTGGAATGGAAAAATGAAACTGGGTAGCAACTCCTTTTGTCCTTTCCTCAAGTACAATATATTTCATGATTTGTGTTGGAAATGGGAGGATTATTTCCCTGCATGTATTGCTACAAGTATTGACAAATGGGAATATTTTCAAGATGTTCTTCCTTCACTATTTTAATATTTGTCATTGACTTACTGTATTTTTTGATATTTTAAAATCATGAGAAATTAATACATGCAAATATGTATATTCCTTAATATATGCCTCAATTAATTGTGTATATTACATTTAAAATTAGTTGTAATGCTTCATGGTTTACATTTAAAGAGTTAATTGAAGACTCCACATTCATAAGGACCTATTGTTGCATACACAACCATAGCTCCTGGAGTCTTGAGACACTGACTAACATAGACTTGACATTCATAGGAGATTGACTGTGGTGAGTGAATTTTATTTTCAAGAACTTTATAATCACACACTCACTGTACTTAACAACTGATCACTACTCATTTCTAATCTGTCCTTTTCATTTGAACATTGCCATGTACAGTGACCCTTCACAGTTCCCTTGTGTTCATACATTCTTGATGCTTGTCTTAATGAATAAACTTCATTTAAATATATTATCCTTTGATGAAATGATGATTGTCTTCATACCTAAACATGTGGAATTGATCTGAGCTATGTTCAACCAGATCGATCCCTTAAGGGTCCAAAGTGCAAAATGGCTGCAAAATTCAGCATGCTATTACTCGGACACCGTGCCGCTTAGAAACTTTTCATCTGATCCTAAAATATCATGTTGGGCCCATATAAAGTAATCTCTCTCGGTTTTCACTATCTCGAAGGCATTTTCCTGTGCTAGCAAATTTTAACTCGAGGAAAAAGTTGTCAAATGCAAGTAGTTCAAAGTTGCAAAGTGGTGCAAATTTTCTTCTGCAGCTTGTGTGACCAAACTGACTGTTCCAACGCATCTGAATAGGTATTTTTACACTAGGCATGGTCCTCTTTCGCACCTAAACAAGCATAATTGCTCTGAGCTACGTTCAACTAGATTGAACCCTTAAGGGTCCAAAGTACAAAATGGCTGCGAACTTCAGCATGTTATTACTCGAACATCGTCATGCTTAGAAACTTGTCGTCTGATCCTATGGGATCAGGTTGGGCCCCTCTACAATAACCTTTCTCGGTTTTTGCTATCTTAGAGGATTTTTCCTATGATGGTGAATTTTCACTCGAGGAAAAATTTGTCAAATGCAAGTAGTTGAGGCATATTATCAAACAATTCACTACCTTGTCTATGGCTTGTCATGGCATTCCATCACAATGAGACCACTTTTCTTTGAGGCATTTTTTTCAAAAATTTCAATGGCTTGTCTATGCTATTGCTTACTATTCTGCTTTCGTAGATTTTTTCCAAGCATCCATAGCTTGTTCGAAAGCATCTGTTTTAGGATTTTATCCATAGAAAGAAGGCAATGAACTATATGATAAAATTATTTGGTAGACATATATGAAAAATGTTGTAGCATAGAAAAGGGAATGAACTATTTGAAAAAATACCTCAAAGAAATGTGGTCTCATGGAATGCCATGACAAGCTAAAGAAATTGGCAGCTACTCCTAGTTATTAGTTATGCAATGTGAAGTAATTTCATAACTACTTAGGTTGACTTTGTAAAAAGCTATGTTTTAATTGAAATTTTGTCATCTATCAGCATCTAGTTATTCATTATGCAATGTAAAGTGATGCTTTGAGTTTGAAAGATGTGCAATGCATGAATAAAAACAACAAAAATCTAATTTCTACATTTCATTAGTTAAACTCTTTATTTAATTTGCTCTCTATATCTCTATGCTATGGAAATGCCTTTCGATTTCAAAAAAGATAGTTTTTATGTCTTGTTATACAATTTTTATGTTTTTTAATCTCTTGTTATAAAAAGAAGCAGATATACAATGTTAAAGAAGAGTGAAAGCACAACTAAATTTATCATTTCAAAGCAATTTTTTTCATGCATTTTTTCAAATAGTTCACTGCCTTCTCTATGTTATTGCTTACTATTATGGTTTTGATATATTTTTCAAAGCACCCATAGCTTGTTCAAAATCACTTGTTTTAGGATTTTAGCCATAGAAACAAGGCAGTGAACTATTTGAGAAGATGCTTTGGTAGACATGTATGAAAAATGTGGTAACATAGACAAGGAAGGGAACTATTTGAAAAAATATCTCAAAGAAATTTGGTCTCATAGAATGCCATGTAAGAAAATGCAATTGGCAGCTACTCCTAGTTATTAGTTATGCAATGTGAAGAAATTGCATAACTGCTTAGGTTGAATTTGTTCAAACTATATTGTAATTAAATTTTCCGCATCTATCAACATATACTTATTAGTTATGCAAAGTGAAGTAATGATTTGACTTTGAAAGATGTGCAATGCAATGTAATCAATGACATGGATATAAGCTACAAAAACCATTTTTTACAATTCATTAGTTAAAATATTTATTGTATTTTCTCTCTATATTTTTATATGCTATGTAAATACCTTGCAATTGTATTCAAAAGGCTTAATAGGTCAGTTAGGTGGTAATTGCAAAATCAAGTTGTGAATGAATGGTAATTAAGAGAAAAACTGGCAAATTGCCATCTTAGAAGTCTAACAAAGGGTGGTTATGGTGGTTGATCAGCTCAAGGGGTAGTTGGAAGGCGGTATCAATATATATTTATGTAATACCCTGAGTTGAGGGTTGATTTTGTTCAGTTTCTAATAAGAAAATATACTTGAAAACATTGGTCACTGGTTTTCTTTGTTTTCCTAAATTTTCTTTGCCTTGAACAAGCCCATACAAGTATATCATGACTTGAGGCTTTGGATAATTGATTGCATATGTGTTTAATATCTTTGCATTTTTTCTGAAGGTTTAAATCCACTGTTGGTGTGTGTGGGATCAACAAACTTGGTTACTGCTCTATTTTCTATGTTAGGGATTTTGAGAGCAACACCATGACACATTAGCCAATCCATCTACTGTTCTGACCCTATTTCTTGATGGATTGGATTGTACCATGATTATTTTTGTGTATGAATAATTTGGAGGCTGAGAGAATGAATAAACTCAGTGGGGTGTGAAGTTCTAATGTTGTTCAAGGGTGCTTCCACCATAAAAGTAAGGAACTCAAGTGCTGAATCTGAGAAATACTGAAAGGAATGGGATTGTGAGTGTCTTTTAAGTTAGGGAAAAGGTATTGTGGGGTGTTTGGACCTTTGGAAGGATTGGGTGAGGTTTGGAGTTATGATTTTCTTTAAAGCCCTTGCTTTTGTGAAGGTTTAGGACAGTTTGTGAGTAGAGGAATAGAGAAAGTTCTTAGGGCTCTTAAAATGGGAGAATCTTGAATTTGGTGAGAATCATTAAGACTATTTCAAGTTTCCTTGGTTTGGAGGTGAGTTTGGGAGGGGGTTCCTTTGGAAATTAGGCCTAATTATGAAGCCTAGAGCGAGGGAGGTGTATTCAAAGTTCATGTTTGTCCAAAAGAGTTACTATTGGTTTTTTCATATGTTGTGAAACCCTGAAAAGGGTATCTTAATCCACCTTTAAATGGTCAGGTGTTTTGGAAAGGTTGGGAGAAATTAGGCTTGGACCGGGTTTTGAGTTTGGTGCAGGAGCACCTACACCACATCATCAATTTATTTTTATTTGAATACATCAATAGGAAAATTTTAGTGTCTTTAGGTTTATTTTGTCTAATAAGCTTTGAGAGATCAAGCATAATACAAATCAAGGGTGTTTTGTGTCTTAGAAGTCAATTAGAAATCATATAAGTTGTAAAATGCTGACAAAGAAACTTTAACACAAACAAATGTAATTAAGGGACCATCTTATCCCAAGGTTGGTTATGGGTGTTGGGGAGAAGATGGTTGTTGGAAAATTCTTTAAAAATCCTTACCAAGGCTCGAATGAGAGAGTGGAAGAAGTTTTGTAATAATTTTACACAATAAACACCACAAATTTGAGCAATTTTCTAGAAAAATACTATTTTCTTGATATTTTTGAGTGTTGTACGGGCACATATAGGTTCTTCATGGTCTAAGAATTTTAGAGGATGTTTCTATATTTTTTCTAATTCATTTATTTTTTATTGGGTGTCTTAACTCTTTCTTTGTAGAGAGAACAAACACAAACAATGACTGTCCCAATGTTGTTGAATCAAGGGTTTGAGGGGAAATTTATGATGTAACAATCAATCCACCTATTGTTTGCTACTGTATCTCAGTGGATTGATTGAAAACATGTTATAATAAGTGTGTCAACTCATTTTGGAATAATGAGTCATAATTATGTGGTGTTTTTGTGACTATTCTAAGATTGAACAAGGGTTTTCCAACATGGAAGTGAGGAACCAAAGAGAGGTTTTTAAGAATTAATGCCTGTAAGGGTTATGTAAGGGTCTGATGAGTCTGTGGAGAAGTATTTTGAGGTGTTTGGGGCTTTGGAAGTGTTGAGAGAGGTCTGGATTTGTATTTTTCTTTAAAACCCTTGATTTTGTGAAGGTTTAGGAGGGTTTCTTGGGTTTTGTGAGTTAGAGGGTTTGTAGACACAAAATAATGACAAAATTTGAGGTTTAGTACAATTACCTAAGACCATCCAAGGTTTTTGGATAGATACCTAAAGTTGGAAGGGTGGTCCCTTTGGAAAAAAAAGGGCTAATTGTGAAGCCAAAATTGAAGTAGGTGTGTTGAAAGTCTACATCGGTCCAAAAGAGAGACCACTCATTCTTTGGTATGTTGTGTAGCCCTGAAAAGGGTATCTCAATCCATATTGTAATTGTCTAGTGTTTTGGAAAGGTTGGGAGAAATCTAGATAAAACAGAGTTTTGAGTACTATAAGAATAACCAGTCACAAATGTGAGTTCTGGAAACCTTGATGAATCTGACTTAGGTATTGTTGTCAATTGATTCAATTGTCATTGTATGAATGTTGATGGTATTCGTAGGGCCTTGGTGGAGTATTTTTGTTCATTTGCAAGGTTGAGGAGTTGAGACCCTTGAGGGTGGGTTGATGCCTATTAGGTTGAATCATTATGAAGAAGAGTTCTTGATTGAGAATTGACATTTCCATTATTGTGAGTCTTCTCCACGTTGGCTTTGCATCAGAGTGCTACACGGGTGGATTTTTGGGTAGGGTTTTGAATGAAGGGTTTGGTTTGATGAGGCTTTGAGGTTGTATAGATTTCTCAAAATAGGTTGTATTAATCTTGTTAGGAGCCCCTTGAAGGCAAGTTATTAGATTGATTGTCTTTGAGCCTCCTTGCCTCTGCATCAGTGAGGCACAAGTAATTGAAGCATTCCAAAGGATACGAACCACCATGAATGGAGCTTATTTATACAATACGCTTTAGATGGGGCTTATTGAGCATTCAACAGTAATTAATTAAGCATTAGATGTAAACAAAATCCATGCCTACCACATTCAAGAATACAAATTACATGATAAGCATGATAAAATCATTCAAGAATGGCAGTAGCAAAATAAGAGTTTCTTTAATCCAAAATCCGAAAGGCTATACAATGATATATATTGATAAAAGTATATAAATATATCCAAAAAAACCATATAGGATTAGTACAAAGGAGCCATTTGGATATAAAATATCACGTATATATATCAATAGTACAAAAAATATGTTCCAAAATTCCACATAGGAATACAACAAACAACACTAATACATAGTTATTTCCCTCTAGGGGAAGGAAATAGATCCCGTGCTGCCTTCAAAATTTGGTTGGATGGAGTGACTGTTGCTTGTCTTGTCTTTCAAACACGCCCGTTACTCGTCCTCTCTTCACTTTGGACCTTCAACTGATACAATTAAAAGTAAAGATGTTAAAATATAGAAATTGAATTATGGAATGACATATAACAAAATATAATCACTTACCGCATACATATAGTCATCATGCACATTTAAAGCATCACCATGTCTACGATCTAGAGTGACAACCACCTGTAGCAACCATGAAGATAGAAATTAAACTACATAAAATTATGGTGAAAATTTTCTATAATAGACAATAAAATATAAAATATAATGTCAAATAGACTAATCTATTCCATACCTCTCTCAATGGATCATAACTAACTATTGCTGTAGAAAATCCATGGTCCATCATGCCTCCAAGATCACTAGGGCTATCTCTTTTCAACAGATGCAAATGAAACAATATCTCAGGTATCCTGTTGATATAGGAGAACATAATGTGACATGATCAAGGAATACTTCAATGCAATGTTTATGTTTCTCATCAATTTTTTAGATTTGTATATATGCAATATTATGAAAACTAGCTAACATAGATTTACAACCCTATTAATGAATAAAGGCTACCTGAGTGTACTTTGTTTGAGGATATAAATCCTGAGGCGTGGAGGAAGAAGGTACACTAGGAAACTGTTTGAAATCCGAAGCATGTTATGAGACAAACATTCAAATATAAAATTCAATTGTTCAAATGCAATAATAATATCTTCAATACTAGTTGCAAACCTATGGACTCATCGTCGAGAATGTATGAAGGTCTATAGGAATAGAGCATCCCTCATGAATAGTGTGACCCTATAATTTCATCATATCAAAATTCTACTAATTTAGTTATTCTTAAATTTCAAAATATATTTTAATAAACAACATTAAAATAACTTGCTAAATTTTACCTGAGTGTCAATGTTGAATGTATCATTTAGAATATCTATGAAAGCCATCGCCTCTACAACTAACGTAGGCTATGTAGTTGCATCACGAGCACCCTGGTAATCATATGTGCAAACAATACCACAAGTGCCACAATGGTGGGGTGGAGCTCAGGGCCTACACGTCTCCTCCACACCAGGCTCTACTAGAGGACTCACACATTGTAAAATGGTCTGGGTGAGTGAGCCAATCAACTTCATCATGTCCACCTCTACATTGTCCTTAATAATGGAAGGAACAAAGACATGCTCCACCATGGGTCTGCCCAAGGCTCTTAGTGTCAACTATGGATTATGTCGTGCAATAGGTCTATCGTGTGTGGAGCCCCCACCTCTACCCTGAAAGTCTAAGATGTCAAAATAGTTTGGAATTTTATTGAGGAAAAACTCGCAATAGAGTTTCCTCAAAAATTATTGCGAAACCTCATGGTTATTGCATGGAGGTTGGTCAAATACCATCCACCACCACTCCCAAAATTTGTTTCTAATTAAATCATGGTGGCACCAATGGATGAGGAACCTCCTGCTGCATGGGACAAAGGTTCATTGGTTTTTGGGTCTTTAAATAGGGCACACAACTCGGCTTTACTAATTTTTAGTTTTTTGACATCTGCATATGACAAACCATTAGCATAAGATTGCCTCATCTCATCTCTCTTAGTTGACCAAAAAATTATTTGCTCGCTCATTTCTCCTGCATGAGTTAAAATTGACTTCAATGATTCAACAATCCCTCTCCTATAAGGGTGGGTTTTGGCATGCTCGGTTAATCTTGCAATTAATTGTTGAATGTCTCTTTTATTGTTTTCAATTTGATTTTGAATATTTCCTTGTGTTCCTTGAGGATGCCTATGAACTGATAGAGGGGTTTCTGGTTGTTCTTGTATAGGAGGCTCTTGATGAGCGAGTGATTGTGAATTCTCAATATTTTGAGGTGGAGATTCATTCCCTGAGAATTAGAAAAAAGTTTTATTATAAAAATCTATTTAAAGTTGCATTCCAAATTAAATTCGAAATAAATAGAATAAAAATACACACCTCTTTGCAATCTTCAACCTCTTTGACGTGTTTGCAACATTCTCATAGAAAATTTCAAGCTAAGGATGCAAATAATAGAGGAGATTTGGCAAGTGCAAGTTGCAGACCTAAAATATTCCTTCTCAAGCCACGGGTTGAAGACAAAATGAGGGTTCCAAACCTGACTTTTGCATTTTATGTCTAGAAAGACATTTGGTGCACTCCAAATTTGGCATGCACCAAATGGCTTTCTAGTCATTTGGCATACACAAAATTTGGCATGTGCCAAAGGCCTTATTTTAGGGTTTTTTTAATCACTTTTTCAATTTGGCATGTAAATTATGTCATAGATTGGTGCACTTACCCTATGGTACCATTCAGGTTGATGAATGGAGTATTCCACACATACCTAGACAAGTTTGTTCTTGTGTTCCTAGATGATATGTTGGTATATTCCAGGATAGTAGAGAAACATGAGGAGCATTTGTGATAGGTATTGCAGTGTTTATGAGAAAACCAACTTTATGGAAACTTGTCAAAATGCAAATTCTTCAAGATTGAGATCAAGTATCTTGGTCATGTGATCTTAGGATAAGGTATATCTGTGGATCCTTCAAATATCCAGGCTATCATAGATTGGCCTGCACCCACGAATGTGGTAGAGATCTATAGTTTTATGTGGCTTACAGGATATTACAGGAGGTTTGTTCAGAGCTTTTCCAGGATAGGGCATCCTATCACTTCTCTTTAGAGAAAAGGGAAGAGGTTTGGATGGTCAGAGCAGTGTGAGATGAATTTTCAGGTTCTTAAGGATAAGCTGACCAACACACCGATACATGACCCCACAGGGGAATTTGTAATCTATATAGACATATCCTTGGAGGGGTTAGGAGCAGTCCTGATGCAGGAGGGTCGAGTTATAGCTTATGAGTCACAAAAGCTTAAAGATCAAGAACTAAATTATCCCACACATGATCTTGAGTTAGCCGTAGTAGTTCATGCATTGACCAGATGGAGACACTTTCTTCTCGGGCACAAATTTGAGGTGCATAGTGATCACAGGAGCCTTCAATACATTTTCATGCAGCCAGACCTTGATGTTAGAGAAAAGGTGTTGGATGGAGTTTATATGTGAGTATGACTTCGAGGTGAAGTATATTCATGGAAAATAAAATGTCGTAGTTGATGCACTTAGTAGATGTAGGCATGAGATATCCAAGTTGACTCTTATAGTGGATTTGCGGAGTCAGATTCTTGCTGCTCTTCCAGTGGATAATTGGTATCAGGATGTGAGGGCAGAGATTGAGGCAGGCAAAACTTTGGAGGGTAGATTCATAGGTTATGCACTTGAGGTAGATGGTTTACTGAGGCATTCATAGTGTATTTATGTTCCTTTAGCAGGTGACCTTGGCACTTTGGTTTTGATAGAGGCACATCATGCACCCTATTCAGCCCATCCAGGGGTGAAGAAAATGCATGCAGATCTACACCTATTGTATTTTTGGCCAGGGATGAAATGAGATATTGTAGATTTTGTAGTGAGATGTTTGGAGTGTCAACAGTTGAAGGTTGAACACCAACATCCAATATGGATTATACAACCACATCTTGTACTAGAGTGGAAATGGGATATTATCTTGTTGGACTTCATTGTTGGTTTACCCAACTCCTCGTGAAGACATGATGCTATTATGGTGATAGTCGATAGGTTGACGAAGGTAGCACACTTCTCACCTATGCGCTCTTCCTATAATGCATCAACCATTGCTAGAGTGTTCATGGAGGATATTGTGAGGTTGCACAGTATTCCGCATTGGATAATTTATGACAGGGACCTAGTGTTTACCTCAGCTCTTTGGACATCATTACAACAAGTGATGGGGACATAGTTGAACTTCAGTTCAACATATCACCCAGAGATAGATGGACAGACTGAAAGCGTCAATCAAATCCTCAAAGACATGTTATGCATGTATGTTATGGACCAATAGACACGATGGGAGGATTATCTCTATCTCGTAGAGTTTGAATATAACAATAGTTTCGAGAGTTCCATTGGCATGACACCTTTTCAAGATTTGTATGGGCATCCTTGTCATACTCCCTTTAGTTGGGATCAATTAGAGGACAGAGTATTATTGGATACAAAGATGTTGCAAGACATGGAGCAGCAGGTGGATTAGATTAGAGAGCACTTGGTAGCAGCACAGGATAGGTAGAAGAAGTATGCAGATGCACATAGAGTGGATCATCAGTTTTTTATCGACGATAGAGTATTCTTGTGGGTGCGTTCGTGAAAGAATCCAATCTGATATGGAAAGGGTTCTAAGTTGGCGACTCTCTTTGTTGGACCTTTCGAGATACTCAAAAATATTGGTCTAGTTGCTTACTGACTTGCTTTGCTGCCCAATCTTGCACATACTCATGACGTTTTCCATATTTAATTTCTTCAACCATATCATTGAGATGTTTCTCATGTCCTTGATTGGAATTATTTACAGGTAGAGGATGGGCAGCTTGCTTTGGAGCCCGTGGCAGTAACGGAGTGTAGAACGCTTGCTCTTTGAGGGTGAGATATTGATTAGGTCAAATTGCAGTGGGATCCTAGGGATGATGCTTCATCCACCTGGGAGGATGTAGTTAGAAAGAGGGAGTTATATCCCTACTTGATTGTAGGATTCCAGGAGTAAGCCTGGTCTTTGGGGGGCAGAATGTAATACCCCTCCATTTTTCTTCTTGTTCAAACTACTTTATGCTTTGTTTTGGTTGCAACTACTATGATATTGGACACAATTTTCTATTTGTGTTTTGATCGGTACTTATTGAGCGACGAACTATTATTGTGTGATGTGGTTTATCTAATGATTGCTTTATATGCTTTAATGGTGTAATGATGTTAGTAGTTATAACATGTGATTTTAATATGAGATTATTGAGGAAGATGTAAATGTCAGTTTTGATGAGTGTATTGGTGAAGGGGACAGGTTCGCATCACTCACTTGCGAGCGCCCTACGATTCAGTGATTTCCTCTTCACAGTGTGTATTATATGTTGTTTATATCATATGATGTTGTTTACTTGGTTTTCAGGTTGTAGGTACATGACATCAACTCCACCTGGTTTCACAAGTTTGAGCATGTCGATCAAACAGTTAAGTTGAACGGGAGATAGTAGCTAGGTAACTTGTGTCAAGTCTACGCCCTAGCCTTAGTGTGTCGTTAGTCTTGTTTTTTGAGTCATGGTTTACCTTGTTTTAATAATATTGGTTTCTAAAAGGTGCTTGTTCAAAAAATTAATTTTTAGAATAATTGCATTGTTTCAAAGTGGTGATTAATTAAAATTGTCGATAAAAGTCATATTTTTAAATTTATTAATAAAAATTAATTAAATTAAATTAAATTTATTTAATTAAATAAATTTAATCCCAAAAGGGTTGAATTTAATTATTAAATAATTAAAATTAATTAATTAAGTTTTATGTTGAGTAAATAAAATAAAATAAAATAATGTAATGTATTTTTGAATTAAGTTTTAATTGGGGAAATTAGTTTCAAAATTTGGAGTTAATTTATATTTTTAATTTTTAAATTAAATAAAAATTAGATTTGGTTGTTGAAGATATTTTTAATTATGCCAACATTTGTAATTTTATTTAATTAGCAAAGATTCTTGCAAATTCATTCACGAAGATAATTTTGGAGAGGAAAATATTCTTCAGGTGGGAGAGGATATTTTTGGAAAATTTAGCACAAAGGATGGTTTGAAGAAATTTTTGGCTGTAGAACTGATTTGGGAAATTCTTTTGAAGTTTTGTTGTGCTTTTGGATTATTTGTTTTCTTGGAATCACAACATTGTTGAAGATAAATTATGGAATCTTTGGAGGAGGCTCTGCATCAAAATCTTCCTTTCCTATAGCTTCAACACCAGGTTTTATTTTGTGGTTTATTGTTCTTGAATTGTTTAAATTAAATTGGTAGTGATTAAAGAATTTTTTGTTAAATTCATTTAGGAATAGAGATTACTATTTGAGAATAGAAATTAATTATTTAGATTTTGGAAATTTTGTTATTCTTGTGAAATTTCCTTAGGGAATTTGTAAAAATATTATGTAGAATTTAATTTTAGATGATGAAATTGTAGTTTTGGTTGTTAAATCAAACCTTAGATTGAACAACACATTTAGATTGTTGTAGGAAATTTAAATCCCTTTTAAAAAAAATTATTTCAAAAGAAAAACCTCTGTAGAAAATTTATGGTGGAGAAACCCAGAAGATTATAAAACTTTTGGCTATAATTTAGTTTCCTTTTATTATATTCATTCTTTTATTGTTATGAATTTAAGGAAATGGTTAAAAAGAATTAGTTTTCTCATCCTCTATGAATTTGGTTATTCTCTGGAAAATTTGCACAACTTCTCTTGTAGATAGTTATTTTTTTAAAAATATCTCAATTACATTATCAGGTTGAAAATTCTTTATATATATATATATATATATATATATATGTAATTTCATATATACATACATATATAATATATATATAAATAATTATTTGTTTTTATTTTGAAAATCACCATACACAAATTTATATTTAGGCATTTTCTATGCGAATTTTTGCACTATGTATTAGTGAAAAGTTTTTATTATAAAAAATAAATTATTTGTACTATGGACGGTGATCATGACCCCATGACCCACATTTCATTGGGAAGAACGCATTGCCCATGAGGCAATGCGCCCACCCCATTGGGGGACACACTGTCCCATGGGGAGTGTGGCCTCCCCAACTCCCTATAACCGCCAGTACTGTGTGTACAGTTGGCAGTCTTTTCACATGGGCACCGATGGTACCGTTGCATCCGACGGTACTCCGTCCACCCCTGGTAAATATTTAATGTGAATTTAATTATTTATTTGCAAGTTCTTTAAATTTAAAAGTTTTTTTTAGGATTTAAAATTAATATATATAATATGTATTTTAATATTATATATTAATATATATAATATATAATATATATATTTATATATTGGAAATAGGTGATTAAGTATGGATTTATTCTAAGTTAATCAATTTAATATTCTGGTTATTTTTTTAAAAGATAGAAGTTTTAAAATGAATGTTAATGTATGTTATTTTTTTAATATAGAGTTTAGTATATATAATATAGATATGTATTTAAGTATATATATTTAATATTTTATTCTTGGTCATTTTGGTTGTATGCAAAATATTTTAGATAGTGATTTAAACTTAAATGAATAGTGTGCATGGTTAGATAGATAGAGAACGATATTTATTTTAATGGAAGGAATTATATGTTTTAATGGAAAATTTGGAAGATTATTTATAGAAGAATTATAATGTTATTTAAAAGTAATCAAGGTTTCGTCTCTGATAACACTGGTATTTGCCTTCACTAAATTTTGAAAAGTTTATTATTTTGATTTCTGCAAGAAGCATTGAATAGGGAAATGGATTTAAGATATCTGAAAAATAGTGTACTCCTTACCAGTGCATTTTGGTATTAAATTTCCTTATGTTGGTAATTTGGGGAAAAAGGGTTTTTTTTTTTTTAAGTTGTAAGTCTTCCAGAGGATGTGGGTTGTTGCTTTGTTAAGTCAACCATTCATTTTTCGCTTGGGTAGTGCTATATGTGATTTGTTTCCTCCAAGTGTTTGGAGTGAGTTTCCTTACTTCTTGCCTTCTAGAATAGGAGATATTGTGTAGTGTAGTTAGTAAGCACTTGAGTTACCCTTGGAGTCTAGTTTTGTATAGTGTTTTATCCATTAGAAGAGTGGCTTATGTTAGGCACTGAAGCCCAAAGAGGTAAACTAGGTAACCTTCAGAAGTGATTTAATTAAGTGATAATTAAATTAATGTACTTAGATGATTAGGATGCTCTTCACACTAATCAAGATAACTTAGCCTCACTCATAGACACAAGGGCTCGATTAGACTTGGGGTGAGTGGGAAGGTCTGGAATGGCAAGATCAAATTTTTTTCCCCCACGTGAGATAGTCGATTCCGCATGAGTAAGCATGAGGGCCGGGATTTGTTAGAGGTTACCAAGAACTCTAGAGCCTATGAAGAATGCTTGGAGGAGATCTCATGACTAACTATGCGATGACACTTTGTCCAGGATAACATTGGGTTTTGTGTTGTGTATGGATTCCTTATCATACTTGATCAATTTTATATCTAGAAGCAATATGACCATGTTAGTGCTAGACTTATATTGTGCATGTGTTTGGTCGAGTCAGTATGTGTTAGTATGAGTCTTCCTTTGGTTAGAGGTTTTAGATCTTTGTCCATGTTACATAGTTACTATCTCCTAGCATGGGGGGTGGGCCTTTAGGTACCACTTGGTTGGGTGGAACATGCACCATAAACCACTGGGTCCCCCTTTATCTTTAGTACTTGGTGGTGAGACATCTAGTTGGACAGCTCACGGTTCTTATTTTAATTGAAGAATTATTGTATTTCATATGTAATAAGTTATTTTATGCCTCTTGTATATATGAGGTGGAATTATGTAACTGTAACACTTTTGTATTATTGCCTCATTCTGGGAATGAGTGGTGTAACCAGATGTTCAAGTAATGAATTTATTTTATGGATGTTTATTTTCTATGTTATGTTGTTTATGTATGTTGAGTTAATGCTTTTTGCATGAGTAATTAGGGGATGTTGTCAATTGTAGATGAACATGTATGTTTAATTCACTTTAATAAAAAAAAATTAGTATGCTTTTATCATGAATTGAAACTTCCTCTAGGGTTATGTGGTAGGGCATTACAATGCTTCTATGATAGCAAGTGGGGAGCATAGAGATGATGATGATGCAGGAGTGTTCTACAGAGCTGGTTCGAGTACCATTCCAGGAGTGTCGAGGCTCGTCCCACATGTATGTACCAGTTGCCATCAAGTATGCTATGGACCTGATTAGGCCACACCTAGTTCGGGTGGACATGGAGATTTTGGTGGTTCATTTTCTCACATCAATTCATTTGTAGAGTTTCTTACAAGAGGTGAACATCTTGAGGACACTGGTACATAGGTATAAATATGCATCTACATGTTCATTTTATAAGAATTTTGATGAATGTATATATCAAAGTAAAGTTTGCAATACATTTTAACAATCAAACTATTTCATGTACAGATGATAGTAATGATGGGGCAATCATCCATACCACAATTACATACATCGACACCAGTCCTAATCGGCAACCCTTATGGGGTATTTTTATTTCAAAATTTTAAATTATAAATGAAATGATTTTTAACTTGAGTTTTAAATTTATAATTGAATAACATATATGTTTGAAATATTGATGTTGGTTTAGGCGAGTCAATTGGCTTCCACGTCGATTCCACTCGAGGGGTTGTTGAGCACTCCTCCACTATCGGTCACCATAGACTAGGGGCAGGTACATTTATATTGTAAATTGTTTAACTTACATTAGTATAGTTACAATTATGAAATTTTAATTTACTATATGTATGAAATGTGCATGTACACTTGTAAATATTATAATCTTTTGTTACATGTCTACATGTCTGTATAGGTTGATATCACAATCAGAATGGGCATCGGGTTAACATTAGATTTTGCGGTTACTTGTGAGGCCTCTGATTTTCAGGTTGTTTAAATAAATTTCTACACAAAATGTGAAAACTTGAATATATATAAATATTTACCTAATTCAAGAATGTACATTCTTTAACTTTGATCTTGTAGGACTTTGTTAGTGTGACTTTCAGCCCTAATCGAGACATAGTTACACCTTCAGGAGGGCATGTGGAGCAAGCTCCAGATCAAATGGTAATTTAATTTTTTTATTATATTTAAATTCAATTATAATTTATATATTGTGAATATATAACTAAATAATTTTAAATTTCAACTTGAATATTAATATAATTTGAGCTAATACGCGTTTTAAATTATTTTTCTTTTATAGCATGTGACACATCTAGTAGTTGAGAATGTACAAACATGTCCTGTAGAAGAGGGTACAACAGCTATGGATATGGTACAATTAAAATATAATAAATTATAAATTAATTTCAATTAAATATTTATTAATTGTAGACTTGTGCATCTAATTTCAATTTTTTTTGTCTTGTTTGTGTAGATTGATTCAAAGAATGTAGAGGTTGCTTCATATGCAGTAGAGCATCCAAACCTAGATATGACGGTAATTTAATTTTAATATGATGAATTATAAATTAAATTGTCATTAATTTTTTTTCATTGTCTTACATATGATTTCATCTTTCTCTTGTACAAAGTGTTTCATGTCATCTACATAGTCTACATGGCACGAAGAGGTCTCTTGATTATAGAGAAAATACATGACCTAGAAACATGATTTTGTGGGTTATATTTGTTTATTTTATGGAATATATTTTTGGTTTGTCACACACTCTGTTGGATTTTATAATTCATGGTTCTTGAGTACTTAGTTGGACTTTAGTTCATGGTTGTACTCTATGGACTTTTTTCTCATGCACTTAATATATTTACATAAATTATGGACTTTATTATTTTTGAAATTTTAATTTACACATATACATTTACACATTTTATGTTCATAGTCAAGATATTAATATAGGACATTAATGTGAAATTAAATATAAATATGAAATTAAAGTTGAAATTAATAGGACATTTTAATAATTATAGTTTAAAATTTTTGTGATCTCATACATGATATGTACATTCAATAATTAGCTATAATTAGTCAATGAACTTATTCAATTCACGTCAATGAATAATTAGTCAATAAATCATAATTTACAAACCAAAGCAATTCATTTATATACCAGAAAGGATAAAATTTTAAGAAATAAACAAAACCATACAAGATTAGAGAACAAAAGCATTAATAAATTCTATAAATAATAAAATCCAACACTAATTTATAAGTTGTCAAAACAAATAATGGCATCCAATACTATTTTTTAAGTTGTCAACACAAATAATGGATTCCAATACTAAATTATAAGCATACATTGAAAATAAATAAGCGGACATCTTAAGGGGTCATAATATATAGTCTTAAGGGGACATCTTAAGGGGTCATAATACGACGTCTTTAGGGGATGCCTTAAGGGTTAATAATATAACACCTTAAAGGGATATTTTAAGGGTTCATAATAGAACGTCTTAAGGGGTCATAGTACAAAGTCTTAAGGGGATGTCTTAAGGGTTAATAATAGAATGTCTTAAGGGGATGTCTTAAGGGTTCATAATATAATTTATTAATGGTTCATAATATAATGTATTAATGGTTCATAATACAATGTCTCAAGGGGTCATAATACAATGTATTAAGGGGTCATAATACAACATCTTAAGGAAATAATTGATTTAACAATAATGTATGCATGAAATTTAGTGATTTGAAGACATACAAGGACATATATGTGCATATATGTCATCTCAAAACAATGTTTACAAAATTTAGATATGCCATCTCAAGAACATCTCAAACTCATGCCCAAAATGTACTAGGTCCTCACACCACCTAATATCAAAAAGGTACAAGCAATATCAATGAAATCATCAAAACATACATAATTTAATTTATATAAAACTAACTATATGTACACAACTCAAGTACTTGCATTTAAAAGTATCCCACATGTGTGTAGGTTGAATCCAGGCATCCTCTCCTTTTTGTTAAAAAAGTATGAAATCAATGCAATGATGGCTTAAGGGTACAAAAAAGGATAATAAATAAATTTAAACTATTAATGTACAAGAAATATCAATATGTAATCAAAACATGTATTTAAATATATTTTTACTAATAATTACCTCTATTTAAAAGGACAATATAAAACTTAAACTATATTTACCTGTATTTACTTACTCCATTGTACCATCTGCATCCTCTCTTTTTTGTAATGCATCTATTATTGTCTCATGATCTTCCATAGAAATTGTCCATAACACTTTATTTGCAGGTCTTCCGCGATACCGATCTAGTTTTATATTTGTTGCCACCACCAAATGTGAATAATATATAATTTTTTTATGCGGTTCATAATCTTCGAATGTAGGTAGACCATTCTTCCTTGCTAGGTATTTTTGTAGCCAAGTGTCAACAACCACAATTGATCCTATCGAAAAATATCAAAACAATCATCATACAAGTTATCAAATTTTTCTTAATGAGATGAAAAACTTGTTCTAAAATATTGTTTAAGGGGATCAAAAAAATTGTTATCAAAATTTTCTTAAGGGGATGTCTTAAGGGGATCATAGTACTTGTTGGATAATGATATCCATCATCGTATTCTCAAGGTGATATTAACTTATGTTTACTCTCCACACAACGAGCCAACCAATATTCTCTTTGCTCTTCACTCCCCTCAGGGGCAACAATAGCATACACATGTCTTGCAAACAAAAATTGATTTAATAACCTTCGCATATCAATATAGAAAATTGAGTATTACAAAATAACTTAATAAAGAGAAATTAAATGAAATAAATTGAATTAAATTACCTTCTTGTATAAGGTTTGAAACATAATCATAGTCTTCAGATGCAAACACTTGATCATTGATGGGGAGTCTTATCCCTCAAGAGCACTCTTGCTCTTCCCAAGACCTATTCTCTGGTCTTCCTAGGGTATTCCTCTCTACCCTACTCAGGGATCACTCCTAAACCCCTCTCACCACATAAGACTCTCCATCAATTTCAAATTCTTCACCATCACTCCCATTCCACCACTAGGCTTCCTTGAGCTCCACACTGACCCAAATGTGTCCTAACCACTCCAGGGCTAGGGAAGGGTGTTCTAGTTGTCCCTTTGTTGATTTGTCTCCTCAATGATCCATCTCATTGGATTATTTCACCTTTTACCCATCGCTTTCAAGAAACTTAGCTTTTAGGCCTTGTAGCCTTTTTGGCCCCAATTAGGCCTCCGAGAACCCGTTTACTTGACCTTTCTCACAAATAGTCTTAACAACCCACAAATATTTTTGCAGATTATTTATACTAACCATCAAGGCTCCAAGATTTATTAGGTCTTAGGTCCTACAAGTGTCTGCACATATAATTGTCCTCAAACCCCCTATTTTCAAGGGTTTCTAGGGTTTTTGGCTCCTTTTCCTTCTTTGAGGGCTTCAACGACCTCCTCAGCTCTCCTCCTGGAACACACATGTATGAGATAAATGTGCCTACACTCCCATACTCCTGATTGGAACAAACCAATCATTTTAGCAACTCTCCTTGATGTTGTCCACTTCAAGCTACTAGCTAGAATGCACTTGCACTCGCCTAGTGCTTGATGATTTCATAATCTTCCCTATAAACCAAGACTCCAACCACCATAATTACACTATACATATAGTCCCCTACTTGATTCAAAGTGGCCATGGTAGCTTTGCCACATGAATTCAAGTGGGTTTCATTATTTACAAAACTGACCTGAACTGGGAATGAGACCAAGAACACCAAAAATTCACAAAACTATTAACCAGTCGAATTCAATGACTAAAATAATGCTACTCAAAGAAATAACAGATCAAAATTGAAAGACTCAAATCATTAGATAAGTCATTTCAATCCATTTTTGATTGGATGAAGGCTCAAACACATAAATTCAATCAAATTTGCTCTTTTCCAACTCACAACACTTCCTTCCAAATCTCAAATTGTACAATAGCTTTCCCACATGTCATATTAGTGTTTTTATAATCTTATATACCTTATGCACACATCTTAGGACCCTTAGGTCAGGCTTAGAACATTATTAATATCATTTTCCAACTTTTAGGACAAATCTCCAAGACAACATTGTCTAGTTTTGCCTAATCTCCTCATTGAGGCTTTCCCAAGCCTCAAGGATTTAAAAAACCTAAATTTTCCACTACACAATCATCAATTCAACCTTGGGACTTTATCAATTAGTACTTATTACCTTGGTGGTTGGCTAGAACCACCTACAAGCCAAAATTTGCAAGATCTCACCAAAATACCTTAAGGTGCTCTAGCACCATTCTCCCCCTGCAACAAAGAAGTTAAGGAACCTGTGGTGTTAAGAGATCCTCACTAATTCCATGCTTCTTAAATTCACTTTATGCCATCCAAGTATCTTCTGACTCTGGTTGTTGTCTCCACTTCACTAGGTGCTCCATATATGTCTTGTGCCTAGTCTTCTTCTTCACCCTTGAGTCTAGAATCTTGTCCACTTGTGGTCTGATATGATCAAGTACCTTGAGTTCTTCCACATCCTTACTCACCTTAACACTATAATGTTCCTCATCCTTTTCTAGTCCTTTATACTTCACCAAGTCCTTCACATTGAAGATAGGTGAAATAGACATCTCCTTGGGTAACTCCACCTTGTATGCATTTGTTCCATACTTAGCCAACACTTTACATGGCCCTATCCTTTTCATTTGTAGCTTACTTGGTATGCCTTTCTATAGTCTTTCCTTGTTCAAGTATACCATCACCAAATCACCTATTTCAAATTGTAGATCTTTCTTCCCTTCATCTCTTTTAGCCTTCAACTTCTGATTAGCCTCCATTAATGTATTCTTTACCTATTCATGAACCTCTCTCATTGACTGAGCAAAATCATCAGCATGACCACTGATTCCTTCATAACCTTTTAGATCTCTAAGCTCAAGTACACCGCTTGGATGTAAGCCATATACTATCTCAAAAGGACTCTTACCCATAGTCCTATTTGTGTTATCATTGTAAGCAAATTCTACTTGTGGAATCACTTGTTCCCATCTATGTCCATACTCCTTAGTTAAGCATCTCAATAAGTTACCAAGTAATCTATTGATCACCTCTGTCTGTCCATCCATTTGAGGATGATATGATGAGCTATGAGACAAGTTGGTTCCTAACCTTTTCCAAAGATTTTTCCAAAAATGTCCCATAAACTTCACATCTCTATTTGCAACTATGCTCTTTGGCAACCCATGTATCCTCACTACCTCTTTGAAGAATAGGTGTGCAATCTGACTTGCATCATGTGTTGTTTTGTATGGGATGAAATGGCTCATCTTGCTGAATTTCTCCACTACCACAAACACACTGTCAAAACCAGTCGGTGTCCTAGATAGTCCTACTATGAAGTCCATGCTTATGCATTCCCATGGTCTACTTGGGATGGGTAATGGCTGATAAAGACCTACAATTTTTTATGTTCCCTTTTCCTTTTGACATACTCCACATTCTTCAACATACCTTCTTACATCTCTTTGCATCTTAGGCCACCAATAGAACCTCTCCACTAAGTCTGGTGTCTTGTTCAAACCAAAGTATCCACTCAAACTTCCATTATGCTTTTCTTGGATTAGATTCTCCCTCATGGAACCTCTTGGAACACATAATTTTTTCCGTCTAAACAATAGACCATTCTGTAAAGTATAATCTGCATATTCACTATGAAAATGGTTTTCAAAATCAGTACATACCTTGTAGATCATTGAGAAATTAGAATCTCCTTCATATAGATCTTTGAATCCTTCAACTCCTATGCTCTACAGCTGTATCTCCTAAATGGTAAGAAATATCCTACTAAGGGCATCTGAAACCTTGTTTTTAACCCCTTTACTATGTTTGATAGTAAAGGTGTATGACTGCAAAAAATCCATCCATCTAATGTGCCTCAAACTGAGCTTCTCTTGAGTATTTATGTAGCTTAAGCCATGATTTTTAGTGTATACCACAAATTCCTTGGGCAATAGGTAGTGCCTCCACTTCCTGAGAGCCTGTACCAAAGCACATAGCTCTAAGTCATAGGATGAGTACCTAGACTTTGTTTCATTCAAACTTTCACTAAAGAATGCCACTGGCCTACCTTCTTGGCTTAGGATAGCACCCAGTACTATGTTGCTTGCATCACATTCCACTATGAATGGTTTGTCAAAACTTGGTAAAACTAGGATAGGTTGGGTAGCTGTCTCCCTCTTCAATCTTTCAAATCCTTCATTGGCTTCTTTGGTCCACACAAACTTTGTTTTCAGTCCTCCTTTGATGGTGTCAAGGACTGGTGCACAGATTTCACTAAACCTTCTAACAAACTTCCTATAGAATTGTGCTAATCCATGGAAACTCCTAACTTCAGTCCTTATCTTGGGAGTAGGCCAACTGAGAATGGCTTCAACCTTGCTCTTGTCCATCTTCAAGTTCCCTTGACATACTACAAATCCTAGGTAGACTAACTCTTTCTTCATAAACTCACTCTTCTCAATATTTATGGTGAGCTTCTCCTCTTGAAGTTTCTTCAACACAAGTTTTAGGTGTTTCATGTGTTATTCTTTTGTTTTGCTAAAGATGAGGATATGATCTAAGTAGACTACCACAAAGACTCCTATAAAGTCCTTCAAGACCTCATTCATCACCCCATAAAAGTGCTAGGTGAATTTGTAAGCCCAAATGGAATTACTAACCACTCATATAACCCCTCTATAGTTTTAAAAGATGACTTCCACTCATCTCCCTCTTTCATCCTAATTTGATAGTAGCCACTTTTTAAATCAATTTTGGAGTAGTACTTAGCACCCCCTAAACAGTCCATTAAGTTTTTTATCCTAGGAATAGGAAACCTATATCTAATGGTTATCATATTTATTGCCCTAGAATCAGTACACATCCTCCACTTATCTCCCTTATTAGGTGCCAACACCACTGGAATAGCACATGGGCCTACACTCTTTCTAATCAGCCCTTGGTCCAAAAGTTCTTGAACTTTCCTTGCTATCTCCTTGTTTTTTTTTGGTGTCATTTTGTATGCAGCCTTCTTAGGCAATGTTGCTCCTGGTACAAAGTCTATTTGATGACTGATTGCCCTCTTAGGTGGTAGTGTATCTGGTGTGCCTTCACAAATAATATCCCTGAACTGATCCAATAGTTGTTTCACTTCTGCTGTCATAGGTAGCTGACTAGGTGACTCCTCATCCTTTGGTTTCAACATAATTGCATAGACAACTCCTTCTTCCTCCTTCATGTATAATAGGAATTCCTTTCCACTCATCAAAAGTACACTGGTTTCTGCCTTTTCCACCATGCCTTCTTCCAACAAAGACTGTATTTTATAAGTTACTCCATCCTTCTTGAATGAATACTTGTTCTCTTTGCCATGGTTCGCCAAGCAACAAATGGCATGCATCCATTGGTAACACATCACATAATATCCTATCTTGATACTTCCCTATAGCAAACTCAACCCATACTTGCTCATTGACCAATATATTCTACCCCTTATTCAACCAAGTAACCTTGTAAGGGCACACATGGGGTATTTTGATGAGGTTTAACTTCTGTACTACCTCCTCTGATATGACATTATCAGTAGATGTTGAGTCAATGATGACCTTACAGACCTTACCTAGTATCTTGCACTTGACTCTAAAAAGAACTCTCCTCTGTTTGTGTTCATCCTTGGTAGCTACTTTGATCAAGATCCTTCTTAACATGAGATTCTCTCCTTTCTCTGAATCTAAACTCACCTCTAAATGTTTGGAACAATCCTCTTCTTGAACATAGTTAATCTTCCTCTCACCTTGTGAAGATGTTTTCTTGTCAGGACACCTATAAGCCGGATGACCCAACTATCCACAATTGTAGCACTTCATGGAAGCAAAATGAGAACTTCTCCCAAAGCCTCCTGATCTACCTCTTCCACCATTGTTAGAGCTTATACCTTTGTATCCTCCTCTACTATTTGACTCATGGGATTGTTCACAAACCTTAGCATCTCCTTGGCCTCTATTCTCAGTGCTCCTTCCAGAAAAACCTCCTCTATGTTCACCTCTAGGATCTCTACCTCTTCCTTTACCCCTGGTATTAAATTCTTGTTTATTTTTCAGTTTCTCTTCCACTTTAATAGCCATTTGATAGCAACTATGGAGGTTGGTAAGTGTAAAGAGACTCAACTCTTCTTGTATGTTCCATCTAAGGCTGTTTAGATACCTAACAACCTTAATGCTTTCAATTTCTTGCACTCTAGACCTAAGGCTTAGCTTTTGGAACTCTTTTGTGTAGGCAAATAAATCAAACTCCCTTTGTCTGAGATTTTGCCTTTTCTTATGCAATTGGATGTCATAGTCCAGAGGTAGATAGTTTTCCTTTAATTTAGCCACCATTGTTTTCCAATTTCCTATTGGATTCTTGTCTTCCTTCTCTCTTTCTTCTTGCAAGAACTTCCACCAAGTTAATGCTTGTCCTCTTAACCTTGATTTGGCTATCTTCACCTTTTGTGCTTCTGTAATCCCATCATACTCAAACTAATTCTCCATTCCCTCAATCCATTCCATAACTAACTATGCATCCATTCTTCTTGTGAAAACATGAATGCCTTCAATGCTTTGAGGAAGGGTTCCTCTTTTAATGGAGGGTCAGGTTGTGGTTCTATGTCTTCCTCAACTTGGTCCTTACCCTTGTCTCTAACCACTGCTAACTGCACTTTCATCTTGCTTGCAATCTCTGCGACCACTTCTAGTTTTTGTTTCATTTCTTCCACAACTTCTTCAAGTCATCTATTCTTTTCTTGTTTCTCTACCAAATATCTTTCTAGCTCTGCATTAGTCACCACGGTGTTTTCTCCTATCGATTCACTACTCTCTGACATTCACTTCTCACTTCCCAAGCCTTTTTATGGCTCTCATACCAATTTGATGGGGAGTCCTATCCCTCAAGAGAACTCTTGCTCTTCCCAAGACCTATTCTCTGGTCTTCCTAGGGTATTCCTCTCTACCCTACTCAGGCATCACTCCTAAACCCCTCTCACCATGTAAGACTCTCCACCAATTTCAAATTCTTCACCATCACTCCCATTCCACCACTAGGCTTCCTTGGGCTCCACGCTGACCCAAACGTGTCCTAACCACTCCAGGGCTAGGGAAGGGAATTCTAGTTGTCCCTTTGTTGATTTGTCTCATCACTGATCCATCTCATTGGATTCTTTCACCTTTTACCCATCGCTTTCTAGAAACTTAGCTTTTACGCCTAATAGCCTTTTTGGCCCCAATTAGGCCTCCTAGAACCCATTTACTTGACCTTTCTCACAAATAGTCTTAACAACTGCCAAATGTTTTTGCAGATTCTTTCTATTGACCATCAAGGCTCCAAGATTTATCAGGTCCTAGGTCCTACTAGTGTCTGTACATATGACTGTCCTCAAATCCCCTATTTTCAAGGGTTTTTAGGGTTTTTGGCTCCTTTTCCTTCTTTGAGGGCTTCAACAACCTCCTCAACTCTCCTCTTGGCAGACACATGTCTGAGATACATGTTCCTACACTCCCATACTCCTGATTGGCACAAATCAATCAGTTTAGTAACTCTCCTTGTTGCTGTCCTCTTTAAGCTACTAGCCAGAATGCACTTGCACTCACCTAGTGCTTGATGATTTCATCACCTTCCCTGCAAACCAAGACTCCAAACACCATATTTACATTGTACATATAGTCCCCTACTTGATTCCAAGTGGCCATGGTAGTTTTTCCATGGGAATTCAAGTGGGGACCATTATTTACAAAACTAGCCTGAACCGACAATGAGACCAAGAACACCAAAACTCCCAAAACTATTAACCAATTGAATTAAATGACTAAAATAATGCTACTCAAAGCAGGAATAGATCATAATTGAAGTACTCAAAGAATTAGATAAGTCCTTTCAATCCATTCTTGACTAGATGAAGGCTCAAACACAAAAATTCATTCAAATTTGCTCTTTTCGAACTCACAACACTTCCTTCCAAATCTCAAATCATACAATAGCTTTCCCACATGTCATATTAGGGTTTTTCTAACCTTATATACCTTATTCCCACATGTTAAGACCCTTAGGTCAGGCTTAGAACATTATTAATACCATTTTCCAACTTTTAGGACAAATCTCCAGGACAACATTGTCTAGTTTTGCCTAATCGCCTCATTGAGACTTTCCCAAGCCTCAAGGATTTAAACTGACCTAAATTTTCCACTACACAATCATCAATTCAAGCTTGGGACTTTATCAATTATTCCTTATTACCTTGGTGGTTGGCTAGAACCACCTACAAGCCAAAATTTGCAAGATCTCACCAAAAGACCTTAAGGTGCTCTTGCACCAATCATTTTCTTCAATAGTTCTTTCATATTGATCATGTGCTTGTGAAGGTGTCAACAATCTTTGCTCCCACTATTAAAACCATTTTGTATTTTCACATGCTTCCCAATATCTTAAGATGCAAAACTGGCAAAAACATGCAAGCTCCCTTGTCCAGATAGTCCATGTGCTTTTTTTCAAACTCCTAAAGGAATGCCATTTAGTAGATCCACTAATCATCTCACAGTCAACTCTAGGTACAATGCTATCTTCTTCAACAAACCAGAAGAATAGATGAAATAATTAGAGTACTCACTCGAACCAGGTGTAGATAATATTATATTACACCAATCGAAAACCCCATGTGCATCTTTAAATTTTACTCCATCTTCAAATTTTAATTTTTCTCTAGAATGAATTTTTTTGACACATGCACCAACTCCATCATGTTCTCCTTTACCATGCCCAGCTTCAAAAAAATTCCATATATGTTGGATATTAAGTTCTTTTTGAGTCCTACTTAACCAATAGAACATTCGAGCATTCTTGAACTACCCCGTACAATTATGTGACCATATGAGGTGTTCTTTCATATGGATTCCTCTTTCTCTTAAATTTTTGTAAAATATACTGAAACAATATTTAACAAACTCTTATGTGTGTAATTGATTGTCACTCAAATAAAAATGATACTCCCTTAGAAATTTTCTATCATCCTCAGTGTAATTATTTGCATGCCTATAAACAATATGGACAAACATAGCTACTTGCATTGAATTATAATACTGTGATTGAATTTCCTCTTGCGGAGCTAGAGTGTAATTTTCTACAAAATCAACCACTAAAAGTACAGTATCAATTGGAAATTTGTTTCTACATGCGCGAAATTGGCCATCAAGCCATCGAGCATGTTGAGAGTGCATGATATATTTTGGTGCTATCTTATTCTTAAATTCATTCATGAATGCATGCACACTAAATTTTTTTGTAACTAAATCACAACGCTTTCCTATTTTTCCATATTTTAAAGAATAGTGAACATTCTTAAATCTTTTAACTTCTACTAATTGTTGTCCAAAATCATTATCAACACTTTCATGCATACAAATTCCTAAGAATGAAAGGTTTACACAATCAATGCATTGTATAGAAATATTAGAACTTAAATAAAACAATTTACCATTAGATCTTTCACAAAGCAAACTTGAAATAAACTCCTTTATTTCTTGAGGTGGCATATTAATACCACATTATTGTATAATCATGTTAGTATGCAAGGTATAATGTATATATCGAAAAAATCATAAAAATAATGAAATTGAACATGCGTTTTACAACAAAACAATATTTGTTGCATTATTATTTTTTGCATACCATGGTTTACATTTTTCAAAAGACCTTTGACTTATTTTAATATTACCGGGTAACACTAAATCACCGCAAAATTTCTATAAAATTCAGTTTGTATTGTATCTAATAGGTGTTTTGGGTGAGGATCGCGAACTTTGGACCCCACCCTTAATTTTAAAACATCTCTAGCATTAGATGAAACCCTATTACTATCATGCCAATATTTTTGAATCAAAGATTTAATTTCAACATTCAATTTCATATCAGGCCTCAGGATTTGACCACTAAAACTCCAACATTGGTTGATAAGATCATTTTCTATAATTATTCTTCTTTTTGCCACTCTTAGCAATGTTTTAGGATGTATTTTTAAAACTTCACTAATATTTCTTACCATTATTTATTCAAAGTTTCTTTATTAACTATAGCAGTTATTATAGCTCTTCTTGCTGCATTTTTATCCTTAGACCGACTATTTTTTCCAATCAATCGAATGACACTAGAAACATTACACATAGCATGTTTTAATGATTGATCTTCTCTTTTTGGTTTAACAAAAAAGCCTAACCTTTTCATTATTTTCCTCATTTTTTGCATTCTCATCAATTGCATCATTAGTTGACATTGAATTATAATTTTTTTATGATAAAATAATTTTTTGTATATTTTATTTGCATGTGTTCTTATTTGCCTCCAAGAAATTTGACTAGGAAGATTATCAAAAACACCACTTTCAATTTTAAAAAAAGTATTTTCATCTTCATCTTCATCTTCATTTTCATCTTCAATTTCATTTTCATTTTCATTTTCATTTTCATTTTCAACTTCAAAACAATTTACATTTTCATCTTCATTTTCATCAACAAAACAGTTTTCATTTTAATTTACATCAATAAAATGGTTTTCATTTTCATTTACATAACAAAATTGTTTTTGTTTTCATTTTCAATAAAAGGATTATTCTCAAACTCATTTTCAACAAAACGATCATTCACACTATCATTTTCAAAAAATTCTATAAAATTTTCATCTCTCTAAATATTATCAATGCCAACATCGTTAAGTCCAACATCTTGTAAAATTTCTACATACGAATTTACCATTTCACTAACATGTGGATTTGAAGACGTACCTATATTTGTGCATATTGAAACATTATCCATAGCATTGAAAGAGGGATTTGAAGACATAGTAAGAGTTGATTGTATAATCATATTCGACTCCAATTGACTTCCTGCAAATTCGCTTCATCTACAACCATGGTCTCCTCTATGTTTTCATCTTCAATAGTTGTGGAATTGGATGCTCCCCCATCATTCATTGATTTAATTCTCATTCTTCTTTCTCTTTGTCTCTGTCTCTCCTTCTCTTTGTTTGCTTCAATTTCTCCAGAAGTCAATGTCTTCCTCCTCTTATTACGACATTTGTTTTCCATGATTATAAAATTCTCTAGCACAAATGAATGTAAATAGTGAAATACTTCAAAAAATTCGATTCAAATTGGAAGTTCAAGGCCTAAAAGGACTAAATTCTTCCTCTTGTGTTCTTCAAAAAAAGTAGAAAACTAGAACAATTCCACTTTAAAACTAATTTCTTCATGCCTCCGAAAAAATCAATTCATATTGCAAGTTGAAGACCTTTTGTTCTTTCTTTGAAAAAATGGGATCTCTCCTTTGAAAAAATTTATCAAAAAAGAAAGTCACCACCTATAAAAAAAGTGCTCAATTAAAAAAATAGACCAATTTTACTATTCTCAGTTGTACATGTGAAGTTGCAGAATTCATAGTAAAATTTGACAGTAATTTAAAATAACACAGTTAAGAGAAACGAGATCTTGTATTAAAAGATACGGGATCCCATTTTAAACTTGAGATCTCCTTTCCAATTATTGAATGCAGTGACCGTTGGCAAGGGAATGCGATCTCATTTATAAAACGAGATCCCATTCTCTTGCCAATGGTCACCGCATTCAATAATGGGAAAAGGGATCCCGAGTTTAAAGTGGGATCTCGTATATAATCGAGATCCCATTTTTTTAATTTGAATTTTTTTTGGCCTTGTGGTTCTGGGTTTTGCTTTGGATTTTGGTTTGGGAAAAGCATTGAGAGTCTGAACCTAGGCCTTCAACTTGATTTGACCTACAAGTTGAAGGTTCTAACAATGTTAGGGAAAAAAATCGTGTTTGGACATATGGCTGATGACTTTTCTTGCAATTTTTTTTGACGAAATTAAAACCCATTTTGGATGAGACAATGCAGATTTCAAATATGTAATTTTTTTTAACAATTGGATTATTTCTTCTATTTTTCAATTAATTTTTGATGAAATTGGTCCATCAACTTTAAATATCAGTGTTTTTTACTATTTTAACAACTTTTGATCAACATACCATTTTGACGAACGGATTGCACAAGGGAAAAATTCAGACAATTATTTTCAATTTAAAAAAAAAAATTCAAAAATGATAACTTTAGGTCATCTTATGCATGTTGTACACGATGATTTTTCTAAATGTCAAATATGCCTGATAAAAAATTAACAAAAATAATATATTCAATAAAAAATTATAAAACAATATCCAGAGCATGCTTCAGTGAGTCACAAGTCTTTTCCCAAAAGGATTTAGAAAAATATGATAATTAAAGTCAAAATATGGATGTTGTACACGTAAATGGTATGGTAAAAAAAATGTCTTTTAGATAATGGTTTTTACAAAAGCCTATTGAAACGCAATTTCTACAATGTGGGTATTGAAATAAATTACATATTTGGAAACTAGACTCCGAGTACTAAATTTTATGATTACTGACTTGTTCGAAGATTTCATCTCTAAGTGCTTCAAATTTTAAGGTCAAATGTGTCAAACTCTGAAAATCAGGGAAAACACTTCCACTTTTTGGCCAAAAAGTGGACTCAACTTCTTGCCAACACCCCTAACCACAATAAAATGATAATATTTTTGATATAAGTAGATGAATCATGTCCCGATGTGATGCATATTTTTTTGTAATTTTTTTTCAAGTAAATAATTAATTATGAATTTTTTATTACAACTTTTGAAAAATATAAAAACGCATATGTTTGACCACCTTAACATGGTCAAAACTTCATGAAATTCATTTTTTCTTTTTTTAATCCTATAGTATGTGAAACATAGAATGTGACGCATGTTTTTGATTCAAAAAATGTGATACCGTTTGAAAGCTATAGATGTTTTTCAATCAACCTATCAATCAAGACTTTAGTCATAATTCAAATAGAAAATGAATAATAATTATTTATTAAATTCAAAGTAAAGAATAATTTATATTGGTGAAAAGTTGAGAATCTCCTTTAAAAACCCTTTTCGTTTCATCAATTCTGGGTAAAAATAAAGTCGTCAGCCATATGGGCCATCATATCACTTACATATCGCCACTTTTTGGCCCATCACGATCATGCACATACCCGCTAGTAACATAAAAACATCATACAAAATTTGAAATAATGCATGTACGATAACACATAATTAATCAAGTTCAACATATTAAAAGATCCATATGGAATAGATAAATATATGTAAACATATAAATGTTAATAGAATTGTATACCAAGATTTATTAAACTTATATTCATTATTTCTCATCAACCTTGGATATATGAGGAATGTGCAAAGGATGTCATTGAATGGTCTGTAGTATGGAGAGGATATTACTAGAGGAGATTAATTGTGAATGTCGTTGGCTAATGTCCCTCTTATTTAGAAATTTGAATCCGATAATTGAATGCATTCAATTTGATCGTTGTGTTTCAAATTTGAATTTGTTATAGCATTTGAATTTTTAATTGCCACTTATGTAGCTTTTTAGAGATGATATGACTGAATTTTGCATTATATTTAGATTCGATGTTTATTTGGGGAGCCTTATATATCTATAATTTTTGTATGTTTGTATGCATGCATACAATCATACAAACATAAGCATACATGTAAACATTCATATAAACACAATCATACATGAATGTATTCATATAAACATATACATGCATATACATTGCAAAAAATCTCTGATATACATTGCAAAGCAAAAAAAACACCTAAATGTGTCACTATTAACATTTAAATAAAACTATTATATCATTCAAATCCACTCAAAAGTCAATGGGTCTAAATCACATTGACACTTTAAAAAATAATTTTTGTGCCCATTAAAAATCACTCCTACATATTAATCTTCTTACTTTAGCACCAGACACCAAACACATTACACCCGAATTAATATTCATTTGGGATCTGATTTAAATTTATGACTAATGTTTTTCTTGGTGGGCACCCCATTATTTTCCATCATTTTACCACGTGCTCTCTCTGGAAAGTTCTTATGGCAATAGAAGGTATATATATGTATTTGCGTACACACTTACATACATACATACATTCATAAATATATTCATACATTCATGAATATATATATGTATGTATATATGTATGTATGTATGTGCATACATACATACATACATACATATATATATATGTATGGTGCATACATATATGTATGTATGTATGTATGTGCATGTATGTATGCACATGCATAGACATATATATGTGTGTATGTATGTGTATACATACATGCCTATACACACATACATACATACATAAATTCATTCAATAGATTGATATATATGTCTATATTCTTTAAATATCCTTTCAAAATGCAAACAATGGTACTAATTAATCATTTTCTTTTGCATTTTATTGAATTTATAAAAGAATGTGTACAATGTGCATACATACATACACACACACATATATATATGTATGTATGCACATACATACATACATATGCATACATATATATATATGTATATGTGGATACATACATATATACATACACTTTGAAAGGAGAATGATGTTTGTTGTTACCTTAGACCATGGACATACAACTTTATATATACATGCATACATATATGTATACATATATATATATGTATGTATGTATATATGTATGCATGTATGTATGTGCATGCATACGTACATACATACATACATACAAACAATGTGGGAGAAAAAATTAGCACCATGATCCGACAAAATCAAACAACACATCGCCAAAAGGAGTGTAAGAGGAATGATTTATTTCATAAACAAGTAGTAATAATTTTTCAATTTTCGAAGAAACCCTTCATGGGTCGTGAAAGATGCAAAATAAAATGGTTAACCAATACCATTGTTTGCATTTTCAAAGGATAGTTAAAGGAAACAAACATATATATCAATATTCTCAATGAACAAGAGACAAAAGACACATAATGTAATACCCCTCCGTTTTGATTTTTGTTCAAGTTGCTTTATGCTATGTTTGGTTGCAGTTACTTTGATGTTGGATACATTTGGTTATGATGTTTTGATCGTTACTATTGAGTGACAAATATTATTGTGGGATGTAGTTATTTGATTATTGTTTCACTTGCATTATGGATTAATGATGTTGTAGAGTTAACATGAGATGTTATTATGAGATTATTGGAATTATGATGGAAGTGTCAGTTTCGATGAGTGTATTGGTGAAGAGGACGAGTTCGCATCACTCGCTTGCGAGCGCCCTGGGAATCCGTAATTCCTTCTTCACGGTGTGTATTATATGCTGGATATATCGTATGATGTTGTTTACTTGGTTGCAGAATTGCAGGTACATGACATCGACTCCACTTGGTTTCACAGGTTTGAGCGTGTCGATCCAACGGTTAAGTTGAACGGGAGATAGTAGCTAGGTAACATGTGTCAAGTCTATACCCTAGCCTTAGTGTGTCATCAGTTGTGTGTGTCGATTCATTGTCTATCTTGCTTTGATGTTATTTATTTCTGAAAGATTATTGATTTGGAAATAGATATTTAGAATAATTGCATTTAAATCATGTTGATGGTTATTTAATTTAAATAATGCAATGTGAATAAAAGTTTATACTTAAATTAATTAATTATATTTAGTTTATTTAATTAATTAAATTTGATCCAAGGGGTTGAATTTAGTTATTAAATAATTAAATTAATTAATTAAACGTGATGCAAGAGAATGAAAGGAAATAAAAGAATTAGAATTAATTTTGGAATTTAATTCCAACGTGTGAGAATTAAATTAGAAATTGTAATTAAATGTTTATTTGGGAAATTGGTTGCAACTTTGGAAATTAATTTATTATTTCAAATTTCATTTTAAATTGAAAGTGGGTTTTTGAAAAGTGAAATTGAAATTGAAATTAAAATTGAAATTGAAAGTGAAATTGAAATTGAAAATTGAAATTGAAATTGAAATATCTAATTTGCATGTAATGTGAATTAGGGTTGTAAATATTAAAATTGAAATTGAAATTGAAATATCTAATTTGCATGTAATGTGAATTAGGGTTGAATTAGGTATTTTTGATTTATAAGAATATATGTTTTAATTTTAGGGAAAAGAGTTTTTTTAGAAAAATACATTTTTACAGCAGGGAAGAAATTTTGGACAATTGGCACAAGGGTTTGAAGAAAGTTTGATTGTAGAATTGATTGAAGGAAAGATTGTTTGCATTTATTGGATTTTGGATTGGATTCATTGGAGGATTGAAGAAAATTTAGGAAATCTTTGGAGGAGGCTTGCATCAAAAATTCATCTCTTCCTGTAGCTTCTTATACCAGGTTTTCCTCTTGGTGTTTTATTGTTCTTGATTGTTTTCTTTAAAATAGTAATGATTAAAGATCTGTTTTAGAAAATAAATTTGATATTAGAAGAAAAGAATTAAATAAAGTTATAGACTTTGCTTGTGAAAATTTTTGAGTGAAAATTGTGAAAACCTTAGTTGAATTTAAATTATTTGGAGAAATTGATTTTATTGTTATTGAAATCAAACATAGAGATTGAACAATGCTTTTAGAATGATTTTAGAAAATAAAACCCTCTGTTTGTTATTAAAAATCGGATTTTAAAATCTGCAGTATAGTTATTTTTTTTTCATGGTAAAATGGTCTGATTGTGTCGCCTATAACTTTATTTTCACAAACTGAGTTTTCAATAAATTTAACGAGTTTTTGCATTTTGAAATTTTCTTACCCCTGTCCAAAAATCGTAAATACCCAGATCGTAGTTTTTGAGTTATGCTTAAAACATGAGACTGCTGTTAAATTATTTTTCCATGGCTGTTCTGAAAATAAAATAATAATAAATTGATATTTATAAATATTAATATTTTATGTATTGTTATTATAATATTAAAATATTATTTAATAATATTTTATATTATAATTTATAATACTAAAGTATTATATTTATTTATATTATTTTAAATAAAATTTGTATATTAAATTAGTGGAATTAAAATTATAAACATATAGGGAAATTATTGTTTATTTTAAAATGACATGTTAAAGTTTAATTGAAGGAGTTAAATATTTGATTTAAAGAATGCATAATTTAAAATTGAATTGTGAAATTTAAATCCATATGTAAAAGGGTCCAATTATTAATTTGATTTAATTGGAAAAATATATTTATATTTTGAAATATTGATGATAAATGATATTTTATTTTGAATTAATCAATTTGATATTTTGCAAAGGATAGAAGATATGTTAATGATTAAATATATTTAAATATATTAATTTATATTTAGTAGATATATAGTGAAGGTATATATCCTTTTGAGAGAATAAATAATATTTTATCTTATTTTATTCTGTTGTTTGCAAATTGGGTATTATTAGTGTTTTAAAAGAAATGATTAGTATGTGTAGAAAATGTATAGAGAAAGATATTTTTTAATAGAAGTAATTACTTGATTTAAAAGAAAATATTTATTTTGTTGATATGATTGAAGAAAAAATATATTGAAATGTATATATATATCCATGAGTATTTTCAATTAGTATTTACCTTGTTTTATTTGAGTGTGTGTAATTTAGCTTTGCATGAAGAATTTAAATAATAAGTTTTGAATGTATCGTCAAAATTGATAAGGAAAAGGATATTTAAATATATTGAAGAATTATAGAAATATTTATATTTAAATGTTTGTTTTAATTATGAGATTTAATTATAAACAATATGAATGCGTGGCCAAATAGACAAGCCAAAAGATATTTTTATACATTGATGAAATTTCATGTTTTTAAATGGATGGTTGATGAGACATAGATTCCGGATAGAAAATTGAAAAGATTGTTTGCAATAGTGTTAGGTTGCATTATAAGTAAATTTAGGAACTAACTATATTGAAAAAGGCAAATAGTTATTATGTTCTATTTAGTTCCATAGAGAAATCTAGTCATTGTGAATGGAATATTAATGGTGTCTATATAATATGGAGCATATATATATATATATATTCAGTGTAAAATTCATTATCGTATTTTATTTTAATGAGATGCATGCAATGTATTATTGAATAGAGATTTAAAAATGGATTGATTAGTGTATATGGAAAATGGATAGAGAAACAATATGTTATTATATTAAAGTGATTGAATGTGTTAAATAGAAAATTGAATGAGATGTAAGATTTGGTTAGGAAATGGAAAGAGTTTACTTGCATGGATTTATGTCGATTTAAAAGTAAATTAAGAAGTTGTTTTATTGATGAAGCAATCAACTATGTTATTTATTAATTTCTATTTAGATTAATTGAATCATTGTGATTGGATTATGAAAGAGATATGGATTTAGTATATCCAAAAGTAGTATCTTCCTCATGTTTATCTTAAAGGATTTAATTCTCTGTATTTAGTAAAGGGAAGTAAGTTTAATTGTTTTTAGATTTCCTATAATGAAAAGGGAAATAAGGGTTATGATTATTTTAAATGATCTAGTTATCGTGTCTTTGACTTTGTCAACACTACCTATTGAATGAGTATGGATTTAGGAAATCCAAATATTAGATTTGATTGATGACTTGAATGTTTTTGTTGCTATGTCGTCAAGTTGCATTGTTGGTTTTGGGATTTAGTGTTAGTCCTAAATTATAAGTCTTCCAGAAGAACTTAGAGGATAAGGGTTGTTGAATCTTTATGTCATCCAGTTGTTTTCCCTTGGGTAGTGCATGTTCAGTTTTACTCGGTTTTCATGAACGAGGATGTTTGCACCTCCTTGGTTTAGGAGCGGATTATGAGATTCGTGTCTCCTTGTATGGGGTGACCTTGTTTTGGTGGTTTTATCTTGTTGCCTCCTGTGAAAGGAGTGGACTATGTGTTATTGCCTCCAAGATGTTTGGAGTGGGATCTTTTGTACCTCCTGTGAAAGGAGTGGACTATGTGATTGTTGACCCCAAGATGTTTGGAGTGAGTTCTATTATTTGTATCCTCCTTATGTTGGAGTGGATTATTAAGCCTAGTTGGTATGCACTTGTGGTTCCCTTGGTGGATTGTTTGGGTGTGTGTTGTCGAATAGAAGAGTGGCTTCTGTTAGGTGCCAGAGCCAAAGAGGTAAACTGGATAACCTTCAGGAGTGATTTAAACAAGTGATAATTAAAATAATGTACTTAGAAGATTAGGACTAACTTCTCACATTAATCAAGATAATTTTACCTCACTCATAGACACAAGGGCTTGTTTAGACTTGACATGAGTGAGAAGGCTTGGAATGGCAAGATCAACTATCTAGTTTTTGCGAGAGGTAGTTGATTCCGCATGAGTGAGTATGAGTGCCGGGATTCAGTTGAGGCCACCAGGATTACTTGTGCCAGAGCCTATGAAGAATTCCCAGAGGAGATCTCATGACAAACCTTGCGATGACACTCTATCTATGACAACTGTTGTTAATTGTTTTATGTGTATGGTTCTGTGAGCATACTTGATTATTATTATGTCTGGAAGCAATGTGACCTATGTCAGTGATGTTGGAGTTGTACTTGTATTGTACTTGGATTGTATTTTATTTGTACTTGTATTGTACTTGAGTTGTACTTGATTCATACTTGTATGGTGAATGAGTTGTACTTGTTAATTCATTTGGTTGGTTATAACAGTATGAGTCAGTTTGAGTCTGCCTTTGGTTAGAGGTAGTAGAATCTTGTCCATGTTACTTTGTTACTATCTCCTAGCATGGGGGGTGGGCCTTCGGGTACCACATTGGTAGGGTGGAACATGCACCAAAACCGTTGGGTCCCCATCAATTTTCAGTACTTGGTGGCGAGACATCCAGATGGACAGCTCGCGGTTCTTGTTGTAATTTCTTACATTGTAATATTTATGTTTGTATATGATACTTTATCCCTCTTTTGTAAGAGGTGGAGTTATGTAATTGTAATACATTTGTACTATTGCCTCATTCTGGGAATGAGTGATGTATCTATTGGATTAAGATAATGTTTATGAGATTGTATTTTGGTTGATTATCTTATTATGTTATGTGGTATTCTTATGATGTATGATGTTTATATCATAAGGTTCATAATGTTATGGTTATATGTAATATGTATGTGTGGGTTTAAGTAATCCTAACCTTGTAGCCTTAGAGGTTGTTTATAATTAGTAAGTGAATGTGTATGTTAAATGCACTTTATAAAAAAAAAATGGTTCGCTTAAGATGTTAATTGCAACTTCCTTTAGGGTTACTTGGCGGGGCATTACACATAATTTGTAAATGAATGTATTAAAAATTGCATAGATTCATTTACAATTTCAAACACACAGCTTAATGTGTGTTATATAGGTATATATATAAATAAAATTGTACACTTTATTTTACAAATTCAATAAGATGTAGAAGAAAATGATTAACTAGTACCATTGTTTGCATTCCCAAAGCATAGGCAAAGGATGCACACAAATATATCGATTTTCTGAATGAACAAGAGACACAAAATGTATAATGAAAAATATATGTATGCTGGCCTGTTATATGTGCAATGGAAAGTATAAAAATATAAATAAATGCTAGTCTGTTGTATTGGACAACCAAAGGAAATGTATTCAAATGCTAGTTTGTTGTATTGGAAAACCAAAGGAAACGTATTAAATGATTTAAAATAATTGCTACAAAACTTAGGAGAATTCGTTTTGTCGATCTTGTAAAGACAACAAAAAGACCTTCATTTACTTATAAGGTAAAGTAAAAAGATAGTGCATAAATATAAATGTTAAATGCACAACTCATGAAAATAGCTATAAGTAGAATTTACAAAGCACATTGTATAGTAAATGAAAGAAGTTGTGCTATATTCAACAACAATAAGATATTAATTTTAACAAAAGTAGATCGATTACACACTTGGGTTTTCAGAAATGTGCACAAGAAATTATCCAAGGGTTTCATAATAGTAATTCCTCACTCGCAAGAATACAAAAGTGCATTTTCAGATAGATGCAAAATATTCCAGGCAAGGGTTTCATGAGATAAATTCGTTAAGCACACGAATTTGGAAAAAACCAAGCAAGGTTTTTCACAAATACATATGCATTTTAAATGGGTTTGTCGATTTTTGCCCATTGTGTACTGAGTTTATATAAAAAGGTCGAAGTGGACCAAAAAATATTAATTTGCAGACATGTGGTCAAACCCATAAAATTCCTCATCATTTCTGGATACAATATCATGAGACAGTTGACTTTACCAAGTCGTATTTAATCACTTAACCCCAAGAAAACCAGTATTTGGAAAAATAAAGCAAGGGTTTTCGCAAAAATGGTGTATACTAAATGGGTTTTCCGATTTATGCTCGTATTTACATGGGTTTTTTATAAAAAGGTCGATGCAGACCATTAATCATTTTTTGTAGACATGTGGTCAAACCCACGAAATTCCCCTATCATTTCTGCAAACAAAATCATGATACAATCGACTTTACCAAGCTAAAAGTGCATGGTAAAATGAGGAGAGGAAATCATTTAACCCCTAACAAACTCATGTGTAAAACACCAACACCATGACCCAACAAAATCAAATAGAACATGATGAAAATTTTTGTAAGAGGAATGATTTATTTCATAAACAAGCAGTAATAATTTTTCAATAATCGAATAAACCATTCACGAGTCATGAAATATTTAGAAGAAAATGATTAACCAATACCATTGTTTGCATATTCAAAGTAAAATGATGGTTGCATGAATATGCCTTGACAAATACCGATTCTTCTCCCCTAGTAAGGAAATTTAAGTGCCTCAATTTTTTTTTGTTTGTTTTTAGCTTTTTTAATCAACGTATTTTGTGTAGAAGTGTGGGAAATAATTTTTTTTTTTTTTTATAATTTTAGTTAATTTAATAATATTTATATTAAATATAATGTATTATATATTGAATTTATTTTAGTTGTCTTAGATATATTAAGATATTTGATAAAACTAAATATGAAATAAAAATAATTAAACAATTTAATTTAATTTAATTTTAAATTTTAATAGAGGATTTTTAAGACTTTTCCATTAAGTTGGTATAGTATTTAAAATTATTTTGATAGATAATGCATTTTAAATATGCACAAATTTAAAAATATTTGTTAGGTGTTTCATATGTATTAGGATGAGTAATATTACTAATTATTCTTTAATGTCTTCTATTGAGGTATTCTTAAATTCTTTTGGATTGGATGATTTGATTAGGGTGATCCCACAAAGCTGGTTTACAATTTTTGGGAGATTCTGATTTTTGCTTAAATCACATATTTTTAGAAAATATAATGATTTAAGCCTTAAAAAGTTCCATTTTAAGGATTTCAATTGAAGAGGGTTTGATCAAACCACCTTAGATTAAACCACCTTGGATAGAACCTCACTAGTTTTGAACCATACCTACAACAGAGTCTTCTTTACACCTATCAAAATGTTGATAAAAATTTACTTTTGATTTACCTCTTGGGGGATCAAATGAATTTTTTTTAAATTTATTTGAAATTATCATAGTAGTCCTCAGAACAAGTTATCCAACGAATATAATTTTAATATATATATATATTTTTTTTATGTATATGTTTTTCTAGTTTTATTAAACATAGGTTTTTCACCGAAAATCAAGCTCTTTGTTCTGCACATGTGAAAAAATAGTAGATTATCAAAATAAAATTTAAAAAAATATGTTTAGGCTAGGTATTGGTGTCTTTGATCCATTAAAACAATAAATTGAATTTTGATACATACAAAAAAGGGTATGTTGTATACAATCTACCTATGTTTCAAATGTAATAGGTTTGACTTCAAAACTCAATTAAGGGAAAAATATTTAATAAAACACTATGAAACCAAATGAAAGTGCTAGATATTGTAGTTAAAAATCTAAATTCAAAATAAAATAAAATTTATCCTTCATAAAAAAAATCTATGTTCTATGCGATGAGCATCACTCCTTAAAAATGTTTTTTTTTTTAAAACTAGTTTCCGAAGGAGATAGAAAAAGAAGGGCAACCTGATTCAAAAAATTTGAAAAAAATATATTTAGAATCTATAGAGAAAACCATCATAAATCACTATTTTGCATCATCTTCAAATTCCTCATGGTTTAGCCGCTATAGGAACCCGAAAGTGAAGATTTAGTGTAAAAAAATCAATTCAATGTACGGTTTGCCAAAAAATTGTAAACCAGTATTGTGGGGTCACCCATTATTATTATAATAAATGCAATGAATGCCTTTTATACATAAACATAACTCCAAAATGAAGATTTGTGCAAACTTAGCTCAAGAGTAAAGAGTAAAATATAGTCAGTTGACTAAAGGTTTGATTCCGTCATTTAGATTAAAAGGAACAAGATCACAACTATGACAATGAACATACACCTACAAACACGACGTAGGTAAGATAGTCAAATTTTATCAATATTAAAGATGGATTTGATTCGACAAGGATTGAATTAAATAGATAATTATTACTTTGTTAGACTAGATGTTAAGATATTCAAGTATTTGGCCAACTAGATTAATATTGAAATAATTGAAATTAAGAAATCTCACATAAAAAAGTTCAAGAGGTACTTTGTCTTGTGCCACATTTTCTTACATGCCATTATAAGGACTAGACTAATAAATCTGAAATAAGTTCCACATATATAGACCTCCTCAGAGGTCAAGTGATTCCTATATAGTTGTGGACCATTCATATGGATAGACGCAACAACAATGCCTTACTTTTCATATTTGAAAATTAATTTGTCAACCTATTATTGAAATTACTAAAGGCCAACATGCCAAAATGAACTAATGATATAAGATAATTAACTAGAAGGGACTAATTCCTTTTCTAAGAATTCATCATCATTAGAATATTTAAAACAATGTTTCACCTACTAATTTTATTTTTATTAACTAGAATTTTTAACATATCTAATATATATTTCACACTTATTTTATTAATCCCTACCTAAAATATGGGATCTTATTGTCCCCTTCATGGATATTATATATAACCTTTAGTAATTTACTTTACTTTATATTTAATTTTTGGGGGATCGTAGGTGCATGTTTTGGATTTTCCTTTTTAAAAATATCTTAAGTGTTTGAATTTCCTTCCACTTGAATTTTTTATAATATTAAACTACCTAAATACATTAAAAAATTATGTCAGCCCTTTCATTTTTAATTTTTCTAGTGACAAAGGAGATGCCAAAATTGTAGTTAATATATAAATATATTGGAATGCTCTTCAATATCTATGTTGAAGGTATGTATGCACTCATTCATATATCTTTATTTATTATCTCAATATATATAGTTTCACATTTTGGGTCAATTCTGCATGTAGGAGGGATACCATGCTACATAGAATTTGTCATGAGAATTTATAATTAACATGACTATTATGAACTTAGTATATTTATTTTGTTTCTTATTATACCTAAATAAATTCAAATTAGTCAATTATTCCAAATGTATTGATTTTATTTTTTTTAGTGTTAACATTTATTTTTTGAATGTGAATATTATAATATGTTGAATTTATTTATTTATTTTTAATTAAGTCAAAATTGTTAAAGGTTAAATTTTTTTAAGTTTTTAAAAATTGTATTATAAAATTTAGAATAAATAGTTAATTAGAATAATTTATATTTTGCAATCTTTTAACTAATTATAATTAACTATGTTTTTAGTCAAGGGTAAGTGCAAAATAATTGATCAAATTTTTGGTAAAAAAGTGAATGTTTTTCAAAATATAATTATTTTATAGTTGGAGTAAAAATTTGAAGCACTTACACATATAATCTTAACAAGACTCGTAAATATTAAATATAAAATTTCAATTCTAGTTTTCAAATATGTAAAAAAATTTAAATATCAAATAATTAATTTTTTATAGGATGTACAAAAAATACTTTTTTAGAGTTGCTTGTTTAGGGGCTAAACATGCACATGTATGGCCAACATAATTTGGCCTAAATAAAAGTATTTTTTTAATTATTTTTTAGGATTATGATGAAGTTTGATCAATATATTTGAAAAATAATTTTAAATTGGTAAAAGTACAATGTTGTGTCACAATTTTGACCAACTTATCAACACGAATGAATTTTAGTGTTCTAACTAAAAATTAATTTTGGTCAAACATATGATCCAATAAGATTCATTCTAGCTATGTTACATATGTCTACTTCCTTTCCAACTAAAATTGTTGGCTAAATGTAGATGTAGCACCATTTTAAGACCAATTTATCAAAACAATAAAATTAATTGAAAATTTTGATATTTCAACAACTCCTACTCATGTAAATAATATTTTTTTTAATATAAAATTACTCTTTTGTAGATCCATAAATGTAGTTTTCAAAAATATATATTTTAATAGTTTAATTATTATTTATATTTTATTATTAATTTTACTAAAAGTAGATTATTAGCTCAAAACTATTAGGTTGATTGTCAAGTCAAGAAAAAACACTAAAACTAATTAAAATTTTGAAAATATGATACACTAGAGATAAAAAAATCTATATCAAGATGGTATATTTTTTTATATTTTAGATAAATAGTTTATATGAAAATTAACGTTATATGGAAACAACAATGTTTTAATTCATACACATTTTAATATTTATTTAAAAATATTAATTTATCAGAATTGGAAAAAAATATATCCATGCACTAAAGTTTCAAGTTATAAATACATGCAAAAAATTCGAAGGAAAACAAATTACTATGTAAAAATCGATGTCTTATGTAACGTCATTTTTCAAAATTTTATCAACAACTAAATTATAATGTCAATTTATAAATAATATATTCAAATACTTTTCTAATTTAAAAAAAAAATACAAACATAAAATATACTAAAACTACACATTTTAATAGTTTACATCATTTAAAAATTTAAAACATGTATATGTCACTTTTTAGTTATTTAAGTTTAAAAGTTGGATTAGTGTTGGTTGTTTCCTTTATAATTTAGTGTTAGTGTCAAATTTGTAATTTTACCCAAATATTTTCTTAATTAACTTTCTATTGTCCCTAATTTCTATTTTAAGAAATCCATCGTGTACAACCAACATAATTTGAGCTAAAATAATTATAAAATAAATTTTATTTTATTGTGTAAAGAATGATGTCTAGATTGATCAAATATAATTAAAAAAAAAAAAAAAACCAAATGTTATTAAAATATACTATTACTTATCATTTAAATTTGATGTACCACTTCCCTTATAAATTAACTAATAAATAGAAAATAATTCCCAATCATAAAAGATTACATATTTGAAAACTAGACATTTTCATCTATAATGTGTTTTAATTTTGTCAAAAAAATCTAAAAACAGTTGTTAGCCATATTGTTAAAGTTGATTTTTTTATGGTATTGTATTTGTAGGTCCAAGGCCAAAGGTTGGGTTTCCAAGACTAAAAAAATGAAAATTCATGGGTTTCAAATTTTAAAATTTATGAAATACGAACTCTCTCCAAAATTCGTATCCATTCTAATAATATATATATAATGTAAAATAAAAGTACCCATTAATTTTAAAATATGCAAATAGGTACCTATTTTAAATGGAAATGGATACCCATTTCATATGAGTAGGATTCTAGGTTTTGGAGTCTAATCCTAAATGGATACACACCTTTTATGAAACGATTACATATTCTCATCGAGATTCTTTTCAACCCCTACACTTCCACTAAATATGAATCCATTAGATTGCACTTAACCTCAAATTAGAATAATAAGAACTAATCATTATATAACCTTACTTTTATCATAATAATTAATATTACTTAAAAATATATTTATTATTTATATAAATTCAATACAATATATTTATTTTATAAAGTAATATAATATATATGGTAAAAGGTGGAAAATTGGATGCTCTCACATCTTAAGGGTTGAGGACCTAAAACGGGTAATTTTCACTAATTTTCACTCAGGAACAAACTCTTGAGATATTAATGCAAACGAGAAAGAGATCTTGCAAGAGGTCTATTCGGGCTGAATATGATCTAATGAGGGGTTCACCACCACATTTAGACTTGGAAAATTTAATGAAATGAAAGATGAAATGAAAAACCCTTATTGAATGCAAGCTAATACTACATGACATAGAAGAGATGAATGAAATGAAACAGACAAATGCAAAAAAAAATGTGTGCACCTAGAAATATAGAAGTGATTGGATGGAGATCTCAAACACTAGAAAATCATACTTTAGTACTGACTAGGACTAATTCACCAAGATGGTCGAATAAGTCAAGAATCTGGAAAACTGTGCAAGATAAAGAATCTACCAAAAGGGTATCCAAATCTATAAAATCTTCAAAAATTGACTAGAATTGGGATTCATTCACGAGAAGTGGCAAATCAATCCAGTTGGTCTTTCCTAAAGCTTCAAAGGCTAATCTGACTCTTCTTTGTCTACTCTATCCTTCCTGATTAGTTTTTGGATCCAAATCTTTTATTTGCAATCTATAGGTCTTCTCTAGTGTTCTCCAATGCTTGATGACAACTTCAAATGACAACTTTGAATGATTTTCAAATTTTCTCCAACCTTGCTCCTTAGGAAATCTACAACCTAGCCTTGAAAATCACACACAAAGGAGAGGGAATTTTTTTTTTGAGTTAGTCATTACGGGTTTTCCTTGGTCAAACCCCTTGTTGGTAATTAAACATTGAAATGAAAGAAAATAAGAATGGAGAATGATGAATGAACAAATAACAATGATGCAAGTCACCAAACCCTAGCAATAAAGTGTTGCAAATATTCTTGAGATGGCTATAATAGATGTGGTTCTTGAATTTTCTTGAATGATGTTGATCTTGAATGAAACACATGCTTGAATCATAAACCCTACATCATAATTGTTAGCACCATAACAAACATGATGCATGGAATCCCTGACATGATGATTGATGCTTTAATGTTGCTCTAAAATGCTTGATAATCTACCCTTGAATTCTCTTGAATGATCTTGTGAATGCTTGTGAACTCAAAATTTCTATAAGAATGCTCATTCAATTTTCTAGATATAAAATGAATGAAAGAACCTTTTATTTATACTCAATTATGCAATAATTCTTAGAATTACAACACTACAAGCTGAAATTAGATCTGGGAGAATACAATCCCGCCAAAAATTTGAATTAATTTTCATTTTCGTCCACACGATACTCATTCACCCAAGGTGGTGAATGAGTGCCATCATACATAATGTACGGGACCAAAAACCAAAATTTCTTAGAAATGTGTGAAAACATGTTTAGGGCCAAAAGATCTAGGCAGAACCTATTCACTGAGTGAATGAGTCCTAGATCACTAAAATTATTTGGGTCATTCAAACTAGAAACACATGAATTATGATTGGCTAATGATTGGTTTCATGATTATCCTTGAAATGATGCAATAAATGCGGCTTGTAGATGCAAAATAGGGCCAATTAAAGCATAAGAAATCCCAATTATTAATGACAAGCCTAGAAAAGTGTGTTACAACACTTTACAACACTCCAAACAAGGCAAAATTAATGCTTTTTTTAAATTAAAAAGATGTTTATTATGTGCAGTTATTTGATAAGACCTTAGAAAAGTGTGAAAGTGTGTTAAAACACTTTAGAAAGGTGCAATTTAAATCCACTAGTTAATAATGGCTCAAGACCTAATGTGAATGTTGTTGTCACATGAATTAGCACCCGAGTGCAAAGCCGAAAGGCTCAACAATCTCATGAAACATGGGATCAAACTCAGGTTGTGGGTGACCTATGATGAGATTGAACCTCTGGATTATAGGCTGACTTCCTTTATGATTTTATAATAATTTAATGAAACTAGTTAGGAAAAGGGAAGAGAGTGCTGAAATGGATACATAAATTAAACCTAAAAAAAACTTTGGGTGATGCATCTAATTGGTAACTTAAATTGTAATCCAACTCAAAAATGATTATTTAGCATTTCTACTTACATAGCCAAGTCTCATAGCTCAATCACTTGAATGTTTCATATAAAGGATTTGATTGAATATCAACTTTGAGGGAAAAAATAAATTTCACAACTAAATTGATAGAGAAATTAAATACACAATATATAACCCGTAAAATTAAGCATGACTGCATGTACACATTTATGAAACAAACAAAAATATTAGATATTTTGAAATGAAGCACAATAATCTCTCGATTGAATCCAACACAATGACACTGCCTAAAATCTTGAGGGCAAAACTTGTTAATACTAAAAATAAGAAGGGATTCATCTACAAATTACAAACATGATTAACCTATAAAAGTTGTTGCATAATCTATTAAAATGTGAAAATTAGTTACAAGAAGTCCCTTTGTAGAAGGCAAAGGCAGAAAACAAGAACTAGAGGAAAATAAATAACTTTTTCCAATATATACAAAAAATGGCATGCATAAATCATCCAAGAGATGAAACTCCAGGTGAACTGGAAGTGAGAAAAAACAACATGCTTCTCATGAGAAAGAACAAAAATGCATGAAAAAGAGGCCTTCCAATGCTATAAATGAACTCAAACAACAAAGAACTTTGTCTCATACCATGCATGACTGAAGTGTAACTCCAAATGGCTCCCGAGTTGACCAAAAGTAAATAAAAATGCAAGGAGGTGGCACTAAAGGTGAACTAAAAGCACAAATATCTTCCTCTCGAGGAAACATGAAAATCCCAAAAAATAAGTTTTATAGCTCCCCCAAAATGAGATAAAATAACTCCAAACTTCTCTCCTCCAAAATTTTTACCAAAAGGTGGACCAAACTCTCCAATTTTGGCGAAAAACCATGTAAAGAACTCAAAAATCTTTAGTTAACTCTCTCTTCCAAATTTGCATGATTTTGGGATATGTGAGCAAGAAATAAAGTAATTAGGATAAATAATTTACTATGAGTTATATCTTGTCTTATCTTCTTGATTTTATAGCTTGTGAAAAAATAATAAATTAATTTATAAGCCCATTACTTTATTATTCTTTTACATTTATACAGTTGTAAAATCATGCAAAATTGAATGTATAAGGACAACTTGTTTCACCATGGGATCCATTATTTGTTAGGCTTATTGAATTGAAAATTAAATACCACAATGATGATAAGAATGAGATGATTTACTTAAATTAATGAGTAAAAATCCCAATCATTTGAGCCTGGCAAGGTAAAAGCTCAATAACCCTAATCATCATTTCACTTGACTTTCTTGAGAAATTTCAAGAGAAAATCTCTCTACATCGGCCTCCATGAGGTAGGGTTTGAAGCTGATTCTCTAGCATCAATTTCTCATTCTCCTCTACTCGAGCCTCTCCTACGTACTCATACGTGAGCAAAAAAAATTAAAAATACTTGTATTTCTTTTAGTCTGCAAGCAGACTACAACCATGATTTCATTTGATGTATCTTGTTGTGATTATCTTCTCTATCCATATTATCACCTTTGGCTACCATGGAGGTGATTTTGGCTCAGTTATGCAATTTTCAAGAACTGAGTTTGAATGCTCTCTTGAAATAAAAGAAGGTAAGCCCAAAGCTTATTAGAAACTCATATTTCATTTCATTTTATTGAAAACACATCAACACTAGCTATTAATGGTCGCAGATTGAAGCTCATGTATTTGATACTAATGTAAACCCTATGTGGGTTTATGTTTCTGGTTGTGGCTATCTTTGTAACTCTGCAAGAAAAGAATGAGATTTTTTTCCTTCATATCTGATTTTTTTTTGCAAAACCCTAGCTTCTTCTTCCTATGAAATATATTTTGTAAGATTTTTGGAAAAAAACAATCATGTTTTAATATTTTTTGGGGTTCCCCTATAACATTTCCCATGAATGAATGGTTCTTATGTATGATCTTGACTTTTCGTAGATACAATAATTGCATATTTGAGGGTTTTGTGGTATGCTTGGCTGTGAACTTAATGTATTGCATATATAATTCTTGCTCTGTCTTTAATCATTCTCAATTTTGCAATTGCTAGAAGAAGTGAAAGTTGAAGATTATTCTCTGCATATATCAAGGATTTTCATTATGTATTCTCATGAAACCCTTGCTTCATGCTCTGTATAATGTGATGGAATGATATTTCTTTATGCATTTGAAGTGGTTGTTTTCCTCATTTTTACAATCCCTCAAAATATATATGTCACCAATATCCTACTGCTCAGGACTATGACATCTTGTTGCACTTTCAAAACTGAATTTTCTACACATTTTATGCATTTTATCATGGACCTTACCTCCTTGAATGATCCTTGGTGAATGTCCTTTGTGTTGGCGAGTGCTGAAACCATTGAAAATTCCTTGAACTATGTTGTGTCAACCATTCAATTACATCATCATTGAATGAATTATTTTGAGTGATTTGCACTTTGTACCTTGAGGACTCATCCATGTTAGAGTCCATGTTAGCAACATAATCATCTATGTAAAACTTTACAAATAATTATAGGACTTTATGGTTCATAATCTTTTCCAATAGATTTTGATTTTGAAAACAAAGGAAGCTTTGGAAAAAAAGTGATTGATAAGATGTTGATTCCATTAAAAAAATTCTATAATGGTATTTTTCCTCGCTCCTACACCTTTAAAATAAGGATACTCATTTAACACTATTTCCTTTAAGAAAACCGTGAGATCTCATGGTTCTTAGATACTGTCACCATACCAGTCTTGATCTACATTCCATGAATATTGATAGTAACATTTTTAATATTGTCTGTGAGACTTGATAACCTTTATGATTGTGTGATGATCTAGTGTCAACTTCATATTTGAGGACTATATGGTTGCTATCTCATTTTGTCACTATCCCATTCTCTTGCATTTGGCACTTAGTTCTTAATAGTGATAATCTTTGTATGCGATTTATATCTTCTTGTAGATCTATTTCTCTATTGACTTATTATATCTATACTAGCACAACTATTTTACTCAAATATTGACAAAAATGCAAATAAGAATCTTATGTTATTTCTCTATACTTTGTCTTCATTCTTGTGAGCATGTTATCTACTCTTTGTGGCTCTGAACATTTCTCCTTAGCTCTTCTTAACTACTATGATGGATGTTGTTTTTGAATCTTGTGGGCATGTTGATGATTTGTAGTAGCTTCCTACAACTCATGTTTGACTTGCATGATGTATGTGCTCAAGTAATAATGATGTTTAGTATGTTGGGCTCAACCCTCATGGGAGCCCAATTTTCTCCACACGCTAAAATTTTGAATCATGATGGAATATGCACCTATTGCTACACATTAAACAAAAAAATTAGATAAAAATAGTGGTACTCAATGCTCTTTTTGATGGTGATTTCATTTTTTACTCGATGATGTAATCTTGACTCCTCTTTTCTATATTATTGATATGGATGAATTAGATTTATAGTTAATTGGTTTATTTTATTCAATTGTTGATAACATATAATGAAACATTATATCTTGAGCTCTAACAAAACTCATCAACAATTTGTAGGTACACCTAAATGTAGGCCATGAAGGACTAAAGATAGGAGGGGAGTTGACGATAGATTTGATGAGAAAATACCGACACCTCATTGAATAGGCAATGATGGATATTATATTTCATTATATGGGTATGTGTAGGATCATGATAGGCCAAAAAGTGGCGATATGTAAGTGATATGAGACCCATGTGGCTGAAGAATTTTTTTTTACCCAAAATTGATGAAACATAAATGGTTTTGAAAGCATATTTTCAGATTTCCACCCATATAAATTATACTTTACTTTGACTTTAATACATAATTATTATTCATTTTCTATTTGAATTATGAAAAAATTCCTGATTGAAAAAAATCTATAACTTTCAAATAGTATCACAATTTTTGAATCCAAAACATGTGTCACATTTTATGCTTCACATACTATAGGATTAAAAAAAAAATGATTTTCATGAATGTTTGACCAAGTTAAGGTGGTTGGACAGACGAGTGTTTATATTTTTTTAAAGTTGTAATAAAAAATTCATAATTAATTATTTACTTGGAAAAAATTATAAAAAAATATGCATCACATCGGTACATGAGTCCTCTACTTATATATAAAATCTTATAAAAAAATATAATTATTTTATTGTGGTTAGGGTGGTCAGATAGACGTACCTACTTATTTTTACCCTGAAATTTAGGTACTACTGGACTGAAATTTCAATTTTTGACCAAATAGATTTTTTTTTTAAATACAGGTCTAGTAGTTTATAAACTACATTCAATTTTATATAGATTCTATTTTTACATATTTTTGAAATAATATAGATAACTTATTCAAATTTTTACGTCATTTTTCCTAACATGAATTTTTTGAGTTTTTATTGCCACTTAAGGGCCTTTTTTTTCCATGATTATCCTGCACATACCCATATGCTTTCTTTTATCTTCAGTTGAATAACTTAGTACTTATGTTCTATCAATGCAATTCCAGTCATTCCCATGGCTTTTTTGGGACTTCTACACATTCATTTATCCTTCTTAGCATGAAACAACAATGTTTATGCCATCTTATATTTTCCTTGACTTCAAAATGAATAAAATATATTATTACTATGCAGACTTTGATAAATATTTTGTATTGAAAATTTTCATTTAATCAGGGAAATTCTATTTAAAATCCCTCATTGAAAATGAACTATCAGTATAATATGAATGTACCTTCACCCTAAATGAAGCAAATAATTCTAGCTCTACCAAAATGAGCTGAGGTGAAATTTTTGGTCAATTTTTTGTTGAATGCTTTCCTGCTAAGCATGCCAAATCAGTTGCCTTGCATATCCATTGGGCATGGATTCCATTACTTTTTCCTTTTTCTGACTTAAACCTTGTAAGTTATAAGAAAACAACACTGAAAGAAACTATACAATTCTTTTTTAAGATAGAGTTAGAAAACCATGCAGCATGTGCACTTATTGAAAAAAAAAACTAAACTGAAAGGAAAATACTATGCAATGAACACTTGTTAACTTGAAAGCTACCCTACCCTACACTACCCTACATTAATAGTGTTCAGACATGACCATTCACTAGTTGTGAGAAATAGCTTCCCTTTCTTAACAATAAACATTGATTCACATGCTTATGAATAACTAAAACTAGATGAAGAAGAACAAGAAGATATTCCATAAGCTGCTGCAATTCTTCATGAATAATATAAATAACGTCACTCACCCTTTATTTTTGATCAACGAAACTGCTGGTTTGTAATGAATAAGCAAGTTGGCCCTGTTGTCCTTCAATCCCAATCTCTTGCTTGGACTATGTTATGGAGAGATGCCTAATTGGGCATCCTATCGAAATGCTAAATTGAGGACTCTTTTTGCTGGGATTTTCCTCATGTGTTGTCTCTTCAACCACAACCTCTTTAGTCAACTGATTATGTTGGTCACAATCCTTTGTCTTGAAAGGTGCTAAGTTTCCAACAATGTTAGAGCAAAAAACTTCAATGATGCTTGAGAATAAGTCTTTGTTATGATCAATCTTATCATAGAAAGTATGCACTAACATATTCTTATGATGATTTTCAAAGCTTATACCTTCAATATCTATTTTTTTCTACTTTTATTGCTCTACTTGGACAACCTTTCTTGTGAATCAATTTATGTACTTTCCAGCACCTGACTATCTTCATTATTCACTTGCCACGACTTTTGATCATTATAAGAGTTTAGGAGAGTAGAAATCTCTCTACAAGATGAACAAGTAGGATCTTGATAGTCAAAACTTTATGTCTTAAAGATACTGACTATGTTCAATTAGTTCACTTGATTGATTTTCAAGGAAAAATTATTTCAATTCATTCATGCTAGCCTCTTTAATGTAGTACAAAGTGAGTTCTGAAAGAAAATTAGATGCTTCATCTTCATGAAGAACCTATTCTAATTTGGTTTCATGTTCAACCTGATATTCAGTAATATCCTCATGTAAAACAAGACTATCATCCTTGCTTTCATGGACCAGTAACTCATGAAATTTTTTAACATGTTCTTTTTGTTCCAAAACAATTGGTAAGTCGAGCACCTGTATACTTTATTACTCATTTTCAATAAAAATTCAGGTAGCTGGTCAAACAAAGAAATTGAATCATCCTCCTCATATGATGCCTTCTCCACTGAAACCTTGACAACTTGTCCTTGCAACAAAAGAATTTCACCTTGTAGCGTTTCTAATCTACTTTCATTCTCATAGACAACATTAGAAAACTTTTCAAATAAATCAAAATGCAAAGGATTTAATGTCAAGCTTGAACCAACCTCCTCTACACATGTGTTATGTTTGTTTTCAATTGGAAACACATTATAATAGACAACAACCTCTTGCTCCACGTGTGATTCCTCTAATTTGGTGGCACAAAAAGGATTGCAAGAACAGTCAGCTACCGAAATAGGATAATTTTTCTCATTACTAAGCTCACTATGAGGTATTATGGATTGTTCTTGGCTATGAATTGGCTATTGTATTGGAGGAGCACTCCTAAAACTTGGATTTTCAATGGTTTTGCACTCTACGACCCCTTGCTATATTGTTCAATCTTTTGTTGTTCTAAACGGTAAACCTCCAAAGCTAAACACAAAGGATTTACATTTCTAATCTTCTCCATGATAAGTGAGCTATCTTGATCAATGGAATTCTTTGTAACTACACTAGGTTGTACTTGATTACTTTCCTCAACTTGCAAAGGATGTAGACTTACGAAATTTGAGAATTCAAGATGAAAAGGATGATTAGCAAAATTAAGAGGTTGCTTTTGCTTAAAATGTGGAATGAAATACTTACTAACCTTATCTTGCAAAGGCTAATTTTGAGTGATAGGAGTTGTTTGGACCTCATGATTTTTTGTTTGAGCAAAAAATAACTTTATTTTCTCATCTTTTGCTACTAACTCCCTCTCGAGCTTTTCTTTGAACTGTATCCATTGTATTTCAAATTCTTCTTCATGAAGGTAAGCCTAATAATCTAAATCCTATTGTTGCAAATCAATCTCGTGTTTCCTTTATACTCTTCTATCTACTTTGTGATGTCTAACAATATGTCCGTGGTTGCATTCATGTTATTCTTCAAATCCTCAACCTCTTGGAGCTGATTTTGGACGTATAAAATTTGATATGAAGGTTGAGGAGGGGTGGGTGGGATCTAAGCATGTTGAGCATGCTAATATGCTCTTGTTGCATGGATGTTTGGGATAAAACTAATATCATGATTGGCTTGATATGGATGATAAGGTGATTGGTTGACATTGTTTTCATAGAAAGGGGTGGGTATACATGATATCCATGAAAATCTATCATTTCTACTCATATAAATGTTGGAAATTAGGATATTAAGCTTGTATTTGAAACATACCAACACTTGATCACTTGAAACTAGTAGATATGTTCAGAGTCGCCAAGTGTGTGTGTGTAGATCTTACCTCCAAAGGCTGTAGATACCCATTTTGACACCAAAATTAGAATTGCGTGGAAGAGAATTGGACAAGAAAAGTCCAAACGAGACCCAACACGCGTGCCAAAAACTGTTTTCATGTGCATTAGCACCCGAGTTCAAAGCTGAAAGGCTTAGCAATCCCCTGAAACATGGGATCAAACTCAGGTTGTGGGTGACCTATGATGAGATTGAACCTTCAGATTTACATTATGATATTCTAATAATTTAATGAAACTAATTGGGAAAAGGGAAGAAAGTGCTGAAATGGATGCATAAATTAAAGCTTAAAAAATTGTGGGTGATGCACCTAATTGGTAACTTAAATTTCAACCTAACTCACAAATTATTATCTATTATTTCTACTTGCACAACCGAGTCCAATAGCTTAATCACTTGAATGTTTCATATAAAGGCTTTGATTGAATATCAACTTCAAGGAAAAAATGTGTTTTCATGACTAAATTGACAAAGTAATTACACACAATGTATAATCCATGAACTTAAGCATGAGTGCATGCATAGATTTATGAAAGAGACAAAAATATTAGAGGTTTTGAAATGAAACACAATCTCTCGATGAAATCCAACATAATGACGCCACCTAAAATCTTGAAGGAAAAACTTGATAATACTAAAAATCAAAAGGAATTCATCTACAAATTACAAACATGATTAACTTGTAAAAGTTGTTGCATAATCTATTAAAATGTAAAAATGAGTTACAAGAAGTCTCTTTGTTGAAGGAAAATGCCGAAAATAAGAACTAGAGGAAAAAGAATAACTTTTTCCAATATATACAAAAAATGGCATGCATAAATCATCCAAGAGATGAATCTCCTTGAGAATTGGAAGTGAGAAAAAGAAACATGCTTGTCACGAGAAGGAACAAAAATTCCTAAAAAGGTGGCCTTCCAACGCTGTAAACTGAGCTCAAGCAACAAAGAACTCTATCTCATACCATGCGTGACTGAAGTGTACCTCCAAATGGCTCCTAAGTTGACCAAAAGTAAAAAATAAATACAAGGAGATGAAACTGAAAGTGAATTGAAAGCACAAATATCCTCCTCTTGAGAAAACATGAAAATCCTAAAAAATAAAGTCAATAGCTCCCCCAAAATGAGCTAAAATAGCTCCAAACTTCTCTCCTCCAAACGTTTGACCAAAAGGTGGACCAAACTCTCCAATTTTGGCCAAAAACCATGCAACGAACTCTAAAATCTTCAGTTAACTCTCTCCTCTAGATTTGCATGGTTTTGGGACATGTGAGCAAGAACTATTTAAGTAATTAGGATAATTACTTTACTATGAGTTATAACTTGTCTTATCTTCTTGATTTTATAACTTGTGAGAAAATAATAATGTAATTTATAAGCACATTACTTTATTATTCATTTACATTTGTACAATTGTAAAATCATGCAAATTTGAATGTATAAGGACAACTTATTTCACCACGGGCTCCATTAGCCGTTAGGTTTATTGACTTGAAAAGTCAATACCATGATGATGATAAGAATGAGATGATTTATTTAAAATAATGAGTAAAAATCCCAATCATTTGAGCTTGGCAAGGTAAAATCTCAATAACCCTAATCATCATTTCACTTGACTTTCTTGAGAAACTACAAGAGAAAATCTCTCTACACCGATCGCCATGAGGTAGGGTTTGCAACTGATTCTCTAGCATCAATTGCTCATTCTCTTCTACTCGAGCTTCTCCTACATACTCACAAGTGAGCAAAAAAAGAATAAAAAGTACTTGTATTTCTTTTAGTCAACGAAAATACTACAACCATGATTTAATCTGATGTATCTTGTTGTTTTTATCTTCTCTATTGACATTATCACCTTTGGCTGCCATGGAGGTGACTTTGCCTCAGTCATGCAATTTTTAGGAAGTGAGTTTGAATTCTCTCCTAAAATAAAAGAAGGTAAGCCCAAAGCTTATTAGAAATTGTTATTTCATTTAATTTTATTTTAAAACACATCGACACTAGCTATTAAATGACACGGCTTGAAGCTTTTGTATCCGATATTAATGTAAACCCCATGTGGGTTTATGTTTCTTGCCATGACTATCTTTGTAACTCTGGAAGAAAATAATGAGCTTTTTTTCCTTCATATCTGATTTTCTTATGCAAAACCATAGCTTCATCTTCCTATGAAAGATATTCTGTAAGCTTTCTGGAAAGAATAATCATTTTTTAGGATTTTCTAGGGTTCCCCTATAACATTTCCCATGAATGAATAGTTATTATGTACGAGCTTGAATTTCCTTAGATACAATACTTTCATATTTGAGGGTTTTGTGGTATGCTTGGTCATGAGCTTAATTTATTGCATATATAATTCTTGCTCTGTCTTTAAGCATTCTCTATAGTTTTGCAATTGCCAAAAGAAGTGAAAGATGAAGATTATTCTCTTCATATATTGAGAGTTTTCATTATCTGTTCTCCCGAAACCCTTGCTTCATGCTTTGTATAATGTTTTGGAATGATATTTCTTTATGATTTTGAAGTGGTTGTTTTCCTCACTTTTACAATCCCTCAAAATATCTATGTCACTAGTATCTTGCTACTCAGGACTATGCCATCCTGCTGCACTTTCACGATTGAATTTTTTTCATATTTTATGCATTTTATCCTTGACCTTCCCTCCTTGAATGATCCTTGGTGAATTTATTTTGTGTTGGTGATTGTTGAAAACCTTGAAAATTCTTTGAAATATGATGTGTCAACCTATCAATTACATCATCCTTGAATGCTTTTGAGTGATCTTCACTTTGTACCTTGTGAAGTCATCCATGTTAGAGTCCATGTTAGCAACAAAATCATTTGTGTCAAACTTTACAAATAATTGCAGGACTTTGTGGTTCATGATCTTTTACAATATTTTTTGATTTTGAAAACAAAGGAAGCTTTGACAAAAAAGAATTATTGAGAAGATGTTGATTCCATTAGAAAATTCTATAATGGTATTATGCCTGGCTCCTGCACCTTTAAAAGAAGGATACTCATTTAACATTGTTTCCTTCATGAAAAGTGTGAGATCTCATGGTTCTTAGTTGTTGTCACCTTACCAGTCTTGATACATTCCTTGAATATTGACAACATTTTTAATGCTCTCTATGAGACTTGATAACCTTTATGACTATGTGATGATCTAGTGTCTACTACATATTTGAGGACTATATGAATGTGATCTCATTTTGTCACTGTCCCATTCTCTTGGATCTAGCACTTAGTTCTTAACAGTCATAATCTATGTATCTGGTTTATATCTTCTTGCAAATCTATTGCTCTATTGACTTATTGTCTCCATACTAGCATGATTTTTTTACTCAAATAAATAGAAAAATTCAAATAAGAGTCTTTTGTTATTGCTTTGTACCCTATCTTCATTCTTGTGAGCATGTTATCTACTCTTTGTGGCTCTGAACACTGCTCCTTAGCTCTTCTTAACCACTATGATGGATGTTGTTTCTGAATCTTGTGGACATGTTGATTATTTTTAGTAGCTTCCTACAACTCATGTATGACTTGCATGATATATGTTCCCAAGTAATAATGATGTTTAGTATGTTGGGCTCAACGTTCATGGTAGCCCAATTTTCTCCACACTGAAATGTTGAATCATGATGGAATATGCACCTATTCCTACACATTGAACAAACAAATTAGATCAAAACAGTGGTACTCAATGCTCTTTTTGATGGTGATTTCAATTTTTACTCGATGATGTAATCTTGACTCCTCTTTTTATATTCTTGATATGGATGAATTAGATTGATAGTTCATTGGTTTATGTTATTCAATTGTTGATAATGTATGATGAAATGTTATGTCTCGAGCTCTAACAACACTCATGAACAATTTGTAGGTACACCTAAATGTAGGGCATGAAGGACCAAATATATGAGGGGAGTTGATGATAAAACATCGACACATCATTAAACAAGCAATGACGAATATGATATTTCATTATATTTTTTCTTTTATCTTCAGTTGAATAGCTTAGTACTTATGTTCTATCAATGTAATCCAGTCATTCCCATGGCTTGTGTGGGACTTCTAAACATTCATTTATCCTTCTTAGCATGAAACAATAATGTTTATGCCATCTTATATTTTCCTTGACTTCAAAATGAATAAAATACAACATTACTATGTAGACTTTGATAAATCTTATGTTCTGAATCTTGGCATAATCAGCTAAATTATATTTAAAATCCCTCATTGTAGATGAACTATCAATATAATATGAATTACCTTTCACCCTAAATGAAGAAAATAATTACAACTCTACCAAAATGGACTAAGGTGAAATATTTGGTAACAAATGTGTCAATCACATTACAAAACTAAAGAAAGACAACATTAAGCCTAGATCTACAAGGCCCAAACAAGTGTGAAAATGTCCTCGATGATATTTTCAACACTACATATTCGTATTCATTATTTTATTTTTTAAATGAATAAGGTCCACTAGGCTAGGAAATATGGTGGAAAAGGGAAAACCTCCATGAAAATTTAGCACAAGAGGAAAAAAATTACATAGAATTGCAATATAAAGTAATGGAAACCGATATGACAAAAGTAAATAATTTTTTTAATGTTTAGAGTGGAGTGTTTTTTATTGAGTAAAAAATGGGTTTTATAGAGACCCAGAACCACAAAGTTTACATACCAAAAAAATATAGAACATTAGAGAATCTGGGAACAGAATGGCTGCACACCAGAGATCAATAGGAAAAAAATATTAGCCACCAGAAAAAACCAAGCAAAAAGACAGAAAAAAACCAACAACAACAAAAAACATAGCCAAACCTAACCCAAAGACTTTAAAGTCTCTACCACTTCCGCTTTCAGGTTGTCCAAATCCTAAGCCACCATCTTCAAGTCCTAGGTCTCAAGAGGCATCGTATCCGGTCTTTTCTTCATGTTGGCTTTGGTTCTCTTTGAAAGGCCCAATTCCTCTGCCTTGTTTTTGTTCTTCTTAGCATCCAGATCCACAATCAGAAGACCCCGCTGAGTGTTTTAGAGTGGAGTGTTAATAATATATAATATATTGTTTATTAAAATTATTTTTTAAAATTATATTTTATTTTTACATAAGGTTTTATATGTATGTTAGATAAAAGGTGGATAGCCACTGATAATTCATTTGTAAAAAAATATAATAATGAAAAATCATTATAATGTATAAATAGAGGCATAGCTCTAGAAAGGAGATGTCCAAAAAACTCCATTATGGTGAGATATCTTAGAAATTTAAGCTCAAAAGGTAAAAGACCAAAATTGGCATGATATGGGGGAAACATGTCATGCCCATTATTTTTTTCTCTAGAAAATACCAACTATTTTTTTTCATCAATTAATTACACTAATTAAGCATTTAGGGTGTAACAATAACCATCTCCAATAAAATTAGCATCCTTTCTTTAAACTAAATTATTAGTTTAAACTTGTTAATGTGATACTATATTTAATGAATCTTTCATTATTAAACTATACTTTAAATATTAAATTTACACATATCACAACTTAATAGTTCCATTAATAATATTCTCATTATAATGGTTATGGCACCGCAACCTACATTGAGTTGATCCTACTTCTATTTCTTGGTGGCAATAATGTCAATATGGTATTTTGATTATTAGGATAGTTACTTATGACCCAATGATGGTATTTTAGAGTACTAAAAATGTAGCTTTTGATGGTAATAATAATAAGAATAATTATATTGTTTGTATTTAATTTTTTTTCAACAATGAACATTAAAATTAATAATGTTAATTATACTAACATTAGTATTAAGGTAACTACCAATATGAATATTGATAAGAGTATTAACAATACTATGTCGTAGATCATCAAAATACTGGATGATATTAAGGCTTCCTCTGCAATAAATATTCTATCATTTTGATTACTCACAAATAGTATTAAACTTTACTCATAATAGAAATATTGATGTGATACTAATGTCATGTTTACATATACCCTCATTTATACTATTATAAATACCATCCATTAATACCCATATCAATATTATAATTAATTTTAGTAATAATATTATTATTTACGTTATCCTTAATATATTTAGATCCATGTTATATTTACCATTAAGAATTAATGAATCAAAGTAAATTTTTTGCATTTTGTATGAATACTCCAATCACCCAAGTTGAACCCAAGATTTAAGTGCATAGTGAGATGCCCTAAATCTACACAACTATTTATTTTTTTACAATAACGTATAAACACTATTATTTGTCAACCCATTGTTGCTTGCAAAATTTTCATTACATAACATCTTAATCAGATTATCAATAGAATACCCTTTTAACCCTAGTAATTTTATGTGTTAATTATTTTAGTATTATGATCCTCATTTATATTACCCTCAATAATAATATCACTATTTATTATTATATTTATTTTTAGTTCTTTTATTTAATTCTTATATATAGATATAGTACTTATTTATTTAATTATTTATCTTTATTACATGCAAAAATAATTAGATGATTAATTATTTTCATTTATATATATTAATATTCTATTTATTTATTACCCCCCGAGGGTAGGTGAGTTGGTCTAGGCTGCGGGTTTGCTCCCCGTTGGTCCTGGGTTTGACTCTCCTACCATCGGTTTACTCGGTATGTGGTATGCGTGGTGGGGTTTACTGTGCATACCCTTAGAGGACTAGTCCCACCTCTACTCGCCCCTCGGGTCGCCGGGTCGCGGGGACACCTCTGAGTTATCAAAAAAAATATATTCCATTTATTTATTTTTAAACACAAGATTTAAAAATAAATAAAAATAAATCCTTCTCTATAGATTCTTAATAATAACAAATGTTAATTTTTACCTTTGCAATATTTTATTCTTATTAAATATAAAGGTTTTAAGTTCACTTCACATATTCCCTTTCCAAAGGAATAGGGATATATTCCATACATCCTTTTATTAAGGAATGGATAAAAGAATTAAGATGTTTTTATTTCTTTTATGAGTATTTTTTTTACGCCGTTATATAGTGAAAGCAATGTGTAAACATTTTGAAGCTGTATTTAAAATGACAGGCAGGTGGGAGTCATTTACCTTAAAATTGATTACAGAATTAATTATAAAAAATTAATTCATATTTGTTTAACATTGAATATTTATGTGCTTTGCAAACTGTTTTTGCATAATTATTTTATTGTGAATGCATAGTTCACCATGAAACCAACCAATCTATTTTTCTACTGCACAGGCAATGGGAGGCCTTTATTTGCGTTTGCTTGCATCTTGAAGCCATAACTGATAATGTGCTTCACAAACGGTTTTTGCATAATCGTTTTACTGTGGTTGCATAGTTCACCATGAAACCAACCAATTCATTTTTCTACTGCAGAGGCAACAAGAGGCCTTTATTCACATTTGCTCGCATATTGAAGCCATGATCGAGGTACATTTTCTTAAACACTCCATTCTTCTCTTATTCAATCTAGGCACGTTACTTTCTGTTGTGTTATGCTTGATTGGCAAGTTCTCTTGCATTGTCTTTTCATTCGGGTTAGGCTTAGCTTGGATGAGAGGTTCAATCTGGTGCACAATGTAGGAGAAGAATGCATTGAAGAAGAATATGCCACATTTCCACTTTTTTTGTTTGTATGAGAATTTTTATCTTCGTTAGGGTATTATCTCATTTTTGATACATAATTCATTAGAATTTACAGGGGAGCAAATTTCATTGTAATATTGGAAGAAGAATATGCCACATTTCCACTGTTTCTTGCATAACTGTTTTTATCAGCGAACAATGTTGTATATGACATTGAAATATCACGGGAAGTGAGTGTCTGTAAACAATTTGTTGAGGCTATCGAAAGGTATGTTTCCCATCATGGATTTCAATGGTTTACAATTTATGATTTCTTATGTTTTATTTTGAAGGGTTGTTTGGGGGTTTATGCACATTTCAATGTTTGTTTCTCTATTTGATATTTGTACTCCTTTGTTCACATGAACGATGAAACCAATAAGAATTAATGGAAAAGGATACTTGAAAAAGAATTTACCTACCCAAAGCCATTTGTTATCCTGAAAATGGATCAGTCAGTTAAATAAACTAGGTGAAAGAAGATGACATTGAAGGGTAAGACAACCATGGTGCATGTTGCAAGCAATCAGTATTTGTTATCCTGTATGTTGTTTTGCAGAGTTTTTCTTTAAGGGTTTTCTCTTTTTGAGGACTCCAATGTATATCCCACATTATTTGTCTTGCAGGGTGATAACAGGGGATTTCTTGTTTGTAAAAATATGGAAACTTCTCCTGAAATTCTTTGCTGCTTCCATCCAGTTCCTTTCTGACAATTTCTTGAGGCTGTCACAAATATGAAATTTGACAAAGAACCAAATTATTTGAAGCTTATTTCTCTTTTTGCAGGCATTCTTGGACCAAATGTATCTACAAGACCAATCAATATAGATGAAGCTCAGAAGGTAACCAATCTTTCTTTGGCCCAAGTTTGTAAGTTTTGAAATTGTTTGCAAAGTGTGGAGCAATGACAGGTATGATAGTGTGGAGCAATGACAGGTATGAAAGTGTGGAGCACAGAGTGGTGGTGAATGATAGCCAAAGATGCCTCTATAATATGTGTGTTCATAATCACCTTATTGAATCTCTGTTATAAATACATAGCCATGGATGGATGGAAATTTATATCATCAAGATCACTATAGGTACACTTTCTTTATCTGGTATACTACATAGTCAGAATTAGTATAGTTAATTTATATCTTGTATATCACACAGCCAAAAATTCTGTAACCGTTCTTTGTGCAGATCGTAGTGTCAAAATCACTATAGCTAATCTCTATTTGGCATTTGCTCACATTGCAGAATTACAATGCGCACTGTCAAGACTCGATATCAAGTTGGAACTCCTATGGATGGAGGGAGGGAAATCTACATGTTGAAAATCACCTTATCTAATCTCTATTTGACATGTGTAGCCATGGATCAAAAATTTAAACTTAGAAAATTACTATAATTAATCCCTATTTGGGAATTTAAAATTTACTTATGCTCAGCGCTATGGTTCCCTGCTAGGGCAGCGATGCCTTAGCTGCGTCGGATCTTTCCTTGGCTGCGTGTGGCTTCTGATTTGTTGCGGGTGGCTGCGTTGGTTCTCTGGTGCGTGGGGCTACGGTGTGTGGAGTGCGGTGTGGGGATTACTACGAGGGTTGTTTTTTCTGTGTGTGGGGTTTGCTGCGTGAAGAGTGTGGCGTGGAGAGTGGTGGCGGGTCTGTTGTGGGGTTTTTGAGGTGTGGAGTCTTTTTGGTGGGGTGTGGTGGTTTGTGGGTTTGGCTTGGGGTGTCGGGTGTGGTGGATGATGGCTGAAGGCTCCGAGAGCTTGGCGATTCCGGGTATGGACATGCATGCTTCGATGATGAATAACTCTTTTGTGGGGGAGAGCTCCAAGCTTAAGAAAGTGAATGGTTGCTTGCCGTGGAGTCATGCTCGTCCGGTTTTGGTTATCTCTCCAGAATCAGTGCATGAGGACTTTGCTTATTAGACTCAACACATGTTGATCTATAATTTTTTTGGTATTCGGGCCCCCCTCTCGGCTTTGGAGTCTTGGATGTGCCGTACCTAGCAGGTTGAAGGTGACTTTGATATTTTGGTGGTGGGGAACAAATTCTTTATGGTTGATTTTTCTTACATTTCAGATCATAATCGGGTTTTTGAGGGGGGGCCGTACATTTATAATCATGTGGGTTTATTCATGAAACCCTGGCATGGGGGTTTCAATGCAGCTGAGGATCTGCCTTCTCGAGTTCCTGTATGGGTTCATCTGCCATGGCTTCCTTTGGAGTTCTGGAGAGAAGATATTCTGTAATGGATAGTGGCCTTGTTGGGGAAACCTGCTGCCATTGCTCATTATACTTTGGATAAAAAAGTATTTTCTTTAGCTCGCATTTGTGTTGAAATTGATTTAAATAATCCTTTGCCAGATTCTCTGGAGATTTGTATTGGCTCTACCTCTTGGATTCAACAGTTAGATTATGAGTCCCTTCCTTTCTGTTGTCGGTTTTGTCATGAGTATGGTCACCTTCAGCGTCAGTGTCCTCGGACTTCCAAAATGGTCGGGGTCCCTTCTTCTACATCTTTTGGGCCTTCGGTGGAGAAGGCAGATAAAAGCAAGGTGTCTATGGCTGAAGGGGGAAAGGCTGAGCGAGGGCCTGATAAGGATGGATTCTTTCCTGCTAAACCGAAAATGAGGGGGAGAGGCCAAAAGCGACCCTTTAAAGATAAGCAGAGTGAGCAGGGTTTCAATCGCTTTGAGGTCTTGGACAATCGGGCCTTGGAGGAGGGGATTCCTACTGAGATCTTGTCTAGGGATACTGGTATGGATACAGGGCTGGAACAAGAAATTGTTGTTAGGGACTCTTCTCCTCCTTTGGAGTAGGGAGGGTCTGGGCCGGTTGACACTCCGACTGGTTTAAATGATGATATTATTTTAGCAGACTTAGCTAAGGAGGCGCTGTCTTCTGGAAAAGGTCGGGGTTCAGCTTCTTATCTAGGAGTGCTCCAACACCCTCTTAAGAAGGGGAATTTTGATAAGTCTTCTAAAGTTGGTCGCAAGAAGGATGTGGACAAGATTAAATCTACTGGAGAGTTGTTGGTGGATTCGGGCTTTGTTAAGACTTTGGCCGCCCACTTTGCCCAGCCTTCCCCATGATTATTCTTTCTTGGAATGCAAGGGGGATGAATAGCGCCTCCCATCAAAAAGCTATTCAAGATTTGATTGGGGTACATTCTCCAGATATTTTTTGTGTGCAGGAGACTAAGCTTCAGGAGGACTGCATACTTTGGTATGCTCCTCGTATTTGGTTTTCTGGTCAGTGTCAGTGTATTGGCTCTAGAGGAAATTCTGGAGGTTTGGCACTTTTTTGGGATCCTCGTAAGGTTGTTCCTCGCTGGTGGATTTCTAGCCACTCCTCTATTTCAATGGTGGCCTCAGTTTTGGACTCTGGTGAGACTATTTTGGTTAGCAATGTGTATGCTCCGGTGGACATCTGTGGTAAAAGCCAGTTGTGGGCTCATATCACGTTTGTTAGATCTTGTGCTCCTTATTTGTCATGGATCTTAGCTGGTGATTTCAATTCTATCTTGTGCCTGGAAGAGAAAAGAGGTGGATTTCCGAGATTGGGTCCTGCTTCAGATTTATTCTAGGCTAGTGTGGCTTCTCTTGCTCTTGTTGATGTCAAACCTTCTAATGGCTTATTTACTTGGAATAATAGACGGAGTGGGTTGGAGCCGATTTCTGAGCGGTTAGACAGGTTTCTTATTTCTAGTTTTTGGGTTGGGGGAAGTGTGGTTACTTGCTCTGAGATTCTTGATGGGTGTGGCTCTAATCATTGGCCAATTAAGTTTTCAGCTTCTCCTTTCCCTAATCCAAAGAATCCTCCTTTCAAATTTCAGCCTATGTGGCTTTGTGACTCTTCTTTGTATAATCTTGTTGCTCAGTGGTGGCAGGATGGAGCCCCTGCATATGGTACTGCTATGTATTCTTTTGTTAAGAAGCTGCACTATGTTAAGTTTCATCTTAAGAGATGGAATAGGCTTTGTTTTGACAATTTTCATGCTAAGAAAAGGGAAGCACAGGAGCGTCTTGCTGTCATTACTTGCCAGATTAGGGATCTTGGCTTTTCAGAAGCTCTTGGGTATGTTGAGTCCTAGGCTCTTAAATCTGTGGAGGAGTGGGAGCTTCGTGAGGAGATTTTCTGGAAATAGAAGACTCGGATTGACTGGCTTCAAGAGGGCAACAGGAATACTGCCTTCTTTCATCACTCTGTGCAGGCTTGTCAGAATAAGTGTTATATCTCGTCTCTCGTCAACTCTGAAGGATTAGTTTTATCCTCGCAAAAGGCTTTATCTTGAGAAGCTCACCTGTTCTTCTCTGCCTTGTTTACTGAGGATTCTCTTCCTGTAGAGGTTGAGGAGAATAGGATTCTTGCTTGTATTCCTTCTTTGATCTCTAATGAGCTAAATGCTTCTCTCATGCGCCCGATTACTCTGTCTAAAGTGGAAGAGGTTGTGTTTGGGATGAATAAGGGGAAGGCTCCTGGCCCTGATGGGTTCCCTGTTGAATTTTTCCACGAGTTTTGGGAAATTGTGAAGCTGGATTTTTTGGAGGTTGTTTGTGAATCTTTTCATAACAAGCAGATGCTTCGGGCCCTGAATGCTACTTTTTTGGTCCTCATTCCTAAGAAGGAGGGTGCTGATAGGTTTGAGCTTTTTCGACCTATTGCACTCTGCAATGTGGTGTATAAGATTATTACGAAGTTGATTGCTGAGCGGCTTAAATCTTGCTTGCCTATTGTTATTTCTGAGGAGCAAGGAGGTTTTGTGGCTGGTCGTCAAATTTTGGATGGGGTGGTGATTGCCTCTGAGGTTATCCATTCCATGGCGATCTCCAAGGTTAAGTCTATGTTCATCAAGCTGGATATGGCAAAAGCGTATGATAGAGTTAAATGGAGTTTCCTTCAGAAGATTTTGTTAGCCTTTGGGTTTTCTTCTGAGTGTGTAAGACCCCTCCGTTTTGCCTTTTGGACCCAGCAGTGTCCTATTGGTTGTGCTGTGTTTTCTGTTAGTGCTTGGACTGTGGTACTCAATTTTTTAATGGATCATTGTCTGCATAATAATGTGTTTGTTATACTTTGATGTGGTGGTATATTATTCAAATGTTATCATTATGATATGCTTAGATTAGCATTGCAAATATTTGAATTAATGATGTTTATGTTTGGATTAAACTATTGATGTTAAATTTGTCAGTTAGTAGCATTGTATGGGTGAAGGGGACGGGATTACATCACTCGCGTGCAAGCGCCCTGCGATTTCGTGATTCCCTCTTCACGGTGTGTTTTCTATGATGCAGATATACATGTACGACATTTTATTATTCGTAGATTGGCAGGTACAAGACACTGACTTCACCTGGTTTCATAGGTCTGAGCGTGTCCATTGCCAACGGCAGTTGATTGGGAGATAGTAGCTAGGTTTCTTCTATCAAGCCATCACCGTAGTCTTGTGTGTGTCATCGGTTTTGTCTGGTTCTGTTGAATTAAATGTTACTATTCTCTTGCTTTGATCTTATTATATTGCAAGTTAGAAAAGTTAAATAAATAACTATGTGGTTAAATTGTTAATTTAATTAATCTGTTTATATTGTGAAAAATGTTGTTTTATTTATGGATTAATTTAATGTAATTAATAAAATAATTAAATCTTGGAATTGATTTATTTTATTAATTTATTTAAATTAATTATGTCGAAATGAAGTTATTTATGCATTTTGGTAATTGTAGTTTTTCTTGAATTAAAATTAAATTGAAAATTTTAAAAAAATGTTATTTTATTTATGGATTAATTTAATGTAATTAATAAAATAATTAAATCTTGGATTTGATTTATTTTATTAATTTACTTAAATTAACTATTTTGAAATGAAGGTATTTATGCACTTTAGTGGTTATAAGTTTCTTGAATTGAATTAAATTGTAAATTCAAGAAAAAGTTTAAATGTATTTTTGGATATTAGAAAAAGGAAAAAAAATTGGAAATTAGGGTTACTATTCAAAAGTTTGACTTTAGGGTTTGAGGAGATATTTTTGGCTATTAATTGGTTTTGGGGAAGAATTTTTGGGGGAGGAAAGAAAAGGAAAAAAATGGAGAAGGGAAGAGATTTCTATTTTTGGGGGTTTTGGATTTGCATGGAGGAACTGGATTTTGAAGAGGAATCATGGCACCCTTTTTGGAGCTTACCAAACTTCTGGAATCAGGTTTTCCTCTTTGTTAAAATAATTGCATGTTGAAAGAATTTTCAATCCTTATTTATTTTTTTAGAAATTATATGAACCTTGTTTGAGATTTGCATGAAAAACCCAGAGTAGATCTTGTTGTAAAACTTGAAACCTCAGTGTTTAAATAACCTCCTTCAAAAGAATTGTGCAATTTTAATATATTCATTTTGTTTCTAGATTTATTTGTTCAATTAATTGTGAGACTGTAAATCTGAGATTTATATAAATTTATATATTAAAATCTTCATATAGATTTATCCTTTTTATTTTGAGTGCATAGATTATGCTGGGGAAATTATTTCTTTAAAGAAAACAAAAAAATATATAAAATCAAAATCAAAATAAGTCGAAGGGAAAAGAACCCAGATTTTTGTGGTTCTAGCAGACAAAATCCGCAGAGGGTTTTCGGGCCTTTTTTTATAAAAAAAAAAATTAAAAAAAAATTAATGACAAAAAAAAAAAGAGTTTGGGGGGACTGTGGGAGGCGCTGCCCCCACCACCGCCACCATACAGGGGACGGCTGTGGAGGCAGAACCTCCACACAACCCCCACTCCCTCCGTCCTCCGCCGGCCGCACCTACCTTGGCTCGGCTATGTGTAACACAGCCGACGCCCTTAGGGGAGCCGACTGTGTTACCCACAGTCGGCCCAAGGTAGGGTTCGGCTGTGGGTCAACCATGGCCGCCGCCCAGCCCAGCCCATAAAACTGATGTGCCGCTGCCTGGTAAAAACGCAGGCCCTAAAATGCACGAAAACCTATGTAGCGTGCACGCGGCCCGAGGCAGGAGTGCGTCCATAAATTTGAAAATGTTATTTGTTTTAGAAAATAAAATATATTTAACATTACAAATATTATATTCTTATAATATTAAATAATAATATATATATATATATATATATATATATATATATATATAAACAATAAAATATATATATTATATTTAATATTTTATTATATAATATTTGGTATGATTAATTATCAAAATTAAATGGAGAAATAGGTATATTTATATTTCATATTGTGTAGTTATGAAAATGTAGATTAAATGATGGCATAATTTAAATTCCATTGGGAAAGTTTAATTAATGGATTTTAATCAAAATGAGAGTTTCATTTTAAAATGATATATATATTCTAAATCGAAGGAATGAGGTTTATTTCTATTATTATTAATTGCAAACATTGGAGGATTAAATACTTGATCCTAGGTTATATCAGAAATAACTGAATTAAGATGTCATAGTTTGGAAAAGAATAAATTGTATTAACATAATTTGTTAATAGACGAATTATTAGATTTTTAAATATTTAGTTGTCATTTATTTTAATATATGTGTATAGATATTTAAATACATATTTTTATTAAAATATAGTTTTAAATGATATTGAAGTTAAATGCAATTGAGAAACTTAAAGTTAAGTTCATTAGTTCAACAGTTCAAATTACTGATTTGATTTAGATTTAAATGAGAAAATTATAAAACAGGTGCAAAAATCGTATTAGTGGATTAAGTTAAAACATTATATTGGGAAAGGACTATTATTTTTTTTACAGATAATATTTTTAATAGAGAAATAATTAATGCTTAAATGAAGTATTTCAGAAAGAAGAAATAGATGATGTGAAGTAGTATGTCTGAAATGACCAGGTAAATAATTATTTTAATAATTACCAGTGAATGAGAAATTAAATATTAGTTAAAGTTCTCCTTATGTCGAAAAGGGACACTAGTAAATCTGATTTATTATGACAACAATCTATTGAAGTTTATTGAATGAAGTGGATTTAGGAAATCCGAAAAGGATGTAATTGTGATTAAATTGCTTGTTTAAAATGTTGATTTTATTATTATTGAAAGAACAATTTTTTGCGATTAAAGATTGGGTTAAATGTTTTTCCTTGTCTGAAAAAGGCATTGTTTAAATTAGTTTCATTGCATCATTAAATTATTGAGTTATTTTAAGGAAGTGGATTTAAGGTATCCAAAGTTAGTTTCTACCTCGCAAATGCTTGTGTGAGTGATCCCTCTGTGTTCATGTTTGAGGTAGTGGGTTAAGTGTCGTTTATTGTAAGTCTTCCAGTGGACCTTAGAGTTTGGAAGTTGTTTTGTTTGTGAGGTCAACCTTTGTGTTTCCCTTGATTAGTACTTGAGGTTGTATCAATGTCTACCCGGTTTCCATGAACGGGGATGTGTTGTACCTCCTGTGAAAGGAGTGGTTTATATGATTAGTGGCTCCTTGTAAGGAGTGGTTTTGTTATGCTTATTTCTTCCAGTGGTTGGAAAGGGCTTGACTTATGTTTCATCCTAGTATTGGGGTGATCGTCTTACCTGTTGTCTGTCCTTGGGCTTTCCGTGGTATTGTTTTGAATGTGTATTGTAAAGTGAAAAGTGACTTCCATTAGGGACCAGAGCCGTGAGAGGTAAACTGGGTAACCTTGGGAAGGAGTTTATTCGAGTGTCATCCAATGCAATGTGATCCATGTCAGTGATGTTATAGTATCCCTGTAGTAGGTACTCGATTGTTGTGTTTGGTTTTTCCTAACGCACCTGACCTGTTATACTTGGAAGTAATGTAACCCTATTAGAGTCGTACTTGGTGTACTTGTAATGTAAGTGAGTTGTACGTGCATTGACCTTGAGTTGTACTTGAGTTAATCGTGTGTCAATTTGAATCTGTTTGATTCCAGCCTATGTCTAGAGGTAGTTGGTCTTGTCATGGTACCTTGTTACTATCTCCTAGCACGGGGGGTGGGATTTTGGGTTCCACTTGGTTGGGTGGTGTGCACCTCACTCCGTTGGGCTCCCTCCTTGTTCGTGTTGACGAGGTTTCCAGTTCGAGAGCTCGTGGGATCCAGTTACCTTGTATGCTTTATTCATTTATGTAATCTTGTTAATTGTTACCCCTCTTTGTTCTTGAGGTGGAAATTGTAATATGTATTCTTGCTTTTGGATTTACCTCATTCGGGGAATGAGTGTTGTAATCTTATTGTAAAAGAGATCTTATGGTATCTTTAATTCTCTTTGATGAGTTTACCTTGTATGGAATGTATGTGTTATTCATTTCATAACTATTTATATGTTGTGGTTTCATTTCATGAATGTTGTTCGTGGGTTATTAAGTAACCTCAGTCTCGTAACCCTAGGGGTTGTTGCAACGTGTAGCGAACTTGCATATTTATTATACTTTAAAAAAAAAAAATTGGTTCGTTTATTCAGTAAATTGTAACTTCCTCTAGGGTTGCGTGACGGGGCGTTACAGAGTGGGTGAGTTGGACTATGAGTTGTGTGACTTCCTCCTCATTTTCTATCATTATGAATGGTGAACCTTCAGAGCTGTTTGGTGCTACCAGGGGCCTTCGTCAGGGGGACCCACTCTCTCCCTATTTGTTTATTATTATGGCGGAGGGGTTGGGTCGCTTTCTTAAAACTCAGGTCTCTCTTGGTGTGATTCATGGTTGGCAGTGGGGGTTGGGTCTTCCTACTTTGTCTCACCTCCAGTTTGTGGATGACACCTCTCTTATGGGGTTGGCTCGTCTTCATGAAGCTGAATCTATTAGGCAAGCTTTGGACATCTACCTCGCTACTTCGAGTCAGAAAGTTAATGAGTAGAAGTCTTCTATTTTTTTCTTCAATACTCCTTTGGCCATCCAAAGGAGGATTGCTGCCATTTTGAGGTTTCAAATTGGATCTCTCCCCTTTGTCTATCTGGGGATCCCTCTTGCCATTGGTCGTCAACCCAGATCCTCTTGGCAGATGTTGCTTGATAAGTTGAGGAAGAAGGTAACTCATTGGACCCATCGGTGGTTGTCTACTACTGCTAGAGTTACCCTCCTTCAGTCTGTTATCCAGGCCCTTCCCATCTACAGATGTTTTGTTCAATTGGCCCCTATGTATTTTCTTTGAGAATTTGATGCTCTCTCTCGACAATTCCTTTGGAGTGGCAACTTGATGACTTCTAAGTGGAGCCTTGTTAAATGGGATTCTGTGTGTAGACCTAAGTAGGAGGGTGGTCTTGGATTACGCTCTTCCATTTTGAATGGGAAAGTTCTTGCAGAGAAGCTTTACTGGCGCTGGTTTACTAATCAACACCAGCTGTGGGCCCGTGTTCTTAGCTATAAGTATTTTCATGGTGTTGCTTCTCATGAGGTTCCTCGCTATCCTCTGGAGGGAAGTGGCTCAATGATTTGGTCTAATTTGAAAGTGGGAGCTCAATTGATTAAGCGGGCGCTTTTTTGGATCTGTCACTTGGGATCTCAGGCTCTTTTTTGGTGGGATTCTTGGGATGGTCACCCACCTATTCTTTCTGCTTTTCCTCATCTTCAACCCCTCTGTGATGTTTTTACTGCTGCTGGTTGGGACACTGTTGAGCATTACAAGATTGCTGAGCATTGTGGCTTTGTTGTTTCTTTCCGCTGGAAGCACCTTTCTAAGTGACCTCCTAGGGGCTTTGAGGAGGATAGGCAGGAGCTTGCTCATCTTTTGGCTTCCCGGGCTTGTAATTCGTTGAGGGGACCAGATATTTTAGCTTGGGATGGCTTTGATATGTCTGGGAAGTACTCTGTGTCTATTGGCTATAAGCATTTGGGGCGACAGTTGTTTGGGGATATTCTGGTCCCTTGGTGGAAGTATGTTTGGCATAAGTTGTCTTGGCCCAAGTGCAATTTCTTCATGTGGTTGGTGGCTCATAACCGGTGTCTTACTTGGGATAATTTATGCAAGCGGGGTTTCCAGGGTCCCACAAATGTTTGCAAAATATTTATACATTTTATCTATGATTAAGTTCAATTTTGAAAATATTCTTTCAATATTTTTTGTTATCCTTCTGTATTGTATTTATATGGTGCAAATTTAATCTAAAATAGGCACCTCAATAAGGATATATCTTGGCATATTTTACATAGATTTTTCTAATAATAGGTACATGCTAGAGTTTTCTTTAACATATATGTATTGTTTTCTACCGCTATTCGAGGAGGTGTGGGCCAAATAATATCAAAGAAAACACTTATTGAAAATTTTTTATTCAAGAGTACTCTCACCGAAAATCCATTGTAAATATTCATCAAAAAATCAATGATATTCGCTAATTAATTATTACTATAGTGCTTGTAAAGATTGTATTCTTTTGTCAATAATATTAAGTATGATCATTTAATGCAAGGAGGACATCATGCAGGATTCTACCCATATGAATTATTATTCTTATTATTAGTTTCCATACTTAACAAAAAAGTAAGCAGAATTCCCATGGTTGTTGATGTTCCCTATTGGAAAAATTTAATCCCATTCAAAAAAAATTAACGTCCATTTCGGATTGGGTGGAAAGATGAATAATGTTAGTGTAGAAACAAAAAACTACCAAATTGATCCTACACACCTGATTCTGATCACTAACATTGTTTCATCCAAAATCACCTTCTCATCTTGTCATCACCTTTAATTAAATAAATCATTATTTATCTAATGAAATCATTCTTCCCTATTGATTAAATTAATCAATCTAGTTTAATTAAATAATAAATTATATTTAATTAATCTCTAAAGTCATCTTATTAAATGGAATAAATTAAACCTTGTTCTATTTAATCTAACATCATTATTCCTCTTTAATTGAATAAATCAAATCCCTTTATTTAATTAAATCTATCTCTCATCCTTTTGATTTAAATCAACACACAAATCTAAGTCAAAATTGTCAAATCATCTAATCTCCTATTAAATTGATCAAATCTTGATTAATTTAATCCTAATCACTCCAATCCTCTAGATTTTGCAACTTGCACAATAAATCAATTTATTTGATTTATTAAATCATCATTTTCCATTCAAAAGGGCATATTTTGTGGAATATTCTTCCAATTCAAAAATCCCTCCAAAAGGGGATGGGTACTTCCAACAAGGCATTTAGTGCCTCTTACATGTCTTTGGCCTTGAGCCAAGTGAAATTAACTCCATTCTTCTCTCCCTCCAACATGTCACTTTGAAATTTCAAATTTGAATCTCATATCATTTATCATGCACATTCATAAAAATGTGCACAACCTTCCCCCATTCACATCTTGACAAGTGGCACTTGGCCATTGGATGTTGAATGACCCCACATTGCTTAATGTCGCTCACTCTTCCAATTTTGAAATCTATAAATGAGAGAGTCTTCCTCTCATTCTTCATCTACAGTTTGAGTAAACTTAATATACTCAACTTCATGCTCAAGAACATTTGTTTCCATCTATTTCATCAAGATATGGAGCTTAATTGAATCTTCATCAAAGTGGATTACTCATCAACATGCAAGAAAAGAGTTGGGAAAGGGAAAGTTTCTACACACAATTCACACCAATTCCCCCACGAGATCAAGAGTTTGCATTGCTTAATTAGGATTTCATTTATCTTTTATCTTTGTTTTTCATTTTTCCTATTATTGAGCATTGCAAATGGATTTCATGGGGAATCCTTGTTTTATCTTACATATGAGCTTATTAATGTACTTTTTTCTTATCTTTGTGTAGGTATAGGATTGGGGTTCACATTTTGGTGCTAGAAGCAGGGCTGATTTGGAGAAATCCATCACGTTTTTCCAAAAATCCATGGTTTTGTTTTTGACATTTTTTGTGAATATAGGAAATTGCACCGCTTAGAGTCCAATGACGCTATATTACACTACTATCAGTCCAACAACGCTATATTGCACTGCTCCAAACTCCAAACTACACTACTAAAGTCTTCCCGCCCACAAAATTCAAATTTCAAACTTGGTCGCGCGTTTCTAAATTTCAAACTGCACCGCTAGGCTAAATAGCGACACAATCATGCTCTTTGTTTTAGTGCAAAGCGTCACTCTCAGTCATCAGTGGCACTATATTGCACTTCTCTCAATAATCAGTTGCACTATACTATGTCGTTGACCTTTCCAAACTATGTCGCACTCACAGATTGCACTGTTGGAGTTGGCTAAAAGGAAAATTTCTATTTTTTAAATATTTTTTGTGATGCACGAACTTCTTGAGGTCATAACTATTGACTCAGATATGGGTTTGGCTAAAAAAATTTAGGCGGTCTCATTATGAGGTGGCATGTGGATTCTCAACCAATGTTAGGTGGGTTGGTGGCCATTTTGGCATATTTCTGAGGCTGAGGCTTGAAACTTTCATCTTGGCCCTCAAAATGACAATTTAGTGTTTTTTCCTAGTTTTTTAAAACTCGTTTTTGTTAATAACTCGAAGTTCATGTTTTGAATTTAGGATGTTAGTTGGAAATTCATCCTATCTTAGTTTTAATAAGTTTTTTGGGAAAAAATAGGACTCTTAAAGCCATGCATGCAAAATTACCAAAAATGGAAAATCTAACAATTGTTGAAATCTACCAAAAAAAAATTCTTGATCAAAAGTGAAGGAAGGAAAAGGAAGACCAAGAATTATTTATGATTCTATCATCTCGTTGTATCAAGTGTTTTTAAACACTTTGGGAGAACTTATAATCCCTTCCTAAGGATTTGATTGCCTTTATGCTTTTAGAAACACTAAATTTATTTTGGGCTCTAAAAAGAACACTTCAAAGGCTTTCAGTTTTGCAACAAAAGGCTTAAAATTAACTTGAGGAAAAACTCACTAGGTTGGGTTTAAAGATTAAAAATTGAACAAGGCAAAATTCACATTTCCTTTGGTGCTTAAAAAGAACCCATTATTGCTTTAAAGGATTTAAAATGAACATGTGCTTTTGTGTCTTGTAATATTTTTTGCAAAGTAATTTCATTTAAAAAGGTGTATGCACTTCTCTCAAGCTTCAAGGAAATATTGAGAATCAAAAGTATTTTTGGTGACATTAATTTGCATAAAATATTACCTCCACATTTCAATTTGGGTACCTAAAAATTGAACCAATGTTGCGAGTGTGAGTGTGGTATATTGTGAGAGTTCTCCCTTTGTTTTTCAACGAAGGTCGATTGAAATATAGGATATGTTTGCTTTATTTTTTTAATCTTAGAGGGCTTTCCTTGTTGTTTTACCCAAGGGAATGACCCAATCGGGAACATGTTGAAGCCAAGCGACTTCCACCTGGGATATAAGAGTGGATATTGGAACAAAGGCCAATATCACAAGGATTATTCTGATGAGAAGGGAAACAATGGTCTCTCGCTGCATGGATAGTCCCCCATGAAAGGAACGCTCGCATTAAAACCCCCTATTTAGCAAAGGAAAAAATCATTTCTATTTGTTGGTGCAAAAGGTCATGTCCTTTGAAGCCGCCCCACATATACATGCGATTTTGTCATAGAGATGAAAAGTATGCCATGAGATTTTCATGGGTACTGATGCTTGGTTTACCCGAGAAGATAGTGCACTACAAGGGGGAGCCTATGTGGTCAAGAATCTAATCATCCACATTGAATATGCGCAGTTGGATTTATCAAAATGGGATCCCAACAAATATTGTCTCTTCATTCTAGGATTGTACATGTTTTTGAAATCGAAAACACTTTGCTTTGATCAGAAACATTCAAAAATAAACATCCATAAAATCTTCAAATTTCAAACCCTTTAGGAGGGGAAAATACCTTTGACCAAATCCAAGTGTTGTTGCTTTCCCTAGGGATTTTATCCTTAGAGGTCTCTAAGCATTTGTTTTTACATCATAATTTTCTCATACTAAAGTCAACCTGGGAAACTATGCTCTTGAAACCTTCATTTTCACATAATAGACCTCGTGGGATGAAAAAGAATTGAGACATAGACATTCAATTTTAAAATAATAATCAAGAAAGTTTTTGTGGTAAAAAGAACCAAACCTAAGCAAGATAACAGAAAATTGAACCACACATGTTCTTGGTCCCTTTTGAGTCATTTGGTTTTCATGCAAACATTAGTATTCTGGTTTGAACCACTTTTAGGGAAAATCATGTTCTTCATTACCTTGGTCTAGTAAACAAGTCCTCTTAGGTTCATCTAGGATCATTTCAAACACTTCATGAATCCAAACATTTATCAAAATCCCATTTCACCAACAACTTTTGGAACCTTGGAAAACATCACTTACGCTAGACTTTTAGGAAAAATCAATATCACCTTGTTTGGCTTAACACACCTAGCCAAATTATCCTTTTGTCTATGAGTTTACTCTATGATAACACAACTTCCTAGGGTTTACAAGTTCATTATCACCCTTTTTGTCTTAACACCCCTAGCCAAATTATCCTTTTGTGTACGAGTTTACTCTCGGATAACACAACTTCCTAGGGTTTACAAGTTCATTATCACTTTGTTTGGCTTAACACACTTAGTCAAATTATCCAATCTAAATCACCTTGTTTGACTTAACACACTTAGTAAAACTATCCTCAATCAAAATAAAATAAAATCAAGTCCTAAAGTCTAGAATTGATTCAAAGTTCCTAAAAGTTTAAACACCCATATCATTCACCCCTTTCACCCTCCATCTCATCATTGGTCCTAAACACCTTAGGGTTTCACTTTGGCAACAAGTTCAAAACACAAGAGAAACATGGAATATAAACTTGATTCATACATCATGAGTAATCCAAGTCAACCAAACTATCCAAGTCTTGCAATGCCAATTGATTTTCAAAACTTCCATTTGTACAATCCATACAAGGGATCATTATCTCCTACAAACCTCAATGGTACAAAAACGTAAGTTTTCCCAATCTAAATTTTTGAGCATCTTTTCCTATGGTAAATTTAAATCAAATTAAAAAATTACAAATCTATCAACCAAACAATCAAGGCACGATCCTTCTGAGCAACACTCCAATCATAAATCAAAACATCATACCAAATCCTACATATGTGCCATTGATATCACAACAATAGATGAAGACCATCCAAGCAACCCCAATGGTTAACACATCTACCATTCCTCAAGTTTCCCAGGTACCAAGCACCTCAATCACACCATCCATAACTCAAACCACGATTATCAATACAACTACTCCTTTCATCACAATGGTCAACACCATTTACAATCCACCACCAAAGCACAACATGACCAATTAATTCAACAATGTGTTGCAAGCAGCTCAACAAGCATAGGCTCAAGCTCAAGCCCAACACCAAGCTCAATAACAAACATAATTCCAAGTGGCTCAAATTGCACAGGCATTTCAACAAGGCCTACAATAGTATGAAGTGCAATGGAAAGTAGCCTGATTACTAGCCCAACTAAAAGATTTGTTGGCACAATAGAAAAAATACCAAAAATAAGCATTGTTGGCACAACAAATGTAGGCATATCAGCAAGCCTTACTCGTTCATCAAAGGTTGCAACAAACTCCCACAAAAATGATTGAAAATGATGATCAAGATCCTTCGACCAATGATCATGTTGAAAATGTCTCTACATCACCTAATGAGTTAGAGGACATATCTCAAGAATTTATTCCAAAGCATGATCAAAATCTTTCACCAAAGTCTAGAAATGGACCTTTCCAACACATATTGAAGAAATCATCAACTCACAATTTTATCCAAGTCCACTCAAAGCTCAAGAGGATATTGAGCCACTTCCCATTCCTAATAAAGATATCTAAGAACCCTTTGTAAGAAATCCATCCTTTGAAATTTACTCATGTCAAGAACTTGATCTACAACATGTCAAAAGCAATTCCAAAATCATTCAAGATCAAGAATTTGGATCTCCAAGATACTACAATTGTAGACACCAAAAGTTGGTCTAGGCCTACGAGTACCACTTTCAACATAATTTTCGAATGTCCAAGGTCATGATTAAATAATGTTTATTATTTAATTACTTTCTAAACAAATATTTCCTCTATTAATTAAATAACCTTTTAATTATTTAATTAATTCATTATGACACTTTATTCAACTTGATTAATTAAATGAATCATATTTATTTAATTATGTCGCTAACTAATTAATTCTCCTTCTTAATTAAATAGTTTATTATTTAATTACTCCTTTGTCATATTTAAACTATAATTAAATATTTATTATTTCACTATTCAATTAATCCTTTCCAACAGTCAATTAAATAAATTGCATTATTTATTTAATTATTTCATTTCAATTTAAAATGTTGAATTAATTAGCATTTAATTCATAATTAATTGTTTATGTCACATTCTTCTATCGTCCAGTTATCTAATCATTCAATCACCCTCTGACTCGAGATCTATTTTAGATCTGTTAGTTATCTCCAAATTCGATATCTGATCATCTTTGCGAAAGGACTCTCTATCACAACCAGTCAGTTAACTAGTACTAATTCATATGCATGAATATGTTTATTAATTAAATATATTTATTTAATTAATTAATTCATGTGTGCATTCTAACGGATTATTCTTCGAGTTCTAACTTTGTCTTTTTGATTCAAAGTCTATTTTTTCTATTTTTGAACTCTCAACTGAAGATTAAATTGATTATTTAATCTGAAACTCGTGTTCTTTCTATTTTCGAACAGTCTTGACACATGATTAAGTTATTGTTCTAATTTAATCTTTATCCTGCAGAATTTCCTAACTCACGTTCTAACTAACACAGGAATCAGATCACATGGCATTCATGAATCTTGATCATTGATCTCTCTTTCAAATCTGAACCGATTGTTCAAAAACCAAATTTCTATAAATTGACCATTCATTATCATTATTCCTCCTCCTGAAATCAATACTTTTGAGAAGAACCTATTATCTTCGATATTTTGATGAGACAATACATCCAAGTTATGCTTGCATCAGTACTAAAATTTTGAGGGCAATAATACTAAGACAACAAAATGGAGAAGGATAATCAAGATAATTCGAAGAAGTGGACGCATATTCGGTGAGATTGTTCTAGTTATAGTTTTAATTGTTTTGTTCATTTCTACTCGTTCTTAATTGTTTGATTTAGATTAATATTTATTAGATTAGATTTAACCATCTATCTATGTGTACTCTCCATTTATTCTATATTACATTTGTTGAACCCGACATGAAGCCACACTTCAAATTTCACAAAATATTTTCATCTTTCCATTTTTTGTTTTGCAGGAATCATACGAAAAACCACAATTGATTTAAGAAATAATGCATTTGTTCTCATGAACTATATTTGATACATTCTGAGATGCATCTAACAACACAAACCACATCCATGACAATCTACACCGCATTCGACTGTCAAACATTTCTTACCGCATCCGACTATCAACATCAGTCTGCATCTGTAAGTTTAAAAGCCGCATCTGCCTGGTAAAAATTATTTTCATTTTTTATTGAATTTAGTATTTTTGCAATTTGATTTTTAGTTTTTGTCATGTTTTTCTTTCGTTAATGTTTTGTTTGCAGCTGTGTTTAGGGGGATTACTTAGTTTTTGCAGGACGAAGCATAGAAGACCCAAATAAAAACTAAAAACATCTTGTTTTTCTGCAAGACAAAATTCGAAGGCACAAAGGAAACTACTAATCATTTTCATGCATGGCCTTATGAGGACATTGATTTTTTGAGTTTATTTTAAAATCTTTTTGTTTGGTAGATAGATAATCGTCATTTGGGACTAAAAATTAACCAGTATTTTTCGTGTTTGTTCATGTTAGTTTAGAACCCCACGATTTGGTATATTGAAGTATCCTCTCCCCTTGCGCATTCATGTGATCCTGGGTGTAAGATAAATGGTTACTAAATCTAGAACTCAGGCTTTTCTTGGTGGGAAAAAGTACTCACCCCAAGATGACCTAGACCAGTAGCACGCTAGATGCCAAGTGACTTCCAATTGATATATAAAAGTGGATTTTGGGGGGAAACACTAGAAATCATGCTCACTGTTCCAAAAAGAAGGGCATAAATGGTCTCTCGTCGTACTGGATGGTGCCCCATGAATAGAACGCCCTTACTAAAAGCCATGTTTTAGTTTTTCCAAAATCCTTTCTATTTGTTGGTGCAGCAGGTTCAGACCAATGAAGCCATCTTACATATTTATGATTCATGTGTGGAGATGAGATGTATTCCATGGGGTTTTCATGGGTACAGTAGCTTGGCTACCCCGTATAAGTGAGTTTCGTGAAGGGGAGTCAGTGGGTTCAAGAAACTAGTCATCCGCCTTGAATATGCGTAGTTGGATTTATCCAAGTAAGAACTCAGTAAATATTGTCCAACATAGCCTAGGGTGTAATTTTTCTCTAATTTTAACAGATCCATCACATCAAACTGAAAACACATTATATTTTGTGATTTTTTTTGTTGTATTCATCAAAAAAATTGATCATCAAACGAAGTCAGTTGAAACAACATCTTCAGAAAACCAGAACTATCAAACAGAGTCGCAACTATTGTTTTTTGAATCACATCTATCTTAAAGAGTCGCGACTATTAGGTTATATGATGCATGTGTCTATCAACAATTTTTAGTTTTTCATAGTCTAGTTTTTGAGCCACAACTATTATTTTTGAGTCGCATGTGTATCTGCGAGCTGCAACTGTCAAACGAAAACCCACAAGTGTCTATCAACAATTTTAGATTCATAAAGTCCATATTTTGAGTTGCATCTGCCATACTATAAACTACATCTTTCATACATTTGAAACTTGTTTTAGTCAAATTACCACATGTGTAAATTAAACAGCATCTGTCAAATAAATCAATGCATCTGAAAGGTGAACCACATTTGACAGTCTACAGAAAACTTTGAAAACTACAAACTAAGTCCAAAAGCATAACTATTTTTTTCGCTTTTGTTTCTAAAGATCAACCTTGGATTGAAATTGGATTTTTTTTCTCAAAACCTTCAATTATTAGGTGTCATATACGTCCTAGTCATAGTCATCCTAAATTACACACATTTAGAAACTTACTAGGAAATTGCATATCGTAAAATAGAATAACTTTCCTCGTTATTGGATAAGTTCATGCTCCGATTTTGTCACTATCATTGAAGCTATTCACTATTATCCTATTTGTGAATCTTTCTAGCTCAACAATCTAGTTTGAGAAATTCACCTTGTCAACTTTATTTGTCCTATAATCAAGTTCCTTGGTCAACTCAAATCATTCCTTCGATTTATTCCAGAGGTGGTAGGTTATACCCATCTTAGAATCATTTACCATTATAGTCTACTCGATATTTGTCATATTGTTTTTCCTAACATACATCATCTTAGTATACATAATTTTAGAAATCTTTAGCAACATCCTTTATTTTCTGAAAATCCAAAAAACATAGAAATAGGACACACTGGTTTTAGACATAGTTTGTATTACCCCATTTTGAGCAACTTTTCATGGTTGAAACAAGGTCTAAAAAGAAACAAAAAGCAATTTCGGACCCGAACAAATTTTTCAATACTTTCGTAAGTCAACCATGAGGGAAAACAAGACCACACAAAAAAATTCTTGAAAAACATGTCACTAGAGACACACACGGTCAAATTATTACCGAAGACATAGATGTTGTAGTACAAGATCCTCAATTTACATCCTTTAAGGATGAATGTTTAGAAAATGATCCGCAATGATATCTAGCAAATTTTCTAGTAGAAGGTGTCACACTACCACCATGATTTGGTGTTCACACCTTGAAAATAACATCTACTCAACCAACATGAACTCTTACGTTAAGTCTTTCTATTCCCCAAATTACCGCAACAATACCAACTGGCATACCTACTCAAAGATCATCAATTATAAGCAAAATACCTTTTAACGTAACACAAGGTTTACAATTAACTACAGGAGCAACTTTATCCAACCCCTTTGGCACAAACACTACTGGTAAGAGATCCAAAGTTGGCATGAATATTCCTATACCAAATCAGAACATTCAGACAGGAAAAATTCCTATACCAAATCAGAACATTCAGATAGGAAATATCCCCACACCGAATCAAAACATTCTAACGGAATATATTCCCTCGCCAAATCATAACCCATTACAGAACACAAAATTTGAGAACACCTACATTGATCTAAACAACAGAAACAACATGTCCTTGACACAATTAGATGTTCTCCAAAACCAAATGCAAATGCTTCAACAACAAATGGACAACATGTCTATTTCAGGAAAATGAACTATCTCAGCGCAAGACCTATGTCCATGTCCTTTTGACAAACATCTCTACATGACACCCTTCCCCCATGGATACATTATACTGAATTTTCCTAAGTATAATGGGAAGAAGAATCCTTTAGAACATAATTAGAGAATTCTCTATGACATGCATGGACACATCATATGACCCCACATACTTGATGAGACTATTTCTGCAAACCCTTGTCGGGATAGCACTAGAATGGTTTTCTAAATTACCATATTGCATACGATTGGGGTGAATTATTTGAGAATTTTGTTGAACACTTTGCCTTTAACATAGAGAATGAAGTAAAAATAGCTACCTTGTGCCACACAACACAAGAAGATGGTGAAAATTTCACCAATTTCTTCCAGAGATGGAGAAGTCTAGCTAGGAGATGTCCAGTTGAAATACCAGAAAAATAAAAGGTCATGATATTCCTTGAAAATATCAATCTAAAACTAAGAGGTGACTTAAGGGTACATTGTTGTACTTCATTCCTAGAATTGTTAAAAAAGGGCATCATCCTTGAAAAATTCCTTATTGACAAAGGATAAATTAAAGTACTAGGCAGAAACCCAGTGGCTCAACATCAAAATGCTCCCAACAATAGAAATAAGTTCTGGTCTAGAAACAAAAATGTTATAAATGATGGTATTATTGATGCTAAGACCATACATGTGGGACCAATCATCACACTTATAGGTTACAACCCTAATCAAGACATGACGAGTAATCCAGATCAAACAACAAATTTTATCCAAAATTCACAACAACAATGACCACAAAGGAGATGTCCTAAACGTGAATTTACCCCTTTGGGGCAGCCAATTGAGACAATTTTCAAAGAGATGATTAAACATGATCTCATAAAATCGTTAGAACAAAAGAATATGATCCTGGACAATTTAAACCTTCATGGTGGGATGATAATGCCTATTGTGAATACCATCGAATAAAAGGACACAACCTACAACAATATCGACAGCTGAAGAATATCATACAAAACTTTGTTGAAGACAGAACCATAGAGGTCAATGGGCAGAAACATACCAAGAATAGTGATCATAGGGTCTTCAAAGACACATTACATGATCACACGAAAGTAACATCCTCTAGTTTGGGAACCAAGAATACTCCATCAGCCAATTATGCAAATACCAAGTATGACAATGGAAAAGGTACGATCATAAACCACCTCCAAGCTGCAAATGAAAATGTCCATACCATCACCATTAGGAAGAATCCTGAATGTGTTGTAAACACACATAGAACTTAGATAACTCTTCTGAGTCCTTCTGAGCCACCTACACAGTCTTGCAAGTCTAAGTACAATCTGCTTGATCAAATGAGCAAGACCCCAACACATATATCCATTTTGGAATTGTTGACTTTATAACCTAAACATCGAGCCATTCTCGACAAAGCCTTACTGAGTACAATTGTCCCTACCAACTTAGATGTCAATCATTTTGAAGAAATATTAGGATACTTAACGAGCTCCCATCATGCCACATTTTCTCAACAAGATTATTCAACAGAAAAGACCGATCATAATGACCCATTACATCTTGAAGTCCTAGTCTATCAAACCAAAGTCATACAAGTCTTGGTAGATGGAGGAGCAGGTTTGAACCTATGTACCCTAAAATTGGTTAGGGCATTAAGATTCTCAGAAGCATGTGTAGACACCTCTAAGAGTATAGTCATTAAGGCTTATAATGATGAGGAAAGATCATCCAAAGGAGTTGTCACACTCCCTATCAGAATTGGCCCAATAGTTATGAATGCCAACTTCCAAGTCTTGGATCCCACCTTTCCGTATAACCTATTGTTAGCTAGACCTTGGATACAAGTAATAAAATCCATACCTTCCACATATCACCAATGTCTTAAATTCTCGTATAATGGCACCGAGATCATGATTGATGGTGATCCATATCCTTTTAAATATTGTACAAGCCTAAGGGAAATTCCACAATGACAAGTACTAGTTAATCAAGAAGCTTCATCATCCACTTTATCCCAATACATTGATCCATCACATCTTACCAAGTCCATTTCATTCAAACCACCATCATCCACTCCTAAGGTCGAGATCCAAGATAAGGGTTGTGGAGAATATCACATGAAGGCACCCTATTGTGTCAGTCAACTGGTTCTACCTAAGGTATATGGATTACCCATGACAGATAGAAGATAGTCACTAGTCACATTTCATGTTCCCCCTACAATGACATTGACCAAATGGGGAGAGTTAAGTGATGAAATTGTGGACCAAGGTGATATTACCTCCTAGTTGTACCAAGAAGAAAATGAATACCCCTCACTGTCTATTCAAATAGCTAAGGATCAATATGGAAAAGGCTGTGATGAACATAGTGGGTTAGGAGTACATCAAAATGGAAGGATGGAACCAATCATTGTCTCTCCATGACCGAAATACCTAGGGCTAGAGTTTCAACCACTTAGGATTTGTTTTCCTAGTACTTCATCACCATTTCAAGAGGAAGTGAGTGCTTATGTAGACATCAAGATATCTCACAAACCACTTCCCCCAGTTTACAATGAATCCCTTGACTCAATTGACTATGAATGGGATTCCCTTTCCTCTACCAGTATAATGAACCTAGATAATCTATTTGGAGAATCAGACCAAATGATAAAACCCTTACCAAAGGCATCTAGTCCCCGTAATAAGAAGTCCTTGTCCAAAGAATAATTTATTAATCACTATTATTGGGAAACCCTTGATCATAGATCTTGTGCACCTGACTAACCATCTTCTGATGACCTAGGCATTGCAATAGTCCCACATCAGAGTTTACCGACCCATAGGAAAAAGAACAAGGAGTTAGTCCAAAAACTATGTGACCATGTCAACCACTCTATATTCACCTTGTCAAATTCCACCTTTGATAACTCTGATGATGAAATGCCCCTCATATATCCCCAACTTATCGACTGGGATCAACAAGATACACCCATCTTAGACACATCCGAGAACAACAAAGAAATATATGAGTTCATGGGACTTCGAAAGGCATACCAAGAGGGGATCATAAAGATGGTTTTACCATAGAATTGGATGACAAATAATATTTTGTGGATTCTATTTACACCTCTAGTTGTAAAAATGAAAATAAAAAGAAAAATGATGAAAATGAGAAAAATGAAAAAAATGACAAGTCCCTAGGTGAAAACCGAAAGGCGCCTTTGGACGAAGAAACAATAAAAATAAAGGATGTATCTAAGGGTGAAAACCTCTCTGAGGCACCAAAGCATGGAGGTTTAAACATTCTCCCAGTTGAACAGGAAAAGTCACCAATGCTAGTAGAAGAGTTTGTTGAGGTCAACATAAATACAGAAGAAAACACTCAGATAGTATATTTTGCGGCATCATTGACAAAGACAAAAAAAAAGAGTTTCAGGACTTCTTCAAAAAGAGAAAGACAAACTTTGCATGGTCATATGAAAATAAGCTTGGGCTAGATCCAGACCTAGTATTGCACCATCTACCATTACAACCAAGTATTAAGCCAATCAAATAGAAGTTAAGGAAAATGCATCCCCATATTGCCCTACTAGTCAAAGTAGAGCTTAAGAAACTCTTTGATGTCAAATTCATAACAACAATAAACTATGCAGATAGGATTTCAAATCTTGTGCCAATGACTAAGCCAACTAGGGGCATCAACAAGGCATGTCCTAAGGATGACTTCCCTTTTCCGAACATAGACATGATAGTAGATCTTACAATAGGATACGAGATGCTATCCCTCATGGATGGTTTCTCTAGATATAACCAAATCAAAATCATAGCTGAAGACCAACACAAGATAGATTTCATGTGTCCATGAGAAACATACTATTTGAATGTTATACCTTTTGGGCTTAAGAATGTAGGACCTACCTATCAACGAGCAATGACTACTATTTTCCATGACTTTGTACATACTCTCATGGAAGATTATGTCGATGACATTATAGCTAAATTAGTAAAAAGGGAAGATCATTTGAAAGCTCTAGATAGGATATTCAAGAGGCTAGAGAATTACAACGCCATACAAAATTAAAAGAAATGTGTCTTTGGAGTGAAATCAAGGAAACTTGTAGGGTATTTTATTTCTAGAAGAGACATTGAAGTAGATCCAGAGAAGGTAAAAACTATCATAGAAATTCCTCCTCCAATTAGCATTGGTTAACTAAGAACACTATAGGGAATATTACAGTCTAGCAGGCATTTGATTGTACAACTGGCACACAAAGTACACCCATTTCAACATTTACTCAAGAAAGGAGTACCATTTGTGTGGACACCTAAATGTTAGGAAGCTTTCCAATAGATCAAGGATTATCTGCTCACTCCACCTTTCTTAATGCCACCTACAGATGGAAAACCATTGATACTATACATTTCAGCAACCCAGTCACAATTAGGAGCTCATCTCACACAAAATGATGATCAAGGTCATGAAAGAACAGTGTACTACATCATTCATACCTTGGTGGGATATTAAATAAATTACATCAACATAGAACATGCATGTCTTGTGATAGTATTTTCTACTCAAAAACTTTGGCACTATATGCTAAATCGTCAAACAATGTTGGTCACAAAGATTGATCCCCTCAAATATCTCCTAAGTAAAGCGGAATTAATAGGCTGATTAGCTAAATGGGTTATGATACTTAGTGAATATGACATCCAATATGTGGAGAGGAAGGCTATAAAAGGATAGCTGATTGTAGATCAATTAGCGGATGCACCCATGAAGGCAGATTATCCTTTAGTGGTGGATTTTCCTAATGAATTTATCTTCATAGTTGACACTAGAACCAAATGGAAATTATACTTTGACGGGTCACATAAAAATTGTGGTTAAGGAGAAAGTATCCTATTTGTTACACCTCAAAGCGATACTATTCCTAAATCATTCAGAATTGTTTTCCCTTGCACCAACACCATAGAAAAGTATGAAGCCTTAGTGACAAGACTATGAATGGAAGCTCAGTGGAAGATTAAGAGTCTACATGTTTTTGGCAATTCTCAGCTAGTAGTCCGGCAAGTAAATGATGATTATGAAACTAAAGATGAGAAACTTGCTCCCTACAAGCACATGGACGACAGTTTGAAGCAGTAATTTGATGACATTACCTTTCAAAAAATACCACGTATTCAGAACAGGGCTGCAAATGCTATGGAAATTGTGGGTTTCTTATTGGATATTCAAAGCAACGTGCCTAAGTTTGAGTTTTTGGTTGAACAGTTGTTGGTCCCTACCTATGATGTTCCTGATTCTGTGATGGTGTGTATGATTTTTGGTCCTGCTTCCCCTTGGTATAAAGACGTATTCAACTATCTAAATGACCAAACCTTACCTCTATACCTATCAAACAACCAATACATAACTTTTATCCGTAAGTCAACTAAATACACCATCATCGGAGATACCCTATATAGATGTACCTTAAATAACACCCTAATTAGATGTCTTGATGCTCAATAAGCACAAGAAACCTTACAAGCGATGCATGAGGTTATACGATGATCTCATTCTAGTGGTCCTACTTTAGCCCATAGGATTATGAGATTAGGTTATTATTGGCCTACAATGGAAAAAGACTCATATATTTTTGTAAGGAAATGTAGATAGTGTCAGATACATGGAGATTTGATAAGAGCACCAACATAGGAGCTTCATGTGATTATATCACCATGGCCCTTTGCCCAATGGGGACTTGACCTCATAGGTAACATACACCCTCCATCATCCAATGCCCATAAATTCATCATAACCACCACCGAATACTTCACCAAATGGATTGAAGCTATTCCCATGACCTACATCACCGACATGCAAATATCCAATTTGATCTTAAACTATATCATTTTTTGGTATGGTGTACCCCAATCTATTATCACAGACAATGGTTGCCCATTCAAAAACCAAGAAGTATGCCATCTATGTGAATAATTTCATATCAAACATCATTTTTTCACCCCATATTACCCATAAGGTAATGGCCAAGCCGATGCATCTAATAAAATCATTATTAGAATCCTAAAAACTACCATCAATGACACTGGTCATGACTAGTACCTAAAGCTAAATCGTGCCTTATGGGCTTACCACATATTTGCACTCCCACTAGCTCCACTCCATACTCCCTAGTATTCGGATATGAAGCTATCTTACCTATTAAGGTTGAAATTCCTTCCCTAAGGGTATCCTTGAAAGGTCACATTGATGATGAAGAATACCATGTATCCAGGTTACAAGAGTTAGAATTACTAGATGAACGAAGATAGAAATCACTAGACCATTTGCAAGCATATCAGAATCGTTTTCGTTGTAGCTATAATAGGAAATTTCTAAATCGACACTTTGACATTGGTGACTTGGTTTTAATGGAGAATCCCAAGAATCAAGTTGAATGATAAAAGCAAGTAAGTTTTAACCTAATTGGTTAGTACCCTATATTGTCATAGAAGATTTTAGATTAGGAGCTTACCAAATCTCTACCCCTGAAGGAGAACCACTTTTTTCACCAATCAATAGCCTTCATCTGAAGAGGTTCTATGCATATCTTTTGAGAGACTTGGTCTTAATCAAAAAAATACAAAAAAATGGTTACCTTGATGAAAACCTGGCAAACAGGCATCTTTGCAACACCAAAAAAATTGGAAAATCAACAAAATACTAAAGAGAAATAATTCGTCCAGTAGTGAAAACCACTTTGGTGGCGTTATGGATAAATACCATGGTGAAAACTAGCAAATAGACACCATGTGTAGTCAAACTCACTCTTTCATCTACCATCATTCCAATAAGACTTTTTCACGATCCCTCATAATAAATGGTTGTCCTATCCATTTCTTGGAACGATTGACATCAAGTCCATTCTATCACATTACCCACTCCATCTTGCAGGTCTTATTGCCAAATGGAGGCAAATCCTTGTTCTATGCCATTAGGACCTTGTACATAGCATTACACCATCAGAAAATGTCCTAAAAATTTCAAAAACAGTAGAAAAAAAAAATAATAATAATAATAAATAATCAATAAAAAATTAATCAAAACATGTTAAAAAATCCAAAAAACAAAGTCAAGCTAGTTATTTTACGTTAGTCATAGACATAGTCAAAGTACGTTGCCTTTGCAACTAGACATAGGCAAGGACATCTATCGATGTGCCTCAGAGGCATTAGGTTTGTTTGTCTAGGTTTTTCATGTATCACACACATTAAAAATCATGACTCTTTGTACATTCAAATACATTGGTCGTGTCGAACTATGAGGTCTCTATGTGTACAACATAGGCGAGGATAATCAATCGATGAGCCCCCAAGACCGCAATAGGTCAGTCCAATAGGTTTTATCACATTCACTATCACACAGATTGCATATCATCAAGTTAAGTACATATTTTTATTTATTTATGTTAGTTAAAGTTTGGTCGAACTACGAGGTCTCTATGTGTACAATATAGGCAAGGCTAATCAATCAATGAGCCCCTAAGGCCGCATTAGGTCATTCCTTTAGGGTATATCATCTCAATTCATACATTGTCAACACACACACACACACACTCAAATCAGTTAAGGAATCAAAAAAATTCATGCATCAACAAGGAAAACATCTCAAAATTGTCATCAAGTCAATATCAAGCACATTGTTAGAGTGATCAACTTATGTCTTAATAAATATATGTCTTTCTTGTCAATGGACATCATCAAATTGTCATAGCCTCATGTAGCTTGTTACATCAATGTCATCAAGCTCCAACGTCTTATGTGGTAAGTGTCATCCCTCACATTATGCCGTGTCAAACATCAAACAATCCCACAAGATCAAGTTTTGGAAAATACTTTTATTTGGATTTATGACTTTATATGCTATTTTGTCTTATCTTTCTATCGATTTGTGAATAAGTTCGGTTACTAGCTTTCTCAAGGATGTCCCTTGAAGGATTTAGACAAGCAAGGATGTTTCAAGACTCTTTTTCTTTGGTTGTTGTCTATCAACTACCTTTTTAAGTTTGGATTTTGAGTCAAGTTACTAGTTTCCTCAAGGATTTCCTATCAAGGATTTAGAGGAGCAATGACGTATCATGACCCATCTTTTATTTGTTTGTGGTTTGTGGTTTGTCTCGACAAAATGTCTGGGGCAATTTTTTCCTTAGTATGAGTTAAGACACTCCTTATCTATGACAATCTATTTTTCGTAGATGGATGACTTTGTACACTATGGTCTATCTCATATCATGGTGTGTACTATCCATTTGTGTCAATCCCGCCCAATGATGATAAAAATTCAAGCTGAGAATATACGGTAAAATATCAAAGATCATATGTTTTTCAATCAACCTTCGTTGTTTCTTACTAACATTCTGAAATCATTTGTGCTAACATTTATCTTTCCCGACATGATGATAGAGTCCTGTGACACAACAAAAAAAATAGATAATCTTCATATGCATACATTCTATAAGAATTATTTAAACAATGCCATATGTCTATATATAGTTCATCATATAGATAGGAATATTATAAATCTTCATTGTATATCTAGGAAAATCATGGCATGATAGGCATTCAATCATCATAAGGTACATAATGGAAACATTACACGTATATAACCATCACATATAAAATAAAATCATATAGAAAATTACATCCATCATCATATAGAATAATCATAACATCATAGACTGCATAAACACATCATAATGTAGAAACAATCATGCACAACACATGTACATACATCATCTAGGAAACATAATCATATAGAAAAAATACATCACCATAAAATAGAACTACTTATCATATAGAAGCCACCAAAAATCATATATATCACTCAAAATAACGTGTCACAATACAATGAAAGAATGTATCCATAAAAAAAAATGAGCTTGCAGGCTCTCTGATCAAAATACAATGTCCACAAATATAATGTGTCAATGTGTCCCACTACCGCTATTGTCATGTGGTGAAGGTGCAGGGAACTGCCTCAGAGGTACTCTCTATGAAGTTGAAGGCCTGTCATACAGACCTAATCTCGGTGGTCCTACCACACCCTCTATGCTATGACTCCTGCTCTGTGATCTATGGCTGCAAACATCTGAAAAGGTAGGAGCTCGTCTCTCCGGTGGCTCCACTGACTCATATAGATATCTATAATATGAAGCCCTCTCTACTGATCTGAATAGCTCACATGCCAACGCATCAGATGGAGTACCAGTGCAAATTCATCTAACCTCTGTGAACTACTACTCTATCTTCTGCCTTGGGGCTACTACCTGGTCTCTCTCCATGAAAGAATTGTCTCTCTTTCTGCAAGACATCTAGCTCTATTGTAACCAATATCAACCTCTCCTCCAATGTCTCCCTTTCACTATCCCTAGGAGCCTCATCATTTCGTCTCCCCTCTACAATCCAATATCGGAGCTCTCTCTCCTGCTCCTCCATGGGTTCCTCCTCCTCAACATCATCCTCCCCATAACCTGCTAGAATAACAAGAGGATTGATTTCCATATCAGCCTCCTCCTCCTCTGCAAGGTCCTCTTTGCCAATCTCTACTCCTGCATGCTCACCTCCAACCTGTGCCTCTACTCCATCTTCGAGGACCAACATAGGTACATCCTCTACCTCTGCATCTCAAATAGGTGATAATCCATCTACTTGACCACCTCTCCATCCCCATCATCCTCATCTACCACCACCACCAACCCTACAACCACCTCTAGCACAACCTCTACCTCTGTGCCACCCTCTCAGCCCTGTACCTCATCTCTCTACTAGTGCTAGCTGATCTGGATGTGTATATGGAATAGGATGATGCTCTGCCCACCAGGTGTCATAAGCAGTTGTAGTCCCTGGACCTTCTGCTCCACCTCTCCATCCCCAATTTAAAGTCTGTAAATCTTGAATCTTTGCCTCTGTAGTAGCCACTGGTATCATAGGCCCCTAGTAAGGAACCTCTCTGGATGATCGAGAAAACTCTTCTCTCCCTCTAGGATCATCTTGAACCTCTCCAAAATATCTCAATACATGTTTTGGCAGGTGTCTCTCAATGATTTGTACACTCAAAATAGTCCTATCGATCAAGTACTATGTTTGTTGATAGTAGTTCAAATGCATGTCCTTATCTGACCATCTCTCACAATCCATGTATGGCCTCCACATAAACTGAACCAATGTGTCGAGTGCATGTCTCCAATAGCTTGTGTCTCCTACATAAATCTGAGTAATGTTTCCCGTATACTAGAAAACATACAGATATCTAGCCTCTCGCTCTGCAAGAACAGGAGGACTAAATACAACAATACGCTCCCATGCCCAAACCATGAGAAGAGTGGTACCATAGCTTATAGACTATGCATCTCGGTACACTATATCATGTAAGTGAAAAGATAGCATGCCTAATAGGCAAGGACCCCAGGCATACACAACCTCTCTCTCTAACATCCTGTCAAGCATCTCTTCCCACCCTACAAGAAATCTATGACCCTGTTGGTCAGGAAGAACTATCCCTCCAATCAATGTACATAAAATATAATATATACGCTCATACCTATCTACTAGAACCTGCCATCTGATCTCATAGTTCTCAATCCCTAATCTCCTAATGTCATCAACAAAATAGAATCTAGTAATCTCGTTGTACCTGTGTTGTGTATCGCACATAACCCTCTCTCCTCTAATGAGTAGATGAAGGATCCTATATACATCCTCTAAAGTCACGGTCACCTCACCAGTAGAAAAATAAAATGATTTAGTCTTAGAATTACATCGCTCACATAAAGAAGTCAACATACCTCTATTTTCCCTAATTGTGGGCATAATCAGTACATGATGTAGTCCCAATCTCCATAATAATCATGTCTACGCACTAACCAATGGCCCTCTCAGCTCAAATGTATCAGGCCATGTCTCCTAAGTATAGATGGGATCTAAAATAACCTGCAAATTCATTTCCATCATGATGTCAAATGTCAAAAAAAATCAAGTTTTTTTCAGAATATTTTACTAGCCAAATGTGGTTCACAGAATCACATGCGATGCTATTTTCCACATCCATTGCAAAAAAAACCATTAGCATCTCTTATCTCACATGTGTTGCAAAAATCACTCAAATTCACTCCCAAGAAAATGTGTTTCAACAATTTCATATGCAGTGATAATCTATATGCCTACCTATATGCATATGCATTTTAAAATAACACATGCATTTCATTATCCTACATGCGCCTATCTAAAACACAAATGCGATGCAACATGCCATATGCAGTGCACTAAAATTCATTTTTGGTGAATGCCTAACTAACCTAAATGAGCCTAGACATATTTTTACAAATGCATCATTCCGCAAGCAGATGCGTTGCGCACAAACACATATACGTTGAATGCGAAAGATCGCATGTGCAGAAAAATATTTTAAGTGCCTAAAACTATGTGTAAACTAAAATTTCAAGAGCTTGTTTTATGGTAAATTCTAGGGGTCCTACGTTGTTTGGTTGTCTGAATGTCCTGATCCGATATCCATGATGCGCAGTGTAGGGAAATGGAGACATCTTTGTCCAATGCTCATAGCAAACTTCTCAATTCTTCAAAACTCTTCTCGGTGCAAATGAATTGGTTTTCAACCTAATATCTATTTATACCTAGGGTTTGGGTGGAATTTCTTCTGACCTTGTCTATTGGCTGCATAAAATTCCAACTTCTATTGACCCGTACACATCCCTAACACTTCCAAATTAAATTTTGTCAACTCCCTAGCATTTCTGACCATCAAATTGACTTATCGAGAATATTTCCTAACTTTAAAAAAAAAAATTCAAAAATTTGTCAATTTTCCTAAGGGGGCATACCCTAACCTATTTCATACTGGAGCACGATTGGGGCATATTTTCTTTGACACAAGGCCAAAACGACATTGTAGCAAAGAGTGGCAAACTGTAGACACCGAAAATTGGTCTAGGCCTGTGAGTACCACTTTCGACATAATTTTCTAATGTCCAGGGTCATGATTAAATAATTTTTATTATTTAATTACTTTCTAAACACATATTTCATCTATTAGTTAGATAACCTTTTAATTATTTAATTAATTCATTATTTCCCTTTATTCAACTTGATTAATTAAATAAATCATATTTATTTAATTATGTCACTAACTAATTAATTCTCCTTCTTAAGTAAATAGTTTATTATTTAATTACCCCTTTGTCATATTTCAACTATAATTAAATATTTATTATTTAATTATTCAATTAATCCTTTTTAACAGTCAATTAAATAAATTACATTATTTATTTAATTAAATCATTTCAATTTTGAATGTTGAATTAAATTAACATTTAATTCATAATTAATTGTTTCTGTCACATTCTTATGTTGTCCAGTTATCTAATCATTCACTCACCCTCTGATTCGAGATCTATTTTAAATGTGTCAGTTATCTCCGGATTCGATATCTTATCATCTCTACGAAAGGAATCTCTTTCAAACTAGTCAGTTAACTAATTCTAACTCATATGCATGAATGTGTTTATTAATATAATATCTCTATTTAATTAATTAATTCATATGTGCATTCGAATGGATTATTCTTTGAGTTCTAACTTTTTCTTTTTATTTCAAAGTCTATTGCTTCTATTTTTGAAGAGTCTCAACTAAAGATTAAATTGATTATTTAATTTGGAACTCATGTTCTTTCTTTTTTCGAACAGTCTTCACACAAGGTTAAGTTATTATTCTAATTTAATCTTTATCCTATAGAATTTCCTAAGTCGCGTTCTAACTGACACAGAACTCACATCACATGGCATTCATCAATCTCAATTGTTGATCTCTCTTTTGAATCTGAGTCGATCATTCAGAAACCCAATTTCTATATATTGACCTGTCATTATCATTATTCCTCCTCCTGAAATCAATAATTTTGAGAAGAACCTATTATCTTCGATATTTTATTGAGACAATACATCTAGGTTATGCTTGCATCAATACTAAAAATCTAAGGGAAAGAATACTGAGACAAAAAAATGGAGAAGGACAATCAAGATAATTAAAAGAAGTGGACGAATATTCAGTGAGAATGCTCTAGTTATAGTTTTAATTGTTTTGTTCATTTTTACTCATTTTTAGTTGTTTGATTTAGATTAATATTTGTTGGATTAAATTTGACCGTCTATCTATGAAAATTCTCCATTTATTCTACGTTACAACAATGATATAATGAACACCCTCCTATTATACAAGATTATCACATCCACATAGAACATACTCCTCCATCTACCCATGAGATGCTTTCCTTGGATGGACACGTATATTATCTTCATTAAAAAGAGGATTCCTTTACTCTTGACATTATTACACAAAAAGAGCAAGTTATTGATTCCTACAGTCAAATTGAGTTGTCAACATCAAGATCAAATATATCCCAAATTCAGACTAAGGACATCATATATGAAGATATCCAACATTATCCACTCAAGGAAACAAGTCAAGATGAATAGGATATTTCAGAGTCAGTAGAGCAACAAATTGGAATAATGTCATTTGCAGTGGTCATTTATTAGAGAATTCATTTCGAATAAGACATCTCAAAATAGGGAGGATCGAAGAACAAAGATGCTATTACCACCATACTAGGGGCAACTTTGTCTCAAGAAAACACCAACATAGGGAGCACGAAGAATCCTTATGATGAAACCAATGCCAATACTACAACTGGCCACATCACGAATCTTCATCCACCCATCACCCCATCCACGAATTGGGAAAACCATCAAAACGAAGATTTGAATCAAAGCACGAAGAAAGAAATCAAAGAAAAATAAGTAGTGAAGCATGAAGGACAAATGAAAAACACATGGATACCAAAGAATACAAAGAATAATTATCCCTATCAAACTCTATTAGTCAAAGAAACTATGGGGAAAGTATCCATCAAAGAGGTCCACAAAGACAAAATTAGGCTTCTTGAGTGACATACAAAGTGTATTGAGTTCTTGGTCCTAATTCCATGCACATTTATGTATCCGCCCATCATTTCTCATCTTCCAAAGTTTGGAGAGTCAAAGGTTCCAAACTATCAACCAGTCCATCTTATATTCCTAAACACACAACTACATCCATGCCTCCATGCATGATATCCAATTCTCACATTGACCATGTATTGGAATTCACCTTTCGTCATAAGGATTCATAAGGCACGTTATCACGATGTGCACACAAAGACAGGTTAACTCCGGTATCGACAAAGAAAATCATAAATCTTGAAAGATGCTTTCAAGTGAACGTATGTTGGAAAAAAAATTCTTCAAGTAGGATATCAATGGAATATGATGACAAAGGTGTCTAAATCATGATCATTGGGTGATTCAACATGAGCTTAAAATATTTCATAGAAAAATACAAAGAAATATAAAATATAAAAAAAATAAAAAGTTAAAAAAGGATTGAAAATAGTAAAGAAACAAAATCATCCTCTAGTGAAAACCATTATGGTGGCTTTATGGACAGGTAACATGATGAAAACCTGGAAAACAAACATCATGTATAGAATCGAGCATCTACATGCACCATTTTAGGAGAAAGCATCTTATCACATCCATAATAAATCCATTCATCCATGAACCATTTATCCAATCCATTTTTATCCATCTACATCCATACTCCAAATTCTCTTGATCTTGAAAATTTTTGGTGCACACTCTACACTTGCTTATGGTAGTCATCTTGACATGGGTCATTTTCATTAATCCTATCCTACCTAGCGTTATCTGAGCCTTGAAGAATTATCCAAATAAACACCCACTATCTGAACCCCTTATCCTATCGTAAGATAATCCTTCGAATCCTTTGCATGCTTACCATATCCATCCATCCATCCACACATCTATCCAATAATCCACCCATGGAATTCCATACATTTCTAGAAACTAGGGGCAGATATTACATCTTTCTTCGAGAATAAATCTTGATCTATATCCTCCAAATTATGTGGTGATCCGAACATTGGAAAACATGAAATCGAATTGGTCAAATATTTGTGAGCACCAATCCAAATCACTAGCCCATGGCATATTTTGAAGAGATGATGTTCTTTATCAAGCTTTATCTTTCATTGAACATCAATCCAAAAAAACTAGTAATAGTCGCATCTAATAAATATGTCAACGTGAAATCAAATAATCAAAACAATTTTATTCCAAATCAAGCTTCAAAATCCTGATCAATAAAATCCAACCAATTCATCATCATATCGAGATATCCTTACCAATCCTTATGTTTCTTAACACTATCATTGCATTTTTGTATATCCTCAACAATGTTATCATCATGAATTGATCATAATCCTTGTGTTTCTTAAACACTATCCTTGAATTGTTGTGTATCCTCAACAATGTTATCATCATCATCATCATCAATCCAATCAATCAACCTTAGCTTGGTTTCCAAAAAAATCCCAAAACAGAGCACTGATATCATATCCATATCCAAATCGTCAAAATCATGCGAAAATCCAAAAACATCCAAATCATTCAAATTCCAAAACATGTCAAAAATCTGAAAAAAACAAAAAGTGGCATCATCTTACCAAAATACATCATCTTTGATCTTGAATGTAGGAAAGGTTGATCTTTGATCATCCCCCAAGACATATTTTAGGTCATTCCTTCAGCCATTTGTCTCAATGGCAATCTATTTGCCCATCCATCTCATCAATTAGGTTTGCATTCATCTAACTACGTGGTATCTATTTGTATAACATAGGCAAGGATCATCTATGGATCAGCTCCCGAGACCCCTATGATAGGTCTTTAAATTAGTCTCTTGGTCAAAATCTCAAAAAGTACCAAAAACATTGAAAAGCTCAAAATCCCAAAATAACCTCAAAACATTTCAAAACATCAAAAACATCGAAAAATATGAAAAATTTAAAATGGTGCACCTGTCCCATCTCGCTTTCACATGAAATAATCATCATTGCTAATAAATCATCGTCCTCTTCATCCTTTGATGAAGCAATCAGAAACAAGTCTAGAAGGTTCCAAAGTGAACACCCTAATCATCAGAAGTCTCAAGTCTAGGTCAGTAAGCAAGCAAGTTGGTCAACTAAAATTATCAATACCTTATCATCCAATCAATCTCATCAAAACCCTAATCATAACATTTCCTAGGATGCATCCTTCCCATGACGGACATCAACATCAGGTATCACCTAAGTTTAGCCTTGGCTAGTGATACGAAGAACATTAGCTTGTTTGTTTACTTTATTTGGTCTTTTTGACTTATCTTAGTTTGTGCTCATTCCAAGGACCTCTTAATGATGCCTAAGTAAAATAAGTTTAGAGATAAAGGAATGGGGAAACGTTCATTATCTTTTTTATCTATTGTGCTTGTTGGATATTCTTGTGAAATAACTTGGCAAATACTTTCTTTGTTCGGTGCATCCTAGCAAGGTTTTCATATGTCAAGTGTGAACAAGAATACTCCTATCTGATTGTTGAGTCAAATTCCATCACACTAGGTACAATGCCATCCTGGTTCTTTATACCTTGATGCATTTTACCTATGTGTATTATCAAACATAAAGTAATTGGTCGCTTGAAAATTCCAACTCTTCGTAAGCAATTCATCATCACCAACATTAATAAGGTAGGCTTGTTGGACCCTCTTGTCATCATTATTTTATTCTTATTATTCTATCTTTACTAACATTTCCATCAAAAATTGGTGTGTTCTATCAAAATATACATGAGGCTACACATGGCCGATGACTTTCTATACATCATCAAAATTGTCTATGTCAAATATTTGATGTTTCTAAATAATTATGCTTCATCCTATCGTCAATAGAACCACTCCTCTCGCATTTTATCGTGATTTCAATCAGAACGTCAAACATTTATGCTCAATCTCTTGAGGGAGCAATATACTAGCATAATCCTTGTCATTGGGGCATTCAAAAAATTGAGAAACTTTTAAATTTGATCACAACAGTTTAATCTTTGATCCAATGCAACAAGTGCATTGCTTCAAAAATGGGAAAAATGTAAACACAAAAAATATACCAAATTGATCCTACACACCTGATCCTGATCACTAACATTGTTTCATCCTATTAAATGAAATAAATTAAACCTTGTTCTATTTAATCAAACATCATTGTTCCTCTTTAATTAAATAAATCAAATCCCTTTATTTAATTAAATCTATCTCTCATCCTTTTGATTTAAATAAACACATAAATCTAAGTCAAAATTGTCAAATCATCTAATCTCCTATTAAATTGATCAAATCTTGATTAATTTAATCATAATCACTCCAGTCCTCTAGATTTTGCAATTTGCACAATAAATCAATTTATTTGATTTATTAAATCATCATTTTCCATTCAAAAGGGATTTTTTGTGGAATATTCTTCCAATTCAAAAATCCCTCCAAAAGGGGATGGGTACTTCCAACAAGGCATTTAATGCCTCTTACATGTCTTTGGCCTTGAGTGAAGTGACATTAACTCCATTCTTCTCTCCCTCCAACACGTCACTTTCAAATTTCAAATTTGAATCTCACAGCATTTATCATGCACATTCATAGAAATGTGCACAACCTTCCCCCATTCACATATTGACAAGTGACACTTGACAATTGGATGTTGAATGATACCACATTGCTTAATCTTTCTCACTCTTCCAATTTTGAATTCTATAAATGAGAGACTCTTCCCCTCATTCTTCATCCACAATTTGAGTAAACTTACTATACTCAACTTCATCCTCAAGCACATCCATTTACATCTATTTCATCATGGAGCTTGATTGAATATTCATCAAAGTGGATTCCTCATCAACATTGCAACAAAGGAGCTAGGAAAAGGCCAATATCTACACACAATTGACACAAATTCCCCCATGGGATAAAGAGTTTACATTGCTTAATTATGATTTCATTTATCTTTTATGTTTGTTCTTCATTTTTCCTATTATTGAGCATTGCAAATGGATTTGATGGGGAATCCTTGTTTTATCTTACATATGAGCTTACCAATGTGTTTGTTTCTTGTCTTTGTGTACGTATAGGATCAGGGTTCATAGTTAGGAAATTTTTTGGTTTGATTTGTGACTTTGGGCTCTACTAAGGGTTCTTTGTTTTCTGTAATCATCCTTGGCCCCTTTTGCATCATACTGCACCTACTGCGCATGAGAAATCCTCCCTCATTGAGTACGCCACATTTACTGTGGTTTTAGGGGTTTATTATTCCTTCAAATAGCTCTAACCTAGAAATTAATGTTGGTGTTAATGGTTCATTAGCACAGTTCAATGGCTCCTCCTGTGAACAAACGTCCTTAGAAATTTGTTTTGAAAGTCTTTCACGAGGTGAGAACTTTGATTCCCTAGTTGTTGTGATTTTTCCTTTACCAAATTTTGATTTTGCTTGCCAATGGCTTGAACAACACACCCTTGTGGGTTACTTTGTTGGGAGGACTCCCCCAGAAAGTGTAATGAAAGAATGGGTCAACAAGACTTGGGTCCCTCCTAGGGTATGCCTTGATATGGTCCAAAACTTGACCAAGGGTTTTTCTCTATTCCGTTTCGCGGAAGTCAATGATGTACAGGCTATTTTAGGCCATGGTCCTTGGTATGTTAGGTCATCCTTTCTGGTTTTCCAAGCATGGACCCAATATTTTGATGTCTTAGATGAAACCAAAATGTGGGTCTTGGTTTGGATTGAGTTCCCTGGTCCGCCTTTTCCTTGTATAGAACTAGATAGGTTTTTCCAAACCCAACCCCATAAGTGAGTCTGTGTGGAGGTGGACCTTTCCAAGGATTTGAAATAATCTATGGATATTTAAATAGGATCTATTAGGCACACCCAAAAAGTTACTTATTTCAATTTACTTAAGACGTGATAATGGTGCTAGTCAGTTGACCACAAGATGAAGGACTACCCTTTGACAGTGCCTCATACGCCATCCCTATCATGAGATGTTGAAAATCCTTGTAAGACGAAGCCTTCTGGTAAGGTTGAAACAAAGAGGGCCACAGTTACAAACTGAAAAAATAAGTCAACTAGTTCTAGGTCAGCCTTTGAACTACCAAATTTTTTTTCAAACCCTTCAAAGAAGGAGACAAATGCTCCTTTTGGAGCTGCTAATGTTTTGGTGCAGCCCAGGTCAAAGGCAACATCTTAGCCTATGGCTATTATGTATGCCTAGCCGAGTATCCCTCCCATGTCGAGAGCTCAAAGGCAGTCTTGTAGTTCATCTCCACCACCTAAACAAGGAGAATATATGCGAGAAAAGTGAAAGTTTTCACCCCCTATTTAGATTGGTTCAGTTCCATGGGATTTCTTGAAGAATGGTTTCTCTTCCCTAGATGAGGAGAAATTGGGTTCCAAAAGTATGAAAGAGTTTCATCCATGAGTTTCCTCTCCTGGAATGTTTGAGGTCTAACATACCTCTCCAGAAAGTATTTTGTTAGAGATACTTTACAGAAGTATTCTAGTGTTGAAGTGTTTTGTCTCCAAGAAGTTAAAAAATTTGGGTTCTTGCTTCCTTCAGCTTGTCGTTCTATTTGGCCATCGAGTACTATGTGTACACATCTAAAAATGGTCATTATAAATCAAGCCTATTAATTAATTAAATATGAATGATTTAATTAATATTCTAAACTCATCTACATATAAATAAATTCAATTATTTATTTATAACGTCCACCTTTCTAATTCTTCTAGCTTAATTAAATAAATAAGTTTAGTTAATTATCATCATCTTCTTCTTAATTAAATTCAATAAATTCCATCATTTACTTATATTAATTATCATATTATTCTAAGTTTGAATTTTCAAATAATGAAATATTCTTCTAAATTCACTTTCTAAATTTAATTAAATATTCTAAAATATTTAATTAGAGAATTTCTTCTGTCCACTTAATTAATTAGAAGCTTTCTTCTCTCCACTTAATTAAATATTCTAAAATATTTAATTAGAATCTTTTTTTCTCCACTATAATTAACTATTCTAAAATATTTAATTAGAAATTTTTTCTCTTCACTATAATTAAATATTCTAAAATATTTAATTAGAAACTTTCTTTCCCACTGAATTAAATATTTTAAAATATTTATTTAGAAGCTTTTTTTCACACATAATTAAATATTCTAAAATATTTAATTAGAAGCTTTCTTTTCCACATAATTAAATATTATAAAATATTTAATTAGAAGTTTTCTTTCCCACATAGTTAAATATTGTAAAATAATTTAATTAAAAGCTTTCTTTCATCCATAATTAAATATTCTATAATATTTAATTAGAAATTTTCTTCTTTTCATATTTAATTAAGTATTTAATATATTTAATTAGAGCGCTTTTATCATCTCTCACACATAATTAAATATTATTTATTTAAATTATGGAAACTTCTAATTCTTTGTCACATGTAATTAAATAAATTTATTTATTTATTTATTTAATTATGGATATTTCCTCAAACTATCAATTAACTTCTCATAAAAGAAGTGCACAAATGGCAACTTTCCTTCATTTTTGAATGGAAAAAGTTGTATAGGAGGAAACATCTCCCTTTATTCTCTCAACCTTCCATATTTTTCTCAACTTCTCAATCTCTCACCATTCATCTTGATAGGTTTGAACTCAACCTTTGATCTTGGCCAACTAGATTCTTGCCTTCAAAAATCTATAAATACAACCCTCTTGTGAGTTGAAAAGGATCCTAGATTTTGTGAATTTAGCATAATCATTATAGTTGCATTCAAATAAGAATCTTAGCATAATCATTTTCAAGTTCATAGCATAGAAATTTCAAGTTCATTTCATGGCTTAAATCACATAGCAATAGACATGCGTGTTTCATAAATCTCGTTCTCCTAAGTTGTCATTTTAACAAGTTGTTGCTTACACCAACTAAGAGCCAGTAACTTTAATCAAATCCTTGGAGATAGAGGACAATGGAACATATTTGAAATATTTGTTGTTATTTAGAGTTTTTTTTGTATTTTTAATTAGTTTCTTTCAATTTAATGTTTCATTGGTGTGTTAGTTTATTTTCCAATTAGTTCAATATTCTAACAACACATTTCTGGTGCCCACCATGGGGCTCTTGTCCCATTTTTAATCTTTTTTTTGGAGGTTTCTGATAGGTGACAGACTAGAACAACACTTTAGCACATATGAATAATAGATTATCACATACGAGCTGAGGAATAGTGCATTTGCAATTTGTTTTAGCGTAAATGAATCCTATTTTAGTGCACATGCATCTTGTTTCAGCACATTTTTGTTTGATCTTTTAGGGAATTTGTAGTTTCTTTTAGCACATACAGGGGTCTTAAAAGCAAATCCTGATTCTAACGCCATCCGCGAACAATAATTTTTCAATTCGGTTTTAAAGTAAAATGAAGCAATCCTAGGATATTCACATAAATCTGGAATCAACCAATCCTAGGATAGTCACCAAATATCATCTTTTCTTGGTTAAAATGAATCCAATATCTGTTGTGAAGCAAAATCTTCACTTAGCATAGAAAACTGTCATTTGGATTTAAAAATTGAACCATTTGTTTGGTGTGATTGTTGGGTAATAGGTATATGCTCTCCCCTTAATTGGGTGATCAAAACGCCAGAATTACCTTTTTATTTTATGCAATTCATGCTTTATTACATCCTATAGAAGGCCCATCGTAGTGGGAAAATGTACTCACCCTACGGGAACGACCTAAGTGGGAACAACCAAAGCCAGGTTTTCCAACACACTATAATCAAAAGTGAATTTTGGGGAAACCCATATTCAATGGAAGTGAGCAAGATAACCATCCCCAAAATATTTATTCTAAAGATTGGGAGATCTCTTGAGGGAGTTTATCTATTGTCATGCCGAACGGAAACCTTTACTATGAACCATAGTGTAGAAAGCCAGTCATGTCAATATCCAAACATAATTTCAATCATAGTGCAAGGGGAGGGAAGAATTCACCCCCAAGACACTCACCATATAATCGCCACAGATTGTTTTCTCAAGGGATCGAGAAATCTAACCTTGAGTACGCACCTAGAAAAGACAAAAACACGGGCACCCTCTAGGGGGTGACACGGTTGTGCGAGTCGACGTGATTTTAAGCTATGGGTTGGGATTCCTATGATAACCTATTTGAAAAATTAAGAGTGAGTTTGACTATAGTGCTTATCTTTTTCAATACCTGTGAAAATGTCAAGAACATACAATCTTTGTTTAGATTCTAGGAGTAACAAAACAATTGATTTTTACTATATGTCATGTTTTTCAAAATTAAATCAGATAAAGATCATCCAAAACATGTCTGTCTCAATACCATAATTGAATAGCCTAGCACATTTATGATATGTTTTAGCACATACTTGCAACAATCTAGCGCATAGATTGCATATTTTAGTGCACTTGCTGAAAATTTTAGCACATTTATATTATGAGCTTGGGTAATTTTTTGACACCCAAAAATCTTCCATCTTAGTCTAGTCTTTTTCCATGCTCAGGCTCTGGAAGTCCACAACTTTTTTCAAGAGGTCCCTAGAGAAGAAGATTAAAAAGCCAAAGAAATCTCTCGGTTATAACAAATTATTGAAGAAGAGTTAGTTTTTATACCAAAGTCGAAAGGTCTTACTTGAACAGAGGACCTTTATTCATTGATATCACAACTTTGTTAGAGGTTTCACTGACGATTATGTTGTAGAACCTTTATACTCATGAGCCTTCTTTCAAAGAAGAGCCCTTTCTCAAAGGTACAACCATAGTCAGCGTATTCATTCCTCTTACATTCCCCAACCTGTAGTTGTGTACTCTAATCGTCCAAATCAATTCTTGCAATAGAGAGTTTAGGGGACATTAGGCATTTATCAAAATCCTTAGTTTTACAATGATACAATCAAACCTCACAAAGTGCAAAATCATCTTTATTTTTGATCTTTGGTTTAATTCCCACAAATAGGATCATCATCCTTTCAATTAGGGAATCATGAGCTAAGGATTAGAAATATCACAAGTCATATCAATAGAATCTTCATTCTATTTTGACTTATATATCCCTCAAAAATTGCACTATTTCATTCTTTTTTATCAAAGTTAGTGAAAATTTGGCAAAATATTATTCCTGTTGTCACAAGATCTCAAAAACACATAGAAGGAGACAAAAGGGAAAGTACATTAAGAAAAATGGGTGATAATGGTGATAGGGAAGAAAATGATTTTCACAATTCAAATACTGAAGAAATAATAGAAGAAAGGCTCCAAGAAGCAGAGTAGGATCCCCAATTCCATACTCTTATGGAAAGGATTTTAGAACGAAACAAAGAAAGATGTTTCCTTTCTTTAGCTAATCAAGGAGCTATGTTACTTGTCAATTTTGACACATAAGGGATTAAAGAGAGTCTTGAAACTCCTCCTAATGATTTTAGTGCCCTTATTCAACAAATAAAAGAATTACAAGGGAAAATAAAAGAGATGCAAGGGGATACAACAAAAAAGTATGTTTTGGATGACATATGTCCATATCCATTCGATAAGAGTCTTCAAATGATTCCATTTCCAAAACATTGTGAAATCTCTAAATTTGATAGGTATAATGGGAAAATCAACCCCATGGAACATGTAAGGGATTTTCAAAATATGAGCTTATAATTTGCTCATGAAGACACCTACTTAATGCGATTGTTTCTACGAAGTCTGGGTGGACAATCCATGGAGTGGCTTTCAAAGATCACTACCCCCATCATAAAATTTGAGGAGTTAATAAATTAATTTATATCGCAATACTCCTACAACATCCAACACCAGATAACCATGCTTGATCTATGTAAGGTAAAAAAAAGGTAGGAGAATCCCTCACTACATTTTTGCAAAGATGGAGGAGGGTGTTTGCTAGATACTCTTGTCTTGTTCCTAAAACACAGAAGATGGAGATCTAAGTTATCGATAGTATGAATCAAGCGATGAGTTATAGACTAAACCTTCACTATCCTCAATCATTTGAAAAGTTGATTGAAAATGCGATTATTATAGAAGGTGCCTTGGTCAAGCGTGGAGTTTTGAAAATTGATAAAGAGGGTTCAAATTCGTACAACAACAAAAACCATAGTAACAACAATGACAAGTCATGATTTTGGACTCGAAATAAAAATGTTGTGAATGAAGGGGTAGTAGATGCTAACAATTTGAATGTGAAGCCTATCATTCTTAATGTATCAGGTTTCCAACGTAGCAATAACATTGAAAATTCTAGTACCCAAGGCAATGTTTCCAATCAAGGGAATGTGACCAATAATCGTGGAAATAATTTTGGCAATAATCAAAATTCAAATGTGCCCAGATCTTCATATTTTTCAAATCGATGGAGTTTTACTCCCTTGGGCCAGTCTTTGGAATCTATTCTCAAAGAACTATTGAATCAAAATGCTATTACATTGCCTAGGGTTAAACCACCATCGTGGAATGAATCACACTTTTGTGATTATTATAGTTGTAAAGGTCATAAGACAAATAATTTCTAAGGGTTAAAGAATATTGTTCAGGATTTGATTGATAATTGTACCATCATGGTTGAGGGACATAATGTCAATGATGACCATTAGGCATTCAAGGATGCTCTCCCTAATTATCAAAAAGGGGAGTCTTTGGGTGACAAGGGTAAGAATGTTAATGTAAGACCCCACTTCGTGTGTGATCGATACAACCCTATTATTTTATATGTATCTTTGAATAGGTGGTGAGATGTGATGTGAGAAATAAATAGTGTGGTTATGTGGAAATATTCTTGTCTTTCATTTTGACATTTTGTTTCATTATCTTTTCCATGAGTGTGTTAGGCATGTATGTAAATCAGGGAATACAATTGAAATGTTAAATTGAATTGTTGTAAGGTCAAATCTTGGGATATTTAACTAGCAAACAAATGTGATGTATGATTGTTGCTAATGATTACATTGGTAATGTGCAGGAAAGTCAAGGTACCAATGTGAGAGGGGAAACGAACGAAAGAACATGGAAAAAAATCCCATTGTGGTTATGTATTTGATTTCTTTTTGGGCTTAGAAGGAAATAGGTTTAATGTGTTGGTAGACTAGGGTGTGACGGTGGATATTAAAGGGTCAATTTATTTATTTGTTTTGTGAGGGTGTTTAATTGTGTCATGTGAGGTGTAAGTGGGGTTAAGGGTTTAGGAACCCTTATCCAGGTGTGAAACTCGTATGGATTTTTGTGTGGATTTAAAAAAAGGATCATTGAGTCAATTTCCTTGGTTTTTGAACAAGAATAGACCCCTAGTACCTATACCTATGGGTTGGGAACCTTTTTGACATGTGAACTTGTCCTTGGAGTGTGAAAAGACCCCTCAAAAGTCCACATTCATGAATGTGACGAATTCAAAAAGTGTTGGGGCTTGGGAAGAGTGACTTGTCACTCTCAACCTCCTACTCCCCAAAAGTTCTTGGAATTGGCACAAGACTCACACATGTGTGAGAACTTGTGGGAAATAGTGTAGGTTTGGAGGATTCCTATATACCTCAAGAAGATGGAAGATTTGAGCATTTCCCACTTCTCCTCTTGGAGAACTTGAAGGAAGATGGTGAAAAGAAGGAGAAGAGAAGAGGAGTCGAACTCTTTGGAGGGAGTGATGAAGATGGCTTGGTTTGGAGAGGAAAGAGGGGTACAAGATTTCATTCCCTTCATCAAAAAAAAAAAGAGATAAGTTCTTCCATTTCCATTTTCCCTTGTTTCTTGGTTGTAAGGAGGTGACCTTTTGTATGGATCACATTTGAAAAATAGGAATTAGAGAACCTAGATGCAAGTAAATTTTGTTATGTTAGTTTTGTTCCTTTGTAAATATGAGAAAAGACTCCATTGATCATTGTGGGGCTAAAATAATTCCTTGCTCGGGGGTATGGCTAGAGCCCACAAGGCTCCATGATGCCATTACGGTAGGGTGGAGAGCAAGACCTTGTTCATGAGTTTGTAAGTTGGTTGCTCCCTCAAATATTGTAAGTCTAAAAAGATGTGTCTCATTAATTCTAAAAAGAAAAAGAAAAGAGAAAGCTTGATTTTTTGTGGGTATTCCATGATATTTTTTAAATATTGTTTGTAATGTTGAGAGCTATTATGTGTGGTAAAAATGAAAGAAAGAAAGTATAAGTTTTATTCAGTGACATACAACTTGTGTTATTCAATGTGTAAGATGAAGTATGGAAGTTCTAGATATAGAACTTGTATCTTATGGTCGATAGGAGTAGGAAATGCTCTATAAACAACAATTAAAAGAAGTATATGAAAGAAAAGAGTACCTTCATTGGATACTGAGAGAAATGTAATGTAAATTGAACCCATTAAGCAATTTTCTGTTTTATGTTGGAATTTATACTAGATATATATGAATACCTTCATAACAAAAATGTAGGTAGTCCTTGTTTATGAAGCTTGGGTGAAGTAAAGCATAAGTACATCAAAAGAGAGTTGTTAGTTTGTCTTAAACGAAATAATATAAAATCTCCTTGTAGTAAATTCATCACAAATATTATTCTAGAGATGAGTAAAAAGGTTAGAGGTATATTCATTGCTCATGCATCGTAGGAAAATCAAGCAACTTAAGAAAATATACTCTTCTCTAGATTTACACCTATGAAAGGATGCCTCCCATTACTTATGCAAAAAGAAGATGAATACAGACATAAGAAAAGAAATAAAGGAATAGAGTGAAAAGATAATGTGTTTGTAAGCATACTTTTGGGATTTCAGGTGTATGTATTAATTGTAGAAGTAAGGGTTATGCTTGTGAATATTAAAAAGAGAAACAAGATAGAGAAAAAATGCTCATTAAAGGCATCTTAAGTAGTTGTTTATGTATTTATTCTGATCCATGTAATAAAAACAAAATGCATAGTGTTACTCTTGTATTTAGGGGTTGTTCCAACCAGTCGAATAAGGAATGTATGCTGATGGGTTAGCCTTAAGAAAAAAAATATATATTGTTAGATAAATGCCCGAAATTATGTCGAATCCTTGTGGTCTAATGAAAAGGCACTTGTTTTAGTTTTAATGTTTGTAGAATGTGTAAAGAGAAAATAAAAATACATCATGCAGTCCTATCATGGAGAAAAGGAAGTAATAAACCTAGATAAAATAAAAGTTCAGCATGTTACTAAATACAGCGGGCCAACAACTATGTAAGCTCTACCCATAATTTCAATAAATTGAATCTCCAAGCTCCAAAATGGTATTTTGAACCTGAAACATTTGTAATCGTAATCGACACTTGACATAGTGACAAGACTATATAACACCAGGTATTCCTCCCATAAAAAAATAACATCGTGTCTTCTATAGACATATCTACAGAGTGCATCAAGCCCTCCATCCATGCGGAGAACTCACCTTGAGGGCGACTCGAAATGTTATCAAGATTACCAGCCGCTGCAAAACCACACTCGCAAACTCAATGCGCCCTAACATGACCATGACCCAGACAAGCCTAATTACTGCCGCATGTCTACACCAACTACAGCTGGTAAGAGGGATTTTATGTGTTCGAGCCTATGCAATAAAATGGTTTAAGCAAGTTGCGATGATCAAAATTCTTTTCATAGGCATATTAACTACAAGATAGGATTAGTGGTTAGGCGTTAATCGAGAAACTTCTTGGTGTGAGATCAGTGCCATCGGTTATAGCTCATAGTCGTTCTAGCTTTACCATCAGTCATTGTTTGTTTTCTCGCCAAGACTCCTATCAAGATTATTAAGAGATCTCTGTGCAATATCTTCATGTCGCACAATGACCTGCCTAAAATAATGTGTTGCCTAAGGGAAATACACTAATGCAGTTCCGTACTACCGTGGCGCCCTCTACCTGGATAAATATTATTGTATTCCACAAATGTTATATGCCATCAACCATGGCATAAATATATTTATGTGTCACAGTCGATCAAACTACTATTTCAAGCGTAGACAAGGACTGACGCCTATGCAAATGGAAGATCGAGAAATATTGTGTCAGAGTGTAGCAACAGCAGGTAGATGAACCTCTAATCAACCTAGTAGGCAATTTTTCAGGTTCGGTCATAATTATATCCTGTGTTGTACCACTCAGGTGAGTGGGTGAAAGAAGCAGAAATGCGTGACAGCCAGTTTAGTAGTATGTGGATTCAAATACAAATACATATTTAAGTTAATACAGTTGCATTAGGATCTGTTATAGATAACGTCTATAGAGTGAAATTAACAAAAATAAAATTACGAGTGTGAGCAGTATTTGGTTCAGCTTTATTCATGGATTAAAAAGAAACTACAACGTCATTTTCTACTGCACCCTTTAATTCGCATAAGTCATGGTAATAATTTGTATTGGACGTTCAGAAAACTAGGGTAATTATTTCTTCTGTAGTAAAAGTGAATTGAATGTTTGAACAACTCACGGCTACTCTGCAGCTCAGCTTCTGTTCTTCTCCAATGCCACACTGTATAAGTGAATTTTGAAGGCTGGACTCCATCTGAAAGCTCCAAGAAAGAAAAGAAAAAAAAACAGTTGTGAAATTATCAATTTACTCTGTTAATAAATCAAAAACACTCTACCTAAATAGTCGCTGCCATTTTTCAACTCATGCGAAAGTAAAGAATATTACACTAATATCAATTTGGTGTTCCACCATAATTTAAAAATAAAAAATAAATAACAAGAAAGAAAATATCTTGTTTTTGAATCTAACGTAAGAAAAGCGGCGTTGAAAATTTACATTTAAGAGTCCCTTGCTAATTCCTTCCATTTTAAATTTTAAGCTTTCAAGGGAGTTCTATGTAACTCTCATGTTTAAATATTCCTTGTAAAGTAAAATAGATTATACTCCCTCTCCCTTAAGAAAAGGTCATATTAGTTTAAATTAAGAGTATGTATAAGGATAAAAGTTTAAGTGAGAAGGGAAGAGAGAATTTCCTTTTATTTATTTTAGTTTTTCTTAGTGATATAAATGAATATATATATATGAAATAATAAAATTAGGGTATAGGGTAATCATTATTATTATGATTTTAAATTATTAAATTAAATAGAATATATATGTATATAGAGGTTATTTATCTTTTTCATATATAAATATAAAAAAAATAAAAATAAATCAATAAATAAATAATATAATAAGTAATTTATCATATGGGAGAATGGTGGTATCAATAACCATCTTATTAGTAAAGTTAATTAAGGTAACGTAAGCTTTACTGACGACATAAATAATAATACTAATACTAGGTTGGATGGTTACCTCATTTTCTAATACCCGATATGAATAGCACCATCTAAAGGGTTTAAGCTAGTATATACATCATTACCCTTTTGGTAATTTAAGAGATAATATTTAGTATTAGTGTTCTCTTAGGGCACTTAATCCCAATTCACTTAAATATTAAATTATTTAAATTAGGGCTAACCAACCTCTAAACGAATCGTATGGACCCGATCGAGGTAATATGTCATCTTAGTAAAATAGGTGGCAAGGATATAAACATAATTATGAGATTATTGGTAGTAATGCTAATGACCCAGTCATCTTATCATGGCAATTACGGTGTCTTTTTGGCTAAACACTTGTTTAAAAAAAAAAAATTAGTTGGGTTTTCTAGCGTAAAATTATAGGCATGACAGTTAATTATGTCCACGACACCATTATCAATCATATTTACACTAACGATCAACAAATCAATGCTATCAAAATCAAAGGTAAGCAGGAATATCGAGAGGTCAATGCTACGAAAAAGAGACAAGCCAAAATAATTATCAAAGGAAGCTCATCTAAAGCAGCAGTTACCCCTCCAAGTAAATACAATTTGGTTGATCAACTATGAAAATCATCAACCCAAATTTCTATCTTGGAGCTCTTAAAGCTATCACTTGCACATAAGGACATTCTGGAAAGGGCACTTGTTGATACAATTGTCTCTCCCGATCTGGATATCAATAAATTTCAAGCCATGGTGGGACACATGTCCTCCTCCACATGTTTATCCTTTTTTGAAAAGGATGACTCATCCATAACCCATTCGCATAATTCATCACTCTATTTAGAGGTCATGGTTCAAAAATCTCGCATTAGACGTTCCTAATAGATGGGGGAGCCGGATTAAACATTTATACTTTGAAATTGGTCCTAGCTTTGGGATCTTCAGAAGAATCTATAGATCCACGAAGGAAGATTACAATCAAAGCATACGATGATGAGGAAAGAGCTTCCAAAGGCCTCATCATGCTACCCATCAGAGTGGGACCTATTGTGAAGAATACCTTTTGTCAAGTTTTGGATCGGGATCTATCCTATAACATACTCTTGGGTCATCCATGAATCCATGACATGCAAGTTGTTCCATCCACTTATCATCAATTCTAGAAAAGGTTATGCAATCATGCAACAAATGGGTTATGAAGGAAATGGCCCTATAGGTAAAAGAAAAGAGGGTATTATTGAACCTATCCAACTGAAAAAAAATGCACCCAAAAGATAAGACTAGGTTAGGATATGGTGAAAATACAAAGGAAGAAGTAATACAAAGAATGTGTAAAGAGGAGTTAGCTGAAACAATCTCGAGAATTCAAGAAAATAATTTTGACACTGAATCCAATGAATATGAATGGGACGACATCTCTGATGATACATTATTGATGGAGAAAAGGGTGGATGTCATACACAAATTCACACCCGCATTCTTACAAGGGGAAAGCTCAAGGCCTCTGCTTGATTATGTTCTACAAAGCGATCATGACTCAAGTGAAACCCTTTCGATTCAAAGTGAGACAGATCATCCACATGAAGATACCATCCTAGACCTCTCCCATAACAATGTTAATAATAGTATCATGACTCTAACGACCAGTGACCTTACTCATCCTAATGATCCATTTCCTTTGGTCTATCCTAAACTTATTGATTGGGAAAAAATCGCACCTACTGATGTCCCCACTTTTCCAAATGACGAAACCATCATAAACTTCCTTTGTTCATCCCATCTAGAAAAAAGTTCCACCAGGGAATTAGAGGATCATATTTTTCAACAGGAAAGTCCCAAGTTTCTCAGCTATAAAATAAATAATATAAAAGAAAGATCTAATGGTGAAAACCTAACAAAGGCAGTATTAGATCAAGAAAAGAGAAAAATAAAAAGTGTATCCAATAGTGAAAACCTTTCAAAGGCACTCAAGGATGGGAAACTTGACACTCTCCTAGAAAATTACCAAGAAAGGTCTTCTGTTCTAATAAAACCAACTGAGGCACTCAATATAGGTACTTCAGAAAAGCCCAAAGTCTTGCAATTGGCCACATCTCTAATAGAAAGGGAAATTCCCGGATTCACAGAATTCCTCAAGAACAACCAAATCAGTTTTGCATGGTCCTATGTGGATATGCCTGGATTAGATCCAAAGCTCATCATGCATCATCTATCTATTACGTCTGGCGAAAAACCTGTGAAGCAGAAACCTAGAAAAATGCATACACATGTTGCATTGTTGGTTAAACAAGATTTAAAGAAACTTTTAGATGTCGGATTCATTCGGTCTATTGACTATGTTGAATGGATCTACAATATCGTACTTGTTTCAAAACTAGATGAAAGAATCATAATTTTTACAGATTTCAGGGATTTGAATGAGGCATATCTTAAAGATGACTTCCCTTTGCCATACATAGATATGATTGTTGATTTGACTATTGGACATGTCATGTACTCATTAATAGATGGATTTTTAGGATACAACTAGATAAACATTGCACCAGAGGATCAGGATAAAACAATGATCACATGTCCTTGGGGTACCTATTGCTGGAACGTAATGCCATTTTGGTTAAAGAACGCAAGAGCTACATACCAACGAGCAATGACAAAAAAAATTAATGATATGATTCATACATTCATAGAGGATTACGTTGATGATCTCCTTTCCAAATCTAGCACCAGGGAAGGACACATAGATATCTTATCTAAAATTTTCAAAAGAATGGAGCAATTCAAAGTAAGACTTAATCCAAAGAAATGTGTCTTTGGAGTGAAATCTTGAAATTTGCTAGGATATATTATATCAGAAAAGGGAATTGAAGTGGATCCAGCTAAGGTACAAGAAATTCTTGATATGCCACCACTAAAGAACATTATTAAACTATGCTCTTTGTAAGGACGGTAACAATCCATCAGAAAATTCATCGCGCAATTGGAAGATAAAAGTCTACCATTTACTCATCTCTTACACAAAAATGTTCCATTTAAATGGGAGGAAAAATATGAAGTAGAATTTTTTCAGATAAAGAAATATCTCATTAATCCACCATTATTAATTCCACCAGTGCAAGGTGCACCTCTCATATTTTATATTTTTTCCACGAAAGTCTTTTTAGGAGCATTATTGGCACAAGAAGACAACTCAGGAAAAGAGTGAGCAATCTATTACATCAGTCGAAATTTGAAAATTCATGAGCTAAATTACACCTTCATTGAAAAATCTTTCTTAGCAGTAGTGTTCACTTCTCAAAAGTTATGACACTATATGCTAACTGATAAAATAAAACTTGTGCCTAATATTGATCCACTCAAATATCTTCTAAGTAAGGCAACGTTAACAGGAAGGTTGGCTAAATGGGTCATGATCCTAACTGAGTTTGACATTCATTATGTGGATCAAAAAGCTCTAAAGGGATAGGTAATCGCAGATCAGTTAGTAGAAGCACCAATGCAAACAAATCACCCAATACACATTGATTTTCCTAATGCTGATGTATTCACAAAAACTATTAAACAGTCATGGGCACTCTACTTTGATGGTTCCTACACTCAACATGGCTCAGGAGTAGGAATTATTTTCATTACACCTCAAGGACATACAATTCCAAAATCTTATCGTCTAATGTTCCCTTGCATAAACAACATAGTTGAGTATGAGGCACTATTAATTGGCATGAGAATTGGAATAGACTGGAAAATCACAGAACTTCAAGTTTTTGGTGATTCACAACTTGTCATAAATAAAATCAATGACAACTATCACACTAAGGATGAGAAGTTGATACCTTACAAAAAAAATGGTGCATGATTTGAAGAAACACTTTATTAATATCAAGTTCATACAAATTCTGCATATTGACAATAAAGCAGTTGATGCAATGGCTACAATAGCATATCTACTCTAGTTGTTAGAGAATAAAAAATGGTATGATTTCTTGGTGGATAAATTGTTTTCTCCCACCTATGACACTCTGGAAACTCAAATAATTTGCCACTTAACTAGTTCTAATTCTCTCTTGTATGGCCAAATCTACACTTACTTGAAGGATATTGTTTTACACATAGATTTGTCTAGAAATCAGGAAAGGAATTTCATATGTCAATCCTCCCATTACACCTTAATTTTTGGCATCTTATACCGATGTGGTCTAGATGGTACTCTCCTTAGATGTATCGAACGCAATGAATCAGAAAAGGTTTTACAAGAGGTACATGGCAGCATTTGTGGGACACACTTAAGTGGACTAACCTTAGCAAAGAAACTTGTTAGATTGGGTTATTACTGGCCGACCATGGAGAGGGAAACATTCATCTTTGTGAAGAAATGTACAAAATTTTAGATTCATGGGAATCTCATTCATGCTCCTGCTCAGGAATTACAACCCTTCACCACAACATGGCCTTTCGCTCAGTGGGGATTGGACCCGGTTGGAAAGATACACCCGTCATCTTCAAATGGGCATAAATTCATCATTATAGCCATTGAGTATTTAACTAAGTGGATTGAATTTTTTCCCCTAACAATTGTTACTGGCAAAAAAATCTCTTCATTCATTTTAAACTATATCATATGTCGATATGGTATTCCCAACTCCATTATCATATGGTATTCTCAACTCCATTATCATAGACAATGGAAGACCCTTTAAGAATCGGGATGTTGATGAGCTATGTGAAAGATTTCGCATCCAACACAGGTTCTCTACACCTTACTATTTGCAAAGGAATGGTCAAGCTTAAGCTTCAAAAAAAAAAATTCTAAAATTTTTGAAGAAAATAGTGAATGAAGTAGGACGTGATTGGCATGTCCAATTAAATCGAGCAGTGTGGGCATACAGAACAAGTATTCACACACCAACAGGTGCTACTCCCTATGCTTTGGTCTATACATCGGAAGCTGTTCTACCACTAGAAGTTGAGATTCCCTCACTTTGAGTATCACTAAAGGGGTTAATCAATGATGAAGACTACCAAGTATCAAGATTGCAAGAGTTGGAATTGCTTGACGAAGGATATCAGAATGCGTTTAATCATTTAAAGGGATATCAACAAGTTATGTCTCGCAAATACAATCATAGATTCAAACCATGAAATTTTCAAGTGAGTGACTTGGTTCTCAAAGAAAACCCTCATAATCAGAAGGATCGGGAGAAGAAAGGAAAGTTCAAACCTAATTGGCTAGGCCTATTTGTTATCATTGTTGGATATGAATTAGGGGCATATCAGTTGTCAATATCAGAAGGGGACCTGTTTGAAGATCTAACCAACAAAATTCATTTGAAGAAGTTTTATGCCTAAAATTATCAAAAACAATATAAAAAGTCTTGAAAAAAATACAAAAAAATCAAAAAGAGAAAAAATACAAAAAAATCAAAAAAGAAAAAAATATATATACAAAAAAAAAATTAAAATATATATATATATATATATATAAATCATAAAAGCAAATTATCAATCTTAGTGTTTGTTTTTCATCAATCATGAAAGAAAATTTATCAATCTTACTATTTGTTTTTCAATCATGAAAGCAAATTTATCAATCTTACTATTTGTTTTTTATCAATCATGAAAGCAAATTTATCAATCTTACTATTTATTTTTCATCAATCATGAAAGAAAATTTATCACTCTTACTATTTGTTTTTCATCAATCATGAAAGAAAATTTATCACTCTTACTATTTGTTTTTCAATCATGAAAGAAAATTTATCACTCTTACTATTTTTTTTTCAATCATGAAATCAAATTTATCACTCTTACTATTTGTTTTTCAATCATGGAAGCAAATTTATCAATCTTACTATTTTTTTTTCATCAATCATGAAAGCAAATTTATCAATCTTACCATTTTTTTGTCAGTCATGAAATAAATTTTATCAATCTTACTATTTGTTTTTCATTAATCATGAAAGAAAATGTATCAATCTTACTATTTGTTTTTCAATCATGAAAACAAATTTATCAATCTTACTATTTGTTTTTCAATCATGAAAATAAATTTATCAATCTTACTATTTATTTTTCATCAATCATGAAAGCAAATTTATCACTCTTACTATTTATTTTTCAATCATGAAAGCAAATTTATCAGTTTTACTATTTGGTTTTCAATCATGAAAGAAAATTTATCAATCTTACTATTTTATTTTCATCAATCATGAAAACAAATTTATCAGTCTATCATATCATTCTTATCAGTCATCATCAATCAATCATCACAAATTCACTATCACATGATGAATCAATCGAAAAACATCATCATCTTCTTCATTTTATATCAATCTTTCAATAGTGGTTTTCATCAAATCATCTTTATCGGCCGATGAATCACACAACAAATCACTACACATTTTCAAAATCATCAAAAATTTTGAAAATAAAAAATCCGAAACATTCAAAATTTTATCCAATTCATCGCCTGAGGGGCCATATAGCATCATCAGTCAAATTTTCAAAGTCAGGGGCAAAATTTTCATTATCTGAATTTTTATTTGAAGCAATGCATAAAACACATCACTTCAAAGAGAGGCAAAATATACACATCTAAAAATGGTCATTATAAATTTAAATATGAATTATTTAATTAATATTCTAAAGTCATCTACCTATAAATAAATTCAATTATTTATTTATATCATTCACCTTTGTAATTCTTCTAGGTTAATTAATAAGCAAGTTTACTTAATTATCATCTTCTTCTTAATTAAATTAAATAAATTTCATAATTTATTTATATTAATTATCATATTATTCTATGTTTGAATTTTCAAATAATGAAATATTCTTCTAAATTCATTTTCTACATTTAATTAAATATTCTAAAATATTTAACTAGAAACTTTCTTCTCTTCATATAATTAAATATTCTAAAATATTTAATTAGAAACTTTCTTCTTTTCACTTAATTAAATATTCTAAAAATATTTAATTAGAAGCTTTCATCTCTCCACTTTATTAAATATTCTAAAATATTTAATTAGAAGCTTTCTTCTCTCCACTATAATTAAATATTCTAAAATATTTAATTAGAAAATTTCTTCTCTCCAGTATAATTAAATATTCTCAAATATTTAATAAGAAACTTTATTTTCCACAGAATTAAATATTCTAAAATATTTAATTAGAAGCTTTCTTTCCCACATAATTAAATATTCTAAAATATTTAATTAGAAGCTTTCTTTTCCACATAATTAAATATTCTAAAATATTTAGTTAGAAGTTTTCTTTCCCACATAATTAAATATTCTAAAAATATTTAATTAAAAGCTTTTTTTCCTCCATAATTAAATATTCTACAATATTTAATTAGAAATTATCTTTTTTTTCATATTTAATTAAAGGCTTTTATCATCTCTCACACATAATTAAATATTATTTATTTAAATAATGGAAACCTCTAATTCTTTGTCACATGTAATTAACTTTTCATAAAAGAAGTGCACAAATGGTAGATTTCCTTCATTTTTGAATGGAAAAAGTTGTATAGGAGGAAACATCTCCCTTTATTCTCTCAACCTTCCATATTTTTCTCAACTTCTCAATCTGTCACCGTTCATCTTGATAGGTTTGAACTCAACTATTGATCTTGGCCAACTAGATTCTTGCCCTCAAAAACCTATAAATACAACCCTCTTGTGAGTTGAAAAGGACCCTAGATTTTTTGAATTTAGCATAATCATTATAGTTGCATTCAAATTAAAATCTTAGCATAATAAATTTCAAGTTCATAGCATAACAATTTCAAGTTCATTTTATAGCTTAAATCACATAGCAATAGACATGCATCCTGCATAAATCTTGTTCTCCTAAATTGTCATTTCAAAAAGTTGTTGCTTACATCAAATGAGAGCCAATAACTTTAATCAAATCCTTGGTAATAGAGGACAATGGACCACATTTGAATGATTTGTTGTTATTTAGAGTTTGATTTTTATTTTTAACTAGTTTCTTTCAATTTGATGTTTCATTGGTGTGTTAGTTTACTTTCTAATTAGTTCACATATTCTAACAACACACTATGTTTTGCACTCTATATGAGGTTGGCCATGGTGGAGCCATCACCCTTTTATCCCCGCATTTTCATACTTGTTTTGTGGATCATGGGACTAATCCTTCTCTTAGATAGATTGGATTATCCTTAACATTGATAATCAAGCAAACAATTGTTTTTTGAAATGGATTTTAACTTGTTTAGAAGAGACATGTCAATTTTTGTCATTTATTATAAACTTAGAAAAGAAAAAAACTATAATTTGTGCATTAAATTGAATGAAAAGTAAAATTAATTTGAGAGACTCTCATCAGACAACTTAATATGGACTTTATTTAGCACATTTTAACTCGTGAAGATGTTTTGAGATTGTTTTTTACCTTCATAACTACTGAATGAAATGGATTGAATTAGAGGCAATATTATTGCAACATAACTATTGAAAACATGTACTAGTAAAGTAGCTTCCTAGGTGTTGGTTGACAGATTTGTCCCATCAATAAATACTCCCACACCCACATGACTGACAATCTAGCCAACAGTTGAGTCACTTGCTATGATAATCGCAAGTGCTCTCTGCTTATTTTACAAGGTGAAACTACCATCAAAAAGTATGCAATGAATTAAATATAGAGTATGATTTTAACTAGAATGTAGGAAATGTGAGCAACACCTACACATAAACATGAAAGTAAGTGTGAAAGATGATTTAATAGGAAAAAAACAGCATTAATCCCGTTCATTCCACAACCACCGATAACGTGTAGGGAGAAAGAAAGGTGAATTATTTCAACAGATGATTTAAACTGAATTCAAAGATTTAGAATTAAATGCATAAGCATTTCAATTAAACATAAGAACATTGAAAAATAATTATAATGGAACAAATTTCATGTAATCAAAGAAACACATTTACAAATTCAAAGACTTGGAAATATTCCCTTAATTTTTTTAATGCTAGAATAAGAGTTCATAGACTCCACACCTTTTATACAATCAAACTGAGTTTCAAGAAAACTAAGCCTATTTCCCCCTTCTTCCCCCCTGAAGAGACCTTTATTTTAATTTCCTTTTTCCCTTTTATATCCTCCAGTGATTGTTCATAAAATTCATTGAAAATGACCAATATCAAGATAATTCATCAAGAAACAGGCACATTTCGATTACACCCCAAATTTTCGGTTATCATTCATAATTACAAAATTTTCATGCATGCAAAATCAAGATTCAACCTTTTTTTGGAAGAAACCATTTCCATTGGTAGTTGCATAAGGAAAATAAGTCACTAAACTAGCGGAGGAGCTGGAGCTCTAAACAACTCCATCAACATCTCCATAACCAAATTGTTATATTTAGTTTGCTCTTCCTCTCTGTCCAAAACAGATATCACTCTGTGATATTCGGCATAGCTGGCCTTTTCCTTCCACGTTAGTCACCGTAACTCAAAAATAATTTCAAGTTGTTCTTCCTCAGACCACATCAAATTTGGTTGTATGACTCGCATCGACTCATTTTCCGATTCTGCAACTTTGCCAGGAAGCACCATGTTGAAGAAAACTTAAAACTAAAATGCTATCACATTTGCTTCATTCATAAGTTCACTGGAAGGTGACGACAGAGAAAAGAAGTTACTTATTATGGAAAAACATCCAAGTCGGTTCCTATATCTTCTCCACCAACTTTTCATTTAAGATTCATCCTTTCAAAAGATCCAAAATATTACGTTTAAACCTTGAATTGGCATTCCAAGGAATTGCATAAGACATTCGTTAATGACGTCGTATAGTGTATTAAATGAGCTGACACATATAGAAATGTGCCTCTAGTCAGGTCTTCGTATCGCTCAAAAACAGAAACTCCAAACCATAAGTCAAAATTTTAAAGGTTTCAAGAACTCCCAATAAGCCAATTGCATAATAGATCAACCAAAATCCATGGCATGGTGGGGATATTACGTATTTCAGTTGGTCGAAAAGTTTCAAAACAAATGAACCTCATGACTAGGTTAGGGAAAATGGTAGGACTGTGACATCACTTAGAGATACATTTATAACAGAAGTTTGAAAATTGATAAGATAATTGGTGGGTATCATTGGCTCCGATTGGGGATTGCATTTCTTAGCGAAATGTAGAGGACCTTTAGAATCTCATGATAGACTAGTTCAAGTCCATTGGACAACTGAGTCGAAGAAAAAAATAATGTGAGAAAAGAAAGCCAAAGCATAGGGGCAAGGGAAAACAAACACAAGCCAAAAAAATGACAAGAAATTCCCAAAATCGGAAAATAAAACCACCAACAAAACACAAAAATCACCCTACTATATACATGGCCTGAAGACCGTAAATCTAGAGAACATAATGATCATATGAAGCCATTAACAGGCTGAGAGAAATAAGACCCCCAACAAAAAAGATACATACAACCGTGAAATGTTTCCATAAGTATCCATGGCATGTACATACTTACTGAAGTGAAGGAGGTCTTGTGGCAACAAAACCATATTTCATTGTGTCCACCAAGAATGCCTTCGACATAGCTCACTTTCTTGAAAGGAAACACATTGTTCGCTTTGAATTAGATCAACTCATTTCTTGAACCAGCCATTATCTACCAAAATTTCTAGGGACAAACTAGAAACTTGAGGAGAACCATTCTCAAATTTCTCATAGCAACTCAAAATCTTGATTTCTATGCCTTCATAATTTGATTGAATTTCTTCTTTCTGCCCATCATCACTCCCAGAACTATTTTTGAGTGAAAACCTATCCATTTCATCTTGGATATGGGGAAAGGATAGAGAATACATAGTAGCTAATTTAGATTCAAATAAATCAAAAAGAGGGTTATCTCTCACTCTTGTATTCTCATCATATTCTGTCGACACATATAATGTATTGATTTGTCCCTAGTTGATCTCGATTTCAAGCTCTACCAATTTTTCCCCTATCTGTATTTCTTCTATAATTTTCCCTTTAGAGACAACATTAACCATTTATTTGTTTCAATGTGCATGGACGACATTAGGAATCAAATATTCTTTATGTGGACTACATAGTAAGTTAACCTCCAATTGTGCCACTGATGGTTGCAGTATATGAATTTTAGTTTCTATAATCATGGGATCGAACTTGTTAGGAATTACATCTTTTCCTCTGGCACAAAAATAATCCACGACCAAAAGATATGAAAGTTGGGAATGTTTTTCATTCAAACCTTTAGTAGCTCTAGGAGAATCCAACTCTATATTTTCCACAATTTTTTCAATCAATGCATTCTTATCTTTTCTCATATTAGAGACGAATGTGTTTACATCAACCTCTTCAATGTGCCCATTTTCATCCACAATCCCACATAAAAAAACATTTGAGCTCTCCAGGCACCATTATGGGATGAAAACTATATGAGATTCATCTGACAACCCTTTTTTTACTTTCCATGATAGAAACAATTTTTTTTTAATCACACTATTGGACATACAATTATGGTCCTCAAGGAAAAAAAAATTACAAGAAATCTATTCCCCACTATTGGGTTCTTCATTAACCTTTTCTAGCTTTTCTACCATAGTCTAAGGATTCTTATGTTCAAGATCTTTAAGGATGCAATATCTAAAATACAGGTCTTTAAAAAATAGAGTTGATTGATGATCTTGAAATGGATGTATCCTTCTCCTATCAGCTTCTGTTGGGCTCATTTTAAGAATATCCCACAGTGAACAGATTATTTCATCTTTTTCTACCAATATTTCACCATTAGTCGATGCAGGTCTTTTTCCAAACTGGTTGCATCATTTTCCCTGACTACGAACCATTTCTTGGGATATCATTATTACATGGAGTCACCAACCTTCCCTTTCAGATAAGGCACCAATTTGTTACCAAACAAGAATTGACGGGTCTTTTAAATTCTAGAGCCTCTGATTCAATCCCCAACGGAGTTGCCAAAAATATGTTGATTGAGAGATTTGGCACATCAATAAATAATCCCATGCCAACACAAATGAAAATTTAGCCAACATTTGAGTCACTTGCGATGATAATCAAAAGTGCTCTCTTCTCATTTTACAAGGCACAACTACCTTCAAAAATTATGCAATAAATTAAATAAAGAGTATTCTTTTAACCAAAAAGAAGGAAAGGTGAACAACACCTACACATAAACATGAAAGTAATTGTGAAAGATAATTTAATAAGAAAAACACAATGTTAAGCCCGTTCATTCCACAACCACCGATAACGTGTAGGGAGAAAGAAAGATGAATTCTTTCAATAGATTATTTAAACTGAATTCAAAGCTTCAAAATTAAATGCATAAGCATTTCAATTAAACAAAAGAACATTGAAAAATAACTATCATGGAACAAAGTTCATGTAATCATAGAAAAGCATTAACAAATTCAAAGACTTGGAAATATTCCCTTAATTTTTTCAATTCTAGAATAAGTGTTCATAGACTCCACACCTTTTGAACAATCAAACTGGGTTTCAAGAAAACTAAGCCTATTTCCCCCCTATTCCCCCTCAGAGAGACCTCTATTTTAATTTCCTTTTCCCTTTTATATCCTCCAGCGACTGTTCATAACGGTCATTGAAAACAACTGATATCGAGATAATTCATCAAGAAATGGGCACATTTCCATTACATCCCAAAATTTCGTTTATCATCCATAATTACAAAATTGCCATGCATTTAAAATCAACATTTAGTCTTTTTTTGGAAGAAACTATTTTTGCTGGCAGTTGCATAAAGAAACCAAGTCACTAAAACATCGGAGGAGACAGAGCTATAAACATCTCCATCAACATCTAATGAACCAAATTGTTAAATTTTGATCACTCTTCCTCTTTGTCCAAAACAGAGATCACTCTGCAATATTCAACATAGCTAGCCTTTTCCTTCCACACTAGAGACTATAACTCAGAAATATTATCAAGTTGTTCCTCCTCGGGCCACATCAAATGTGCCTCCAGTCAGGTCTTCCTATCACTGAAAAATGGAAACTCCAAACCATAAGTTAGAAGTTCAAAGGTTTCAAGAACTCACGATAAGTCGATTGCATAATAGATCAACCAAAAGCCATGGCAAGTTAGGGATATTAAGTATTTCAGTTGGTCAGGAAGTTTCAAAAGTAAAAAACCATGCAACTAGGTTAGGGAAAATGGTAGGACCACAACATCACTTAGAGGTACATTTATAAGAGAATTTTGAAAATTGATAGGATAATTGGAGGGTAACACTACGTACAAAAAGAATAAAATGGCTAGAAAACTATTCGAAAAATAAAATGGATAGTTTTCCATATTGTGTATAGCTGGAATCGGAAGGATAGAGCACTCAAAATCATTAAAGAATGAGAAAAAAATTCAGAATCCTTGTATATGTAAACTTTTTGGAGAGAGTATGTTATTTATGCTTGGCTTTTAAAGTTGTAGGTAGAAATTTCCATTTTTGTATCAAACATATATCTGATATTGTGTAAAGTGACTATTAGCTGCATACTACATTAGAAATTTGATATGCCAAATATTTGATGGGCATTAAATGTGTATGATATTCAATATTTTTAGTATTCGACTCTTTATAATGGGTTTATGAAATATTTGTCTGGTGCTATGAAATGTTTTACAAATTTTGAAAGTACACATCTCTATGAAATCTAATTGTTGAGTTCATTCTTCCAAGAAAGAATCCTCTAAGAGGTCACAAAAAACACAAAAACATATTTCTATTTTATATTTATGATGATATTTTTAATCACTTCACTTTATGAATATAATAGAATAGAGACTTCATAGCTTCCACATTCCCTTCGATAAACTATAAAATTTTCTAGCATCTCTATAAGCTCAATTTTGAAACAAATGATAAATGTAATTTTAAATCACTAATCTCTTTCTAAATCAAAGATTGACACAATTAGAATATTTTGTTAGTCTAATATATTCTCCTCATTGTTTCATTGGTCAAAATTTTACACACCTATTCAAAAGAACCTCATGGTATTGGAGTTATAAAAGAAAAATATGATTAGAGGATTTATTGATTATACATAAAAAAACCTAATACTTGGCATAAATTCTTGAAATTGGATTTATGAAAACTATAAACTATTGTTCTATTGTACAAAGATCAATGGGTCACCAAGATTGTAGGGCTAGAATTTTTTAAAGTATTTTATGAAAACTAAAATGAAAAGATAGACAAATTTATACTTCCATATATGTGTCACTTTATCACTTTTCAAAGAAATGTTTATATTAACAAAACTTTTATATAATACCATTTGCTAAGAGACGATACAAGGGATGAGATATGTCTATGTTTAGATAAATACAACAAGTACAAGTTGATGTCACAAATTTGAAAAACTATTTATTTTCCTTGTACTCAACAATTTGTGAATCGTTTCAAGGGTGATAGTCTAACCAATAGTTTTTGTTGCATCATTAAAAAAAACTGATGAAAATTTGTGAAACCTATGTCAAGAGAAATGATCTTATAGACATATCACTAGTACAAAAAACACATGGTGCACCAATAATTATGAGGAATGTTTCCAAAGACTATATATTATTTTTTGTGGAAATAATAAAAAATAGATTATGTAGAGAGAATAAAATCCCTTGGATCCATTAGATATGATTAAAAAATATACTTATTATATATCCATGTTGATTCCTTCTTTTTTAACTACTATATTGAAGCACCATCTTGTTTAATCTATGTTGATTTCTAGCTTGCAAATTTTATTTCAAATTATAATTTTATTCTTCTTTGGAGAAATATGAGTAAAATTATCTATTCTTCTTAGGATCTATGTATTTTAGGAAATACAGGTTAAATAATTTAAGAGAGAAAATTTTAGCTTTTACTCTCACCTTGAATTCAAGGAAGATTTTAGTTTAATTATAATATTCTATGTTTTTTTGTGATGTGTGACTATGTAAATTTATTCCTAATGAAACACAATTATGATACTTTTCAAATGTTTCTAATGAGTTGTAGTAAATCTAAAATTCATTTTGGTACCCGCGTGGATTCTTCATATTTCACTACATAATTTAAAAAGTTGGTATGTTTCATATGGTTCACACATATTCAATAAATTTTTAACACTTGAATTTAGTATAGTTTAAGTTTCTTTGATATCATAAATTTGCTTAATGTTTACTATCTTATATGCAATTTTCTCATTAGTTGGAAAATATTTTTTCCAATTTAATACTAATGTCAAAACAAATAATTATTTTCCTACAGGTGAGGAAGATGTCACATAATGTGCATACATCATGGGTGTCCATTTGGTTTTCAATGTTTCACTTGCATATTCCATTCAATGTTCTCCTTCATATAGAGGAGTTGAGTGTTTATTATTGGTTAAGAGAGAAGATGGTCAACAAAATTTAAAATAATTGACCAAAATCTAGTCAAAATAAATTTGATAATTATGCTATGTACTTTAACTTTCTCTATGAAATCAAGGTGAAAATGAACTTAGATGAAAAATTTAATAGTCTTCAGATTGAAATTGTAGATTTATGTGACTAGTCAGTTCATTTATACCATGATTTTTGAGAACTTTACCTTGCAGGATGCATTTGGAAGGTCACTATTAAGCCAACAATGACCATTAAAAAACACTCTATGTTATGAGATCAATATGAAATTCATGATATTTCTTAAGGGACAATCACATAATAGTTATCACACGAGACCACCTAAGGAATGGTTGCTTACTACTTTAAATTTCAACTACTCCATCATATTCACGTTGCATCAGGTCATGCCATCATTTAGGTTGTTGCATGCACACTATGGGATACCTACATTGTATGTCGTTAAGTCCAATGTGACAATTAAAGTTCAAACTATTCTTCATGATAGTGATAATGGGCAATTACTAGTGCACAAATGGTTAACTAATTGAAAGTATCTTTTGAAATATTATTTGACAAATATTTACAAAATATTTATACATTTTATGTATGACTAAGTTTAGTTTTGAAAATATTGTTTGAATATTTTTGTTATCCTTCCCTATTGTATTTATATGGTTCAAATATAGATATGATAATTTTTAGAGAATAACTTAATGAATAGAATATTAAAGAAAAAATGAATGTTTTTTTTTAAATAAAGGTTGAATACTCTCACAAGATTGCCATTGATTGGGTAGGATAATAAACACTGTTATCGATTAGTTTTCTGATTGTATTTTTTGTACAAAATAATCTTCAGTTACATAGTCATGCAATTACCAAGTTTACTGCCTTCGCACCCCATCTGAAATTTTTGCTCAATTTTATCCTTGCAATACAATGCTTCTGACAACCATCCCAAAAGTAGAGTATTTGAAGCTTTCCAAATTTTATATTGAATGATTTTATGATTACTCTATTATTTCAGTATTTTTCTTTATAGGTTGGGAATGACGGAAGCATTTGGAATGTGTGGGTGAAGTCAAATAAAATTATTTGTTCCATTTATGTTTTCTGTGCTATCGATATGCAAAGATTTATTTGCTTTACGTTTCTTCACACAACAAACCTACATTAACTGAGCTTCATATACGTGGTCTCCTGTATATCTTGTACTTGCAATTAGTATCAATACGCCTTCATCAACTCATGCTACTGCAAAATAGTGATTCTGAAAATAATTTCACATAATAAGAATTTAACAATTATTTTAAATGTTTTTATTTATTTATTCATATTTTAATAGTGAGGTTTTCTATGAGAGTCTTGAAATATTTACTAATCTCCTTTCAATATAAATATGTATATAAGCATTCAACTTAAATGAGCATAATTTGTTTATCTCCATGCAAAAAAAGTTTCAATCATTTAGTTCAAAAACTCTCTTAATTTCTATCGAAAGAAAAAAAATAAAAAACTTTTATTTTAAATTTGAAATTAGTTTCATCAATAAGATAGAGGGTGGTTAACCCCACTTTCCCTCTCATATGAAAAGAGTTTATCATCCTAAATAAAAAGTAGAACATAATTTTATTTTTTCTTCATTATAACTTAAATAAATCACTCTTTCATTACAACTTAAAGGATACTTAAATAGCATAGTAATCCTCTCCTTGTCTTTATATTTGTTCAACACAAGCTCATAGGGTATGGATTTTATTTTTCTCTTTCCTCAATGCAATAATATGAAAATATCATCCCTCAATATTACAATAATTATGAATGCACCAAATGACACACAACAAAATGAGACTTTGTCTCCACCCTACCATAATGGCATCATGGAGCCTCATGGGCTCTAGCCATACCCTTGAGGAAGGAATTTTTCATGCTCCATCATGATAAATGAAGTCTTTTCTCATTTTTACAAAGGGATAAAACTAGTATAGCACCAATCGCATGCATCTAGGTTCTCTACTTCCTATTTCATCTTCTTACAACCAATAACAAGGGTAAATGGAAGAAGAAGAAGAAGAAGAAGAAGAACTTATCTCTTTTCTTTTAGATGAAGGGACTTGAGCTCTTGTATCTTTCCTCTCCTAGCCAAGCCATCTTGATCATTGGCTTTCCAAAGATGTGGACTGCTCTCCCCTTCTCAATCCTTCTACCATCTCCACTCAAGTTCTCCAAGAGGAGAAGTGGGTAACACCCCACTCATTCTTCCTCTCCAAATAATATAAAAATTCCAACTTGAAACCTTTGGATGGGGAGGTGTGGATTGTAGTCACCTCCATCAATGGGAGTCTTTTCCTCGTTAAAGAGGAAAACATGCTCTTGGACAACCCCCCATCTTTCCATCCCATCCTCCTCTCAAAATTTGGTTATCTCCATTATGAGAGCTTTTTATGTGTCAAATCATGTCTTAGGGGCACTTTTGTATGCCCACTTGACCCCTACCACTATAGTATAGACCCTAGAGGGTTTATTTTTTAACCCTAACAAAAACAAATGACTATCAACTCTCCTTAAAATACCACTCAAGGTTTCATCCAAGATTCAAAATTAGCTAGTGGTTTCTAATACCTAATCTCCACTTACACCTCACATAAATCACAACTGAATTCTCTCACAACCTTAGTCTTCCAATACCTTAACTCTAGACTTATTTCTAGGCCCCAAAAAGGGGTCAAATTCATGAGCATAATGAGATGTTCTTTCAATGTATTCTCAATGGTCTTCCCTTCTCATGTCAACACTCTTCCTTTCCTGCATATTACCAATGAAACCATAAGCAATGATTGTATATCACATTAATTTGATAACTAACATAAGATTTAATTGTAGAAAAAACTTATTTACAATTTCAACTCATATTCACAATGCACAAGTCCTAACTTCTTTATGGTAGCGTAAATAAAATTATTAGAATGAAATATAAGAATATGTCCCATAATCACAATATTTATCATCCACGGTACTGTTGGCATATGGCTTGTAAGTGTTGTCATTGATGGAAACCTAAGTCATGCATCTAATCTACAATATAGTTTTTCGTTTACATTGATAGAACAGTATGAAGGATAAGGCATCTGGGTACAGGCATAAAAGTTGATCTATATACCTCACTAGACTATTATTTTGGGTTGTGGATCTTTGAGGAAGTTTTTTTGATGTTTTTTTATGCTTATTCATGAAGTATACCAATATGCATTCACTGCTACATGATCTAGGAGATCCGGTACACTAATCTGTAGATTATCTGTGCTAGAAGGCCGATCTGGCGAATATAGTAATAGTGGATGTATAAGGAGTATTTAATCGAATGTTTTCATGCTCTATTATATTTTTTTAGGTCCTCTCTTTGTCTTAACCAACTTTGGAGGATGCACATATAGAATTAGTGGTGGATCTGGTTGACATTTGAAAAGAACTTAGTGCTTTATGAAGCTAACATAAGAATGATCAAATCCTTGATGGCAGATATATATATGAGATCGATTTTATCATTTTGAGTGTGTCATATGTGGAGAAGTGTTTTAATATAGAGAATATATGGAATGAAATTTAGTAGATTAATAGTGTGAAGTTGTCTATGTGTGATGCGAAGAGCAGAAGAGAGTAGAGCAGGGCAGAGTGAAGTGCAGAGTCAGAAAGAAAATCCAAAATCAAATCTATGAGGTTCACCGGAATTGTAACCAGGCATGAATATATGCTACTATCTTAGTTCATCCTTCAAATTGTTTTAATCTAATTTTTTTAAGGTAATGAGCCTTCCCTTTTAAGTAGTGAACTCTAGGCAGTGTGCCTGAATGCAAGTGCATTCTTTTTGTTAAAAAATATTTGAGTACTCAAATTGTGGATTAAACTCTACCATGGTTTTTCCCCTTATAGGGTTTCCATGGAAAAATCCTTGTGTTATGGTGTTATGAATGTTTATTTAATATTTGTTGAGCAATGATTCACCCCCCCTCTCAGTATTTCATTGAGTCCAACAGTTGGTATTAGAGCTTCTAGTTCCTGTGAAGAAGTTTAGTCGCTTGAGGTAGATCTTGGAATGTAATGGACTGTGATAGTCTTCAATAACAGATTTTGGTGGCACTTGATGACCTTGATCAGTCTAAAGAAGAAGTACAAGAATTGAAATAAAATATTAGGGATGCTAAGAAATTCATTCAGTCATTGAAGGATCGGATTGTTAAATCTAGGGAGAAGAGAAAGGATCTTTGTGATTAGATACAATAGAAGGGGAACAAAAATATAGATGATGCTCACCTGAATCAGACCTTAAAGGAGATAACTGAAGAATGTGAAAATATTGCCAAAGAAAATGCTACCCTAAAGCACGAGATGGAATTTATGGTGATGAAGCTAACTAAAGAGATTGAAGAAAGGAAGAAGAACAAAGAGAATCTAGCTCATTCCTTAAAGGATAAATCTGATGAACACAAAAGAATAAATGAAGAATTCACTTAGATGGAAAGATAACTGCAACAATCCATAAACAATGAAGAAGATCTTGGTAAGCATATTGTTATCCTTATAAATTATCTTATCAATGCAAATGAATACAAAGAAAAGTTTAAGATTAACTCAGTAAAGCTTGATGAGCTGACTCAAGGACAAAAAAGTGGAAATGATAAGAGAGGCCTTGGATATGAAAAAGGAGAAAGCTCCAAACATGGCCAAAATAATTCTAGATGAAAAATCTGATAAAGAAACTGAGGACCCATAGAAAAATGAATCAAAACCAGAAAAAGCTAGTGAGGAAGAATATGATCTGACAAAAGAAAAACTACAACAGCTTATTCAGTAAGAAATTGGAATGTAGAAGATTGCTAGGTTATGGTAAGTTAGACCATCATATGATAAAGATATGATTTTGAGTGTATTAAATGCTCATGTTGAGCACTGCAAGATCAAATTGAAAGGTTTGCAAAAAATTCTACCTGAGGAAATGATTGAATGCAACAAATAAACAATCAACTTTGAAGATAAAGACAAAGAATAAGGTGAAGTTATCTCTCACCTGAAGGAGCAGTTTAGAGTATCACTTAGGAAACTAAATAATATAATGAATGAATTGAGGCAATGCATAAATTCAGCTAATAAAATCTACAACTATTTCATCCATTGGCCTCATGTTGTTAGTAATTACAAAGAGAAATCAGAAAAAATTGAAACAGAGATGAATGGTATTGCAAAAATATTTGACATGTTTCGGGATCAATATAGCACCATAAAGAAAAGAATTCAGGAGTTACAGTCTGAACACACCAAAATTCAATTCACCAAGAACACACTTGTAGATAATTTTTGGAAGGTGAAGGATCTAACTGAATGCAAATTGGAGCAGATGGTGGAGATATTAAGGAAAGGTGAGAAACTAGAATAAGCAATTACAATTCCAAAATCTTTAACTGAAATTATCAACAAAATATCCAAGAACAACAGTTTGATCATTATCATCGGAATCACAATATATGCTTGGAATAAATTACTTCTAGAAATAATGAAAAATCAGGGTATGTGTAGGATCATGATGGGCCAAAAAGTGGCAATATAATGGGTATGTGGCTAATGACTTTTTTTTGCCCAAAATTGATGAAACGAAAAGGGTTTTTAAAGGAGATTCTCATATTTCCACCAATATAAATTATTCTTTACTTTGAATTTAATAAATAATAATTATTCATTTTCTATTGAATTACAACTAAAGTCTTCATTTCTAGGTTGATTGAAAAACATCTATAGATTTCAAATAGTATCATATTTTTTTAATACAAAACATGTGTCACATTCTATTCTTTGTATACTATAAGATTAAAAAATTAAAAAAAATGAATTTCATGAAGTTTTGACCAAGTTAAGGTGGTCAGACATACGATTCTTTATAGTTTTTAAAAGTTTTCATAAAAAAATTATAATTAATTATTTACTTGGAAAAAAATTACAAAAAAATATGCATCACATCGAGAAATGAGTCATCTACTTATATCTAAAATATTATTAAAAAATATTATCATTTTAATGTGGTTAGGGTGATCAAACAAACACCTACTTCTTATTTTTTCCCTGAAATTTAAGTACTACTATATTGAAATTTCAAATTTTCACCAGAAAGATTTTATTTTTTTGTAAGTAAACCTAGTAATTTATAAACTACATTCAATTTTCTACAAATTATATTCTTACATATTTTTAAATAATATAGATAACTTATTCAAATTTTTATGTCAAGTTTCCTAACTCTGATTTTTCTGAATTATTTGCCACTTAAGGGCCTATTTTTTCCATGATGATCCTGTACATACCCATCATAAGATAATTTTCTAAAGTAGCAGTCAATTGTTTTCAAATTTTTGAAGTATTGGTCTAAGGGGAATAATTGTCAACATATATATTCTAAAGTTTTGAAATTTTTGAACACATGTTTTGTCTTTTTGGCATATGCTTTCTATGCTTTGTGATTAATGTCAAAGGGGGAGAGAATGCAAGAAAAATTCCTTATAAATCTGAGGGGGAGAAAGTACAATAAAGCTTGGCATCATACTTATAATGATTCTGACACTTAGTCATTTTTCACTAAGTGTTGCCATCAATACCAATGGGGGATATTATTGGCATATGTCTTGTAATTTTTGTCATTGATGGAAACCTAAGTCATGCATCCGATCTACAATATAGTTTTTGTTTACACCAGAAGAATAGTATAAAGAATAGGGCATCTGGTTACAGGCATAAAATTTGATCTATATACCTCACCAGACTATTATTTTGTGCTATGGATCTTTGAGGAACGTTTTTTTATATTTTTTGATGCTTATTCATGAAGTATATTGATATTCATTCACTAGTACAAGATCTAGAAGATCTGGTACACTAATCTGTTGATTATTTGTGCTAGAAGGCCGACCTGGCGAATATAGTAATCGTGGATGTATAAGGTGTATTTAATTGAATTTTTTCACACTCTATTATGTTTTTTTAGATCCTCTCTTTGTCTTAACCGGCTTTGAAGGATGCACATAAAGAATTAGTGGTGGATCTGGTCAACATTTAAAAATAACTTAATGTTTTATGAAGTTGACATAAGAATGATCAAATCCTTGATAGTGGATATATATATGAGATCGGTTTTATAATTTTGAGTGTGTCATATATGGAGAAGTGTGTGAAGATAGCGAAGATATGGAACATGAATATGGTGAAAAAAACAATAGATTAATAGTGCAAATCGGTCTATGTGTGATGCAAAGAGAACAAAAGAGCAAAGAAAGGTAGAGCAAAGTGCAGAATTAGATAGTAGATCCAGAACTAAATCTATGAGCTTCACCGAAACTGTAACCTGGCATGAATAGATGCTACTATCTTATTTCATCCTTCAAATTGTTTTAATCTGAACTTTTGTAAGGCAGTGCGCCTAAATGCAAGTGCATTCTTTTTCTAAAACTTTATTTGAGTACTCAAATTGTGGATTAACCTCCACCGTGGTTTTTCTCCTAATAGGGTTTCCACACAAAAATCCTTGTGTTATGGTGTTATGAATTTTTCCTTTGAATGCTTGCACTTTTGTTTTCATGTAATGATAGAATGGTTGAGTTTAATATTATTAAAGTTAAGATTTGTTGAACATTGATTCACGCCCCCTCTCAATGTTCCCTTGAGTCAAATAGGTACATCTCACCATTTATTTAGGGAAACATAAAATATGTTAGAGCTTTACTTAGAATCACATGCCAAGTGGGGTCTTACAAAACATAAGCAATTAGATAGACATCCAAATTACAAGGGAAAATAGGAGCAATATAGTATGTTGAATCTTCTTAAGATGATTTTGATACTAGATAGTGTGTGATATGCCCAAGAGGAAAGTGAATGACATTGAATAATTTATTCAACTATTCTAAAACTTTTGGACAAAAATTGAAGTCATGAGGATTGATTGCAACATCCAAAATATCCAGATAACCTTTTTACAAACCATTTATCATTGTATTGTAAAGATAAATAATAGTAGGGTCTACCTTAATCTCTCTAAAAGTGGAAAAGCCAATAATAGATGTAAATCCAAGTGAAAGTTCATAGCTTGAATTTTTCAATTTAAAAGAGACCTTTGGGAGTAGAAAAGGTTGTATGTACTCAAATACCAATTTTTTGAGTAAAGGAAACTCCTCCAAGAGGTCCATAATTTTGGTGAGAAATATAGACACACCCTCAAAGTATTAGAACACTCAATAGAATTCAAGGAGAAATCCATGCTCAACCACATCATGAATCACTTCCTGCACTAAATTTTAGTCTTTAAAAAATATCAATGACATTAATCGAGTCATATTTTTCTAGCTCTCTAGCTCCCCATTTTCACACTTGTAGATGGAAGTGTTAATTTTTCTATATATCCTTCATTAGTTTTATTATAAATATAAAAATAGATGAATGAAGAGATAACTAGCAAGGTAATAAAACAAGGTACAAAATATGTGTGGGATAGCAACTACATATATTAAGTTTAAAATTGGTTGAGGCATATGTTTGAGTGTAACTATACATTCTTGGAATGTCAAAAAGGCGGCGAGGAGTAAAGTGAGAAAGGGATGTGACAATAGATAAGAGGATTATCAAGAGGAAATGGGAAAACCATCTTAGGTTCACTTATGTTGAGGATAGGGATGACACATAGGAGTATCATCCATGAAAAATTACATTGCTTTAATAGATCTACAATAAATCCATGTAAAATAGGAAGTTGTTAATCCCTTATTAAGGGTATTTGAGAGCACTTGATGGAAAATTGATCCTCTAATATTTCCTTTTTTATTTGATAGGAATCAATCTATAATTGGAAGAAAAATCTTACTCCTTTTGTTTATAGTCTATGGTCATATTTTCCAAGAATTTCATAACTTTAATCCCTTCCCTTGGCAATGATATCATTCAAAATAATCATATAACATTATAGAATATTACGGATAGCACCTTATTCTCGTGGCTCCTCCTAAATGGCCTCTAATATTTATTTTTCCTTCTCTATCCTTTTCTTCCCCTTTGAGCTATCTTTCCATGATTGATTCATGTTTATCCTCATTGGAGGATCCTCATTATCAACTTCTCCTCCATATTCATTGGTATATTGAGAGCTAGTGGATGGAGGAGGGTCAAAAGGAGAAGGATTTTATTGTTTTTCTACATTTTCTTTGTAGTCTCCTTCACTTTGGAAGATTTAATGACTATGTTTTTAGTTTTCTTCTTCATCACCCATTCTTATGTCCTTCCAAGTACTAGTGTTATCCTTTATTCTAGAATTTTCACTTCTCTAACACTTTGGTTGGTTGGTGGTATGGGTTGTGTTTGGATGTGAAATACATAGGATCAACCAAGTATAAGATCTATCATTCTCAAGACCATGGATATCCCAATTTAAATTTAAATCTTTAATCTATTGTAGGGATGGTATTGTCTAATCCCTTTTCTTGACCTCATGCTCATTGTCATAATTGGCTTAATAATCCTCAAATTGAGGGAGGTGGTAAAATTTGAGACCAAGATGTAGATTTATTTCAACACAATTTTATTATCAAATTGAAATATCATGACAAAGAAATGTATGGTGTAATTTCCTTAGTTGGGGAAAGGAATCTATCCCGTTTTCCTTTTCTTTACATCTCCTGTGCAAAGTCTTGGAAGCTATCACTTATCCTTTTTATGAAGTTATTCTTTATTGTTCATCAAATAAAGAGAAGAAGAGAATGGTTGGAGAAAAAGAAAAAAAGAGCCTACAGTTACAAGAAGGAACACTGTGCCAGTAGAAGAAAAACTATAGTTGAACCAAAATCCTCCTTGATTTGTAGCTGCACAACTAGAGTAAGGACATGTGCTATCTTAAAGTTAACATCCAATAATAGGATTTTAATACCACCATATACCATTTACATCCTTAGTATAGGGATTTAAATACTATAAATTGATAAGGTTCAAAACATTTTTGTAGTATATTTTGAAAGGAAATTTGTAGCCATAATAAACTATTTCAACAGAGAAAAATATGAAAACAAGTATTCAAAATATAAAATACAAAATAATATATAAAATATGTACCCTAAGAAGACACTTAAAGAGAAAAAACTAGCCTCCAAAAGAACTCACACACTCAATGTATTATCCCATGGAAATATATTACAATGCACTTGTAGAGTCTTCATGCAAGGCTCCTCGAGCATCAAGCTCCCTAACTCCACTATAGATGAACAAGAAAATAAGAATCATTTAATTACACATCCCAATCCATGCTTCCTATCCTTGCATAAACAACTTACAAAATATTCTTAATTACCCATAGCCAACAAGCCAAAGATTATGATAGCCAATGTCAAAAAATATTCATGTTATTTCCTTCATAGAATCGGGATTACACAAAACCACCAAGTTGTATTACATAAAAAATATGCCTAATACTATGATCTTACAAATCCACATCCCCATAGTTTACTTTTTCTGCTAAGTTCTTTTCAATATTAAATATTTTTTGAATGTACAACCCACATTAAATATTTTTCCCAATGTTATATAAATCATAAAAAGTGACCCAAAGAATTTCTAACCAATATGATGTACACATATCTAGATACCATGTTTGCACCAAAAATATATATAAATTTTATATTACAAGAATTATTAAAGTTGAACAACACACCTTACCTAAAATCACACTTTACCTGAGATTCTCCCACTTGTACTTATTGTATAAGGGGTCAAAATTAAACTCATACAACAAGGGAAAAACCCCTCAATCCAACTTGTACCATCAAGATAGAAAGAAGAATAACCAAGGTGAACACAATATAAAATACAAACCATCTCATCCTCTATGCTAATACATAAAATATAAAATACTATACAAAGATATGTCACACTAACTATCACATAGAAGAATAGATCCTACCTCAAGTGGATATATAAACACAAATACTAAATCTAATGTCTACAAATAAGCTTGAGTAGCTACAAATAATTAATCACTATAGCTATAATAACAAACAAAAATTGTTGATGAGATATCTAACTAGCCATACCTGCAATATAAGGTATACTCAACATAATAGGTAGATGTTATGAAATCAATACATCTATCCCAATATAATATTAAGTGAACATACAACAAAGGATGAACATAGAAAACCTTGAACTCCTATTACATGGGTAATAAAAAATTCAAAATAAATCAAGGCATCTAAAAATTCCATCAATAGAATTGACATGGAAGGTATAGGAAATATTATCAATATCACGTAGTACCAAGAAGCATCCACAAAGATATGAAAAAAATACTAATAAAAGACAACATAACTACCTCACCTCTAGTCTCTATAGCTCTCCCAAGTTCTCCATACTCAACAAAAGAAAGAGACAAAAGAGACCCCATGTTGTTACTGAGAAATAATGAAGTACGATAGCATTATATTCCCATAAAAATAATTATCACAATAGCTATCTAGAAACCTAAAATATAGTGTAATGTGAACATGAACCTCTAGGAAGAAATGAAATACAATAAGAGAGGACTTACAAAGAAAAATCATGTATTATATACTTCTATAAACAAATTTAAGTTCTCAAGTTGTATGAAAAGTAAGATCTCCTTTGCAAAACCCCAAATAGAAAATCCTTATCAATATCTAAATGTTCAACTCAAATATCAAATATATAATTTGAATCAACATACTATCTAGGATGTAATATTCTCTAACCAAAATAATATCAAACCAAAAGATACATCCCCAAAACCATTGGAATAGATCCAAAATCATTGTCTACACTCCTCAAATAAACCCTTTAGAACTAACATCCGTAACTCAAGACTTATTCCAATGAGGAAAAATTAAGTATAGCCTATGCCAAGTAATCCTCAATTAATCCCTTTATAACTAATACCCATAGTTCAAGATTCATTCCTTGGAGAAAATAAAGCATGAAACAAAATATATTTAAAAACAAGTTGGAAAATACCTATTAGATGATTTATTGTTGATAGGACTAAGAATGGGGAATGATATTACTCCTCTAAGATACACTAAGCTAAAAAAAATATCTACAAGAAAAATCTCTTGAACAAGTCCATGTTGAACTTTCCCCTAACTCAAGTGTAGGTTCTCAAATCTTCTTGCTAAAACATCATCAAAGAGTACATGTCTGAACACACAATCTCCAAGAGATAGAGGTATTTGGCCTCACCCAAATGTAAAATAATTATGGAACTAATAATCTCAATCTTACCAAACTCTAATGCACTACCACAATAAACATAATATCACAAGAAAAATTATCACAACACTCATCAATCATATTTTCACAAATCACCACCAAATATCTAACTCTATAATTAGTAACTCTTCATGATTTAATGATATTTATCTATTCAAATAAACATCATATGTCCCAAATAAATATTTTTTCTCCCAAGAAAAAAAATTATCATGCCAAAAATTTAATCAATAATTAATATTATACTATGGAATAATAAAATTCATTCTATAAAAATGATCTTTTTCCAAAGAAATAAATCATAACAAACATTCCAACCAAAGACTCTAGAATTCCTCCATGGTACTAGGATGTTGATATCTCGAAATCACATGAAGGTAACCACCTCATACCAATAGAACTCAAGATTACAATCAACTCTCATTGCATTTAATAAATATGATTCAAGAGCTCCTTCATGATACTAATAACCATTGTAAGAGATCACCCATCATCAATGATGAATTTAATTCACTTTCAAGTTCCCACTAAGTTGTGATACTAAGCTACAACTAGAATAATTATAACCATATCTTCAATTAAGATCACCCATGGCTCATATGCAATCAGCCAACTACAACACCAATAGCTCTAGAAATAATAAAACATGTCCAAGATATCCAAACTAAGAAGAAAATCCATGAGTTTTAATCATGAATCAATCCAACAACACATCCACACAAACTATCATGTGATGCCAAGTCTCCAAGTTTATGAGGAATATATATGACACCATGATCACCACCAATTATTTACTCATACCATACACACAATATGCCACATGTCTTGCATCATAGCAATAAATATGGGTCCCACAAAGAAATTTGATTAAGTAACACCACTTCTCTACCTCATATTGATAACCAAACCAATGAACTAAGTGACCAAACTAGGTCACCAAATAGACTTTGTATATACAATAAAAGTATATATGGTCATAGATACCCCACATTTGAGTTATTAATGCAAATTTTAGGTATAAATAGCCTACAAAAATTATAACTCGTAGATCTAAAAAATACAATATAGAAATTCAATCATACATTGGTAACCATTTCATAAAGGATAACCCAAGATAAAGATGTAAGTTTTCAAAGAATCAAAAACCAAATTCCCTAGAGATTAAATTTTCCACAAGCTAAAAAAATACCACTATGAAAGGGAATGCAAGTGAAAAAATCATATATCATCATCTCCAAGCTTGATCGATTGTGATGTATTCAAAAAATGCTCTTTGTCATATATAAAAGGTCCACAATTGGATATTGTGGGAACAAGATATGTCTTATAAAAATAAGGAGAGAAAAAATAGCTTCCAACTAACATTTTCCATCTAAAAAATGCAAAAATTTAGAAAAATCACAAATATCACAATGTAATACTTTGAAAGATGTTGTGTAGGTTTTTATTTTTCTAGTTCGTTAATTTATTTTCCCTTAGTCCTAGGTTTTTTCCTACACTTAATTTAGATTTCTTAGGATAATAAAGTGATTTTATTACTAGGAGATAAGTGTGTTGTGTCCCCTTCCTTAAAGGGTTGAACCACTTTCCACTTTTGGTGGTCCATTTTCACATTTTGTGGTTGATTCCTATTGGCTAGATTTTCCATCTACCTCCTCTCCTAAGTTTTATATAAACACACTACCTAGCTTGTATTTGAATTATCTTGCATTTGTTATGCATCTTTGCATTGTATCTTTCAGCTTGGAATCTCTTAATGAAATATTTCACATTGACATTGCATAATCTCTCAGAGTCTTGGTTTGTATTCTTATGTTTTTCCAGTTTATGTAACTTTGATTTTCTCTTAAAAATTTCCTTGGGTTTATTCAATTTATTTCAGATTTCTAACATGGTATTAGAGATTGTGTTTTGAGAAATCTAGGTTCATAGATTCCTAATTGAGAGATTGATTTTTCATGTAAAGATATTGTAAAGTCATGTATGTTCTTCTCTTGAATTTTAAATGATCTGGAGAATCAGAAAGGATTTGTAAAGATCTAATAACCTCTTCATATTGTATATATATTTTTTGTGAGATATTGGTGATTGCAAAATTTTTGGTTATACTGGAATCATTTTTTATTGTTTCAACAAGTCCAAAAGGCTTGAGAAATTCATTTTTGGCTTTTTTTTCATCCAAATTATAAATCATTTGACAAAGTTGCAAATAGGGGTTTGAAGCTCAGATCTGGTAAATTTTTTTTTATTAAAGCATTTTTGGCCCAAATAGAACTTTCCATTGCATTCAGAATGCCTAAAACCCCTATTTTCATTAAATTTTATCTATTTTAGAGGATTTTTTTTTTCAATTCTTTTTCCTTTTGCTATGGGGTTGTCACTGCAGGCAAAATTCAACCTATTTTTTTAAAAAATAATAAACTTTTTCCATGATGTCCATTTTTCATAAAGGATATATCATCAAAAATATGGAGACGAGCACTTTCAATCCACAGAGGTATTGAAAACATTTTTTTCTATTTTATGCTAGATATTGTAGGTTGAAGTTGTTTGTTGCAAATTTCTTCAAAAGGCCATAATTGTCACCCTAGTGGTCCAATTTTTGAAAACAAATAGGTGTTGGAAATGTCTTGAAGAACAACACAAAAATAAGGCTAAGTTTTCCATATTTTGTCTCAGGTTCATCTTGTATCAAAAAATTTCATTTTGGCTATCTTGAGACTATTGAGCATTGTATCTTGGAAAAGGCTTTGTAATCAAACTCAATTATAAAGTGCAAACCTTATAATTTTTGGGTGGGTGATATTTGATACTAGTGAAAAGGGTGGGAGTCTCTTGGTTCATTGTTTTGATTTGTTTCCTTGTGATATCTCGTTTTCATGGACCATTCTAAGGTTCCTTTTCTCACATCATATAATTATTCAACATGGCATCAAAATTCATGCAGTATTCTAATGAATGAAGATCACTCTCTATATGTTGAAAATAAGGTACTTGTTGACGCCTAAAATTGTTAGACGAAAAACCTTATGGGAAATTCAGTAAATGCGAGGACCATTTGCGCTAAATTGAGTAACCTTCGGGGTTTTTTAAGAAGCTCACTCTTCTTGTAATGGGGGTTTGAAAAGGGTAAAGGAAACTGATATAAAATAAAGTCTAACCTAAGGTGATGCACTAAGATTTAGTGCTTTAGGCAGGAGAAACCTTCCTTTTGGATCAGGTTTGAGGGCCCATTTAGCAATTTTCTATGTCTTGGAATAACAAAAATAGAGATGAAAATACTAAGCAATTTAACCAAATGACATAGTTTAATTTCCATACACATCTATTGAACAAGAAGAGTATTAGACATTATCCCAAACAACAAATTTCTATTGAAATTATAAAATTTGCAAATAAACTACTAAGTACAAAAAAATAGAATAGTATAATGTCTTGTATTATCTAAGAAATAGAAATGTCGAATAGTTGGCACAGTCTGTGAGCCTTAACATAATAATAAAAAAAAATATAGAGGCCTCGAGCTTGTCAGTCCATTATTTATGTAATTTTTGAACCCTTTCTTTGAGAGCAAGAGCAACATATATAGATCGCCCATCGCCATCGAGCCAGTAACTGAAAATATTCCCATGTACAAGTAATGATACTTGTTGCCATGATTTCCCAAGGTTATTATAATTGAAATATTTGGTTCATCACATGTAGTCACCTTCAAACAATATTTTCCTCCCAACAAATGATGGTTGTGGTCCCAAGGAAGAATCAGCAAGCCTCTTCGAGCAACACATGTCACTCACCCATATAGTTGGTTAGGACACATGGTGAAGAGATGAAGCTTCTCACCTAGTAATTCAAACCCTTTGATTAAAATCCTTGCAGAGCTGACATGTGGAGATGTCTACATTCAAACACTGGTAGAGATTAGAGGAGAGAAAGGAGAGAAGGCTCCCAAGGTGCTAACTTTTGACACGTGGTGAAGACATGGAGCTTCAAATATAATCAAGGGAAGAATCCCCTTCAATGAGGGCATGATGGACACGTGGAGAAAATGGGGTAGTCATGTTTAAAATTACAAGTTGTGGGTCAGAGCCTATGTAAAATGTCAATATCAACCCAAAGGGAGTTATAAGGATTTTTCAATCCACAACTTTTGGCAACTACCAGGGGCATTTCTCTTACGGAATGAGAACCCAAAATTTTTGGTTTGTAGACCGGGTCCTTATCCATTAGGGCAACGAAGATAGAGCTTTTAGATTTTGGTCTGCACAGGCAACCATTCGGCCTCGGAAAGCATTGATGTGGCATGCAAATTCTCTTGTGCCTCATGCAAATTGATAACTTCTTTGAAGGGAAACTCCATTGAGATCCCCTTACTAGACTTGAGTTGAAAAAGGAGATGTGTGATCTGACAGGCAGTGCCTTTTATGTCTATTGTCGTCAGAGGTTGACTAAAACCTTGAAAGGGATACATGTCCCATTGCTTCTCTTTGATCCTTGCTACAATGTGTTTTTCCATAGCCACTAAGTCATGAGAGAGAAAGGGTGAGGGCAAGCCCATTTGAGTCAACTTGGACAATTTCATTTTGTCCATAGTCTAACTTAGTGTTGCTTGGTAGTTGCTAGCCTAGGCAATAGCCGTATGAAAATGGATGAATTTCCCCACTTTCTTGGAAGCTTTCTTTCAATCCTCAATCCCTGTGGAGACTATGTACACATCTACCACAATGTACAACTTATCGAGTAACTTATGTACCTCAAGCACCTTTTCGCAATGAACTGGGGAATTTCTCCATCATTTTGCACACCTACTTGCTTAAAATTTTGGCGTCAGCCATGAATTAGAGTGCCAATCAAAGGTTACAAAAAGACAACTTGAGTTTCTCCCAGCAGGAGATATATAGTTGTTGAGCCACCAAAAGGAGATCTGATATAGGAGAAGGTGGTTGAGGAAGTTCTTTCAAAATTCCAATTTCTACCTCCTTCGACCCAACAACTTGTGTCATCTCCTCAATCCTTTTTCTTGTTGTGGAGAGTTTCTCTCTCAGATTTTTCAACTCAAAATCCTTTCTTTGTAATGACTCTCCGGCCTAGCCTCGAGTTGTGACTTTAGCTCCAAGAATTCCTTTTCGAATTGAGCTTGCTTCCCTTGGAGATCCTCATATTTTTTTTTTTAATTCCCACTCCATCTGAATCATCCAACCCTAGAGCTCCTTTTATTTATGTTGTAGTTTAGTAACCAGGTTGGGATCTTGGGATTGGAACTTTGTAAGAAACTCTTGAAGCTTTTCCTTTTCTATCAATGCTTGTTGGTATAGGCATGCAATTTTGACATCCCTCAGCTTCTCCTTTTTCTATAAGACTTCCATTATTTCCTTAATGTTTTTGAGATCCTCATCTTACTTCTTTAGTTGGAAACTACACTTGAAAAATTCAGTAGTAACCACTCGCTGAGTTTCCTCCATCAGCTCAGCCTTGTCTTGTAGTTGGGCTATCTGTAGGTTGATCTCTACAACATGGATGGTATAATCCTCAAGTTTCATTTCCCACTATGGTTTGATGGTATTTGGAGTCATTGTTGTAAATTGAAATGAATTCTATACTTTTTTAAACAAGGTCTACATGTGTGGCTTAGTTGGCCTTGCTATATCTTTCCCTTTTATTTTTTGAGCTCTGATAGCCCATGTTGCCTTTGTTTAGTTGAATTTATAAATGAATTATGTTGGATTCCTAATAATTTTTCCAACAAAGGGTGCACCAAGAGGAAGATTGAAAGGAAAAAAAATTATTACAGTATTAGAGGATGCTTTCTTTGGCAAAGAGACTGTCAATGGGGAGAATGGGGGAATGCTATGATAGGGTCCAACTAGGGAAGTGGTGGGAGGACTCATAGGAGGTGTCAATGGAAGTAAGATGTAAAGGATTCCATCTATTGGTCGGTTTGAATTGGGGTTTATGCGCTAGGATAAAAAGGACTTGCAACAATGGGTTGAGGTTGGGCTCCAATTATAGGTGGAACAAACTGCAAGGGAGTAAAAGGTATCTGTCTGACTTGGGATAATTAGGATAAACCTCTCATGGGGGTAGAAGTAGCAAAAGAAAGGCCAACACTCAAGGTGATGGGAGATGCAGAGGTTACAAGAGAAGAAAAATATTGTGAATCAATAAGAGAAGGGGGGAAAGATACCTAAGTTGCCACAAAGATCATTCCTTGGCTCACTGAGAGTAATTGTGAGATTTCCCCAAGAGCTTCATTTGTGCGTAGTCTCTTCATGGCTAGAGAATCATCCACCCTTATGACCTCCTAAATTTTCTAGGGTATCTTGGGTTTGCTCGCATCCCATGTATGTTGTGGTGAATTCTTCAAATGAGAGGAAAATATTTTTGTGCTATGTGGGTCTTTGTCGAGCTGCTCCACTTCTTTTCCAATTCTTTACATTAAGGCTTTATTTTCCTCTTTTCTCTTGCTTGTTGTAGTGTCCTCCTTCGGATGTGCTTCCTCATCTCTCCTTGCATTGGTCTCATCATGTGCCTAGTTCCAAAGATCATCAAATTTTTCATCCATGTCTACCACCTTGAAAGGGGCATCAAGGTTTAGGGTCTCCTGATGATAGATGTAGAAATGTGCAATATTTTCTTCACCCCACTACAATTGATTGACTAATTGGTTATGAAGGGTAGCCCCAATTTTATGTTTGTCACTAGGCTTGGCCGAGGGAAAATAGAAGGAGAGCCATGGATGCCTCTTATCATCAACAAGAATAAAGGTCATGTCCACGAATAGATCCTCCCAGTCGGCTAACTATGGATTCCACCAAGCCTCCCAGTAAGGTCGGGAGCTATGAGTCACCTTAACGTTCATCTTTTCCAAGTCATTATCGAGATTATAATATCATTTATCATAGACTAATACTAGCCCCAGATGAGATAGCTTTGCCTCTAGAAAAACATGTGTCTTTGTTTTTTACATTATCACTAGGCCAAAGTCCAAAGGGCATCTTAAAAAATCTTTTTGCTTCTTTCTGCCAAAAAGATTAGCATCAATGATCGATAGTTGTTGAAATACCTCAAGGGCCAAAACTTGGTTTGTGATGCATATCGGGAGTCAGAATGGTTCCTTGTTGAAACCATGCAACCTAAAAAAAGAGAAATATTCTCCCAAGAATCAATCACAAGGAGTCAAATATTGCATCCATCCCATCTGCTCAGTGGAAAAATGGTAAACCTCACCTTCTTTACTAAAAAATCACAAAATTGGAGCCAATAAAAAATTGGAAAATAAATAGTAATCATGAGTAATGGAAAAGAGGGGAGTCTATATAGAAACCAACCTTCTTATCCCATTTTCTTTGAACATAACCAAACTTAAACGGTTCCTAAAGAAATCAGGATTTTGGTGCACGAACATGTGGGCAAGGAGAGAAGAAAACATGAACCTACGTTGCATCTTGTATTCTTTGAATTGGATCAACATTTCTCAAACAATGATTTCAGCAAAGTCATATCGGAATAGTGAGTGCTATCTTTTCAACTAAAAATCGAGACCCATTTGAAACTCCTCAACATATTGATCATCGTCCATGCCCAAATGAAATCCATCATAGAGAAGGATCCCTGTAAGTCTACTTTGAAAGCATTCAGCAGAATTGGAAACTATGGTGGCCTTGCTGCCTCTTCCTTGGCCCTTTTTGTTTCTTGGTTATAAAAGTCCAGAGAAAATTTTCTGGTACTCTAGAAGTGTTCCACGTTTTCTATGGTGAAAATTTCCATGCCCTCTGATCTAGAGCTCCTTCCAATGGGAATTGATAGCATATTCCTAATTGCATCCACGTTGATCACAATTTTCAATTCCCATCCTTTAATGGCACCAGTACCTAGGTTAAAATTTTGAGCGCACATGTGAACCAATTCTGAGAAATGGCGTACCAAAGGGACCATATACTGTGGAAGACCACAAAACCACAACTTGTGCACAAAAGAATCTTGTCTATTAATATTTTTCATTCTTTCGTAGGTCACTTCCCTAAGACTCTTAGGGTTAGATTTGAGGATGGGGTCATGAATGTTATCCCATTCTTCCATTATCGGGGTTGTGTCCCTATGATTAGACTTCTTCTTTGTAGAAGCTCAAGTGCAAGGCTACCTCATATTTTTAGGAAATCTTGGTGAAGCATAAGAGGCTACATCAAAAACATTGGCCATTGGTGCGTCCAACATGGAAAATGAAGAGATACAAAAAAAATTGCATGCTTTTGCACTTAATAACTGGAAAAAGTGATTAAGCGAGCGGTGTCATAATTACTCAAAAATATTTGAGTTCATCCTTGGATATTGAGAAACATCCACAACTTGACACTTAGCACTTGGCCGTGTGGACCATCACTTGGACCTACCACCAATTTAAGTTGATTAATTACCTCTTCCTAATTTGCACACATCGATTCGTACACAACAATTGCAACCTGGTGGGATTTTCAAGATTGCAACCTTGGGGAGAATTCTTAAGTTTTCTCTTAATCATAATCATGCTTATTTCATGCATGTACCTGGCTAGGTCTACAAATATACCAAAGGATATTAGCAAAAATCATACTAGTAATTGGGCTTTTCTGATAAGGATAATGGATACTCCTATTAGGCTCACTAGAAATAAGTAATAGGTAGCTTTCCTTGGTGAGATATCTAGCCGATTTTTAAAGAAGATGACTAAGAACAAGCATTCACTAGCAATTATTGTGATAAAATTGGTTCTAGGGAGAAATTGCATAGAGTATGAGGACAAGTAGAGAGTAAATACTAAAATTTTCTCTCATTTTGTTTTGCCCTTTGTCAACATTCAGACACCAAAGTGAATGATACTTAGAATCATCAAGGAGATCTTCCTAAAGCACTACCTCAAAGGCCTTGGAGAAGTCATGACTAATGCAGTGTACGGTCTCGGTCTCCCTAGAGCTAGTGATCTTTGCCAACATATTGGAAGAAGACGCAATAGTGCCCTAGGTGCCATTCTTGAGCGGGTTTTTCCTTATGATGATTGGAGAACACCATCAAAGAGTTTCTCATGCTCGCAACTTCCTCCTAAGGTGTTATAATGTAGTACTCTTTTAGGATGTGGATTGGTACACCAACTTCAGAATTTGGTGTTTCCACCTCCAATTGTCATTGTAGCTATGGATGCTGCTACAACTTTTGTTGCTCCTAATGTGTTTTCTGATGCAATTCCTTATGCACCTAATGCTACCAATGGTGATGTTCTTCTGGTTGGAGAATAAATCCCTTTCTCTTCCCTCTTTTGTAAATATGCCTCAAAAGGTGGTTAATACATATACTCGAAAAGTATGCCTAGCAAGCCATTTTTGAATTGCAATACCTTGAAGCATATGAATATAAAGCTTTTTTTAATCAATTTTATGTCTCCTTTGCACTTCTTTTCTTTTTGTAACATGGGTTCCATACCAAAGCTCAAACCAAACAAAACATAAAGGAAATATTTATAAAATTACATATTTACATAGGTAAAATGATTAACGAAGCTAATTGAACAATTTGAGGTGAATTATATTGATTGGAATTCCCAATGATTCTTTTTCCATATTTTCCAATTCAAAATCACTATGTTGCTTGCATTGAATAATACCAAAAAGGTTCTTCCCACAAACTATCAATTTTCTTGTGTTGGATAGGATTTGCATCTCTCTCATTGAATTTTAGCACTAATTCTCTAGGCTTAAGATTTTGTTTGGGGTTCTTTTTGTTGAGCCACTCGTTAACTACCTATTGGCGGTTATTCATTATTATCATAGCTTTTCCTTTGCTCTCTTGCACATCCAACAATTTGGCTAACAGGACCTCCATGGTTCTATTTTTCTCTACCTCTAGAGACTTAAGTCGTGGTAGTGTGGTGTATGGAATTTTCTTCTAGCAGATAGGTTTTGTGCCTTTCGTCATGTCTTCACTATGCTGGATGATTTCAAGATCATATCCCTTAAAGTCATCATATGACTAGGCTACTACTCCTCCATATCTTTCACAAAAATGTATGATTCATTCTTTATTGTGTTGTGGGACACCTATCTTGACCTTAGGCTTCATTCCATCTCTAACTTGGAGGTCTATGTAATCAATTTTGCATTCTATGAACCTCCTCTTGTCATTCTTGGCATCATCACAATCAAATAGGTTTTTGAGAGTGACAAGTCCTTTTGGAATCTTGTTAGACCTGAGCCTAATATTTTCCCCTTCACAAGCCCTTTCAATCATCGGTTGGAGATGGTCAATGAATTATCCTGAATGTTGGATAATTTTGGTGGTGTATTCATCATTTTTGAACATTCACTAGCTTTGGTGATTATCTGGGATTGCAGGTCTGACAATTACTTGCACAGAGTACATGTTCTCAATCAACTCAGAAGTAGGGTCGAATTGGAATCCAATTGTTGCCATACAATCTGCGGCTGCATTCTACTCTTTGGGAACCACTTGAATATAGAAAGATTCAAAACATTTAATCAGGTACTAGACCTTATGTCTATAAGATCTCATGCGAACATTCTTCATTGTGGAGACTCCCCAAACTTTATTTACTATTAGTTTTGTCTTCGGTGACCTTGTTGTCTTCTAGTAATTCAGTACAATACATCTCGTCCTTGGTGATAGAAGTATGAGTAGCCTCAAATTTGATCATGGCTTCATCTACTACCTATTTTGAGTGCAAGGTTTTGTATACTATCTTCATTTTAGCTCCATGCTTGGTCATAAGGATCAAGTGTGACCAATCCAAGGAAAGATATACACCAATCTTTGAAGTGAAATTCTAGGATAAGAAAATAGCAAACATGGGAGGGACATCAATGATCATGGTATGTTGTGGAATAGTGATGTTAGGGCAGGATAATAGAGTCAAAGGTAGGTTCTTGATGATACCTACAATATCAACCTTGTTCCCATCAAGCTGCGTAACCCCTTTATTTAAAGGTTCATAGATAAGTCCTAAGGCTTCAACTATTTGCTTGGGCATGACTGTGATGTTAGCACCAGAGTAAATTATAGAATTGTGCAACAATTTCTTACCCACAATGAGGGTCAAGAAAAAAGGCTTCAAATTAATCTTACCTTTACTTTCAATAGATACTTCTTCTCCATTGTTCATGAGGACTTTGGCCTGAGATGGCACATCAATGGAATTTCCTTTGGAGGGTTTCTCTATTAGCTCTAATTTTTTCTCTAGAATAGCTAAGGTATCTGAAGGAGATACATTAAGAGAGGATTCCTTCAACTGCTCCACCACATTTAATGGTGGCAGGTTTATAAAAAATTTCTCCTTAGATATTGTTATAATAATCTCCTTGTCGGGGGATTGTTGTCCAATTGTAGGGGTACTAGAAGCTTGGTGGGGAGCACTTTTGGGATATGGAGTGAACATTTTTCCTATGAATCTCCTCTTTAAGTGAGTGTTGTAATTTGATTGCACTTTTCGAGCCTCTAATGTGGATGCCTCATTTACAAATATTGCATCCTCTTCTTTGATTCATGAGAAGAGAACGCATTCAAGAACTATATCCATTTCTTGTTGTTGAGAATTCGTGGCTCAAACTCACTGGAAGAGATCCTAGTTCTATCTCTGAGTAGCACAATCTCTTAATGGTTTTGACTATGCCTTTACTACTATATCATCAAGTGCTTATAATTGAGGCACGGTAGCATTTTTACCGCTTTAGCTCAGGAGCTCTTTTCCTATTTTGTAGTAGCATATTGGAACTGTCATACCGTAGGGGCTTGTACACTGTGCTGTGGTAGAGCGGTTGTTAGCGGATTGTAGAGTGGTTACCTTTGTACTATGACAGCCTCTCACCTATGCAACAGTAGTGTGGTGTGTTACCACCATACCATGGCAATGTTTAGACTACCGAGCAGTAGAGTGGTGGCCACCACCATACTATGACATCGACCAAACCATTTAATGGTAGACTGGTGGATACCTCTGCACCACGAGTGTTTTTGAACTATCAAGTGGGAGCGAGATAAACCGCCACACCACGAGAGTCTGTGGAATGTGAATTTGTAGCATGGTATAAAGAAGAAGAATGTAGACCTATTGACTATTGATGTGTACACCATTCAATGGAAGTTGACTATTGACTTGGATAGTGGTCGTTGGGATGACTGGGAAGTTTGACGGTTGGTTTGTTGAGGAAGTTGAACTGAATCGAACGTACAAGAAATAAATCAGATATGGTTGTTTCTATACATTGCAATGCACTGGAAATATGAAGGTTTCAATGGTTAGTTGATCAATGCGTTATCAGAATTGTGAGAGTTTTCATTATATGTTATAAGAGGTGTTGTAACAGTGTTAATTATGTAAAAATATTGATCAGGGTAATGTTGCTGCTGTAAAATTGTCATCTGAAAAGGAGTGTCTATAACTTGTATGTAAATTCATTTATTGTAATACAAGTTAATTTCTTTGGTGTGGTGGTTTTTTCTCCCATAAGGGTTTTCCCACGTAAATCTGGTGTCAATTGTGTTATGTGTTTATTTCTCTATTTTATTATTTCTTTCATAACCATCTTAATGGACTGTAATTGTAAACTTCAGAAAGGCATATCTCTATTCTCCTCTGAGTCTTGGCATTAGGAAAATTTGTTCCACAATCAAATATTTTCTTACAAGTGGTATTAGAGCCTGGTCAGTTGTGTTATCCTTATGGGTAGGTTGGTTTTTTGTGTCAATTTATTTTCAGTGGGAGTTTTGTAGAAGTCTTTAAATTTGTCTAATTACAAATTGAGATGGAAACGACATGTTTGGAAGGATTGAAATTGATAAATTCAATGGCAGAAATTTTGAGTTGTAGAAGCTTAAAATGGAAGACCTATTGGTGGATCGTGATCTTTGGATTGTTGTTTCTGGAGCAAAACCTATAGGAATGAATTAAGAAGATTGGGAACTAGCAAAGTGAAAATAAAAATGGTTGATAAGACTTTGTTTGGAAGACTCTGTTCTCCTAAACATTCATGAAGAGAAGACCACATCTTCGTTATGGAAGAATATTGGAGATATTTATCAAGGTAAATCCTTGGTAAATAAATTATTCTTAAGGAAGAATTTATAATCTTTGAAAATGTAGGTGGGGGCGTTTGTGGCTGATCATATGAATACATTTAACATGCTGATTTCTCAATTAACATCTATGGGTTTGAAGATGATGATGAATATCGCTATATGTTATTGTTATGTTCTTTTCTAGATTCTTGGGATCACTTGGTGATGGTGATTGGAAGCATGGAAACCACTTTCAAGATGTAGTATGTGGTTGCTTCCTTTTTATCAGAAGAGATGAGAAGGAAATATTATGAGATGGAATAGGAGGCTCTTGTTGTTTGAGGCAGATCGAAATAAAACTACAAGAGAAAGGACTTGAAGTCCAAATTGAAATCAGAAGGGAGATCAAAATCTCCTAGCAAGAAGTCCAAGGTGAAGTGTTGGAATTGTGGGAAGCCTAGTCATGTAAGAAGGGATTGAAAAGAGGAGAAAAATAAGTGGAAGAGGAATTATTTTCACAATGATTCTTCTTAGAGTGATGTAGATTCCTTTATTGCACCCTTGGCAACTCAGGCATCAGATGATGTCTGGTTGATTGATTTTGGAGCATCATTCCACATGACATATCATAGAGACTAGTTTTCAAAGTATGAAGAATGTGATGGTGGAAAGGTGTATCTCACAAGAGATTCATCTCTGGAGATAGTTGGTCATGGAAGAGTTAAAATTTAGTTTCCTGATGGAATAATTAAGGTAATTGATGGCGTAATGCATATACCAGATCTGTCTCAAAATTTACTTTCTATAAGAAAGTTGAACGATGTTGGAGTTCAAATTTCATTCTTTGTTAATCATTGTAAAATTACTAAAGGCTTGATGGTGTTGGCTAGGGGTGCCCAAATTGGTACTTTGTTCAAGATGGATGCACTGTTTGTTCAATGCAACAGTGTCTCTACAAAGTCACAAGAGGCTATTTGTAAAGAGAAAAATGAAAATGTTCCTATTGGGGTAAAATCCTTAGAATTTAAACTTCCAGCAGAAAATACTATTCTCTGGCATCAAAGGCTCGGTCACATTGGTGAGAAATATTTAAAAGCCTTGAAAAATAAAAACCTAGTTGAGGGGCTTGAAGATTGCAACCTTGAATTTGAATTATGTGAACACTATATATATGGAAAACAACACCATGTTTCATTCTACTCTAGCCCTCATAAATATTTTGGTGTTTTGGATTACATTCATTCGGATGTGTGTGGTTAAGTGGAAGTTCCTTCGTTATTGAAGTCTAAGTATTATGTTTCTTTTATTTATGTTATTCGAGAAGGGAATCTGTGTATTTTAAAAAAAAAAAATTAGAAGTGTTCATTCATTTTAAGGAATTTAAAAACCTTGTGGAAAATTAGACTAGAAGAAAAATAAAGTGTCTAAGGACTGAAAATGGTGGTGAGTTTTTTTTCTAATCAGTTTGAAAGGTATTGCAAAGACCATGGGATTAAGACACATAAAACAACGCCTTACACTCCACAGAAAAATGGAGTTGTTGAAAGGTTGAACATGATGTTGATGGAGAAGGCAAGAATTAAGTTGAGAAATATTGGTCTAGAGAAAAATTTCTGGTTTGAGGTTATGGCTACAACATGTTACTTGTTGAACCGATCACCTTCTTCAACACTTGGTTATAATACGCCTATTAAAGCTTGGTCTGGTAAAATCCCCTCTCTGAGACATTCGTATATTTGGTTGTGAAGCATATGTTTATGTGCCAGATGTGAAGAGATCTAAATTGGACAACAAAGCTAAAAAATGTATCTGCATTGGGTATGGCCTTGGTGTGAGAGGATACAAGCTTTGGAATCCTGTAACTAAGAAATTATTGTACAATAGAAATGTAATCTTCAGGGAACTGAAACCTTCTGTAGTGGATCTATAGTAAGAGATGAAAGAAAAATAAGAGAAGAATGATGTTGTTGAGATACCTCTAACTCCATAAAAAGAAGAACAACACATTGAAAGTGCACCTAAAACTAAGGAGAGTTCAAGAAGCTCTAAGAGTTTTGAACAAGAATAAGAACCACAACCTCAACCTCAACCTATGAGGAGGTTTACACATGAGAAGAAATAACCAAATATGTATGGATTCTCTATGTTAGATTCTATTTGTGCCTATGCTTTGATTACTAACATGGATGAGCCTAGGACTATAAAAGAGGCAACTAAAATGTCTAATTTAGATTCCTGGTTGGAAGCCATGAATGAAGAAATGGCATCATTAAGGAAAAATGATACTTGCGATCTAGGTTCATTTATTGAAGGTATAAAGCCTATGGGATACAAGTGGGTGTTTAAAAAGAAAATTGGTTTAGATGGTTGTGTTGAAAAGTATAAAGTGAGGTTTGTTGCAAAAGGTTATTCCCAGGTAGAGGGACTTGATTATGGGGAAATTTTTTCTCCTATAGCAAAGCTGACATCTATCATATTTCTTTTGTCACTTGCAAAAACATATGATTTGGAGATTGAGTAGATGGATGTGAAGACAACATTTCTTCATGGTGATCTTGAAGAAGAAATTTGTATGTCCCAGCTTGAGCAGTTTGTGAGAAAAAGTAAAGAAAATTTAGTTTACAAGTTGAAAGAATCTATGTATGGTTTGAAACAATCGCCTATGGTGTGGTACTAGAAATTTGACAGATTTTTTTGTCATTGGGATTTGTAAGATCAAAATCAGATCAGTGTAAGACTTAAAATGATCAGGTTCTTATTATTTCCCTTTATGTTGATGATATTTTGTTCATAGGAAATCGTAAGTTAATGATTTTTGATCTAAAGTCTCAGTTGTCTACAAAGTTTGAAATGAAAGATCTTGGTGCAGCTAGGTATATTCTTGGGATGGAAATAACTAGGGATAGAGAGAAGAAATATTTGGCTCAGCTAGAGTAAGTATATTAACACTATTTTGGAGAGATTTGGTATGAATGATTGCAAGTAGCTAGTTGTTCCAGTTTTGCAAGGAATGGAGCTATTTGTTGAAGATTGTCCAAAATATCCTACTGAGATGGAGGACATGACCAGAGTGCCTTATGCTAGTGCAATTGGAAGTTTAATGTATGCAATGGTCTGTACAAGGCTAGACATTGCCCAAGCAATGGGATTTCTTAGCCAATTTATGAAAAATCTAGGAAGGACACATTGGGATGCTATGGAAAGAGTGTCTAGATATCTGAGGGGCACTTCAGGATATGCTCTATGTTACCATGGAAATTTTGTTGGATCACAAAGGACTCTCATCATTCATCGATATGTGGATTCTGATTGGGCAGGGGATATTGATAGTACAAGGTCCACTAGTGGATATTGTTTCATGATGAATGGTGGTGCAATTAGTTGGATGAGAAAGCGGCGGGTTGTAGTCACTTTATCTACTATAAAGGATGAGTACATGGCAGCAACTCATGCCTGTAAGGAATCCATTTGGCTTAGAATATTGTGTTATGATATTTGTTTTGATGTAGGGAAAATTATTATTTGTTGTGACAATCAGAGTGCCATTTGTCTGGCGAAAAATCCAACTTACCATGCTAGGACAAAACATATCGATGTGCAGTATGACTTTGTAAGAGATATGGTGGAGGATGGAAAGGTTTGTTTAGATAAGGTGGATACTCTAAATAATGTTGTTGATGCATTGACAAAGCCAGTGAGCACAAACAAGTTCAGATGGTGTGCAAGTTCAATGGGTCTTGGGGTCTAGAATATTCAATGACTCCAGGTATTGAAAAGGGGTTTAGTGAGTTCTTCGTCAAGTGGGAGATTGTTGAGAATATATGCCTCAAACTCACTGGATGGTTATCCTAGTTCTATCTCCAAAAAGAAAAGTCTCTTAATGGTTCTGATTATGCCTTTACCGCTATAATATCAGGTGCTTATAATTGAGGTGTGGTAGCTCGATTACCGCCTAACCAGAGGAGCTCTTATCATGTTTCATGGTAGCATGGTAGAACTGCCATACCATAGGGGTTCGTAGATTATGGTGTAGTAGAGTCGTGGTTAGTAGACTATAGAGTGGTTTCCTCTGTACCATAGGAGCCTCTCACCTGTGCATTGGTAGTGCGGTGTGTTATTGTCATACTGTGGCAATATTCAGACTATCGAGTGGTACAGTGGTGTACATCACCATACTACGGCATCAAATAGACCATCTGGTGGTAGAGCGGTGGATACCGCCACACCGCAGGTGTTTTCAGCTTGTCAAGTAGTAGTGAGGTAAACCGCCACACCACAAGAGTTTATGGAATGCAAATTTGTAGTGCGGTATAAAGGAGAAGAATGTGGACCTGTTGACTGCTGATGTGTATACCATTTAGTGGAAGTTGAATGCTAACTTGGATAGTGACCATTGGGATGACTAGGAAGTTTGGCAGTTGGTCTATGGAGGAAGTTGAACTGAATCAAATGTATAGGAAACGAATTAGACATGGTTGTTGCTATACATTGTAACACACAAGAACTATGAAGGGTTTGATGGTTAGTTGACCAATGACTTATCAAAATTGTGATATTTTTCATTATATGTTGTAAGAGGCATTGTAAATAGTGTTAATTATCTACAAGGTTGATCAGGGAATTGTTGCTGCTGTAAAATTGTCATCTAAAAAGGAGAGTTTGTAACTTGTATGTAAATTCATTTACTGTAATACAAGTGAATTTCTTTGGTGTGGTGGGGTTTTCTCCCATAAGGGTTTTCACACATAAATATGGTGTTAATTGTGTTATGTTTTTATTTATCTATTTTATTATTTATTTTGTGTACATCATAATGCATAACCTCCTAAACTTGATGCAACACCTGGGTTGCACTATTTTGACACTCAATGTTTTATATTTCCATGTGGACAATTTCAAAGCATATGTACCTCATTGTAGGGGAAGCACCAGGAGTTGCGTCATCAAGAAGATTATTGTTCCTCACTACCAACTCTCTATGTGAAATCAATGGGACATTAGCTAGTGGAGTAGGTACCAAAACCATCAGATTAATTAGTTGAGTTTGTGAATTTGTGCACGATCCTCCTTGGTAGTGGTTCTTCTGGTAAGAAGGTATTCCACCTTGGTAATTTTGGTAAGCTGGCTTTTGGGGAATGGATTGATTCCACTTGATGATAGTTATGTCATTTGAGATACTTCACAAAAAATCCTCTACATCATTCATCTCATCCCTTGAAGCATATGATGTATAAGCTTCATTCTACTATGTTATCGGATACACATACACAAATTGAGGAGCTGGTGCACTGATTGAATCTATCTCTGAGGTGAGATCTTACAATTATACAAATATAGGTATTATGGGTTGAGGTGGTAGCTTCCTGGCATCGATCAAATTTTTCTATGTTGTAACAACAATGACATATGCATCCAGTAAGGTGTTCCCACCAAGAGACTAAATCATCATTGGCATATTGTTGTTGATAGATTTTAGGAAAAAAATGAACACCAAATCAGGAGCTAGGAAGATCGTTGTTTGGATCCTCTACCAATTCATGTGGAACCTAGCATTGAATTCAATCATGGATTATTGAGCGTCTTGTTTGATGGTCACAAACTATTGGAAATGTGAAGATCGATCTTTTTTATTCAAAAAATGCTCATAGAAAGGATCCTCGAGATGGTCCCAGGTGTCAATCATATTGGCTCCCAAAGTGCGGTGCCAATCAAGGGTCTTTCCTTTGAAAGAGGTTGTAAGTAGAATTAGTGCTATATTTTGATCTTTCAGATCATGCACTAGACATATGTCCTCCACATCTAGTATATTTTCAGATGGTATCTTCGATCCTTCCTCAGTGAATTTTGGTATAGCTTTCAAGGAAAAGGTTGGGGTAGGGGCACAAACGGCTAGTGCTACTGGTGCTATGAGAGGGCTTCTAACATCCCACACCACATAATTTTTGTTGGCTATTAGAAACATGGCTAGTGGAGGGGTCGACACATTTACTAGATGGGTTCTTGTTCAGACTGTTACTAGTGGTGGCACTAATGGCCCAAGGTTATTCACAATTTGGGATTTAGTAATAGGTTGTGGATCATACACCCACTTAAGATCTGGATACATTCAATAGATTCCCACCCAGCATGCTAGAAAAGAGAACTGTTGATGCCTAAAATTTCTAGGAAAACAACCTGATGGGAAACTCAGTAAATGAGGAGACCAATTGTGTTGAACTGAGTAACCTCCGAGGTTTTTAAAGAAGCTATCTCTTCCCATAATGGGGGTTTAGAAAGGGAAAATGAAATAGATATAAAATAAAACATAACCTAAGGTGATGCACCAAGATTTAGTGCTTTAGGTATGATAAACCTTCCTTTTGGATGAGGTTTGAGGACCTCTTCACCAATTTTCTATGTCCAAGAATAACATAAATAAAGATGAAAATCGTAAGAAATTTAACCAAATGACAGAGTATAATTTTTTAACACATCTACTAAACAAGAAGAGTCTTAGACATGATCCCAAACAACAAATTTCTATTGAAATTATAAAAGTTGTAGATAAACTACTTAGTAAAAAAAAATAGCATAGTATAATGTCTTGTATTATCTAAGCAATGGAAAGGCCGAAAAGTTGAAATAGTCTATGAGTCTTAACATAATAATAAAAAATAATGTAGAGGCCTAGAGCTTTTTAGTCTTTTCTTTCTATAATTTTCTAACCCTTTATTTGAGAGAAAGAGCAACATATATAGACTACCTACCGCCATTGATCTTGTAACTCAAAATATTCCCAGATATGAGTAATGAGACCCATCACCATGATTTCCCAAGGCCACTCGAACAAAAAAATTTGGTTCATCGTTCATAGTTGCCTTCAAACAAGATTCACCTCCCAACAAATAATGGCTATGGTCCCAAGGAAGAAGCAGTGAGCCTCTCCGAGTAACACATGTCACTCACCCATATAGTTGGTTAGGACACATGGTGAAGAGACAAAGCTTCTCACCTAGTCGTTCGAACCTTTCGATTAAAATCCACATGGAACTGACACATGGAGATGTTTGCATTCAAACATTGGCTATGGGAACTGCCAAAAAGTTATCCATAGAATCATGCGATGTCACACACTGGTGGAGCTCAAAGGAGAGACAAAGGAGAGAAGGCTCCCAAGGTGCTCACTCCTAACATGTGTTGAAGTGATAGAGCTTTAAAGAGAAGCAGGAGAAGAATCCCCTTCAATGAGCATGCGGTGGACACGTGGACCAAATGCGCTAAGGCAAGGGAAAAGGGGGCGGTCATGTTTAAACTTACAAGGGGCAGGCCGAAGCTGATGAAAAATGTAAATATCAACCCAAAGGTAGCTATAAGGATTTTTCAATCCATTGTACCTAAACCTATAGATGCATATAAAAAGATAAAATAGATAATTGAACATAGCAAATCTCTTGGATGTCTTTGTAGACTTATTTCTCAAGATTTTTTGTTTCAAATTGAATCATGTGATAATTCTCATGAAGCATGGGAAAAATTAAACACATTGTATGGTACTATAGATGAATTAAGAGTCTATCAAATAAATAATGAATTGATGAGCCTTGATCCTAAGAACTTTGACAACATCCAAGACTACATCACTAAGGTTAATGATCTAAGAGAGAAATGTAAATCATGTGGAATTGATAAGAAAGACATTCAGTTGGTCTATGATAAAATGAAAAAACTTCATCCTAATTATGCTTCTTTTATTTCTATCTTTCATACTCATAGGTTGACTATGGGATTTGCATATACTACACCTTCATTTGCATCATTTTTTAAAATGTTAATACATGAGCAACAAAATATTATATAAATGGGTCTCATCAAGACTTCTAAATCTCAGGAATTATTGGCTAGTAAAGTGAAATAACCAAATTAGATAAGAAAAAAGAGAAAGAAAATAATTCTCCACATTCAAATCAAACAAAAAATAAATCTTCCAAAGAGAATTCATCTAAGAAGGAGAAGCCAACTTGTTCATATTATAAGCAGCTTGGAAATTGTTAGAACCGTAATTTTTAGAAAAATTCTAAAGGACTTTATCCATTTGAGCCCAAATTTATGTTATTTTTTTTATGAAAATTATTTTACCCTCATCCACAAAGCCAAAAAATCTATCACCGCCATACCACGGCCTTAATTTTCACTCTTTTTGGTTTCAACCTCTTACCTCCTTACTGCAGGCCCTTACAAAGCAGCTCATGGTAGAGAGGTAGGAGGCCAAAGAAGACTTTATTGTCTCACCACAGGAAGTTGGAGTAGAGCCTGTGGTTGTGTGGTATGCAAGAAGGTAACCGGCATACCACAAGGGGTCCATAAGGAGCCTGCGGTAGCACGGTAGATGGTGGGAAGAAGCAGAGCTAGGAAAACACCACGAAACTGCTAGGAAGAGGGACATGACTCACAGTGGAGTGGTAGGTGGATTGAATACTATGACGGGTCAATAGCATTGTACCATGAAGGGTGATCAAGAAGACCACAGTAGAGCGGTATGCAAAAAATTTATCAAATGGCCACCGCCATACTATTGGGAGCTAAAACACAGACCATGGTAGAGTGGTAGAGGGAATGGGGTGTTTACAAAGTTACATACTACCACACCATAGAGGGGTGAAAGCCAGACCACGGTAAAGTAGTTTTTATTTTGTCGGTTATGATGGTTAGTTTCAGTTGTGTTTGGTTCTAAAGCAATGTGAATTTTAGCCTCTCGTGAGAATGTGAATGGATAGAAACCAAAATTCATGGGGAAGGCTCTCTAAAATGTATAAGAGCAAGAGTTCAATATAGAATAGGGGTTAGAAATCAGAAGAAGGATAATAGATAGAGAATAGGAAAAATAAAAAGGGGGAATAGAAATAATGTATATAATTTCTTGAAGCATAGCAATGGAGATAATTTTTTTCAACTGGTGAAGTCATTTCTTGGTGTTCAGTTGTTGTGATGTAATGATTCAAATTTTTTATCTGGTTGTCTCCAACTTGAGGTCTTTCAATCATTTAAATCAGTATATCAATTATATTTCTGATTTGTCAAATTGTGTTCTCATCTTGTGTGATTTAATTGATTGGTGTCTACAAGTTAGAATTAAATTCTTTTAAATAAGTCACAATGATTTAAGGATTTATTTTGGATAATTAAAGAAGAACCTGGTAAGAAAATATTCTAGCACGATTTATGCAATTCATTAATTTAGTAAAGTTTTATGCTAGTCATAGAATTTTATTTTCAGAGTGCTTACCGGCTAGAGTTAAGCCAGAGAGGTAAACACATATTATTCTTAATTTTTGACTCCATTGTCTATGTGGATAGAAGGCACTGATCTATCACAACCCAGAAGATAAATTTTATAGAAAGACAACATATATAAATACTTTCATTTTATGCAGTAGGATTAGTTGTTATGATTTTATCTATCCACTTCCAATTGCCATTGTTGATAGATTGCTCAAGTAGGAAACATAGTTCAAATCTGGTGCATCATTTATATAGGTACACACGCCTAGGTTTAGTAAAGCCTAAAGAGTACAAGGTTCAATTACATTAATTGGCCTTGTACGTTAGCCAAAAAAATTGTAAGATCTTGGCAACCTCTTGTGGTTCAAACCTTCATTTTTGAGTCCTAACAGTTTAGCGACTCTGCTGGGGAAAACCCATAAAGAAATTTGGTTCCAGCTTATCCATTTATAGAGTCAATAAAGTTTCAAAATTGGTCTTTAATCAAAGGTTCATAATTGTGTAATTTTCAGTCCCCATCCGAGTCACACACCTAACAGTTTGGTGAGTCCACTGGGGATAATTTGAAGATATCCAGTAGCAAACCGTCTTGCCTTATAGAGTCATAAAAGTTTCACATTTTGCATTCACTTGAGTTTATAGGGGATTTCGCTGGGGAAAACCAAAGCAATATCAAAATCCATTTCATTTTCCTAATTTTGGGGAAAGTAGGTGGTGACTCTGTTTTAAATTGAGAAATAATACATAGATATTGTGGAACAGTAACACTTTGCCATTTTTCTTGTCGAGAAGTCAAAAGAAGGAGAAAATAACATAAAATAAAAAACTTGGGGATGCATATAATGGACACATTTTTTTGAAGCAAAGTAATGGAGATAGTGTTTTTTTAAACTGGTAAAATCCTTTTCTGGTGTTCATTTGTTGTGATGTAATTATTTATGCTTTTTGTCTCGTTGTCTCCAACTTGAGGTCTTTTAATCATTGAAATCAGTACATCAAGTATGTTCTTGATTTATCGAACTGTATTTTCATTTTGTGTGATTTAATTCATTGGTGTCTACAAATCAGATTTAAATTCTTTGAATGAATCACAATGATTAAGGATTTATTTTGGTGAAGAAGAACCTGGTTAAAAAATTTTCTAGCATAATCTATGCAAGTCATAAATTTAGTGAAGTTTTATGCCAGTTATAGAACCTCCTTTTCCAAAGTGCCTAGCAATTTGAGTTAAGCCAAAATAGGAAATCACATTTTATTCTTGATTTTTGACTCCATTGCCCATGTGGATAGAAAGCACTGGTTTTTCATACCCCAAAGAACAAATTTCATAAAAAACAACATATATAAATACTTTTATTTTATGCAGTAGGAGAAGTTGTTAAGGTTTTATCTCTCCACTTCCAATTTCCATTGTGGATAGATTGATTTAGAAGGAAACACAGACTTTTAGTCTTCCCAATACATAGGTACACCCGTCTAGGTCTAGTAGTGCCTGAAGAGAAGAAGGCTCAAATTCATTATTTGGCCTTGTACGTTAGCCAAAAACGTTGTAAGAGCTTCGCAACCTCTTGTGGTTCAAACTTGCATTTTTTATACCTAACAGTTTGGTGACTTTGTTGGGGATGTTAAATTGAGAGCCTTCATTATAGAGTCACTACTTTGCAGAGGACTCCATTGGGAACAACGAATTATAAAATTTTCTCACATTTGGAAAGTGAGTGGCGACTCTGAATGAAAAAGTGAATTGAAACTGATAAAGTGAAATACACATCAGAAAGGAATCATCCTAGAGTTCAGACTATCAAAATTATTCACAACATGCATTACATAAGATCTTTGTATAAGGAGGATTCTAATAATGATAAAAGTAAATGGAATCAAAAGAATGATAAGGGTAAGAAGGTGTCTGATGACATGGGCCTAGAAAATAAAGACAAAACATCAAAAGAACCCCTGGACACACATAATTCCTATGGTACACTAGAAACTAAAAACAACCCATCCAAAGAGCCTCACACTCCCGAGGAAAAGAGAAATCCCTTCTATCAACCAAACCCTAAGAAATTTGAGAATTTCATGGCTGGATTTGAGGCTGAAAGGGAAAGGATACAACATGAATATGATCATAAAATAGCATTCCTTGAAGAGATTCAGGATGGACTTGGATATGAAGCAACCTTTGAAGAGAAGTATGAACATATGGCTCAAGATGAGATAAATGCATGACTGGAACATGAGATAAAAGAAGTGGAGAGAGCAAGAATAGAATATGAGAAGAGGCTCCAAGCAATAAGAGAGCTTGAAGAATTCAAATTAAAGAAAGATTAGATTAATTCTCAAATGGCTAACTTTCCTAAATGTGTGCCACCTCATAGGTAGGGGAATAATAATGTAGAACCTTTAAATCCCTCACAAGCCCAAAAAAATCAGCCAAGGAATCAATATAGACCCCCAAATGCTCCACCACAACATCAAAATGCTCAGCCACACCCTTACCGGCAATACGTACCTCCATAGGGTCAACAACACATGCCTCCAGAAGGTCAGAAATATGTGCCATTACCTTATAATAATCTAGTGTACCAGCACCAACATCATCAAAATCCACCTCCTCCACCATACACAACCATGATCAGATAGTTTGATTTGGCTTGATTTCAAATATATCCTTATTCTATGGACAACGGTTGGAGAAGCCTTATCCCAAAGTTCACAGGAAGTAGTGCAATCACAGCTCGAGAACACTTAAGGAGATTTAATGCATTTATTTAATATTTGGATATGTAATATGAGGATGTGCAGATGAAATTATTTATGATGTCATTGATTGAAGATTCCATAGATTGGTTTAACAATTTGACAACAAATTCTATTGACTCTATTCATGAGCTCTATGAACAGTTTCTTGAGTAGTATGGGAATCAACATGCATCAAATTTTTCCTTGCATGAATCGGTAACTATCCAGAAGCATCAAAATGAGTCAACTTGTAACTTCAACCAGAGGTTCTCTAAATTGCATAATAAGATACCTCCTAGATCCAAATTAGTTGATCCTACTACATTGAGTATTTATTTAAAATATTTTGATCCTAAGACATGATATGAGCTTTGGAATAGTTTTCCCAAGAATTTAGCTGAAGCTCAAAAAATAGCACTCACTATTAAAAATAATAGGAAAGTTGCAGGAGTGATTTCCAAGAGGGATAACCCTAGGGTTCCCCAATATTCTCCTCCAAATAAGCAAGAAAAAAAATATAGAAATGAAAGGCCAAGACTACATGACATGCCATATAATAAAAATTGGAAGGATGGAAAGCCAGTGATGGATAGGCCAAGGAATAAAGAGACACCTGATCCTTTAAAGAAGAGGGGAATATATGGTAGATAATAGTCCCTGGTGCTAAGGTTTGTGACTTGCCACATTCCTGAGAGCATTTTATTGTACTTCAGTCAATACCAATAAAAGGCATATCATAAGATAATAATTAAGAAGACCATAATATCTATTTAACTTCCCATACTCTTCACTCTATTGAGCACGGGTATTCATCTTCGGAAGAAGGAGGATATGAATATGATGTTGATCACTATAAGTAAAATGTTCATATGGAAAAACAACATGTTTTTATAACCATGAAGAAAATGATAATGAACAAGGTCCTCCTACTACAACATATCAAGCTAATAGGTGTGATATGAGGAGATCGACTGAGGAAGAAATTAAAAGATTGACCATTGCAGCAATTGAGTAGGCCAACATAAAATATCGGTTGACGAATAGGACAATGAATGAGAATGAAGGTGTTCCAAGAAGAATATTTTTGAAAAATAAGAGGATGCCCCATGAAGTATCAAAAGGGATAGATGATAAGAAATTTGATAAAAAAGAGAAAAAGTATGTCCCTAAAGAAGAAAACAAATAATTTCCAAAGGACAAACAAAATCTAGATCAGACATGCAAAAAGGAGAAAGAGGAAAACAAAGGAGAACCAATAGAGAAAAAGAAGATGATCAGAACAAAAGGTACATCTTTTGATTTTATGCAAGCTTTGTCCCAGGTAAAAATGTATGTCCCATTACTTGAAATGATGAAAATGAAAGAGTATAGGGAAATTGTTATTCAATTAATATCTAGTGGGAAAAATAAAAACATAAACCTTGAACATAAGGAGATTGTTGGAATTTCTAATAGGAAGGAAAAGATAAAAGTTCTAGAGGTTTTCCTAAGTGATACATTGATGAATACACCACAAATTGATCAATTTTTTACTACCCTACTCATAAATGGAAAATTTGTAAGAAATTGCATGATAGATTCAGGTTCTTCTATGAATATTATGCCAATAGGGGTGATGAAACAACTTGGTATGTGTGTAGATGTTGAGGGTAGTAAATTCTATGCCATGGATAGTAGGCCTATCCTTGTTGTGGGGGTTATGAAAGATGTGGAAGTGAAATTGGAAACTTACCCATAGGTGACTTATAACATTGATATAACTGTAATTGACACACCTCCTCAGTTTGGAATTCTTTTTTCAAGACAATGGACTACAACGGTTGGAGGCAATGTACAATTTTATTTGTCATATGCTACAATAATACTCAGTGGTGAATAAGTCATGTTGTATAGAGAACCAAGGATGAATCATATTGTTGATTGTATTCCTCAAGAACAACTCAATTTTTTTTGTGATGTGGATTTAGAGAGTTTCAGAGTGGAACTATCTCAACTTGAATTAGTGAATACGAACCCAATTAATAAGCGTGTTTCTAAAAATCAGCGGGGTGTGGAAAATGCATTTTGATGGGGCATGCAACCAAGAAGGCAATGGATCTAGAATATTTTTTAAATCACCTAAAGGTATAACATTCAAATATTCATTTTTGTTAGCCTTTGAGTGTACAAACAATGTGGCAGAATATGAAGCATTATTGATTGGTTTAAATATGGTTTTCAAGCACAAGATTAAATTGTTGACTGTCTTGGGAGATTCTGAGCTAGTTGTATTACAAGTCATATCAAGATATGCTGCAAAAAAAAAGAGGTTGAAATAATATAGAAATGTTTTTTGGGACACAATGGAGCTATTCGATTCTTTTTCAATTGATTGGATAGATAGATCATAAAATTTGATGGCAGACTTTCTCAATAATGTAGCCTTGAAAAGAGATGATATCACTTTGGCTGGAATATCTCAGGTTGAATTCAAAATAAGACCTGATATCCATGACAACATATATAGCTAGCAAGTTTCTAATGATGATACTAACCTTTTGAAGTTTCTTCATTGTATAGATCATTATGAGGCATACGAGATTGAATTCAATGCTTTTGTGGAAGAAATAGATGGGAAGTAGACTTAATTTGGGAAGGAAGTTTTGCAGCTTAAAAGTAACAAGCTCTCCAAAGGGCTTATGGAATTGGAAAGAGTATATGATGGGATTGATCGCTCTCTCATGAAGCAGACACCTGTCAAGAAAGATGATATTGAAGAAATAAATCTGGGAACTGAATTAGCACCAAAAAGGGTTTACATTGGAAAGAAACTAAGTCCAACCATCAAGATAATGTTGATTGCATTGTTGAGAAAGTAAAAACATGTATTTGCTTGGTCTTATGAGTATCTCAAGGCATATAGAGAAGATCTTTTTTAGCATGAAATTCAACTTAAGCCAAACATAAAGTCATTCAGACAAAGGAAAAGGCCTATTAATCCAACTTTGTAACCTAAGATGTGGGAGGTATTATTAAACCCATTAGGCATTCAACATGGGTCTCAAATTTGGTTCCAATAAGAAAGAAAAATGGGGATATCAGATTATGTGTAGATTTCATAAATCTGAATTTTGCTTCCCTTAAATATAATTATCCTCTCCCAAATATGGAGAAAATATTGCACAAAGTAATAGGGTGTGAGGTGCTATCAATGATGGATGGGTTTTCTAGATATAACCAGTTTAAAGTCAAAGAATCTAAGCAATACAAGACAATGTTCACTACACCATGGGGAACGTATGTTTATGTTAGAATGTCATTTGGTCTCACAAATATAGGGGCCACTTTTCAAAGGACCATGGATGTGGAATTTGCAGACCTGATTAATGCTATAATGGTGGTATACCAAGAAAATCTTACTGCTTATTCCAAAAATAAAGTGGATCATTTGGGTTACTTGGAGAAGATATTCATCAAGGCTTTGGAATATGGTATTAGTCTTAATCCTAAAAAATGTCATTTTTCTGTCACAGAGGGTAAAGTTTTGGGACATATTGTATCAAAATATGGGATTAGGATAGACCCTGAGAGAGTAGATACCATAGATAAAATCACCATTCCAAAAACTGTCAAAGCAATCCAATCATTTTTTGGTCAAATTAACTTTGTTAGGAGATTTGTATCAAATTTTTCTAAGATTGTTAAACTTATCTCTGAAATGTTGAAAAAAGGAGAGAATTTGTACTGGACTGTTGAAGCCATGGAAGCTTTCATAGCTATAAAAAGAGCTATCAAAGAAGCTCCCATCCTAAAGTCCCCTAATTTTACTAAACCTTTTCGAATATTTTTGTTTGCTTCATTGCACACCATAGCAACTATCATGTTACAAAATAATGATGAAGGTCATGAGCAAGTTGTATCTAATTTTAGAAAATCTTTGTAGGCGTCACAATTGAAATATGACATTATGGAAAAAAATCCTTTGCATTGGTCAAAGTAGAAAAATATTTCAAACCTTATCTTGTTGGAGCTAAGGTAATTTCTTATGTCCTACATGCAGTTGTGAAAGATATCCTGGTGCAGACAAAGGTGATAGGGAAACGATGCATATGGTTTAATAAAATCGAAGAATTCAATATGGAAATTCAGATTACCAAGTTAGTAAGAGGACAGGGTTTGGCCAGGCTAATGGAAGACACTAACACTGAAGAAAATCAAATTTGCAATATAGAAGGTGAGGAGAATGTAGTTGCAAGTATTAAACATACTTCTTGGTACACAAATATAATGTATTATCTTAGGCACATGAAATTCCCTGAGGGGTTGAATGATAATCAAAAGAGAAATTTGAAGTTGCAAGCATCTAAGTATGTTTTTATAGAAGGGGACCTATTTTAGAAGAATAGGGATGGAATGTTGCTATTGTGTTTAGATGAATCACAAGAAAAACATATCTTGAAGGAGATGAATGGAGGGGTGTGTGGAGGCCATTATTTTGCCAAGACCACTACACATAATATTCTCAGGGTTGGCTAATATTGGCCTAAATTGTTTAATGACTCTTTTGCATATGTAAGGAAATGTGAGGCTTGTCAAAAAAATTCAAGGAAATTGAAGTATCAATGAGCCTTACCACTTAGAAATTTGTAGGTAGAAGCCCCTTTCCACCAATGGGGAGTTGAATTCACTGGAGAGATGAAGGAAAAATCAAGTGGAGGACATAAATGGATACTAGTGGCAACAAATTATTTTATTAAGTGGGTGGAGGCTATCCCAACTAAAAAATAAACAAGTAAGGTGGTGGTGAACTTTCTCATGGAGAAAATTATAACTAGATTTGGAACCCTAGTCTAATTGATCATAGATAATGGAATGTTTTTTAGATCAGATGAGTTTAGAGATTTCTGCAACACATATGGCATTAATGTTTCTTATTCATCCTCATATCATCCACAAGAAAACAGTCAAGAAGAATCAAGTAATACAAGTCTTTTGAAGATAATAAAGAGGATGTTAGATACAAATAAAAAGGCATGGGACTCAAAGTTGAGATTGGCTATGTGGGAAGATAGGATCACAAGACAGGATTCCATTAGAAAGCCTTTTACCAGTTTATAATTTTATTCTACAAGAGGATTTGGATATTTCTAAACCAATGGAGGAAAGAATGGAGCAATTTGTAGAACTTGATGAAATAAGAAGAATGGCCTAGAAGCAAAATGTGAAGTTGTAGTCATAGATGAAATATATTTTTAATAAAAAGGCCAAGGAGCGAAAATGATCTAGTGTTGATGTGGAATGCTTAGTGTTAGGAGAAGGAAAAGCATGGCAAGTTTAAAGCTTTGTGGTTGGGCCCTTTTGTGATCATTGGTAAAGGGGATGAGGATTCTTATTTCTTGCAGAACATGTCTAGAGAGGAGCAGGAGTTTCCTATACATGGGCAGTTCTTGAAGCATTTCTTCTCTTAAGGAGTAACATAGGATTAAGGATTGCCAGTGCATGGACAATTCTTAAAAAACCTCTTTAAAAATTATTTTCCATGCACAATAGTTTAGGAATTTAAAAGGGGTTGGGACTTTCCAGTTCATGAAGAATCCCAAAGTTCCATCATTGAAAATAATGTTTTATTTCCATGTACAGTAGTAGAGGGTCACTTCCATCTTTCATCTTCCATTTTCCATCTCCTTCATCTTTCCATTTCCTCCATTTTCCGCCTCCTTCATTTTTTCACATCCTTTGGCATCTTCCTCTGCTCTCCCAGTGATCTTCTAGATTCTTGCAATGATTGTAAAATCACTCTTCCCCAATAGGAGTAGTTGTTAGAACCATATTTTTCAAAAAAATTCTAAAGGATTTTATCCATTTGAGCCCAAATTTAAGCTATATTTTTTATGAAAAAATATTTTACCCCCATCCACAAAGCCAAAAAATATTTTACTGCCATACTGCAACCTTAATTTTCACCCTTTTTGGTTTCCACCTCTTACCTCCTTACAGCATCCCCTTACAAAGCGGCCCATGGTAGAGTGGTAGGAGGCCAAAGAAGACTTTACCATTGCACTGCAGAGAGCTAGAGCAGAGCCCGTAGTTGTGCGATATGCAATAAGGTAACCACCATACCACGGGGGGTCCACAAGGAGCCCATGGTAGTGTGGTAGATTGTGGGAAGAAGCAGAGCCAGGCGAACACGTGTTAAAGTGGAGCGGTAAGTTGAGTGAAGACTGTGACAAGTTGACACCGTTGTATCTTGAAGGTTGATCAAGTAGACTGCGGTAGAACGATATGCAAAAAATTTATCAAATGGCCACTGCCATACCATTGTGAGCTAAAACATAGACCATGGTAGAGCGGTAGAGGGAATGAGGCCTTCACAAAGGTACATACCAACACACCACAGAGGGGTGAAAGCCATCCCATGGTAGCATGGTAAGGAAAGAAAAGAAATGAAATATATCACCACAATACCACCGAAGGGATAAATAGAGCCCGTGGTAGAGTGGTTGAGGATGCAAAGTAATGAAGAGAACAGTAGTACCACAATAGAGGAGAATGAAGGTGCATGGTAATGTGGTAAACTGGTTGTTATTGTTGCGTTAGTTATGATGGTTAGTTTCAATTATGTTTGGTTATGACGCGATGTGACTTTTGGCCTCTTGTGAGAATGTTAATGGACAAAAACCAAAAGGCACAAGAAAGTCTCTCTAAAATGTATAAGAGAAAGAGTTTGATACATAATAGTGGTTAGTGTTGGGGATACAGATTCAGTCTGTCATAAAGATTTGCATCTAAGATAGTAGTGCCTTAGTGATTTCAATTCAAAATCACAACAAAGACACAACCAACTATGCTATAAAGTGGAAACAAGCACAGTTGATCCCCCATTAATCCTCTAAGAGAAACGAATGCAACAAGAAACAGATTCAACATAACCAAAAACCATGAAAGACAAAAGGAAGACACAAAGATATACGTGGGGAAAACCCTTTCAAGTAAAAAACTCCACACTCCAAATTTTTGCCCCATTGTATTATTCAGCAACAGAACCAGTTCGAATACAATATCAGGCTCAAAGCCAATACAGGAGTTACATCTTGTTCTACTGGAGAAGTAATAGGTACCTGCAAGATTCCTCTCAACTCCTCAGATGACTGTCACAGCTAGCCTCATGGCCAGCCCAGTCATTCGGCCTCCAATGATTCCCATGCCCAGATCCAAGAGATAGAGTGTTCACATTTACATTAAGCAAACTGTTCAAACACCCTCTCCATCTCTCTACAGATCTCTTCACACCTTTGGCTCTCCAACCTGCAAGTCCAACTGCTGCAATCTTGCACCATGCATCCTGCATTTTACGTGCAGCCCCATGCACATGCATTCACATGCCCACGCATCCTACTCGCAGTCTCATGGTCACGCAATTAGCTCGCACATCTCGCACTTGCCCTAAAACCCATGACTCTTGCAGACTCGTCGAACTAACTTGCAAGCCCTTCGAAATAATACATCTCTCACCCAATATGTAACAGACTCAACAAGAGCAAAGAAGACCATCCGCAAATCATGCATCTGGTCGGATCTGATATATCTCCCTACAATGAGCCGCCCAGGCATTCAATGCCAAACCTAACACTACCGAAGCCGAAGTCAGAACAGGAGTCGAAAACAGGACTCCACCGAGAAAGCACATTGCCGAAGTCAGAGTCGGAACAGGACTCCACCGAAAAAGCACACTGCCAGAGTCAGAGTTAGAGTCGGAGATGGAACTAGAGTCGAAACATGACTCCACTGAAATTACAGGTTTAGGAGCCAATTCGGTTCTGCGTCCGCCCACGGCAAAGAGGAACACATCAGAAACAGGACTAACCAGGTAAAGTCAACCCGAGGTCAACCCAAGACAAGAGCACAAAAGATCAGAATCGGAGTCAGGGATGGAACAGGAATAGAAACAAGACTTTACCAAAAGTCCAAGATCAAGAACCAAACCAGTTTTGGTTCCACCTCTGCCATCTGCAAGAAACAACAATCCAAAAATAGGAAAAGGTGGAGGAAAACTCCCCGAGGAGGATCCAAACATCCAAAGGAACTAGATCACAAAACCAGGAGTCGGACCCGGAGTCAGAACATGAACAGAAACAAGAACATGGAAAACAAACATTGCCAACTTCCAAAGCTGGTTCCGCTTCCGCCAGAACTAAGCGAAGAGCAATAGACTGCCAGAGCCAGACGCAGAGCCAAACCCAGAACATGACAAAAAGAACAATGCCAAGTTCCAATCTGGTTCTGCCTCCACCAGAACAAAACTCGAAGAACCAAGAAAGCGGGGAGCGGAGCAGGAGACGAAACGGGAACAAGACCTAGGACAAGGAAAACAGAACAATGCCAAGTTCTATCCCGATTCCACCTCCGCCAGAACAAAATACTTTGCCAAGGAAACATGAGAATTCACCTAAGTCTTCAAAGGGGGTCACCAAAAAGTTGAGGCATAATTCCCAACAATCTCCCACTTGCCGAAGACTTTCAGGCATCCTCTAAACCAGCCCGAAGAAGGACCAACACATCTTTTCACACTCCAAACAAAACCACTGCAATAACATTAGAAAGATGTCCACCACCTTAAGCAACAGCTCCAAACACAGGAACACACCAAAGTGAAATAGCAAGTCTCAGGAATGAAAGCAAAAGATCCTCCAAACGGCAAAGGCAAAAAACCAGCAAAGCACCACTCCAACCAAACTCCAAAAAAAGAAAAACTGACCAGCTAGAAAGGCAACCAAGAACAGACTGCCCTCATCCAACCGATCAAACCCACGTGACTAAAAACCAGCACCCACATCTCATGCTGAAACATCCAACCACCCATACCTTAAAGGTATGACCTAAAAGTGAACTCATGCCATCAAAAGAAACCCACCCATCTCAGCAGCAAACAAGCACCCTGTGTCAACCAGTCATAGACCAAACACATCCAAGTACTCCCACTGCAAGGGCACTATCCAGATAAGTGCAAACAGAGCACCATCACAAATGATCCAGGCATACCAAATCCACCAAACCCAGCATAAAAAAATGTAACCATGTAGTTCCAAGGAACATCCATACTAATTTGCAACATCTACAACCACCTGCTGCAAGAAACATTTCTCTCAACTATCTTCCACAGTTCTTCCAAACACCTCCAAAGCTGACTGAAGAAAGAAGCACAGGCACCTTCGTGTCATCACCCAGGTGACAATACATAACCACAAACAGTGACCAACCCAATACCACAAAGGCAACTCACATCTAAAGTCATAAGAGCAATCAAGAAGAACAAGACCAAAAAAAAGAGAAACAACAAATCAACAAGAAACATGTCCTTCTACAAACACTTCTAAATGCCAACTATGCCAAGAATGATCTTCTTTACATCCCAAAGGGAAAAGCCTTGACAACATCCAACAAAAACATGGATGTAATCTCCTCAAAGAAGATTAGACCTACCCATAAAACCATCTCCTTTCAGTCCTCAAAAGCACAAAGAGATAAACTGTGTTTTCCAACCTTTCATTATGAATCCTCCAGAATCTAAACCAACTCAAGATTCATAACATGAAAGATAAAACATAAAGCACTTGAAAAGTATAATGGGTAAATACCTTTCACAATGACACCACTGCTGAGTAGATCAAGAAAAAGAAACATGCTCATCCAAAATATACAAGCCACCATGGCTAACCTAAGAGCATTCTCCTTCAAGATCTCTATTGAATTTACATTCAACCAAAGTGCAAGCTTCTCGGACTTTTAGTTGTAACAACAACATTCACTTAAGAATTCAAGCCTCACCTTTATTCTCCATGCATCCATGAGTATCAACACCTGTCATCTCACGCTAACTTCAAACTGCAGCAATGCAATAACCAAAAGTCCTCCAGCATATGACCAATGTACTCAAAGTAAAGAGAACCCCCAGAACACTGTCAAAGTTCCATAACCTAGAACAGGAACTTATCATGACACCATGATCAACACATCTCCAAGGGAGATACCATGCTTCAAGTGAACTATCCATGGTCTTCAAGAGAAAATCAACATGCCAAAACTCTAATGCACAAGCAAGAGTATACCATGACATAAACCAAACAACTCTAAACCAATCATCACCTGTCAAGCACCACCAGCAACTCAGCCAAAGACTACCAAGGTCCTTCATGGCTCCAAAGTGCTGTACATCTTCAAAATAGTGAACATGCAGATACAAATTCTGCAACACCAAATAAGACACCAGTCATTGCTAAAGCTCCCACTGAAACGTGACACTGAGCTTTCCAAGCACCATGACTGACCACACCATCACTGTCAAAAGCTTACACTATGCTAGTGCACCCAGCTTTCCATGACATCATGATCCACATGCTTCAGGTCCCCATCACTGACTATTCAGGTACTCAAACACATTTCCTCCTCTCATCTCAAAACAGCCACACCAATGCACAAGTGACCATAGACAAGGTCAGCTAATAGATTTGCACAACATGGTTACACCCTCGTGGATATAGATAGTCCACTTCCGATTTGTCTCACAACAACCCGTGGATGCAACCAAAAGTAAACCTGCAAATCTATCATTGCACTAAAAACTACAAAACTGAGATAATTAAAGAGAATAGCCAAAGCAGATAATCATGACTCAAACACCAGATCAGCAACAGATTTGATTTGCCAGTCACGTCCACAACCCAAGCACCAAAGTCTAGAAAACCATCAAAGCATACCACAATAATGCTGAAGGAAAAACATACCAACATTCCCATGTAGAGAAGACACCACTCCTCAAAAACCAGTCGAACTATAGCTATCACATCTAGTCACACCCCAAAAACTAGGATCTAGAAAAATAACAAATAGCAGTTCCAAAAAACACAAGTTTTCCTTGACCATGCAAAACCTGCAAAAAATCACAGTGTTTCCAAAACACCCATGCACCTCCATATTCACTGCTCATCTAGACAACTCAGGAGTCTCCACACAACCATCACAGTAAACCAGAATAATGAAAGAATAAGAGAGTGCACCATAGACTTTTTAGGAAAATCTACACAAAACCTTTAGAGCCAAAGACATGAATCTGAACCATACAAGTGCAAGAAAGAGGCACATAGGAACAACAGATCTGTTTCAGACTAGTTCCAATGCCACAGTCATGCACAAGCACAAGGAAGAGCCAGGCTATCCAGAAGTTGCAGACCACCAAGGTCATCTCATAGCCTCCATGCAATCAGAGCACCAGAGAAAATTCCTTCAGTGCTAAGTCAAAAACACCCAGCATAAGCACAACAATCCATAGCTAAACAATGACACAAGCTAGTCTATACACCAAGGAGCCTCTCACATAGACACCCAGTATGAAAACCACCCTTTGCTGCAACACAACCATGAACACATCTCATGCCCTTTGCATCAGGAACAATGTTACCAATCAAGAGCTCTAGATCATGTTGCCACAACATGACCCACTCCATACTTTCCCAGTGCCTTTCAAATTGTATGTTGAATCAATGAAGCACACACTTCCACTCACTGAAGGACCAAACACCAACCGATTTTTCTAGACTTCCTCAAGCTTGCCAGGCTAAGAAATCACCATAGGAGAAAACCTAAAACATCAACAACCAGGAGAAGGCTCTGATACCACTTGTTGGTATCATCAAGCCATGACCTCCCTTAAACATGCTCTGATACTACTTGTTGGTATCATGAGCAACAAGCTACCAGCTCTTATACCACTTGTTGGGGATACAGATTCGGTCTGTCATCAAGATTTGCATCTAAGATAGTAGTGTCTTAGTGATTTCAATTCAAAATCACAACAAAGACACAACCAACTATGCTATAAAGTGGAAACAAGCACAGTTGATCCCCCATTAATCCTCTAAGAGAAATGAATGCAACAAGAAATAGATTCAACATAACCAGAAACCATGAAAGACAAAAAGAAGATGCAAAGATATACGTGGGGGAAACCATTTCAGGTAAAAAACCCCACACTCCAAAATTTTGAGCCATTGTATTATTCAGCAACAAAACAAGTTACAATACAATATCAAGCTCAAAGCCAATACAGGAGTTACATCTTGTTCTACTAGAGAAGTAACAGGTACCCACAAGATTCCTCTCAGCTCCTCAGATGACTGTCATAGCTAGCCTCATGGCCAGCCTAGTCATTCGGCCTCCAATGATTCCCATGCCCAGATCCGAGAGATAGAGTGTTCACATTTACATTGCCTAAGCAAACTGTTCGAACACCCTCTCCATCTCTCTATAGATCTCTTCACACCTTCGACTCTCCAACCTACAAGTCCAGCTGCTACAATCTCGCACCATGCATCATGCATTATACTTGTAGCCCCATGCACATGCATTCACATGCCCACACATCCTGGTCAACATATTGCACTTGCCCTACAACCCATGACTCTTGCAGACTCGTCGAACTGACTTGAAAGCCCTTTGAAATAATACATCTCTCACCCAATATGTAACCGACTCAACAAGAGCAAAGAAGACCATCCGCAAATCACGCATCTGGTCGGATCTGACAGATCTCCCTACAACGAGTTGCCCAGGCATTCAATGCCAAACCTAACACTACTGGAGCCGGAGTCAAAAATAGGACTCCACAGAAAAAGCACACTGTCGGAGTCGGAGTCAGAATAGGAGTCAAAACAGGACTCCACCGAAAAAGCACACTACCAGAGTCAGAGTCGGAGTCAGAGTCGGAGAGGGAACTGGAGTTGAAACATGACTCCACCAAAATTACAGGTTCAGGAACCAATTCGGTTCTGCGTCCGGCCACGGCAAAGAGGAACACATCAGAAATAGGATCGACTAGGTAAAGTCAACCCGGGGTCAACCCAAGATGAGAGCACAAAAGATCGGAGTCGGAGTCGAGGACGGAACAGGAACAAAAACAAGACTTTACCAAAAGTCCAAGATCAGGAACCAAACCAGTTCTGGTTTTGCCTCCGCCATCTGCAAGAAACAACAATCCAAAAATAGGACAAGGCAGAGGAAAACTCCTCGAGGAGGATCCAAACATCCAGAGCAACTAGATCACAAAAGCAGGAGTCGGACCCGGAGTCAGAACAGGAACAAAAACAAGAACATGGCAAATAGACATTGCCAACTTCCAAAACTGGTTCCGCCTCCACCAGAACCAAGCGAAGAGCAACAGACTGCCGGAGCCGGACCCAGAGCCAAACCCAGAACATGACAAAAAGAACAATGCCAAGTTTCAATCCGATTCCGCCTCCGTCAAAACAAAACTCGAAGAACCAAGAAAGCGGGGAGCGGAGTAGGAGACGGAATGGGAACAAGACCTGGAACAAGGCAAACGAAACAATGCCAAGTTCCATCCTGGTTCCGCCTCCACCAGAACAAAAGACTTTTCCAAGGAAACAAGAGAATTCACCTAAGTCTTCAAAGGGGGTCACCAGAAAGTTGAGGCATAATTCCCAATAGTTAGAAGTCAGAAGAAGAAAAATATATAGAGAATAGGAAAAATAAAATGGGGGAATACAAATAATGTACATACTTTCTTGAAGCACAACAATGGAGATAATTTTTTTCTAGTGAATTCATTTCTTGGTGTTTAGTTATTGTAATTTAATGATTCATATTTTTTATCTGGTTGTCTCCAACTCGATGTCTTTCAATCATTTAAATCTGTATATCGAGTATATTTCTGATTTGTCAAAATATGTTCTCATTTTGTGTGATATAATTAATTGGTGTCTACAACTCAGAATTAAATTCTTTTAAATAAGTCATAGTGATTTAAGGATTTCTTTTGGATAATTAAAGAAGAACCTAGTAAAAAAATATTCCAGCATGATTTATTTAAGTCATAAATTTAGTGAAGTTTTATGCCAGTCATAGAATTTCATTTTTAGAGTTCTTAGCAACTAGAGTTAAGCTAGAGAAGGAAACACATATTATTCTTGATTTTTGACTCCATTACCCATGTGGATAGAAGGCACTGATCTGTTATAGCCCAGTTGATAAATTTCATAGAAAAATAATATATATAAATATTTTCATTTTATGTAGTAGGAGTAATTGTTATGATTTTATCTATCCACTTCCAATTGTCATTGTCGATAGATTGCTCAAGTAGGAAACATAGTTCAAATCTGCATCATTTATATAGGTACACCCGCCTAGTTTTAGCAGAGTCTAAAGAGTAGAAGGTTCAATTACATTAATTGGCCTTGTACATTAGCCAAAAACGTTGTAAGAGCTTCGCAACCTCTTGTGGTTCAAACCTATGTTTTTGAGTCCTAATAGACATGATGAACATTATTGTTATGAGAAGGATATTTATGAGTTGAAACATCTTCTTAAGAAGAATCTGATTAATCTACCTTCTAAAATATTAGAGTCAACCTCTTCTTCATCTTCAAAGTAGTCTAAAAATAATAAAGGTCTCACTGTTTTGGCTTCTACATTAGGAAATAAAGGACATGATCTTTGTTCTTTTTCAGGTTATGGATCAAGGAGATGGCTTCTATATTCAGGGGCATCTCATCATATGGAATTTTAATAATCTATATGCTCTTATTTTGAGCCTTTTACTATGTCTCATATTTTGATGGGAAACAATACATGAGTGTAATTGGGAAGGGGTCTACTAGTTTCAGGGACAACACTTTGTAGGATGTTTTATGTGTTCCTCATTTGATAAATAATATTTTAAGATATCATATTATACATGGTGGAGATTGGAGGATTGCGGAGTTCACTCTTTATTCAGTCATCATTCAAGACTTGGAGAGTAGAGAGATTATTACTACTAGGATGGTTGGTAATTCATCTCAGTTGTATAATTTTTCATATTTTTCTTTTGATGGTGATATTTTTCCTTTGGTTATTGGTCATACTTCTTGTGTGAACAATGATTCAAAAGATACATTTGGATTATTTAACTTGGGAGTTCTCACATCAAATCCAATTCTTATGCCATGACTTCTATCTTCTCCATCTATTGTTGCAATTCATGATGATTGTGTTTCTAAAGATATGGCTTCTTGTAATTTAGTGCAGTAGGATATTCATTGTCTTTCAGATATGGTTACTTGTGATGGATTCGTTATAGGTATTTTAGACTTGTTTGTGGAGTCTCATATTTCAGATTCTGGAGACATCATTGATTACATTCATATTCTCTTTGATGAAGATGCTCCTTCTTCAATTGTTGTGAGGGAACACTCTAACCCTCTTGTTAATTCTCTACATGTTGTTAATTCTCTACATGATAATCCGTTTTAGTTTGACATGAGTGTGGATAATTTTGGACAAAATTTGGAGGATCCTTCTTTGTCTTTTGTTCTACATTCATCTCCACTAGATTCTAGACTACCCTCTTTAGCAGTGTGGCCTAGAATGTATTTTTAGGGTGTTTTAGCTTTCAACATTGACATGGAGACACTTGAGAATGTTTTAGATACATCACACATCATTTATCTTCCCACATCTTCCTTTTAGGAATGGGAAGAACTCTTGTATACATTCATGGTTTTGTTTCTTCCTAAGGGGAGGAATTCTTTTTCACGAGATTGGATCATATTCAACATTCAATGTTGAGATTCTACCATTGTAGGAGACTCTCCATTGAGGGGGGTCTACATTTTCTCTCTTCTTATTCTCTCTTATTGGGGGTCTTTTTTGTCACATGGGGTTTTGGCCTTCTCATGTTTCATTGAGATATTTTTTGTATTTCATCTCTCTTTTGGTGAGGAATTTTGTCCCACTAGGTTTTCTGCTTTTCTTCATTTATGATAGATTTCATTGCATTCGTACATGGGTACCTAACATGGCCTCATTTTCTAAGACCCATCATCTTTTCCATCTTGCTATGTTCTGCTTAAGGGGGGACCTAGTGAGTTAATTTATTTTCCCTTACTCCTAGGTTTTTCCTACACTTTATTAAGCTTTCTTAGGGTGATAAAGTGAGTGTACTACTAGGAGATAAGTGTGTAGTGTCCACTTCCTTAAAGGGTGGAACCACTTTCTAATTTCGGTGGCATCCTCCACTTTTTATGGTCCATGTCCACTTTTTTGTTTGATTCTTATTGGTTGGATTTTCCACCTACCCCCTCTCCTAATTTCTATATAAACTCACTACCTAGCTTGTATTTGAATACTCTTACATCTTTGCACTGTATTTTTCAGCTTGGAAGCTCTTAATATAATATTTCCACATTAGCATTGCATAATCTCTCAGAGTCCTGGTTTGTATTCTTATATTTTTCTAGTTTATATAACTTTTATTTTCTCTTAAAAAGTTCCTTGGCTTATTTAATCTATTTCATATTTCTAATAAAAGAGATTTTAATTGATTATAAAAGTGTAAAAATTTAACTCCCTAGGTGAAATTTATGCTCTCTAGATAAAATATCTTTCATTAGGAGTAAAATATCATATTGGTGGTTGATAGGTGTTTTATGGGTGAAAATTATTGTTAGGATTAAAATATCTTACATCAGGTTTTAAAAATATCCTTCATATTGGCAATATTCCAATTTGGGTATGAATCTCAACATATTGGTTACTATAACATAGAGATAAATAAACATTTAGAAGTTACAAATTGCAACCTATACCCCAAACTCTTAGGTTCGATCTAAGGAATTTGAATTAATTGTGGTTAATTTAGGGAACCTTCTTCTCTTATTCATGTTATAATTTGGTTTTGACTTAGTAACCTTGATATGAGGTAGTCAATGAAATTTAATAATACCATCACGCTTACTACATTGATATATGCCAAGTGTGTCAAGGTTAATTTCATGATATACCTATTTCATGAAAAATGATGGTGTCTTGTTATTTGCAATTTTCATATTAAGAAAAAAATATTTACACTATTTGAAATATTGATATTTTGAATATAAGCTCAAGGTATTATAGTTTAGCATTACTCATGTTACTATAACCTGAAATGATGGAAAATAGGCGAGGATGAAAGGGGGTTCACCAAAATAATTATATATAGAAATATTTTATTTTATTTCATTAGGAAATGAGATCCCCATAAATAATTGACTTACAACCCTTAGGTGAATCAAGTAAATGTAAGAATCTTTAGATTTTCTTATGACTGAAGGATAGGGGTCAAGGCCAAACAACACTTTGGGGAGAAAAAAAATAGCAAATCAATTCAAAAATACAATATAAAACTTGAAATAACAAGATTAAACTCAATAGTTACAGAACCAAAAAACCCAAATGCATATTTGATAAGGGTAGAGACGTGTTCACTAGTCAACAAGAGGCAACTTTTGAAGGTTGATTGGGACTCATTCGTCCATGGGTGAATGGGTCTTTTATCAAGGATTTTCTACAACTTTCAGGAGCCTCTGACAAAAACCTATAGCTTCTAATTTGTCTAGGTTTTAATGTCAAAAAATTGGAAATTAGATCTATACATTAGATTTTGTGATTCGACAACTTTGTAAATTTTTCTCTTCAAAATATTTTCAATGTTTCTTCAACCTAAATCTGCAATCACACACACAACAAAAAAAAATGTTTGCTTTTGGGTGAATGGTGGTTTGCCTTGGTCAAATATCATTTTGGTAATCAAACCTTGAATTGAAATAATAGAATGAAAGAGAGAATGAAGAATGAAAAAAGCTATATTTCAACTCAAAAAACCCTTGAATACAACCTTGATAATGGAGATCTTAGCAAGGTCTACAACTGATGTAGGAGCATCCTTGGTTCTTTGTAATCTTGCATCAACCAAAAATATTTTCAATCTAGTTTTGTTCTTATTTAATTCTTTTTCATTTCAAGATGGTAGATTCGATATTTCATCATATTTTCTCACCAGATCCTGTGGATCTATGTTTTCATTGTGGACATGTTCATTTTCCTTATTCCAATATTTCTACATGACTGGATTTTTTTTGGCAAGTTATCTCTTTTGGATTAAATGACAGTATCTAGAACAAAGCACTGAAGCAGTTTCAAGCCTAAAAACTAATTTGATCTCTTGTAGATCCTTCCTATAACTTGTGAATCCTTGTGAGGTATTTTGAGTTATTAAGTGGAGTGTCTCCGACCTTAATTTTGGGTCCACACTTCATCTTATGCACTTGCTGAGGATAAATTTGAATTTGAGGGTGACCTATTCATGCATATGTTACATTTCCTTCATCGAGGATTGTAATGATCTTTGGTCGATGCAGAATATTCTAGATCTTTGAATGTGATATAAGTCATGTGACTAATAATTAGGAGAGGTGAAAAACAATTAGATTTGAAGATGGGATTCGATCTATAAGATTTCAGCTCGTATTAAGGAGCATGTAAGAATATTGTATTTTGAGCATGTTGTATCAAGCCTGTGAACCCAATCTGTAAGCCCGAATGTTGCCAGCTATATGTAATTGAAATTTTTGATAATAAGAATGTTTGAATTTGCATTTGCCTCCATATTTTGTCAGGAATTTTTTGTGTAACTGTTGCTACATGGTCCAGACTGTTCTCTTGGAGGACCCTCCTACTGTGACTACACCAAATTTGTATCAAAGTGAGATTCATTTTGTGAGTGATCGTTAGAGTTTACAAAGTCCTATTGAAGGTTTTTTGTGGGGTGGCAGATTGAGGATCTGACCTATAGCTACAAAGGAATTGTGTAAAGATGGTGGGAAGAAGAAATGGTAGAGGAAATGGAGCATGTGGAAATTAAGATTCAGCTATAATAGAGATGTTGAGAGGAATTTATGCTAGATTGGAAGGAGTACAAATGACCTAGAGGAGAGGTTGACTAGTTGATGTTGTGAGTGATGAAGAGTTAGAAGAATAAGAAGAAAGGGAAAGAGAAGATCAACCTAGCCTAGATCAGGGAGAAGAGAGGTTCATAAGAGACCTAACCAGAGTAATCAATAAACCACATTTCAATTAGCCAGATTATAGTGGTAAGTTGGATTTAGATGAATTGCTTGATTGGATAATGGAGATGGAGAAGTACTTTATTTTTGAAGGTATCACTAAAGAGAAGAAGGTGAAATTTTCATGTACAAATTGAAAGGACATACATCCCTTTGGTGGGAAAATTTGCAGACATATAGGAAAAGAAGAGGAAAGGAGAAGATACAATCATGGGATCAGATGGTGAATGAGTTAAAGACAAATTTTATGCCCAAAGATTATTAGATTAGTATTTTCATAAAGTTGCATAATTTGAAGAAGAAGGAATCAAGTGTGGGAGAGTATACTGAGGAGTTCTACGTTTAAATATCAGATCCACACATTCAGTGGATGAGATCGATCAAGTAGGTAGATATGTGAATGGATCAAAGTCATCTATACAAGATGAGATCAGTTTGATCAATTTTTTGAGTGTGGAGGAAGCATATCAATGTGCCCTAAAAGAAAAAGAGAAGGTAAATAATAGACATGAGCAGAGATAGAGAGGAAGAGGTGGAAGATTTCAGAGAGGAATAATTTTTACTAGAGGAGGAAGAGGACCTTTTTTAGATTAGAATAAAGATAAGTAAGTCAGTAAGAATGATAATATCTACCATAGAGATGATGGAAACTCTTACAAAAAATGAGGATATGTTGGTTAACAGAATGAGGGTTATAGAAAAGGTGATAGAGGATAGGAGAAAAGGATATTTAGGGGAACTTGTTTTAAGTGTGGTGGAGAAGGACATAAATCATTTGAATGTAATCAGGGAGAGACAAGCAGAAAGACTAAGAAAAATAGAAGAACAACCTTTGCTAAGGAAGATCATGCTAGATCATCTAATAAATTGGAAGAGGGAGAAGTGTTGGTGAATAGAAGAGTATTATGTCAAATTGAGATGGATCAGGAACCGTTGCAGAGAAATAATTTATTTTGAGCTAGATGCAAGGTAGCTAGTAAATGTTACAAAGTGATTATTGATAGTGGAAGCTCCAAGAACCTAGTTTATGAAGAAATGGTGACCAAATTCAAGCTAGAAATATTGAAAGACCTAAAGCCCTATTAGATAGCATGGATTCAACATACTATATTGGTAAGTGAATAATTTTTGGTGAAATTGAAGATAGGAAATAATCATGATGAAGATTTGTATGATATCATGCCTATGGATGTATTCAATTTTTTTTGGGAAGGCCTTGGCAGTATGATAGAAAAACTATTCATGATGTAAAGAATAACACATACACCATTTTTGCTAATGGGATGAAGAAAAATTTGTTTCCATTAGAGGATGTTCCTAGAGTTGAGGTTTATAAAAGTGCTAGAATTTTCTTGGGTGATGGAAGGGGATCTCTAGATGGACTGGAACATGAGAACATGTATTATTCCTTGGTTCCCAAGAAGGTTGAAGACTTAAAGTGTGTAGAAGACCAACCAAAGGAGATAAAGGAGTTGCTGGTAGAATATGAAGCTATCAATTCAGATAATGTTCTTGATGGATTACCACCTGTGATTAGTATTACTCATTGCATGGACCTGATTTCTGGAGCTAGTTTTCCTAATAAAGAAGAACACTAGGTGGCACTAGAAGAGAATGAAGAGTTGAATAGAAAATTGAAAGAATTTTTTATGAAGGGTTTCATCAGATAAAACTTAAGTCCTTGTGTAGTACCTGTTGTTCTAGCTCCTAAGAAGGACGGAGAATGGAGGATGTGTACAGACTCTAGAGCCATAAAAGAAATCATAGTAAAGCATAGATTTCCTTTGCCCAAAATGGATACCATTAAGGATTTTTTGAGTGAAGCTAAATACTTTACAAAGATAGATTTGAAGAGTGGGTATCATCATATTAGAATTAGAGAAGGGGATGAGTAGAAGAAAACATTCAAGACAAATGAAGGATTGTATGAGGGGTTGGTGATGCCTTTTGGACTAAAACATTCACCTAGTACTTTCATGAGGCCGATAAATGAGGTATTGAAGAAATTATTGGGTAAGTTTGTGATTGTCTATTTGGGTGAAATCTTGATTTTTAGTAAGACTAGAGAAGAAAATTAGTTGCATATAAGATAAGTTTTGCAGAGGTTGAGAGAAGAGAAGTTGTTGATAAACATTAAGTATAGTTTCATGAAGGAAGAATTGATATATCTAGGATTTGTGATATTTGATAATGGATTGGAGATGGATCCTAAGAAGGTAAGAGAGATTGTTGAATGACCTACACTAGAAAGCATTGGAGAGGTAAGATCATTTCATGGATTGTATAGTTTATATTGAAATTTCATTACTAATTTCAATTATATTTTCAGTCCTATGACATAAATAATGAGAGGGGATACGAAAAAATTTAGGTGGACATCTAGAGCAGATCGGAGTTTTGAGTTGTTGAAACAAAAGGTGACTAAGTAGCCTATGTTGGCTTTACTATACTTTAATAAGGTATTTCAAGTAGACTATGATGCAAATGAAAATGCAATTGGATCAATATTGAGCCAAGAAGGAAAACCAGTAGCTTATTTCAGTGAGAAATTGAATGATGCTAGGAGAAGGTATTTAGTGTACGACCAAGATTTTTATGCCATAGTTCAAGCCTTGAAGAAGTTGAGACATTACTTTTTGCCTAGGGAGTTTGTGTTGTATACTGATCATCAAACATTGTAGTATTTCAACAGTCAAGCTAAGTTGAATTAGAGACACATGTGATGGGTGGAATTCTTGCAGAATTATACTTTTGTTTTGAAACATAGGAGTGGAAATTCAAATAGAGTCACTCATGCTTTGAGTAGGAGAAGGAATTTACTGAAAGATATGAGAGTGGAGGTATTAGGCTTTGATAAATTGAAGAACTTGTATGAGGAAGGCCTGGATTTTTCAAAACCTTGGAGAGCTTGTAAAGAACCAATCTTGGAGGATAGGAGTCAATGGTTAGATTATTTCATTTAGGAAGATATGCTATTTAGAGGGAATTAGTTGTGTATACATCGAAGTTCAATGAGGGATAGCTTGGTTAAAGAAAAACATAGTGGATGATTGGGAGGACACTTTGGAATTGATAAAATAGTTGCATTGGTAAGTGAGAATTAATTTCAGCCATATATTCATAAGGATGTTAGGAAATTTGTGTAGATTTGTCGAGTTTATCAAGTTGAAAAAGGGAGTAGTCAGAATGTTAGATTGTATAAACCTTTGATAGCTCTAGAGAGACCTTGGGAGGATACCAACATGGATTTCATAGTTGGTTTTGCAAAAAGACATAAAGAGGTAATGATTCTATATCAATGGTGGTGGATAGATTTTCTAAAATGGCACATTTCATACCTTGTAATAAGACAACAAATGTAGTACATGTAGAAGACTTGTTTTTAAAGGAAGTAGTCAGATTGCATGGATTACCTAGGAGTATTTTTTCAGACAGAGATACAAATTTTGTTGGTTACTTTTGGAAGACACTTTGGAAGAAGTTAAAGAGAGATTTGAAGTTCAGTTCTACTTTTCACCCATAGATTGGTGGATAGATAGAGGTAGTAAACATAGAGATTATTAAGATGTTTTTTTGGTGAGAAGACCAAACGTTTGGATTTAGTCCTTGCACAAGAATATTTTACTTACAATAATTTAGTGAACATGAGTACCGAAAACACACCTTTTGAGATTGTTACTGCACTTCATCCTAGAGGTATATTAGAGTTGTGAGACATCAGTAAGGAAGATAAAAGGAGTGTTGAAGTAGAGGAATTCATAGAACATATAGAGAAAGTCCATACTCAAGTAGAAAAACAATTGGAAGATATGAACTAAAAGTATAAGGAGCGAGAAGATGAAAGGAGGAGACATAATGAGTTCAAAATTAGAGATGAAGTGATGGTTTATTTGAGGAAGGAAAGATTTCTAGTTGGCACATACCATAAGGTCAAGATGAGGAAGTTTGGACCTTGTAATATTTTGAAGAAATTTGATTTAGGAAATGAATATGAAGTAGAGTTACCAGATGGCATGGGTATATCACCTATATTCAACATTGTAGATCTACATATTCCCATTAAGTAGAGTTCAGTGAAGACAGTAAAGAAAAATTGGACAAACAATTTTTTAAACAACAATCAGATGAGATAGAAGAGATTTTGGATATCAAAGATGGGAGGAAAACATGTGGAAGATAGTATAAAAAATATCTTGTAAAGTGGAAATCCAGACTAGTGGACGATTCTTCTTGGATTTCTCAAGCTGATGTAGACCGTATTGGTTTTTCTTTAGCCCCAAAAAAGTGAGGGACTCACTTTTCAACTAACCCTAGATGTCTGATGCAGGTGCATCCTTGGTTCTTTGCAATCCTACATCAACCAAAAATATTTTCATTTCAGTTATATTCTTGTTCAGTTCTTGTTCAATTCAAGATGGAAGATTTAATATTTCATCATATTTTCTCACCAGATCCTATGGATCTATGTTTTCATCATGGACATGTTGATTTTTCTTACTCCAATATTTCTGCACAATTGGATCTTTTTCCGTAAATTTATCGCTTTTGGATTAAGTGACAGTATCTGGAATAGAGCACCGAAGCATTTTTGAACCTAACGGCTAATTTGATCTCTTGTGGATCCTTCTCGTAACTTGTGAATCCTTGCAAGGTTTTTTGAATTATTCTATGGAGTGTCCCCGACCTTAATTTTGGGTCCACACTTCATCTTATGCACCTGGTGAGGAGAAATTTGAATTTGAGGCCAACCTATTCATGTATATGTTACATTTCCTTCATCGAGGATTGTAATTATCTTTAGCTGACACAGAAGATTCTAGATCTCCGAATGTGATAAAAATCATGTAATCGATCATTAGGATAGGCAGCGAAGAATTAGATTTGAAGATGGGATTCGATCTATAATATTTTGTCTCACATTAAGGAGCATGTAGTAATATTGTATTTTGAGCATGTTGTGTAAGGCTTGTGATCCCAATCTATAAACATGGATTTTTCCAGCTATATGTAATTAAAATTTCTAATAATAAGAATGTTTGAATCTACATTTCCCTCCATATTTCAAGTGGCTTTTATTGTGTAACTCTTGTTGCACGGTCCAGACTATTCTCTTTGAGGACCCTCCTACCATAACTGTACCAACAAATTGCATGAAATGGTTGAATTGGATTTGGATCTTAACACTTGAATAATGCTTTGAATGCTTGAATTGAGCTTGAAACTTACATCACAATGTTAGCTCCAAAAAAATGCATGATGGAAGAATACTTTGACATGATGAATAGATCTTGATTGGCGAAATAAATCTCTAATATATCTACTCTTGAATTCCCTTGATTTCTCTAGATGTTCTCCAAAAATTCTCATATAATTATAGGTGAAACTTAGTGAAATTACCTTGTATTTATAGGTATGTATCCTTAATTTCTTGAAATTGAAATATCACAAGCCGACATTGAATTATGGATTTAGAGGTGTTAAAATACTGCCACAAATATAATTTAAATTTAAGTCCAAAGGTTTAGGAAGGACACATTCACCCATGGGAGAATGCATCCTAGGTCCTTATTCCTAGAACACACATTGCTCAAGGTAAAGTTTTATGTTTAGGAATTAATTATTGTTGGGTTTCCCCTTCAGAAAATATAATTAATTAGGCTTGTAAATGGATGAAAGTTATATTTAAGGGATAATTAAGCTCAATTTAATTAAGAGGGACTAAATAAGTGTGAAAATGTAAATGGGTACAATTATCAACACTAAATTAAGGTATTATAAGTGAAATTTAATTAGGATGGGCCAAACAATTATCAAAATGTAAAGGGTTACATTTTTTGACACTACATTTAGCACCCACTTTAATGAAAAGGTTACCTTGCATCAAAGTCACATTAAAGTAGAAAATCAAGAGAGGTTTGATTGTACAATTTTTAGGAGGATAAGATGAAAAAGATCAAGGAGGTTGATCAAGCCCCCAAGATCTAACATCTTATGGAAAACCCAACAAAGTCATAAGGAGAAACATTCCTATGTTAAGCATATTTATACATCAAAGACAAGATACTCAATCATACAATGTCAAAGACTAAAAGAAGGAAAGAAAAAGGAAAATATAAAAGGGAAAATCAAGCCTCAAATGTCCAATGCAATGTGGATCATGCCTCAGTTGTTTGTCCAAAAATTTTTACAAGTGGAACTCACTATCCACTATGCAAACAACAATGCATTCTCACATGGGCTAGTGAAATCTATTGTCCACTAGGTGAGCCCCCAAGGGTGGAAAATGAGATAATCTTAGTATGCTCCCATACCATACCAAAGCTATACCTTCAATAAATTTAATAAGGCACCACACAATATGAACTTTGAACTCCATAAGGCTTAGTAAGCTATTTTATTCTAAACACTTATGAACAAACAAGACACCACAAGAAAGCAAAGTGTGTTATGCTTGGTGGCCATGAAAAAGGGTTGTGAACCACAAAGAAAAAAGGGGGTTGAGATGCACCTATTTTTCCTTAGGTCATTCAATAATTTTCTAGGAACCCTAATTGGTTTGACTATCAACCTCACAAGGTGAGTCAATTATCAATAGGGAAGACCTAGGAAAGGGGTACTTTAAGATTTTAGGGGGTTCACTACCAAGAAAATACTTGGAAAATAAAAATAAACATTCAACTTACAAAACCTAACAATGCAAGCTAAGTGAAGGATACAATGATGAAATTATGCAATAGGGAGTTATGATGTATGTACCTAGGAAGCCTAGAAATGCAATGGGGATTCCAAATATGTAAAAATGTTGTCAAAATATGCTATGGAGAACAAGGACAACCTTACTATTGTTTTAGTCCCACTACTAATTTTTGGGGTAAATGCATGTTCTTCAGATGTAGAAATCGAATCTGAAAGAATCTCTAAAAAATACTCTTAAGAGGACAAAGATGCCTTAGATGGTGACTTAGTCCTATTTTATTTTTTTTTGAATCTCTGAATGTTGTCCTAAGGTCCAATGTATGCTCTTCCTTTGTTTTAGATTTGATGTTCTTTAAAAGGAAAAGAAAAGGTGCAGAATATGCTTTCCTAGCACTAAAACCTTAGAGGAGAAGTGAAAAGACAAACTCATAAACTTTTCTAACTTCTAAGATGAACAAACATAGCATAACAAGAAACCAAAAAAACAAAAACACAGAGATAACACCAGATTTACATGGGAAAACCCTTTTCAAAAAAAACCAACCACACCAAGAGAAGACACTTTGTATTATAGTAAACAAAATTACATACAAAGCTCACATTCCTAACTCTCTGATAGTTAGATCACATTAAAAGACTTGAGTTTTCATGCACTCAATGTTACAATGATTTCTCTGCATATAATGAATACAAACTCACAACCCTTAGAACTTCAATTGTTCACTATCTCTATCGACTATTACAAAGTCTCATTTTCAACAACCAATTAGGGTGCATTTAATTTACACTCAGATCAGATTGCCCTGCAATCGTGCATCGGATAGCCCCTAGCATTAAATTCTATTACAGAGAAAATTACCTAAATCGGGCTTTGAAATCCGCCAAAAATATCTTACAATAAATGTAAATATATCGATTTCCACCAACCAAGCATCTGGCCAATAAATGTTGTTTTGCAACAACATTGCAAAAATAACCAATGAGAAATCACCATGTGTCGAACTACCATTTGTTTTGTCACTTGACCAAGAAGTGTTTGGTCAACTATCCTCAAGCTTCAAAAACCCTCGCTATCGCTAACCATTCCTCCACATTCAGAGGAAGCATTAATCCGCTAACACTGAACACCGTTCGCTAGCATATTTGGGTCCCACTAGCCACGTTTTTGTCACTCATGGAAGTTCCAAGGCATCTAGGAGGGAATCTCCATTATTCCCTTGAGCCCACTCAAAAATGGCTTCCGATGCTGCCACACGTCCAACACACAAGAAATTCCTCTTGGCTAAAAGGTTCTTTGCAGTACTTGCCTTAGGATCATGTAGAACACAACCAACACCATCAAATGAAACTGATCACAGTTGTTGATGCAAGTCATTGGCACATCGGTGAGGCACAACATTGCCTCTTGTCGATGAGCGAGCGATTGATCCGCCAATGAAGCCAATGCCAACCAAAATTCTACCAACCCCACACCCATCGGCCCATCGATGTAACACCCTTTGGAGTCTCACTAATTAGAAAAAGTCTCAGTGACCAAGGGTCAAGATGACCAAATGAGGACTCTGCGGTAAAGCAATAAGGGTATAAATTCATCAAACCTTTCTTAGAGGTCCAAGCCAATAAATTGAGGCACATTTTTCCAACAATCTCCCACTTGACAAAGACTTACTAGCTTCCTCCAGACTTCAAAGTTATTGATGATCATAGGCCTCAAGGCCCATCAAACTTTCACACCATCTCAACTTGTCCATGCTCATTGGCTTTGTCAATGCATCATCAAAATTCTTCAGTGTATCCACCTTCTCTAAAGAAACCTTTCCATTTGTTAGAACCATAAATTTTCATTTAAATTCTAAGGTATTTTTTCCCACTTGAACCTAATGTTTTACTTTCTTTTCATGAAAAATAATTCCCCCTATCCATGATTCTAAAAAGACTTTTTATTGTTACCATTTACTATTCACAGTGTTTACCACTGTATCGTGGCCTTTTGAAAAGTGGCTCGTGGTATAACAGTGATGGTTCAACACAGTCAAAGTAACTGCCACTGCTACACTACAGACAGTCATTAGACTGACCATGGTGGCACGGTGAATAGTCAGCAGGGGAGTGGTGGTGGATAGAATGGTTACCGCACAAATGCATGCAGTTAGCGTAGACACCACGACATGGCGGTAATAGTTGAGAAGCAGGCATAAAGGTCTTACTGCCACACCACACACTGTCAAAACATAGACCATAATATTGCAATGAGTAGTAAGTTACCAATGAGGCAGTGGTTAGAAGGGCCATCGCAATGCCACAATCGGCTATATTGGTGATCGTGGTGGTACGGTAAACTAAGATAGATGGAGATGGCAGTCAATGGATAGTTACCGCTACACCATGTGTGGTCAAAAATAGACCACAGTAGCATGGTGGACGATCAAGAAGTGATGAGGATGGTTGGTATCGAGTCACCGGCCCATACCACTAGCAGTCAAAATAGAGACCGTGGTGGCATGGGTGATGGTGAAGGTGGCATCAAATGTCAGACACCATGGGACCATAGGGAGTTGAGAGCTAGACCGCGGTGATTGTGGTGGACAGAGGCTGGTAGTTGAAGTAGATATCATAGTACCACTACCCGTCATCAAGGAGACCATGGTGATTATGCTAAACAATGGAGAAGACCATGATAGTTAAGACTACCATACCAGTGGGGAGAAAGATAGAGACAACGATAAGGTGGTGGAAGAAAATTCAAATACCGCATAACTGTCAACAGTGTAAAAACAAACTACAGTAATGTGGTGGGGAAAGGAAAGCATGGAAAATTCAAAGTACCACAATATCGTGGCCATTCAGATGATTGACTACGGTAAAGCAGTAAGTATAAAAGGAAGCTTCATGATAGTGCACAAAGTGATAAAATTAAAAGCAAGACTATGTAAAAAATATTTAATTTCCCAATAAGACAACTCAATTAAATATTTTTATTTTCTGTCAAGAGTATAAACGGTTGTAACTGGAAATTGAAGGGTCATGACCCTTGGGATTTTATTGTATAAATATTTCAGAAAATCAGTTTGAAGGGGGTAGTAGGAGTTTGGACAATAGTTAGAATAGTTAGATTTTGTAGGAGATGAGAACTAGGAAACAAAAATAATGTACAAATTTTTCTTGAAGCAGATCAATAGAGAAAATGTTTTAAACTGGTGAATTATTTCTGGTGTTCAATTTTTATGTTGTATTAATTTAAATTCTTTACTTGGTTGTATCTAACTTGAAATCCTTTAATTATTTAAATCAGTATATCAAGTATATCTCTAATTTATCAAAGTGCACTCTCATTTTGTGTGATTTAATTAACTGGTGTCTACAGGTCAAAATTATTATTTTTTAAATAAGTGACAGTGATTTAGGATTTCTTTTTGATGGTTAAAGAAGAACTAGGTTAAGAAAAATCCCAAAAAAATTTATGCAAGTCATAAATTCATTAAGGTTTTATGCCAGTCATAGAATTTTCAAAGTGCCTAACAACTAGAGTTAAGCCAGATAGGGAAACATATACAGTTTTGATTTTGACTGCATTGCATATGTGGATAGAAGGCACTGATCTATCACAATCCAGAAAAAAAAATTCATATAAAATAACATTTTTAAATCCTTTCTTTGATGCAGTAGGAGTAGCAATTAGTATTTTATCTATTCACTTCCATTTTCCATTGTGAATAGATTGTTTCAGCATGAAACATATTTTAAATCTGCATTATTCACATAGGTGAACCCGCCTATGTTTAGCAGAGCCTAAAGAATAGAAGGTACAATTGCATCAATTGGCCTTTTACATTGTCCAAAATAATTTTGAGAGCTTGGAAACTTCTCATGGTTCAAACCTGTGTTTTTGAGACTCAACACCATCCTCCACCATATCTCTCATGAAGTGATACTACACATCGATATGTTTTGTCGCAACATGGAAAGTTAGATTCTTCACCAAACAAATGGCACTCTGATTGTCACAAAAAATAGTGATCTTCCCTGCATCAAAACCAATATCAGAACGCAAACAACTGAGCCAAACAACTTCTTTGTAGGCATGAGTTGCTGCCATGTATTCTATTTCATAGTAGACAAAGAGACTATAGCATGTCGCTTGCTCATCCAACTGATTGCACTACCATTTAACATGAAATTATATCCACTGGTGCACCTTCTACTGCCAATGTCCCCTACCCAATCAGAATTGCAATATCCATGAATATTGAGAGTCCTTTGTGAACCAACCAAATTTCCATGGTAAGATAGAGAAAATTCCAAAGTACCCCTTAGATATCTAAACACTCTTTTCACAACATTCCAATGTGTCCTTGGATTTTCCATAAATTGTCTTAGTACTCCCATTGCTTGGGAAATGTCTAGCCTTATACAGACCATCACATACATTAAACTGACAACAACACTTGCATAGGGCATCCTAGTCATGTCCTCCATCTCAATACTAGAGTTTGGACAATCTTCAATAGATAGCTTCATTCCTTGCAAAAATGGAACAACTAACTTCTTGCAATCATTCATAACAAATCTCTCCAGAAGAGTGTTTACATACTTACTCTGACTAACCCAAATCTTTTTGTTTATTTTGTCACTGGTTATTTCCATCCCCGGAATATACCTTGCTACACCTAGATCTTTTATTTCAAACTTTGCAGACAACTAAGACTTAAGATCACAAATCATAGTCTTACTATTTCCTATGAACAACATATCATCCACGCACATTGTAATAATAAGCACACGATCATTTTTCAGATTTGCAATACACACAATGATCATATTTTGATGTCACAAATCCCATAGAAAACACAAAAATGTCAAAAAAATTGTACCACATTCTAGGAGATTGTTTCAAACCATACGTAAATTTATTTAACTTGTAGACCAGGTATTCTTTACCTTTTTCAATGAAATGCTCAAGTTAGGAGATATAAATCTCTTCTTCTAGCTCTCCATGGAGAAACGTTATTTTCACATCCATCTGCCTGATCTCTAAGTCATACACAGCTACAAGTGATAACATAAATCTGATAGATGTTAGCTTAGCTATAGGGGAAAATATTTATCCATAACCAATTCCCTCTACGGGTATGTGCAGGATCATCATGGAAAAAATAGGCCCTTAAGTGGCAATAAAAAGACAACAAATCAGAGTTAGACAACTTGACGTAAAAATTTGAATAAGTTATGTATATTATTTCAAAAAAATGTAAAAAATAGAATATGTAGAAAATTGAATGTAGTTTCTAAACTACTAGACCTTTATTTAAAAAAAAAATTCTATTTGGTGAAAATTTGAAATTTCAATGCGGTAGTATTTAAATTTTAGGGTAAAAATAAGAAGTAGGTGTCTGTCTGACCACCCTAACCACAATACAATGATAATATTTTTTTACAATATTTTAGATATAAGTGGAGGACTCATGTCGTGATGTGGTGCATATTTTTTAATAATGTTTTTCTAAGTAAATGATTAATTATGAAATTTTTTTTTACAAATTTTAAATAATATAAATTTTAGTCTATCTAACCACTTTAACTTGGTCAAAAATTCATGAAATTCATTTTTTTTTTTTAATCCTATAGTATACAAAGCATAGAATGTGACGCATTTTTTGGATTCAAAAAATGTGATACCGTTTGAAAGTTATAAATGTTTTTCAATCAGCTTATCAATTAGGACTTTATTCGTAATTCTAATAGAAAATGAATAATATTTATTTATTAAATTCAAAGTAAAACATAATTTATATTGGTGGAAAGATGAGAATCTCCTCTAAAAGACCTTTTCGTTTCATCAATTTTGGGTTAAAAAAAAACATCAACCACATGGGCCATCATATGGCTTACATATTGCCACTTTTTTGCCCATCATGATCTTGCACATACCCGTACCTAGGAATACCCCTTTGAAACCAACCTCGCTTTATACTTTTCAGCACTACCCTCTATACTAGTCTTCTTCTTGTTTACCCATTTACAACCAACATAATTTCTTCCTTTAGGAAAAGGTACCAGATCCCAAGTTTCATTCTTTTTCAATGATTCCATTTCTTCATTCATGGCTTCCAACTAGGAATTTGAATCAGGCATATTAATTGCCTCCTTAATAGTCCTAGGCTCATCAGTGCTAGTAATTAAAGCATAGGCACAGTTCAAATCTAGTATAGAGAAACCATACCTATCAGGTTTTCATTTTTCTTGTGTAGACCTTCTCACTGGCTGAGGTTGTGGTTCTTCATCTTCAGAACTCTCAGAGCTACTAGAGCTTTGCTCAATTTTAGGTAAACCATAGAATTCCTCTTTTTGTGGAGTTTGAGAAATATCAACTATATAATTCTTCTTTTATGTCTCTAGCTATGGATTAGCTATAGAAGGTTTTAGCTCATGAAATAGTACACTTCTGATATACAAGACCTTCTCAGTAACAAGATTCCAAAGCTTGTATCCTTTAACACAAACACCATATCCAATGAAGATACATTTAACAGACTTGTTGTCCAACTAAGATCTTTTCTCATTTGGCACATAAGCATATGCCTCACATCCAAATACACAAATATGTCTCAGATAGGGATTCTTACCACACCAGGATTCCAAAGGTGTCTTATCAACAAGAGTAGAGAAATGAGAACTATTTACGAGGTAACATGTTGTAGCCACAACATCAGCCCAAAACTTATGCTCGAGACCAACATTTCTCAACATACTTCTCACTTTCCCCATTAATGTTTTGTTCAACATTTCAACAACTCCATTCTGTTGTGGAGTATAAGGTGTATTTTTATGCCTTTTAATCCCATGGTCTCTACAGTATCTTTCAAAATATCTAGAAAAAAACTCACCACCATTTGATTTTCCTTCCACTTTGATTCTCTACCAGTTTTTTAAACTCTTTAAACTGACTAAACACTTTTGATTTACTTTGAAGGAAGTTTAAAAATTCTCTTCTCGAATAATCATCGATAAAAGAAACATAATATGTCGACTTCAATAACAAACATTCACCTGACCAAACACATCAAAATGAACATAATCCACTACACTAGAAGATTTATGAGGACTTGAATAAAATGAAACACGATGCTTCTTTCCATAAATGTAGTGTTCACAAAAATTGAACTCAAGATTACAGTCAACAAGCCCTTCAACAAGATTCTTATTTTTCAAGGTTTTTAAACCTTTCTCACCTATGTGACCGAGTCTATGATGCCATAACATGGTCTTCTCCACTAGGAGTTTCACCTCCAACACATTTACATCCAAAGAAGTATCTTTCTCCTTCTCTTCATGAGAAAATTTGCTTGACTTCACAAAGACTTTGTTACATTGAACAAGACATGCATATAGCTTGTACAGAGTGCCACTATGTACACCCTTAGCTAGCACCATAGTGTCTCTACCCATCTTACATCCTTTACTCGAGAAAGAAAATTCCACACCAACATCATTAAGCTTACTAATAGAAAGTAAGTTACGAGCCAAACCCGGTATGTGTAGTCCATCACCAATCCCTTTGATTCTTCTATTACGGAATTGCATTTTGACTCTTCCTTGGCCAACAATCTCCAGTGTTGAGTCACTTTTCAGGTTTCCACCATCATAATTTTTATACTTAGTGAACCATTCTCTATGAGACGTCATGTGGAAAGATGTGTCTGAGTCAATCAGCTAGACATCATCTGATGCCTGAGTCACAAATGTTGCAATGAAGGTATTTGCATCACTCTGAGAATCAAACTCTAAAGATTTATTATTATTCTTCTTATTCTCCTTACAATCTTTTCAGATATGACCAGGCTACCCATAGTTCCAACATTTCACCTTGGAATTTTTACCAGGAGACTTTGAGCTCCCTTCAAATTTGGATTTAGAATTATTTTCCTTCTTCTTGCCTCTCTCCTTAGGTCTACCCCAAACAGCAAGGGCCTCTTTGGCCATTTCTGAAGACTTCCTTCACATTTCTTCTGACAACAGTGTTATGCCTTGCATAACCACCCCATATTTTTACTTGGTCAAAATGGGTCCCCCTTTTATTCTTCTATCCTTGGTTTCTTTTTCAAAAAAGTTTGGAGTTTTTTTTCCCCAACATTTTATTTTTCTTCGGTTGTTCTGTCGAAACCGGAACCAAAACGAAATCAGATTTGAAATTTTTTTTACGGATTGCATTCTGGTCCTGATATCAGTTGTCTTTTCATTAATATTTTAGGTTTGTCTTTTCTAGAGCCGGAGTGGATATTAAGTTTGAGGTTTATTCATAAGTCTCGAATTTGTTCCCATTCCGCCTCCACCTCCGCCTTTTGGTTTGTTCATTTGGACCTAAGTTTGGTGATGGGTTTTCTGGTTTTGGTCTTCATGTTTTTTTTAGCTTTTTCTTTCCTCTTTCCTCTTTCTTCTTTTTTGGTGGAACTAGAACTAGACTCGAAACTTGGAAATTTTTTCTGAATCAACTTCCATTCATGTTCTAGACCTGCCATTTTGTTTTGTTGTTTGACTTTACTTTAGTCACACGATAGTAATGTGCCAATTCCCTCTGTGGTTCTAAATCCAATCTTCCACATTTGTGGCACTAATTACGGTTTCCATACACGTATGAATATTCATTTATAACCTTAATTAATGATTAACTGGATGTTATCATCATTTTTTAAAGATTAAGGATGAACCAGAGCTACGGTGGAGCATTTGTGAGCGTGATTCGATCAAGAGTGAGATAGTTGTGCACAGATTCACATCAAAGGGCTAGACTATTTGATTATGTTTTGAGGAAACTAAAAGATGTCAGGAGCATCAAGAGAGGCTTCTCAGAGGAGTCATCCTGTATAAAATTCAAAGGCAGCATTTAAGCTTAAAAAATTTAAACCTAAACAACTCCTTTATACCTTGAGGTATAATCATTAGGGTCCTATTATTACTGCTAGTAAGGTGGAATTTGATTGGGCCGATATAATTGACACAAATCTTGATCCATTTAATTATGAGGAGGTGATAGTGAGAGCTCAAAGAATAGTTGAGTCTAGTTTGGATCAGATTATTGTCTTTCCTCTATCAATCCAATGTCCTAAGCTGATAATGATAGCAACTGGAGCTTATAATTTGACCACTAGACAATGTGTTGATTCATAAGGCAATGATATCATAGATTTGACTCCCCAAATGTTTCAATTTGTGTTCAGTGTTCCTAATCCAAAGAATTTTGGACAACTTAATGAGGCAGAAGGTTTAAAGAAATATAGCAATCATAGGGAGACCAACAAGGCTCGTTTAAATTATAAATGGTTAAGAACTAAGAAGAAGTCTCTAACAAAACTTTTAGATCAGCCAAAAAGGGCAGAGTTCTACAAAGAAGTTGGAGATATTATAATGATGTTATCTAGAGTCTTCAAAAAGAGAGATGAATTTTAAATAATGGATGTTTCCATTCATACAAACAATCTTGGATGGAAGCCAATAGTTTGATTGGCCCATGATTATGTTAGAAATCATACATAATCAAATGATAAGAGTGAGGGAAAATAAGAGTTTCTTTATGATCTCTTGTGTCATTTATGCAGTGGAAAAGAGAGGCATATTTCTAGGGTTAAACAAAGTAGGAGTGTTAGGAGAATCTGATGGGAAAAAGAAAGTATGGAACCATTATGACCAGTTGTCCTTGTTGATCTTTGAATTACATTATAGAAGATTCAATGATGCATTTTTTTATGTATTTAATAACCAACTTAATGAAGATGTAGGATATAGATTGAGCCAGGAGGCTATGTATTTCATTACAAAGTGGGGTTATTGGTTTATTCACTATCCCAAATTCACTTATTTTGGGTTGGCTGGGTTTGAGGGTAATCCTCACTTGCTCCCCAAGTGTTGCAACAACAAAATTGTCTTAATGAATTTTTTTTACCAAGCTTTGGGGGTCAATGAAAAGTTTGGAATAAAGCATAAAACGGGTTGTCACAAGTTCCCCATGCAATTGGGTGAATACAAATTCCCACACCTTGTGGTAGCTAAGGTTGTTTGTAATGAGTTAGTGCATTTGAAGTTGGGGCTATATACTTCCAAGAAGAATTTTGATTCGAAGAAAAATATGAATGCCTTGCTTGCTTCAGTCTTTGATAAACATTTCAACCTTTTGGAATAATTCTAGAGTGATCTTCAGGATGACTATGATTTGAGGAAGAGGAACTATGAAATATTGTATATTCCACTCATGGTGGAATATGGAGTTAAGGTAGACATTCTTGAAACACTTTTAGATGATGGTGTAATTTTGGATCCTCTATATGAAGCACAAGATATAGGTACCAAGAACATAGACCCTATGGATTGGGATCCAAAGGAGATAGTGGATATCAAAAAAATAGCTAGACTAGTGTCAAATAGGAGTATCCAATGGGTTGTACTCAGAACCAAAGCTCCTGGGGTCCAAAATTCTAAGAAAGGGAGAGGGTATAAGAGAACCAAGAGGAAAATATCTCCCAAATAGCCTTTAGAGTTCTTTCCCCCTGACATAGAGGAGTTTGAGCTTGAAGCTCAAGCCCAACAATTGTCTGAGACACATGAAGGAAAATTTTCAATGGGATTAGTGACCTCAACATCAGTTATGGGAGAATCATCTACCCAACTCCCTCCTATAGAGCAAAAAGGTGAAGAAATTCTTAAGGGGATTCTCCATGATGAGGTTGATGCTTTAAAGAAAAAGGAAGCAAAGATGGAGATTCATGACATAGAAACAAACTTTGATGATACTTTATCAGATAAAGACATACAAGAGGAGATGCCTTTGGATGAAAGTGAGCTTAGTTGAGATGTTTTTGCTCCTAGATCACAAAAACTTGCTACCTTAGGGACACCAGTTTTTCTCAGCAAAAGAGAGGTTGATGATCTAGTGCAAATAAAGAATAAGGCTGGGATGATGGACAAATGGAGAAATAAGCTTAACTAGGAGGTAGAAGAGGTGTTACTAAGCAATTTTAAGATCCACAAGGCAACATTAGAAATAATAGAAGAAATGAAGCACCATACTGAAATTTTGGAAAGGCATGAGGAAGAATATAGAGGATATTTCCAGAGGATAAAAGATATCAATAAATTGCCAAAGTCAATTCTCCTTGAGTAGTCAATCCTTGAGGAAGACAATGCAGACTTTTTAGAAAAATCCTCTAGCATAATCTGGCTTAGATATAATTTGATATACAAGCATAGGAATTACATACAAGATGCTAGTAAGGATTTGAATGAACAACTTGATGAACTAGAACCTGTTATAGCTATTCTAGTTAATGTTGATATATTGGTTAAAGAGGGTTTGCCTCTAGGTCAATTAAAAGAGAAATGGGATAATAGATTTCAAGAGGTTATGCAAAAATATGATGATGGAGAGGATCTATTATTAGATAGATTGATGGATGTCAGGGAAGGAGTGAAGGCTGCAAGAAAGGAGTTTGCTAAATTGAAAGACATGAAGGGGTTTTCCTCTGCGAAACTGGAGATAATTAAATTTGAGGATAGCTAGATTGATGGGCCGGATATAGATATTCTTCAACAGGTCTTCTCCAGTTATGATGAATACATTCTAGAGAAAACTACACAAGAATGAGTTGGTAGTCTATTTTGGGTGCATGACTTTATTTCCTTCCCATTTCACAAGGCAATCAATGTTGGAATTGGAGATCAACTAGTCTAAGTTTCGGGGGAGATTTCGATTCCTTGATTATTGGATCTCAATTTTGATTGTGAGGAACTTATGCTTTGCATGCCTATATATATTTTTGGGTGCCATATTGTACAGATCAGCTAATGAGAGTAGAATTAGCCACCTAATAGTAGCAGATAGGAATTTCATAGCTTTAAAAGGATACTTTGTTTTAAGTTTAGTTAAATTTAGATACACTTTTATACAATGTTATGTTGGAATTGAGTTTACTGGATGAGGTTAATGAATCATAATCTGTCTGTATTCCAGTGAGTTTTCTAAAGCATAAATGTTTCTTATTTGATGAGAATCAATAGAAGGAACCAGATTTCAAAGATTATTTCATTAAATTGTCTATGGATGGAATTGTTACATGTCCGTTAATCTATGTTATTAGAAACGAATGAATATTTTGTTCTTTTTAAATCTTAAAAAGTATTGTGATCATGATGGTTAAACTAAGCATTGTAGATGCATGCAATGGTATGGATTGTTCTGTAAATTGCATCATGTTATGATTTTCTTGATCTATTCAAGGAAAATTCATTGTTGAAATCATATGTCTGGATATTAGAGAATTTCATTCATATTTTATTGATTTATGTCTTGACCTATCCTTTTATGTTTATTTAAACCCCCTTTCCTTAAGTATAGATTGATGAATCCATTGTTGCTTGCATTCCTTATTACCAGAAAAGGCCCTTTGAACATTACAGTTGCATGGAAAAATTGAGTGACATCAGATAGTTGAGAACCAACTACCAGGACCTTGGGAGTTAGGCTACTATATTTTATCTTTCCTTTTCAGAAGAAATACAATAGAAATATTTTGTTTAATGTTGTTTGTGTCATTTTCACCATCAACAAGCAGCAAAGAAACCACATCTTCCATCTTGAAAGTAGTAGTCATTATTCCAATAGCCATTACTAGATGGTCTCATGTGTCAGGTAAGGAACATAACATGAGCATGCAATGATCCTCCTCCTTTATCTTCACACCCACAAATGCCAACTGAGCAACACTCATATTAAACAAGTGTAGATGGTATGCAATAGATGCACCTTCTTCCATATTCAAGGAGTATAACTTATTCTTTAGTAATAACTTATTCACTAGAGAATTTACCTGATAAATATCACCAAGATTCTTCCATAATGAATTTGCAGTCTTCTCCTCATGGACATTCAGGAGTTCAAAATCGACCAGGAAAAGTCTTATCAAGCCTTTAGCTCTTCTATCTACAAGAACCAATCTTCTTGTGTCATGGTTTGTGGCATAGTTCTAGACATAGCAATCCAAAGGTCTCTATCCACTAATAGGTCTTCTATTTTTATTTTTCACAACTCAAATTTTTTGCCATTGAATTTTTCAATATCTACTCTTCCTAATGTACTCACCATCTTAGACAATACTTGGTTCTCCTTCACAAGAATCCCACTGAAACAAAATTAGCACAAAAAACCAGCCCTACTCACAAGGATAACACAACTGGCCAAGCTCTCATACCACTTGAAAAGGAAAACAAGAGGTGAAGAATACACTTTCCCAACACTAAAACCTCAGAGGAGAAGTGCAAAGACCAACTTTTAAAATTTTCTAACTTCTAAGATGAACAATTACAACATAAGAGGAATCCAAAAAAAAACAAACACAGAGATAACACCAGATTTACATGGAAAAACCCTTTCAAGAAAAAACCCACCACACCAAGAGAAGACACTTTGTATTACAAAAAAAATTACATACATTTCTCATAGTCCCCACTCTCTGATAGTTAGCTCATAGTAGCAGACTTGAGTTTTCATGCACTCACTGTTACAATGCTTTCTCTACATACAAAGAATAGAAACTCACCACCCTCAGTCCTTCAATTGTTCACTGTCTCTATCGACTGTTACAAAGTCTCATGTTCAACAACCAATTAGGGTGCATTTAATTTACATCCTTCATCGACATGCCAAATTGATCTTAGATCATATCACCCTGTAATTATGTATTGGGCCGCCCCCAACATTAAATTTTGTTACAGAGAAAATTAACTAAATTAGGATTTGACATCCACCAAATTGATCTTACAGTAAATGTAAATATATCACTTTTCACCAACCAAGAATCTAATGAATAAATGTTGTTTTGCAACAGCAATGGAAAAACAAGCAATGAGAAATCACCACGTGTCAAAATGCCATTTATTTCGCCACTTGACCGCGAAGTGATTGGTTAACTATCTCCAAGCTCTGAAAACCCTCACTATCGCTAACCATTCCTCAAAATTCTGGGTAAGCATTAATCTGCTAACATCAAACACCACCTGCCAGCATAGTCGGGTCCCACTAGCTACATTTTCGTCGCTCATGGAATTTTTGGGACATCTAGGAGGGAATCTCCATTATTCCCTTGAGCTTTCCTGGACTAGGCTTTCGATGCTACCACATGTCCAATGTACAAGCAATTATGCTCAGATAAAAATTTATTAGTGGTACTTTGCTTAGGATGGTTCAGAATGAAATGAACACCATTAGATGAAATCAATCATAGTCATTGATGCAATTCATTGACACATCAATGAGGCACAATATTGACTCTCACCAATGAGTGATTGATTCATCCATGAAGCCAAGGCCAACCAACATTCCACCAACCCCATGCCCATTGGCCCATCGCTATAACACCCTTAGTCTCGTTGATCAAACAAAGTCTCAATGACCAAGGGTTAAGATGACCAAATGATGACTCCATGGTAAATCGATAAGGGCATAAATTCATCAAGCCTCTCTTAGAGGTCCAAGCCAGTAAATTGAGGCACATTTTTCCAATAGTTCTAAATCTTTCAGATTTGGCCTATAGGTGAGTTTCCGTGAAGATGACGATTTTGTGATGCAACTTTGCAAATTTTCACTTCAAATGATCTTCAAGTCTTCAACCTAGATCTATAATCACAAACATGTAAGAGATGAAAAACTTATTGATTGTTAGTGAATGGGATTTTTCATTGGTAAAACCCCTTGTTGGTACTTAAACCTTGAAATTAAATGAAATAAAGGAGGGAAATGATGAATGAACAACATACAATGTTACAACTCACCAAACCTTTGCTATGAAGTCTGAAAACTTGTGTGAAATGACTATCTTGGACATAGATCTTGAATCAAATGAATGATTGATAGATATGGACTTCAATTGCTTGTTTGAATCAAAACCATACATCACAAATTTTAGCACAATAACACACATGATGCAACAATATCCTTGATATTATGCTTCAATCTTGTTGATGGCTCCAAATGCTTGATAAATTTATCTTGAATTCTCTTGTGAACTCAATTAGGCTATTATGAATGCTCTCACAAAAGACTTTGTTGAAAATGAATTAATCATCATGGATAAGTATAACAAAACAATGAAACTTGTATTTATACTTATCCATGCTTAATATCATGAAATTACAACACAACAAGCTGACATATGAATTCTTTAATTAAAGGAGGCTAAATCCCACCAAGATTTGAAATTGAATCTTAAAAATAAGCCAAGGGGGACTAAGATTCCCTAGGTGGAGTCTTAGTCCCAAGGCTAAAAACTTGGGGCACAAAATTCAAAAGTGGCTCTTTCAAGATGATTTTGAAAAGAGGGTCACAATATCTATGGGGGACAAAGATGCCCTTGAGGTGACATCTTAGTCTCAACCCAAAAATTAGGGACACAAAGCCAAAATCATTAAACTATCAATTATCCATTTAGGTTTCCAGGATTAGCCATAAAAATATATCATTCATTGGGATTGTGGATGAAAAATAGGATTAACTCAGACATAAATGAGGATAAATAAATCAAGGCGGGCCCAAAAAAGTGTGAAAATGCAAGGTTATGCGTTTTCCTACACTACAAGTTGTAACTTTGACTTTCTCAAGGTTAGAAAGTCATATCATGATAAACATTTATGAAAAAAATGCAAATAGGATAAGACATGTTCAAAGTGGTTTTTCTTAGTTCATGTAAGGTCTCCTCTTAGGGAACATCATGCCTAATGTCTCCAAGAGAGGACAAGTCTAGGATAAAAGACTCGCAACTTAGGGAATGCAATGGTAGCATCACCACTAAACGAAAAGTTGGATGCCAAGAAAGGTCACACTTTTGGAGGGAATCAAACCCAGTGACACCACCAATAAGAAGACATATCACAAGAAGTAATAAGAACACTCAATGAAATATAAGGATATAGTTCAAGATCTCCAAAAATTATAATGCCAATGTATGCCCCCACTTTAAATAAATTACCAACACCATGTCGTGTGCAATTACTTTAAAGTAGAAAATGATAAATTATAACAGTAAACAGGATATGAGAACTCATTTGGAGAGCCTTATGTCAAAAAATATGTTTTCAAAAGAAGCGATACCATTAAAAATTGGTTTCCCCCAAAATAAAATCCCAAAAGAACATAAGGGATCCACGGATTTGAGGTCAATGCATGTCTTTTCTACAATGCTATTATAGAGATCAAAGATGTCATCATTCCCCAAATAACTCATGGAACAAGAAGAATGACACATAGAGAGTTAAAATAGAAAAAAAAAATTGGGTCAACATGGAATAGACCTAAATGTGTGGATACCTTATGTCATCCCCAATAGGAAAACACAAGAAAAAATAAAAGACAAAATATTCATGAAATATATAAGAATGAAGGTACAAAAAGAGGAATGAAGATGCATCAAATAGAATAGTACATGGTATCACATTATGCACATGAAATCACAAATAACATGCAAAAGAAAACAAAGACAAGACTACTAAGGCATAAGGGAGTCAACCATTAACAGGTTCTCTACATCCCAATCTTGTTCATTGTATGCATAAGGTAGACAACTATCTAAAGGGACAATATCAAGTGCCAAATTAGGATAATTACCGAGTTCAACACATGGTGAATCACTCTTTGTAGGAGGATCATCACGATTGTTATCATTTAATCTCATTGAAGGGGAAAACAATAAATTAAACTCTTTATGCACTTCCTCATAAACTTTAGCAATTTTATTGTCATCATCTAATATTATCACAATAGAAGGTCTAATGATAATGAAAATAAGGGGAATAGGTGTAGGGTGTTCCAACTTTTGGGAGATGGAATTGAACCTATTTCACACTTTAGTTCATTAGGAAACCTAGATCACTCAACCAAATTACTTGATTGAGGGATGGCTAGATGGTTCCTAGTGTAATTAGACAAGGGTTCACCATTAAAAGAAATGTCAAAAGGGAGAAACGAAAAAACATGAAAAATCACTATGAAACCTAGAAAATTGAAGGCATGAAACGAGATTGAAAAACTGAAATCAAATAGTAAAGTACTTGGTAGAATGATGGAGTCAAAAAAAAAATTACAACTTTGAAAATTTGTATTTTTGAAATATACTAGGAGTAATACGCAAGGTTGGGTGTATAATCCCTGCTATAGGGATTCTGAGTAGAATCTAGAATCTTTTGATGATTGATCAAGATCTATAGAAAGATTAAGAAAGGGGGTATACTGGGACTAATACGCCAAGTTGGGCATATGAGTCTTATTGCTAGGGTTTGAATGATACTTTTGTAGCCTCTAGTGATCTTTTATAGATTTCTTCATGTCCAATATTTAGATTTGAGAGTCTAAATTCGGGTTTGTAGGTGATTTTTCATGAAGATGAAAACTTCTTGACAACTTTGACAAGTTTTGCAACTTTTCCTTTAAAGTATATTCAAGCTTCAATTCACGTAGATCTACAAACACACATCAAGAGAGAAAAAAAAAAATTGTTAGGGAATGGGGGTTTACCTTTATCAAACCTCATTTTGGTAATTAAACCTTGAAATTAGATATAAAAGCATGCAACAATCATGAATGAACAAATACTTGTAAAAACTCACCAAACCTTGTTAAAACCTTGGATTGCAAATCTGAAAACTAGCATGAAGTGGCCTCAATGAGTCTAGATCTTGATCATGAAGCTCAAATAGGATAATGGATTGAACGCTTGATTAGATCTTGAATGCTACATCAACATATTAGCTCAGCAACATGCATGATGCACTAAATATTTGACATGATGAAATGGATCTTGATTGCTGCAATAATCTTCTACAAATCTTCCCTTCAATGTCTTCTTGAAATTCCCTTGAAATCACTCTAAAATGCTCTTGTGAAATCTTAAAATGCTTGAATCAAAATTTCTAGGTGAAACTAAGTGAAATAGCCTTGTATTTATGCTTTTTAATGCTTAATTTCCCAAAATTACAACACTACAGGACCACATTTGAGAATTAAAACTAAGGAAAATAAATCCCACCAAGAATTTGAATTAAAAAAGGTCCTAGGTTAAAGGGGGGCTTATACTCTAGGTAGGGCGTATGAGTCCCATGCCCTAAAACATGGGACGCATACTTTGGAAAGTGTAATTTTTAATGTTGCATTTGAATTTCAGGGCCAAGATCTAGGGAGGACCCATACACCCAAAGGGGCATATGAGTCCAAGATCCCTAAATCTGGAACACATATCCAAAATTGTTAAATTATGAAGTTTCATTTAATAAATTTCATGATTCTCCTTAGAAAAATGCAATTTATTAGGCTTGTGGATGCAAAAAGGATAGATTAAAGCATGAATAGGTACAATTTTAATAGAGAGGGCCCAAAAAATTGTGAAAATGTAAAGGGATACATTTTTATACACTACATTTAGCCCCCACTTTAGTGAGAGGATGAGCATAAGAAAAAACTCACACTGAAGTAGACAAATGTGCATCAAGAGGGGTCCAAGTGTACCAATGTGGATGGTATAGGATGACAAATATCAAGGAGGGTGATCAAGCCCCTATGATCCATGATCCTACATCAAACCAACATAAGTACAAAGTAAAACACACAAGGTTTATGATATGCAGTAGAAAGATAAGATACAAAAACATACACTATCAAACACCTAAATAAAGAAAAGAGAATAAAAAAAAGGGGGTGGATCAAGCCTCAAAATTCTATCCAACATGATGTAGACTAGGTCCTAGTTTTTTTTCCAAAAAATGCACGCTCACTCTAAGGCAACAAAACTTCAAGTTATTCTTTGTGTGAGTATCCAAAAACTATGGCTTAGTGAGAAAGTCATACCTCTGTATCGACTTCTCACTATACAATGAGAAATTCATGCCCTAATTTAGTATTCCCATCATACTAACCATTCAAAATATATCTCTCTATTAACTTCAATAGTGTGCCACAAAGTGAAACATTGAGCTTCATAGGGCCTAACAAGCTACATTAAGTAGTTATGAACATTTATCCATGTAAAGGATTTTCTATTTTTCAAGGGATTTTCCTTAGTTCGTGGAAGATCTCTTCTTAGGGAAGACTATGTCTAATGTCTCCAAGGGAGGATAATTCAAATAAATATCACACTCTCAGAGGAAATCAAACCAAATGATAGCCGAGAAAAATATGCATCACAAGAATAAAGAAAAAATTTCACACAATAAAACATGAGTGTCGATGTATTCCCCCAGTTTAAACTGCTTGCTAACACCATTTTTACGAGAAATTTCTGTAAAGTAGAATATGACATGGGATCTTATTTTCAAATCCCTATGCCAATTCATATGTTTTGGAATGAAACCGCATCATGAATAAAGGGTTTCCCCCAAAATGTAATGATAAGCATAAAAAATTTAGTATTTCACATGTGAGCTAACTTAAGGCATGTAATCCATAGTACAAGATGTCATACTTACACAAGAATCTTTATATTGTGAGATTTTATGCTCTCCTTTACAGGAGGGTGTAAAATATAACAAATTCTAGTCATAGTGTTTTGTGTGATGAAAATGATAATAAGCAAGGATTTCTTTGATTCTTTCACTTCTTTCAGAAGAAAATAACCAAGACTACTAGTGATTTCTTATGTGTTAGGATCAATAGGGACATGGATAAATTTTTCTTCTAGCATAACATCCTTTTCACTATAACCAAGTTTTTTTAAATTTCATAACCTCTTCCATAAATATTTTTCATTTCTTCTAGATTCGGTGGTTTCTCATAATCAACTTCATCAAAGTTTTCTATTGAAGTGTCAAAAATTGTACTCCCTTCTTGGAGATGGTACAATTTCACACTTAGTAAGGACCTATTTTAGTACCTTTTTCATTCATAACTCTTTAAATCATCATTAATAGGCCCATACGACCCTTTATTTAGGATCCCAAGGCTTATTTCAACTGAAATTCTAATAAAATAAACAAAGAAATTCAATTTTATAAAATCTTGAAATTTTCTCACCTCGAAAAACTATGGTGGGACTCATACACCACGTTGGGTGTCTAAGTCCCCCTAGGTGGAACCCATACTCCACAAGTGGCGTATGAGTCTTGTGTGGCCCCTTTTTAGGGTTTGAGCAAGAAATTAAGGTTTTTAATTCAATGTTTTGGCTAATGTCGACATTTGGGATCTAATAAATGGTAAATTAGATGAAGTAACATATAAAAAAGGTTTCAAATCATTATTTTCATCTAGAAAATCAATTCAAGGTCTAACCATTCATAATATCAACTTGAGCACTTAAGAATACTTCTACAAGAGCATTCAAAAGCAAGGAGCAGATAAAGTTGAAGTCTTGGAGTAGCATTATAGTATTTTTTACAGGTCTTCAAGCTCACTTTCAATTCAAGATCTAACATTGGCAAGGATTGATGATGGTTTCCTATGGTGAATCATGATGGATTCCAGGTTGGGGAGATGCAACAAGCCATCAAGATATGCCTAATGACTTATTTCCTAAGTGATTCCATCCTCCATTAAAATTATAATTTATATCTAAAAGAAGATACATGTATTATTATAGCTTATTAGGGTGATTAGAGATCTCCCAAAGTGATTCATAATCTCTATGTTTCATGTATGCATCTTATTCTAGCACATTAGAATAGGGTTTCATTGCATTTTAGATATCCTAATCTTAGATGAACTTAGGATTAGGGCTTGTACACACATTTACTTTCAAGATCTATTATTTCTATGTAATTTTAACTACCAAACTAGGGGTTTGACCAAGACAAACCCCACATAAGAAAATCAATATAATATCATTTTTTGCGGGTATTTTTAGCAAGTTCAGATCTAGAAACTAGGTTTGGAAGGAAGAGAAGACATAAAAGAAAAAATCAATATCTTAAATTTTTGAAAAAGGGGAATGGGATTGATATTCCACTTTTGGTGTATTATTCCTTGCATAGAAATTTTTCTAGATTTCAGAGGATTCAAATTTGTTGCTATGAAATTCCAATTTTTGACCATAAACCCTAAACTAGGACTAAATCATCCCTATTGGAATATGAGTTCTATTATTCTTTAAAATTCATAGTTTTAGGATTTTAGACCTTGTTTTGATCCTCCTCAGCTTTCCAGGTGCACCTCTATTTGTCTCTAGTTTATTATTCTGATTTGAGTTCGTTTTCTAGGTTACATTGTTAGGGTTTGCATGTTTCTTATCTTTCGAAGAATTTTCCTTGTGGTGAACCCCCTTTTATTATTTAATCACACCCTTTGAAACCTTATTTTAGATCTCTTTCCCTTATTCCATCCTTATATTGAGATATCTAAGGTTTCCTTGAGTGAAACTTGAAGGAAATAGGTGGAAAGGTCCAAAACCCTAGTTTTATCATCCAAAAGATTAGATCCCCCTATTTTATACATTTAATTTTGGTGAGGGTATCCTTTAGAACATATTATTTCTAATTTGGAGTGCATCATTTTCCTATATCTATCTTACACTAGCTTTAAATTAATTCTTGCATTAGTTAATTTGTATCTAGGGTTTCAAAATCTTGCATTAGTGAAAGTGCATAAAGGTTGGATCTTAGCATCTTGCATCACTAAAATTCAATTGAATTGTATAATTTCACTAATTCTAGACATCCTTCAAACCAAAAAACCTAACATTCACTTAAAATTTTCTAAAAATAGTACAAAAACCCTAATTTGGGACTCATACGCCCCTCTGGGTGTTTTAGTCCCAGTACAGGTTGTTTTTCCTGATTTTTTGGTATTCTATTTTGACTGTTTATCAACATTTGAATCCTAGAAAAGCCTTGAATCATACTCATATGACCCTCTAGGTGATTTAGTCCCATTTTAGATCTTAAATTGCATTTTACAATAGTAAAAAATCTATTTTTGTGCTTTTGTTTGTTGTTGTTAGATTTCTATTTTAGTTTATAGAGTTTTTGTTTCATGCATTTCACTAGATCTAGCTTAATTTAGATTCATTTCAATTATATATAGAATTACATTTTTGTACTTTTCATTCCTAGTATTAGTTCATAGTTTGGTAAACTTAGATTACATTTGGAATTCATTAGAAAACAAAAAAAAAACACTTATAAACCGATGAACTAATTGAAGAAAGCATAGTTATTTGAGTATGTCAAATCTCTTTTTCCAAGTTAACCTAATCATCAAGACTTTTAGTAGTGATGAATTTGACATGTTAGATGACGCCCTTGAGGAATTCATCTCACAAGTCTCATCTACTAAGGCTTGTTATAGAAAACTAAAATAAAGAGAAGTTACTGTGATTCAACACCAACTCATCCTTTACCCACCTTGAAACAAACCTCAAACTCAAAACAAACTGATGCAGGAGCATCCAGTGGTGTAAGGGAAATCCTACATCACCCAAAAATATATTTACTTTCTTTTAGATTTTTGTAGATGTTGTTGGATTTCTGGATACCCTTTTCGTCAAGGAAGAAGTCCCAACTTTCAGAACTGCTTTTCTGCTTTTTCTGCTCAACTGTTATTTTTAGTAGGTGTGAATTTGAAGGCGTGAGGAGACAAAAATTTATGCGAAGCTTCAGGACATTAAAATAAACACTTTGGTGAAAGAATCAGGTCAAGATCATTCCCGGATCAAAATTTATTCAAGTTTCAGTTTCTTCTTTTGCCTTGTAAAATCTTTGGAGCTAATTTTGAGGTACTTAAAGGCTTCGGATGGGCCCAAAAATTCGCAGAAAATGAAAGTGGATAACCTTTAGGCCCCACTTTTTTGCACTTCATTTTCGTGAGAGCTTTTTGAAAAGGTATTATGATTGAAGATCTGATGGTCAAATCTTAAGTTAGGGCTTCCGAAAGTTGGTACATAATTAGAATGTTGTTTTTGGCTCCAAACGGAGAATGGGGGCTATTTATGGGCAGTTTCTGATTTTTGTGGGTAGTTTTTGGGGAAAGAAGATCGCATGCTGCGAAAAGGGGAATTTTTGGTAGTTTCTTTCAGTAATTTGTATGTATTGTAGAACTCGAGGATTTGAGATCCTCTGCATGTAAGATTTTCATATTCAGAATAATAATATTATTCTCTGGTTGTGTGTGTGATTTTTTGTGTCTCGGGTTGCACCCTCATCACAAACCCATTTTCAACCTTGAACCACCTAAGAATAATTTTTTGCATGAATCAAGTTATAATAGCATTTCTCATACATATAACACTAGAAACAATCCACAACGAAGACAAACAACTTCAACATCACTACCTTTACATCAACCCATCTTGCCTAGTGCTCCTTGTTTTCTTGCACATAGTGGGAAGAAGTATGATCTTATTGAATATCTTAAGAATACTCCTGCAAAGATATCTCTATGGGACCTAATTCAAAATTCACCTAATTATCATACTATGCTTCAATCCACCTTGCAACAAACTTTTGTTCCCTCTAGTACAAATGTAAGTGATGTTGTAGCTCTAATTCAAGGAATGAATATGGTTAACATAGATATTAATTTTCATAAACATGAGCTATCTCTTTTGGAAATGAGAAAGAAAAATGATGCCTTCATGATAATATCTATCTATAATAGGATAGGAATAAAAAGAACCATTTTTGACAATGGCTTTTCCCTTAATGTGTGTAGTGTGACCCTTTTGGATAGACCTGGCATGGATACATCAAGAATTGAATTTGATTCCTTATTGATTCGAGGATTTGAAAATGTAGGAAAGAAATTGCTTGGTGTGATTAATTTTCTTATTATAGTTGATAAGGCTACATTACAAACTCCTATTAATGTCATGCCTAATAATATTTTGTACAATCTTCTTTTAGGAATACATTGGCTTCATGAGATGCATGCAATGCCTTCAAATATTCATTGCATCATGAAGTATGTCTATAACAATAGAGTGTACAAATTTGAAATAGAAATTAAGCATAAAAAGTTCTTACAAGTTAAAAAGGAACAAAAAGTACTCTAAACACATTGATTCCAACGTAGAACATAGAACCTATGAAAGAAGAGAAATAAGAGATGGAAAAAGTGTTGAAGTTATTTTAAGATGATTGGGGTTCCTTAGACTTCACAACTTCGTTTATGGGAGAATACAAAATCACAACAAATGAAATCCCCACAAAGAATTGACTAACAACCCTTAGGTGAATGAATTCAATGTGAGAATCTTCATATTTCCTTATGACTAAAGGATGGTGATCAAGGTCAAATAACACTTTGGGGAGAAAAACTAAAAATATAAAATCAACTCCAAAATACAATCTAACACTTGAAACAAAAATATCAAAGTCTCAATATTTGTAGAACCAAAAAACCAAATGCAAATTAAGAATGGAAAATATGTGTTTACTAGTCATCAAGAGGTAGTTTCTGAAGGCTGACTAGGACTCATTTGCTTGTGGGAAAATGGGTATTTGATCAGGGTATTTTTGTAACTTTTAGGAGCCTCTAATAAAGATCTGTAGTTTGTGATTTTTCTAGGTTTCAATTCTAGAAAGTTGGAAATAATATTTGTAGGTTAGATTCTGTGATTTGACAACTTTGACAACTTTTTGCAACTTTGTAAATTGTTCTCTTGAAAAGGTCTTCAATATTTCTTCAATCTAAATCTGCAATCACACACACAAGAGATAAAAATGTTTGTTTTTGGGTGAATGGGGGTTTCCCTTGGTCAAATCTTGTTTTGGTAATCAAACCATGAATTGAAATAATGAAATGAAAGAGGGAATGAATAATGAAAAAATCTATATTACAACTAAAAAAACCCTTGAATGAAACTTTGATAATGGATATCTTAGGAACGTCTGTAACGTGCATGAAATGGCTAAATTAGATGTGGATCTTGACACTTGAATAATTATTTGAATGCTTGAATTTTTTTGAAACCTACATCACAATGCTAGCTCCAAAAAAATTCATGATGCAAGAATAATTTGACATGATGAATAGATCTTGATTTCTACAATAAATATTTAATATATCTACTCTTGAATTCCCTTGATTCCTCTTGAAGTTCTTAAAAATTATCATAAAATTCTAGACAAAACTTAGCTAAATGACCTAGTATTTATAGGTATGTATCCTTAATTTCTCAAAATTCAAATATCACAAGCTGACATTGAATTATGGATTGAAAGATGTTAAAATACCACCAAAACATAATTTAAATTTAGGTCCAAAGGTCTAGGGAGGACCCATTACCCATGGGCGAATGAGTCCTAAGTCCCTATTCCCAGAACACATATTTCTCAAGGCAAAGTGTTATGTTTAGGCATTAATTACTATAAGGTTTCACCTTCAAAAAATATAAGTTATTGGGATTATAAATGAATAGAAGGGCTATTTAAAGAATAATTAAGCTCAATTTAATTAAGTGATCCGAAATAAGTGTGAAAATGTAAAGGGGTACATTTATCAAAACTAAATTAAGGTATTATTATGTCCAATTTAATTAGGAGGGCCCAAACAAGTGTGGAAATATAAAGAGTTACATTTTTTTACACTACATAACCTAATTAGTATACTTCTTGAGTGTGTTGATATGTTGTTCCAATATAAGTTAACCTTGAAATAATTCTCAGAGAAAATCTCCATTTGTGTATATAATTTAACATATCAGTTTGGTATGATGTAGGTTGGCTTATTTATTAATCACTACTATGGTGCACTTAATGATGGGGTTTGATTTGGGAAATAGTAATTTTATATTTGGTTGAACTAAAAATGTAGATGTTTGTGAATTGGTTGAATAATTAAGTTTAGATGAATGCTTAATGTTGTAGATGTTTTTGAGAGACCTTATACCTAACATCCATAAAAATTATCACAATTGAGATAATTTCTATAATCTTGAGTGTTGGCTAATAGATACTTCAATATCAAATTTTGTATAAAAGACACCGAAACTACCTTCTTGTAATGAAAATTGAACCAACAGCTAGATAAGTTATCTTATTAGAAAAATATTCCTCTAAATTTTAGAGGTATAACTCCCTATTATGATAAGTCTAGGTTTTAGGGGTTTTCTTTTGACCAAAAATTAGGAAAGGAAAAAATCAAATAGATGAAGAGAGAGAGAGAGAGAGTAAATCCTTTATACAAAATATAGTCCTTAATTTAATTTGAATGAAAAATAAATTAAAAGTTTTGTTCCCTTTTATCCACTAATATGTATATAACTTATAACCAAAAATAGTTCTCTATATGATGTTATACAAATAAATAAATCATCTACTAAACAAACTAGATTTCACTTACTTCAAAAAAATTAGAGCATAAATTAATATGGATTAGTCAAACACTTAAAATAGTTATTACACAATATCATAGGAGTAATGATATAGAGATACGTTGCTCACACATATACTTAAAATATATTCCTTTATCTAAATTCCTAAACCTGTAAAGCTCATCGAATTACAACTTCCATACCAAAATATATTATGTCATTTTCATAACTATGTACAAAATAAAGATAATTTCCCTTAAAACGATCCTTTAATTTTCTAATTGGTTGCATTTAAATAACTTATTCTTTTAATTAACTATTAAATACAAGTTAAAATTTTCCTTATGATTCTGGAAACTTAAATACATTAAATAACTTGGAGTCTTTGAAATAAATTTTGATAAAAAAAAAATAATATTTTATTGAGTTTGCACAATATCTGTATCTATATCTTCTTTTTCATCTATAGGGGATTAATAGGCTATAATTAGGGACTACATTACTTGAGTAGAAACTTTTTCTTTATAAGAACAAAATTCCTTGATAATAGGAGAAAGTTCATTGCGCCTTGGAATTATTGCATTATTGGTTTTGATTTTTCATATTTTTGTCTTGTTCCAAATATTCCATAATCTAATTTGGAAATTTGTGTGATGACCAACAGAGTGAGTTAGGGTGATGTTAGTATTACCCAATTTTTTTATGGTCTCCATATAGAATATCTCTTTATCAAAAAATATTGTGATCATTTGTTTGAAGTTTTCGTTGATAAAATGAACTTGTCAATGGTCTAAGAATCACCGTTCATTCAAATGACTAAGTTTATGGATAAGAAATCAATTTTGATATCAACCATTAATTGACTACATTGTTTTGATAACCTAGTCTTCTTTTGGATGTTTTATCTAATGGATACCATTCCCTATTCAATAATTTTTATCCAAAGGAGACACCTATTTTCATTGGTACTGTAAAAAATCTACTTTGTAAAATTTTTATCATTACCCACTTTTATCATCTCCACAATATTTTTATCTACTTGAAAAGGTGAATATTTTTTGTGTTCTCCTTTCACCTCTAGGATTTTGGACCGAAAAGGAAAGGGGAAATATTCACACTCTTCAAGTTCAACAACAAACCCTTGAGATTTCAATGCAAAGGGATTGTCCTAAATGTTGAATGAGATCTAATGAGGGTTTCACCACCAAGTTTAGACTTGGAAAAGACAATGCAATACAATGTGAAATGCCAAAACATGAATGACCTAGTAATATGAACGAAAATTTATGAGATAGAAAGTGTGCACCTAGGAGACTAAAGAATGTAGAATGGAGGTCTGGAATTCTAGAAAATCTATTGCTAATGTTGATTGGGACTCATTCACCAAGTTGGGTGAATCAATCCTACTTCTAGGAAAATGTGTAGATACAGGTTTCAGCCAAAAGGATATCTGAATTGATGAAAATATATGTCAGGCCTATATAGTGGAACTCATTCACCACTTGTCGTGAATCAGTCCACTACTAATTTTTCAAAAGTTTGGAACCTAATATCATTCCTCTTGGTCTAATCTTATCTTTTTTACTAGCTCCCAAATCTGAAACAATAAATTGCCACATGTAGGTCTTCTCCAAGCTTCTCCAAGACTTGATGAAAACATTGAAAACTTTTCAGATTTGAAAATTTTTCTCCAACTTTTCTCCTTGACCAATTTGTAACCTAGCTTTGAAAATCACACACAAGAAGAGGGACACATGTTGTGGGGTTAGTGAATAGGGGTTTTCCTTGGTCAAACCCCTTTGTTAGTAATTAAAACTTGAAATGAAAGAAAATAAGAATGGAGAATGATGAATGAACAAATAGCAATGTTGCATCTCACCAAACCCTAGCAATAAGGTGCTACAAATACGATTGAAATTTTTGCAATAGATTTGGTTGTTGATTGTTGCTTGAATGATGTTGATATTTTCTTAAATGATTACTTGAATCATCAACTCTACATCAAAATTTGTAGCACAATAACAAACATGAAGAATGCAATCTTTGACATGATGATTGGAACTTGAAGAATTATCTAAAATTCTTAATTATTTTCCCTTGAATTCCTTTGAATCCTCTTGTAAATTCTAGATAAACTTGTAAACTTGTGAGGTATTTCTTGATTTCTTGTTAGGATGAAAATGAGTGAAACAACCTTGTATTTATACTCAATTATGTAAAAACTCCCTAAATTACAATGTTGCAAGTTGACATCAGATCTAGGAGAATAAAATCTCGTTGGAAATTTGAATTAAATTTGAATTTGGGCCACATGAGACTCATTCACCCAAGGTGGTGAATGAGTCCACCCAAGCCTAATTTTTGGGAACATTTTACAAAGTGCTTAGAAATGTGTACAACTTGTTTTGGGACCAAAAAATCTAGGTGGGACACATTCACCCAAGGTGGTGAAAGAGTCCCAGATCCCTAAGCATGGGCCATATAAGACAACTTAGACACCTATATTTTGATTGGTTAATGATTTGTGTTGGGATTATCTTCAAAAGGGTGCAATAAATGAGGCTCATGGATTCAAAATAGGGCCAATTAAAGCATGAGAAAGCCCAATTATTAATGATAATCCTAGAGAAGTGTGAAAGTGGGCTAAAAAAATTTACAACACTCCAAATAAGGAAAAATAAGGTTGATTTTGATTAAATTTATGTTTATTATGCTTACTTAGTTAATTGAAAAAACCCTATAAAAATGTGAAAGTTAGTAACACCACTTCACAACACTTTAGCAAGGCACCACTAAATTCAATTAGTTCAAAAGGGCCCAAGACCTAATGTGAATGTGTTATCCACATTACAACACTAAATGAAGGAAAAATTAAGCTAAAATCCATGAGGAGGACCCAAAAAGTGTGAAAATGTTAAGAGATCCATTTTACTACACTACATTTAGCACCCACTTTAGTGAGAGGATGAACTTGCTTCAAACTCACACTAAAGTAGACAAACATGCACCAAGAGGGGTTCAAATGTACCAATGCTAGCAAGATGAGATGATAATGATTAAGAGGGGTGATCAGGCCCCCAATATCAAGATCCCATGGCAAACCAACATAATAAAAGAGGAACACATGTGAGAATGATATAAATAAAAATGACAAGGAAAAAGTATGCACTACCAAAGAAAAGAAAAAAATGTGAAAATAAAAAGAATCAGAACAAGCTTCGACCATTTGTCCATCACAATATGGATCAAATCAATTGTTTGTCTGAAAAATGCATACTCGCTCTGAGGTGATGAAACTCCTGGCTATCTGTTGAGTGACAAGTCCTACAAAGGTGAGAAACATACAATCATGGCTGGTATATACTCACACACATGCAAGTGGCTATGGGGAAAGCCATGCCTCACATTAGGATTCCCACTCAAACCATACCAAAGTTATACCTCCTAATATTTATAATAAGGTGCCACACAAAAATTATTTTCAAGCTTCATGAGACAAGCAAAACTTTGTATGCTTGGAGCTCATGAAAAAAAAGGATAGCTCTATAGGCATGAAAGGTGGCCATATAACAACAAATGAAAAATGCAAAATATAAAATGTTCAAAGGATTTTTTCTTAGTTCATGTGAGGTCGTTAACTTAGGGAACATTGTGCCTAATGTCTCGAAGAGAGGACCAACCAAACAATAGAATATTCACAACTTAGGGGATGCAATGCATTGCATCAAACCACTAAGAGGAATATAATATGCTAAGAGAGATCACATTCTTAAAGGACATCACACCCAATTTCATCCACAAATTGAGAAACACATTGTATGAAGTAAGAGAACTGCACCAAGAACCATGAAAAATAAATGAAAAAGAATAATTCCAATGTATACCCCCACTTTAAATAAATTGGTAAACACCATGTTGTGAGAAATTACATTGAAGTGGCAAACGAGAAATGAAAAAAATAAGACATGAGAGCTAACTAGGAAAGCCCTATGCCAAGTCATATTTTTCCAAGTAAATTTGTGTCATGCGAGAGAAAAGAGAGGGATTGACCCAAAAAATAAAACACCAAACACATAAGGGATCTATGGATTTGGGGTCAATATGTTCTTTGCTATATTATTTTTAGAGAGCTCAGAACTGTGATCATCCCCCAAATACACATAGAACTAGAAGAATGTCACAAAGAGAGTGAAAAGAAAATCCTTTTGGGTCAACATGGAAGAGAAATAGGGTGTCTCAACACCTTGCGCCATCCCCATTTAAAAACACAAGATAGATGAAAAAAGGGAAAAGGAAAAAAAAAATCCCTATGGGTCAACATGGAAGAGAAATGAATGTCTTGATGCCTTGCATCATCTCCAAAATGAAAACACAAGATAGATGAAAACAAGAGAAAATATATAAAGAGAAAAAGTTAAAGAGATACACGACATACAAAAAAATGATGGTAAAAATAGAGGAATTCCACAAAGAGAGAAAACATCAAAAATAACATCATGGGTGATCACATTTTACACATGCAATCACACAAAAGAAAACTAAATAATAAATAATGCAAAAGGCTAGTAAGGAAAATGTGAGTCAACCTATGAGAAATTCATTTGCCTCCAAATTTCGATGTGTATAAGTGGGAGGTTAATAACATAGCTAAGTGATAGTGAGAAATGCATTAATATGACAAGGCTATCAACTTCTTGCCCCTAGTGAGTGGGAGATATGAATGAGCTGAATTAGGTGATGGGAAAGGCCATGTAATAGTGAGAATAGAATATTCTACAACTATTACATGAAAAGGTGCAAAACAAGGCTAGGAAACCACATGATGGCAATCATTACCATGACATTGGGCTCACCAAAATGAAAAGGTGAATATTTTTTGTGTTCTCCTTTCACCTCTAATGTTTTGAACCTAAAAGGAAAGCGATAATATTCACACTCTTCACTCAAGAACAAACACTTTAGATTTCAATACAAAGGAGATTGAAATCTTGCAAAGGGACTGTCGTAAATGTTGAATGAGATCTAATGAGGGGTTCACCCCCAAGTTTAGACTTGGAAAATAAAATGCAATAAAATGTGAAATTCCAAACCTTGAATGACCTAGAAGGGCATGTGTAGGATCATCATGGAAAACCAAGGCCCTTAAGTGGTCATGAAAATTCAAAAAATAAGAATTAAGCAATTTGACATAAAATTTTGAATAAGTTATCTATATTATTTTAAAAATATGTAACAATAGCCTCTCTAGAAATTTTAATTTAGTTTCTAAACTACTAGGTTTATTATTAAAAAAAAAAATCTATTTGGTGAAAATTTGAAATTTCAATGCAGTAGTACTTTAATTTCAAGGAAAAAATAAGAAGTAGGTGTCTTTCTGACCATCCTAACCACAATAAATTTTTATTTATTTTTAATAATATTTTAGATATAAGTAGAGGAATCATGTCCTAATGTGTTGCATATTTTTTTGTAATTTTTTCCAAGTAAATAATTAATTATGATTTTTTTATTAAAACTTTTAAAAAATATAAAAACTTGTATGTCTGACCACCTTAACTTGGTTAAAACTTCATGAAATTCATTTCTTTTAATCCTATAATATGTGAATCATAGAATGTGACACATGTTTCAGATTCAAAAAATGTGATAGCGTTTGAAAGCTATAGATTTTTTTCAATCAGCCTATCAATCAAGACTTTCGTCGTAATTCAAATAAAAAATGAATAATAATTATTCATTAAATTCAAAATAAAGCACAATTTACATTGGTGGAAAGTTGAGAATCTCATTTAAAAACTCTTTTCATTTCATCAATTGGGTAAAAAAAAAAAATTCAGCCACATGGGCCATCATATCACTTACATATCACCACTTTTTGGTCCATCATGATCTTGCACATACCCAAAAATATGAGAGAAATTCAACAAAATGTTATGACATAGAAAGTGTACACATAGGAGACTAAAGAAGATAGAATGGAGGTCTAGAATTCTAGAATTTGTTTTGTTAATGCTGACTAGAACTCATTCACCAAGCTAGGTGAATCAATCTTGCTTATGGGAAAATGTGCAAATATAGGTTTCAACAAAAAGGGTATCTCGATCTATGAAAATCATTGTCAGGTTTGTATAGTCAGACTCATTCACAACTTGTGGAAAATCAATCCACTTCTGCTTTTTTGAAAGTTCAGGACCTGATTCCATTCCTCTCAGTCTGCTTTGCTCTTTTTGACTAGTTTTTAGATACGAAACTGTAAATTTCCACCTGTAGCTCTTCTCCAAGACTTCGTGAAAACTTTAACAACTTTGGGGATTTGAAATTTTTTCTACAAAATTGCTCGTTAACAAATCTATCCTAGCTCTCCAAATCACACACAACAAGAGGGAAAAATGTTGTGGGTTTAGTGAATAGGGATTTTCCTTGGTCAAACCCGTTTGTTAGTAATTAAACCTTGAAATAAAAGAAACTAAGAATGGAGAATGATAAATGAAAAAAACTAATATTTTTACTCACCAAACCCTAGCAATAAGGTGCTTAAAATATGCTTGAAATGGCTACAATGGATGTGGCTCTTGACTCTTGCGAATGATGTTGATCTTGTTTGAAATGATTGCTTGAATCATCAACTCTACATCACAATTTTTAGCACAATAGAAAACATGAAGAATGTAATATTTGACATGATAATTGGAACTTGAAGAATACTCTAAAATGCTTGATAATCTAACCTTGAATTCATTTGAATGCTCTTCTAAATGTTGGATAAACTTGTAAACTTTCTAGGTCTTTTCTTGATTGCTTTTTAGGATGAAAATGAGTGAAATAACCTTGTATTTATACTCAATTATGCAAAAATTCCCAAAGTTATAATGCTACAAGCCGAAATCAAATCTAGGAGAATAAAATCCCACCAAAAAATTGAATTAAATTTAAATTTGGGCCACCCGAGACTCATTCACCCAAGGTGGCAAATGACTCCACCTAGGCCTAATGTTTGTGAATATTTTAAAAAGTGCTTAGAAAGGTGTAAAACCTATTTTGGGAAAAAAAGATCTAGGTGGGGCCCATTCGCCCAAGGTGGTGAATGAGTCCTAGATCCCCAAATTCAGGCCACATTAGCTAGAAACACCTGCATAATGAGTGGTTAATGATTTGTGTTAGGATTATCCTCAAAAGCATGTAATAAATGGGGATTGTGGATGCAAAATAGGGAAAATTAAAGCATAAGAAATCCCAATTATTAATTATAAGCCTAGAGAGTGTGAAAGTGTGTTACAACACTTTACAACACTCCAAATAAGGTAACATTAAGGTTGATTCTAATTAAAGTTATGTTTATTATTCTTATTTAATTGAAAATACCCTAGAAAAGTGTGAAAGTGAGTTACAACACTTCACAACACTTTAGAAAGGAACCACTAAATTCCATTCATTAAAAAGGGCCAAAGACCTAATTTGAATGTGTTATCCACATTACAACACTAAATGAAGGCAAAATTAAGCCAAAATCCACAAGGAGGACCCAAACAAGTTTGAAAATTTCAAGGGATACGGTTTACTACACTACATTTAGCCCCCACTTTAGTGAGAAAATGAAATTGCTTCAAAATCACAATAAATTAGACAAACATGCACCAAGAGAGGTTCAAATGTACCAATCCTAGAAAGATGAGACGACAACAATCAAGAGGGGTGATCAAGCCCCCAAGATCAAGATCCTATGGCAAACCAACATAAGCACAAAGGAACACACGTGAGAATGATATAATGAATAAGGAAAAGGCACACCCATACACTACCAAAGAAAATAAAAGAAAATGTGAAAATAAAGGAATCAAAACAAGCTTCGACACTTTTTCTATCATGATGTGTATGAAATCTAGGTTTTTTTTGTCAAAAAATGCATTCTCACTTTGAGGCGACAAAACTCTTGGTTGTCCGCCAGGTGAGAACAATACACTCATTATTGGTATGCACTCACACACATGCAAGTGGCTATGTGGAAATTTATGCCTCGAATCGGGCTTCCTTCTCAAACCATACCAAAGTTATACCTCCTAATAACTTTAATAATTTTCCACACAAAAATGAATTTTGAGCTTCATGGGACAAGAAAAAAATTCCATGCGTAGATCTCATGAACAAAAAAGATGGCTCTATAGGAATGCAAGTTGTGTTATGCAAGATGGCCATATAACAAAAATTGAAAATTGAAAAATAGGAAATTTTCAAAGGATTTTTCCTTAGTTCAGGCAAGGTCTTTAACTTACAGAACATTGTTCCTAATGTCTCCAAGAGAGGATCAATCAAAGAATAGAACATTCATAACACAAGGGATGCAATGTATCACATCAAGCCACTAATATGAATATAATAAGCTAAGCTAGATCACACTCTTGAAGGACATCACACCCAATGTCATCAAAAAAATGAGAAATGTATCATATGAAGTAAGAGAACTGCACCAAGAACCATGAAAAAGAAAATGAAAGAGAATAATGGCAATGCATGCCCCCACTAGAAAGAAATTTCTAAACACTATGCTATGAGATTTTTTATAAAGTAGCTAATGAGAAATTCAAACAAGAAGACATGAGAAATAACTTGGAAAGCCCTATGCCAAGTCATATGTTTCTAAGTAAAGTTGTGTCATGCGAGAGAAAAGAGAGGGATTTCCCCCAAAATCAAAACACCAAACACATAAGGGATCTATGGATTTGGGGTCAGTATGTTCTTTGCTATATTGATTTTAGAGATCTCAAAACTATCATCCCCTAAATACACATAGAACTATAAGAATGACACAAAGAGAGCGAAAAAAAATAAAAACCTTTTTGGTCAACATGGGGGAGAAATAGGGTATCTCGACGCCTTGTGTCATCCCTAAAAGGAAAACACAAGATAGATGAAAAAGAGAAAAAGAAAAGTAAAAATAAAGCCTTTTGGGTCAACATGGAAGAGACATGAATGTATTGATGCCTTGCATCATCCCCAAAAGTAAAACACAAGATAGATGAAAAAAGAGAAAAGATCTGAAAATAAAAAGTGAAAGAGATACATGACATAGAGAATAATGAAGGTAAAAATAAAGGAATGTCATAAAGAGTGAAAACATCAAATAGATATCACGGGTGATCACATTACACACATTCAATCACACAAAATAAAAATAAAAATAAATAATGCAAAAGGCTAGTAAAAAAAATGTGATTCAAGCTATGAGGAATTCATTCACCTCCCAATCTTAGTCTGTATAAGTGGAAGGTGTTGATGTAAAATTTTGCAAGGGTTAGCAGTCTTATGGGAAACTTAGCTAATGGGGGACATAGTACGCTTAGCTAAGTGACCTCCGGATTTTATCGAATTTGGCTCTTCATTTTTATTGGGGGAGGTAAAGGGTTAGAAAGATAACAAGAAATATTAAAATCTAGACTAAAGGTGATGCACCAAATCATGAATGAAACTACTTGAGCATAGTGTCAGAAGCAAAGGCTCGAACAATAAATTGTTGTCTATCAAATAGATTATCCAGAAGCACTTCAAACATAAGAATATCATTTAATTGAATAGCATAATCCAATACAACTTCAGCCAACACAGAAGAGTCAAACATGATCTATATTTATTAAGTTGTAGAAGATTACAAAAGCTGAAGAATAGGCATTCATATTTTATAGGAAAATAAAAGAACAGTATAAATATCTTATCAAATGCATGAAAAAAAAAATAGGCTGAATTATTGGCAAAGTCTGCAAACTTCAAGTTCAATAAAAATATTACAAAGGCTATTCCCAG